>JARQOC010000005.1:115267493-116467493 GCA_033576535.1 Allobates femoralis
TTGGTGTTGAGAAATGTTCTCTGCCTGTGCAGTTATTTCACTACGGCCCACATCCATGAGATAACACTCCAGATTTACATGAAGGCATTTACTGTCCAGATGAAATTAGTAATTGCTCAATCACTGCTGCTGCTCCAGTAATGAACGCTGGGCTCATTAAGGTGGCAGTAATGTAGTGATGTGTGGTTCAGTGCATCACAAAACAACGCCATGTACAAGAGCTGAATCAGCTGAATCTTGGCTGGAAAAGAACATAGGACATTCCTCCTCTGAATTACATAAAAGGGCTTCATTAACCATTTTGGCACCTAAAGAAGCACAAAAAACCCTAATTAGCTGAAATCTTCCACACCCTCACGCTCCAGCTTTGATAAAACTACAACTCCCAGCATCCTCTGTCGTTTTCCTTTGACTACAGCTGGAGAGCTACTAGTCTAACTTATTAAAGGGAACCTGTCAGGTCATTTATGCCCCCAAACCTATCACATCCCTAATCAACACTGGCTGAGCTAAATGTGAAGTATAAGGCTATGTTCACACACAACAGATTGCTGCGTTTTGTGAGTATCCAGTTTTGATGCAAAAACTGCACCAAGAACGGATCCTCACAAAGCGTAGAGTTCTGTGTGTGAACGCTGCTGTGCTTTTCTTCCTGCACTATTCTCACCTCGTCACGCTCCCACGGTGACCGCCGGTGATCTCTCCCACCCCTTGAGGCCGCAGCAAGCACAGTCTCTTGTACCCTGCAGCACCATGTCACCAGGTGACTTCACTCAGTCGCATAGTGATGTTCAAGGTCCTCCACAGGTCCTACAGCATCAGTATGAGGAGAGATCAGCGAGAGAGCACGGCAAGGTGAGTAAAAGCGCAGCGAAAATAAAACTCCAGATAATTGACATGTCAATTCTTTTTACAGTTCTGCTTTTCAGCCCAAAAGTGGGTCCGTAAAGAGCACAGCACGTGAATGCAAAATAGTGAAATGCATTGACTTGGCTGGGACAGCTAACAACAATGCATTTCACTGCATTCACTGCATTCCACTGCAATAGCGGATCTGTACAAAGCAGATCAATAGTGCAGCAATTGCTCAGTGTGTGAATGTAGCCTTAAGGCCGTGTCACACATAACGAGATCGCTAACGAGATAGTTGTAACGTCACAGATTTTGTGATGCAACAGCGATCCCGCTAACGATGTCGTTATGTATGACACGCACCAACGATCTAGCCCCTGCTGTGAGATCGTTGATCGTTACACACTGCTATGGATCATTTCTACGTCGTTGTGCTCCCGCTGAGAGTGCTACATCGTTATGTTTGATAGGGACAATGACCAACGATGTCAATGCTACGCTATGGAGTGACAATTCCCAACGACCTCGGTTTAATTCTGGATCGTTGCTAATGTCATTGGTGACATCGCTGGTGAGATACCTGTTTGACCTCTTACCAGCGATGTGAAAAACGACGCACCAGCGATCTCTGCACATCGTTATCGGGATCGCTGATGCGTTATGTGTGACTGGGTCTTAATGGTTGTAAAAATATTTACATTTCCCTCCATTGTCTAGACAATGGAGGGAAATCTCTCAGCCTTCATGTCTCTCGTTGCTCCATGGTATCACGGCCTGGTGGTTATGATAATGTAACTCAGAAGAGTGGTTCCGGCATTTCAAATCTGTGGGCAACTCCTTCCCAGTACGACGCTGCGGTTGCGTCATTTCCAGTCCGCTGCAGTGTGGGGGATTACTGGCTGCATGGGCCAGCTTTGGTATGTGCACTGCACATGCTCCAGAGCCAGCCAGTATAACCAATACACCCCCACAATGCCACGGACCAGAAATGACACAACCGCAGTATTGTATCGGGAAGGAGCTGCCCACAGATTTGAAATGCCAGGAGTGCTCTTCTGAATGACATTATCATAACCACTGGGCCGTGATACCACGGAGCGACAAAAGACACGGAGCCTTAGAGAACGCCCACAACTCTAGTTTTTCCTACCATTATACGACACATTTAGCTCAGACAGGGATGATTAGGGATGTAGTAGGAAGCTGCAGGGACATGTAGTTTGGGGCCATAAATGACCTGACAGGTTCCCTTTAAATTGCACTTTTGCCTAAAGTTTCCCTATAACTTTTCCTGCGTGTCTTTTTGTGTAGAACTATGGGACATGCCCCCCGTGCTTTTACAGTAGCATGTTGTCTTTTCTTAAATGTACACTTTTTTTTTCACTTGGAATAGAAAAGGCGGGATTGTTGCAACGTTCATTTAGATTTGTAATGTTAAGCAGATCATACACGTGGGAAAGCTGTCAGCCAAATGAACTTTCACACGACTGCTTTCTCTCTAAACTCCCCGAACAGAGAGAGAAAATGTGCTTCCAATCGGTGCCTCATCTTCCCTAAAAACTAAGAATATGGGTCCTACCGCTCAACCCTTCTCTCGGCAGGCTGCCATATAAAGCAGATGGTCAACCAGTTCTGCTGAAATGTTTCTGGGTCTTCATTCAGGGTGAGCTGGATCTACCTTGTGGAGAATCTTGCAAGTTTTTGCTGACCCACAAAGGATTCCTTACTTGATTTAATTGTAGAAGTAACATTTTAGCATGAGAAAATAACACTCAAGCAATAATGAAAGGGACTGAGAGTGTCCTTATAGGCCATTTAACTGGACAGATATTGGTGGTCGTTGTGTATTGACCCAGAGAATGCCATGTGTTGTTTTATAATGTGTATAGTACAGGGTGGATTGATTTAAATCACGCCGATTTAAATCATGATTTAAATCACGATTTAAATCAAATGTTTTTTTTCTATTTAAATCGGATCGATTTAAATCATGATTTTAATCATGATTTAAATCACTGATTTAAATCAAAAGGTTTTTTTTTAATATAAATCACGATTAAAATGAGAAGCGAGAGCAGTGTGCATGTGCGCCCATAGTTACACGGACAAAACTAGGGGCAACGATCTAACGCCAGGGTGAGGGGGGGACCCCAAAGTAAGTAAAAATCTTTTTTGTTTTACTATATGGCAATAGGTAGGTGTTTAAAAGCAGCATGTCTTAATTGTATAAACTATTAATAGCCTCCACATTTTGTTCATACTGCCCCTTTAATTCCACACTTCTAGCTTGGTTTCAGTTTTGGTTTAGTTTCTTTTTCCCTGCATTCCGTTGACATGCCCAAACTTGTTGGATAGTCAGCAGTACTTGGCTCAGGCTGTAGTAACATCAGCAGTGCTTGGCTCAGGCTGTAGTAACAATCAAACTTCATAAGTGATCTGTGTGAGCCATGGCAGCAGGTCGTAAGAGAGACCCTATTTGGGTTCATTTTGTTGAGATGCCAGCAGCAGATCTTGGAAAGAAAGGTTTTGTGCACACAACAGTCCGAAACCGCTTAGGAACTGCTAAAGCAGGACAACTGGTTTTCCTATTAAAAGTCCTAAATAAACAGTAGGCTTAAAGGACTGATGTATTCACTGAAGATGTTTGCTTACTTCAAACGTTAGAGATAGGCTATTGTTAAAAAGTACTTACTCTCTGTAGTTCAATTCTGAGTGTTTAATAGTGCAAATAAAAATTATTAGGTTTCATAATCAACTGTTTTAATATTTTTATTTGTGTAAAACAATTAGATTTGCAAAAAGACAAAGTTTTGCTTGTGTACAACTTGATTAAAAAATCTGATTTAAATAAAAAAAATCTGATTTAAATCAAAAAAATCTGATTTTTTTGATTTTTTAAAAAAAAATCAAGATTTTTATCCACCCTGGTATAGTACAGTTGTATGTAGCTGCAGTCGCAGGATGGAGAACACAATGGTGACATACGAGCACTGTGTTTCTAGGAGGAATGACATCACCTGGTTGCTCCTGTCCTCTAGCGATTACTAATGGTAAAGAATAGAAAAGCCGCACTTTATACAGAAAACTTTGTAGAAAAAGGCATGGTTTATGCTACAGTGTGCTTCCCAAGCCATAGTAGGACTGTACATAAGAAAACCTGAAAAACCAGCCAAAGTAAAGCTAATTAAAGATTCTGCTGTCAAGAAACTCTCAGAGCTAAAGAACATGGAGAATTAATTGTTCACTGTTGACTTTGCATTTAATATGGAGTGAAAGTTAAACCCCTGTCACCCTAAGCGAGATCGTTGTTGAGTCACAAGTTTTGTGATGCAATAGCGACCTCAAGAGCGATCTCACTATGTGTGACACGTAGTAGCGACCAGGCCCCTACTGTGAGCTCGCTGATCGTTACAAACCGTTCTGGACCATTTTTTGGTCGTTGCGCTCCTGATGGGCTGCGTGCATTGCTGTTTGACAGGGACAACGACCAACGATCTCAGTACTATGCCCAAGAGTGACAGGTTCCCAACGACCACCGTATCGTTGCTGCGTCGCTGGTGAGATCTGACTGTTTGACATCTCACCAGCGATCACGTAGCGACGCTGCGCACCAGCGATCCCTACCAGGTCGTATTGTTGTCGGGATCGCTGGAGCGTCGCCAAGTGTGACGGTACCCATACTCATCGTTTTACAAGAAACTTATGGTGTCCTTGTTTCTTATGGGACTACAACCACCTCTGCTACTACTCCACAGCTGGAGTAAGAAACTATCCCCTGTGATCCACCTATCTTCCCCTTTTTACATTTGCCTCCCAACCTGTGGTTTCCCGGAACCATCAGAGACACCGTGATAGGATTCAGCTCCAATTTCCCAGGCCCTGCAATCCTGATGGAGGTTGCGGCAATTGTACATGTCCAAATATCTGTTCTAGTAAAGCGTTTTCCACCAAAGAAAAAGCTGGGCTTTGTAGTTCGCGCTGACCTCAAGAAACTTCCAGTCCAGTAAAGGGTTAATCAGGTTCTGGTTTATTTGCCTACGCGTTTCGTGGCTTTAAATCTGCCTGATGAAGTGGCAGATTTAAAGCCACGAAACGCGTAGGCAAATAAACCAGAACCTGATTAACCCTTTACTGGACTGGGAAGTTTCTTGAGGTCGGCGCGGACTACAAAGCCCAGCTTTTCTTTGGTGGAAATCATTTATCTTCAGTGGGCTCCTGCAGCGACCATTACCAGGCTCTCAGTTTGTTGTGGCTCTCACAACCACCGCAGGTGAGTCACACCGATTGGGGGGACTGGACTATTTATTAAGACGATAACGCCATATGTGCGCTCCCTATTTATCCTTTTTTATAGTAAAGCGTTTACACACCACGTATTGTCTAAGTAATCCTTCTGATTTAAGCGAGGGCTACCCAGTGACTTGTCACACAACACTCAAATTTCATTATCACATTGTAACAATATACGGTAATGATTTCCTTTGGTGTCGCACCGTGAGCTTTGACCTTTTTGCAACTGCAACAATTGCATATTTTTGCAAGTATTTTGGATTTTCTGTCACAGGTCACAGCCTGTACGTGACTCACTTGTCATGGATATAGAAGCAAATCACATGTGACTTGTGTGTGATTTGTGTGCAAATCGCTGGTATATACACTTCTCAAAAAAACAAAGGGAACACTAAAATACCACAGCCTAGATCTCAATGAATGAAATGTTCCAGTTGCAAAACTTTATTCATTTAACAGAATGCATCGAGAACAATAAAACTTAAAATGATCAGTGTAAATCAAAATTACCATCTCATGGAGGTCTGGATTTAGAATGATTTTCAAAATCTAAGTGGAATATCATACACCAACACAAGGAAATGAGGCTCATTACTGTGCGTGGTTTCCACATGCTTGTATGACCTCCCTACAATGCCTGGGCATGCTCCTAATCAGGCGGAAGATGTTCTCCTGAGCGATCTCCTCCCAGACCTGGTTTAAAGTGTGGCACCTCAGAGTCCGGTTGCCAAAGTGGCATTGCCTCACTCAGGGGGTGATGTCGTGCTTTGAAGCAAGAAGGGGTATTCACACTAGGTAAGTCCACAGCATACATCACCTTTCCTGACTCCAGACCAGAATGGGGAGCTCTGATCCGGATTCAGGGGAGCTCCCCTATAAATTCTGGCCAGGGGCGGGGTTAGTTCAGTTCCTAGGAGGACTGTGAAGACATCCTGCGGACTGGATAAGTGCTAAGCTCGTCCGAGGATAGTGTCTAGCAAGTGTAAGGGACCCGTAGGAGAGGGTCTGCAGAGCCAGTTATCGGTTCACCCCAGAGCAGAATGCCTGAAATGGACACCGGAGTCCAAGGTTGTGAGGTTACTACAGGCCAGCAGCCAAAATTCTAAGTCTGCTGGCCACAACAAAGCACTTGGAGGCACAGCAGCACTTTGAGAGCTCAGGGACAGTTGCCAGTGGAGTGTTGCCCTGGAAGGGCTTGAGCTGCCTGCCATATGGGTGAGAGACTTACAAGCAGGAAGAGAGGGTCGCAGCTTGGCTACGGGCAGCTAGGACCAGCAAAGAGGAGCGCTGCAGGGAGGCCTCAGAACTCAACAGGTGAGAAGATCCCCAACTTGCTTCCAGGCTACCCGGATTCACAACATCACCTGTGGACTGTGTCTTGGTCTGAACGTGCAACTACCAGTAAAAGTAAAGGAAAATATGCACTGTGTGTCTGTTGGTTATTCTGCCCCTCAGTCCTGCACCCCAAAGGCCTACCACCGCCATAGACTATACCGTTTGCCCTGGGGAGCGATACCACCTAAGCTGCGTTTCCAGCATCCCCAGAGGTCCCGCACTGCAGTGTTGGCCATCAATAGCCAAGCATCATGGGTGGCGTCATGACAACCATCCCCAAAACTTTATTCCCCTGAACTTTCATCTGACATCCAGGGTCACGGAGCCGAGTCTCGACCCCTGTGACTCCCCCAGAAGTAACAAAGCCGAGTTCCAAGTATCCGTAGGCCCTGGGGCGCATCAAAGGCATCACTCAATTCTTGGAACAGTCTGTGGTGCAATGCGGAGTTAGTGGATGGAATGAGGCATGATGTCCCAGATGTGCTCGATTGGATTCAGGTCTAGGGAATGAGCAAGCCAGTCCATAACATCAATGTCTTCATCATGCAGGATCTGCTGACACACTTCAGCCACATGAGGCCTAGCATTGCCATGCATGAGAAGGAACCCAGGGCCCTCTGCACCTGCATATCGTTTCACAATGGGTTAGAGGATCTCATCCCAGTATCTAATAGCAGTCAAGGTATCTCTGGATAGCACATGGAGGGCTGTGCGACCCTACAAAGAAATTTCTCCCCCCACACCATTACTGACCCACTGCCAAAATGGTCATGCTGGAGGATATTGGAGGCAGAAAAACTTTCTCCACAGTGTCTCCAGACTCGCGTGTCACATGCTCAGTGTGAACCTGCTCTCATCTGTGAAGAGCACAAGGCACCCATATCGAATCTGCAATCGCCCTGCACGGTGTTGGGCTGTAAGCACAGCACCCACTTGTGGGTGTCAGGCCCTCATACCACACTGGTGAAGTCTGTTTCTGACAGTTTGAGAAGACACGTGCATATTAGTGACCTTCTGAAGGTCATTTTGCTGCACTTCGGCACAGCTCCTCCTGTTCCTCCTTGCACAAAGGAAGAGATAGCGGTCCGTCTGCTGGGTTGTTGCCCTCCTACAGCCCTCTCCATGTCTCATGGTGTACTGCCTGTTTCCTGGTGTCTTCTCCATGTTCTGGACACTGCTGACAGACACAGCTAACCTTCTTGTCACAGTTCACATTGATGTGCCATCCTGGATGAGCTGCACTTTTGTGTTGTAAACACCGCCTCAAGCGGTATGTTGTAATTGCCTATAATTTCTACCTGTTCCATTTGCGCAACAGCAGGAGAAATTGATTCGCAATCAGTGCTGCTTCATAACTGGACAGGTTAATTTCACAGAAGTGTGATTGACATGTAGCTACATTGCACTGTGAGGCTGTATGCTCACAATCAGTGGATGAGATTTGTAGAGATCCTATGCCTGCCATTTCCCAACTGCAGCGTTCTTTCAGCTGCAGTGCGGGTTGCCGGGCTTCCGCATCTCTGCAGCATGTTCATTTCATGCTGCTGAGTCTGAAGTGGTCACCAGCGAATGAATGCAGGGAGACGCCGCTCTGCATCCACCGCAGATGGTGAGTACAGGGCGGCTGAGCTGTCCATGCATTCACCCGTGCCTTCCCTCAGATCCAGAGGCACAGTGTCCAAGACGCAGCTCCTCCAGATAGAGAGCAGATACCCTAAGTGTTCCCTTTATTCTTGTGAGCAGTATATATTCTAATATTTTACAGCAAAACAGTCCTCGTGACCGCAGACAAGTAGCACAAATGTTTTTAGTGGAGTGTCCTGTCTCAGATTAGCTGTTGAATGACCTGTCGCCATGTAGCCTTTGCTTTTAATGTTTAGGTGCTTTTTCAATAATGTCACAGATCTTCACTTTTTCATGGCATATCTCTTCAAGCATATAGAAAGAAAAAACGATGACACAAATCAGTGTCCTGTCACTTTAAGGTTCCCATGCCCATCATCTAGATGGACTTGCTGCACTTGACAGTCATGAGTCACTCCAATGTAAGGTGCGCCGCCGCTTGTTCCAGATGGATTCTTCTGATAATCATTGCCAAACTGATACTGATCAGACTGATAATGACACTATCTGAGGCTGGTGCTTGCACCATTTGCTGCTCTTTATACCCCTGAATTATATTGTGCTGTATAGTACATACTGCCACTATATGATGTGCTGAGACAGAAGACCAATCTCTCACGTTATTTATTTTACAGGTAATAATGATTGATTTGTACATTTCTAAGTGATTGTCCAACTAGAATTGAAAACTTCAGCTGTAAAACATTTAGGCTGGGTTCACACACAGCATATTTGATGCATTTTGTGAGGATCCACTTTTGGTGCAAAACTGCAGCGTGTGAATGGAAAACAGTGAAATGTATTGACTTTGCTGGGACAGCTGACGTCAGTGCGTTTCACCTCATTTGCGCATCTGCAAAATTGTGGTGCGTAAAAGGTGAAATACGCTGTGTGGGCACCCAGCCTTACTGCAAAAGTAATGCCCAAAGAATGCTTCGTTTAAAGGGATCCTGTCACCCAAAATACCTCAAAAGCTATTAAAAGCTGTCCCTAGAGCATAGTAACACTTACCCTACACTCCTTTTAGCTCCTAAATGCAGCAAGTGAAACTGAAGATAAATGTTATTACAGTACCTCATTAGGGATGATAATTAGTGACTATGGTATTCATAGTCACCCTGGCAGGCTGTCCCTCTTCATGATATCACGCCTCAATAGGCGTGATCTTCAAATCAAATTCAAATGCGCGCCTCCCCTCTCTCCTATGGCAGCCGGACCGCTGCATTGTGCGGCTGTATGATGCGAATCGCGTCATTTCCGGCGCCGGGTGACGTATGTACACCCGCGCCGCTGTTAGCTTCAAGACCCGCACTGCGCATGCGCAGTGCGCGTTTTGAAGCTATCAGAGCGGCGCAGGTGTACATACTGTCACCCGGCGCCGGAAATGACGCGATTCGCGTCAACCAGCCCCACTACAGGCCGGCTGACACAGGACAGAGCGGGGAGGCGCGCATTTGAATGTGATTCGAAGATCACGCCTATTGAGGCGTGATATCATGAAGAGGGACAGCCTGCCAGGGTGACTATGAATACCATAGTCACTAATTATCATCCCTAATGAGGTACTGTAATAACATTTATCTTCATTTTCACTTGCTGCATTTAGGAGCTAAAAGGAGTGTAGGGTAAGTGTTACTATGCTCTAGGGACAGCTTTTAATAGCTTTTGAGGTATTTTGGGGGTGACAGGATCCCTTTAACATGAGACATTTTGTGCCCACATATCACTAAATGGGCAAAACACTTAAGGCCGGCTTCACACTGCGGTGTCATCAAGTCCGGGGCTGCCCGATGTGAATCCAACAGCCCTGGACCCGATTTGCAAACAGAACCGGAGTGCAAATATGCCCTCCGGTCCGGTTTGCAGCCAGAGTCCTCAATTGCAGCTGCTGAAATTTCAAGATCGTGGCTAGCGGGGAGCTAGCCTTGGTCCTGAAATCTGTGCAGGGGACAGCCGGTGGGGCAATCCGGCGCCATAGACTCCCATGTTAGAGAGCGCTGGATCGCCCCGGATCCAGGAGAATCCGATTTGGGCAGATTTTTCGCCCCGGACACATAAGTTGCAAACAACGTTTTTGTGTCCGGGAGGAAAATTCGAATTCACCCGCATCCTCCCGGACAGATAGAAACCGGATGGCACATAGCTGCCATCTGGCCCCATAGGGCTGTATTATGGCAAAATCGGGTCCCATCGGACAGCCCCAGACCTGATCACACTGCGGTGTGAAGCCGGCCTAAGGAGGCACAAGAGTTCTTTACCCAGATACATGCATGGTTCATTCAATGCCTACAGCACTACTTCACTCATAAAAGCTGCTACTATAGGTATGGGTACAGTGTTATTGGGAAGGTCCGCTCCAATATCCACCTGAAAAGGTTCTACCTAAGGCGGCCGTCACACGCTACAATGTCCTGCACGATATCGCTTAAGCGATCTGCTTTTTGATCGCTTAAGCGATATCGTTTGTGCATCGCTGCGTGTAATCAAGCGATTTTACAATGTAAAATCGCTTGATCGTGACATCGCAGATATGAGAGCTGGAGCTCAAATCAAGCGATCATCGCTTGTTCAATCTGCTTCATCGTGGTGTATGACACCACGATGAACGATCTCCCAGTGGCAGAGCCTATGCTGGGAGATGGTATCTATGGTAAACGTCGGGTTACTAAGCGCCGCGCGGCGCCTAGTAACCCGATGTGTACCATAGTTACCAGCGATCTCTCTGCTCCACATCGCTGGTGAGTCTGTCTGTGTGACAGCTCACCAGCGATGTGAGCGATATCGTTAGCGATCGCGCGTGCACGTGATCGCTAACAATATCGCTCACGATATTGATGAGAGTGTGACGACCGCCTTAAAGGTATGTGCAGATTCTTTCTGCACCAAATCTGCATCTCCTAGCAGGAAAAACATTGCAGAAAAATGATGCATTTCTTTTGTTAGCCTTTTTCGTTTTTTTTTTAAATGTGTTTTTCAGTGTGTTTATTTCCCCAACTGATTCTATCATATAGTCTGAGGAAAAACGCAGAAACACTGGCCATGTTACTCCTTTTTTGTTTGCAATCTGCAAGGAAGGTGGGCACAGCACTTCAGAATTCTCATTGACTTATCTGGGATGTGTTTCACCTAGCAGATGCTAGAAAGTTAGCAAGGAAAAATGTATCAAAAAGCTAGGTGAGCACACAGCCGAATGCTCCTAGAGTCATGTAAAAAAAAGCGTTCTTAGGCTGCTTTCACATAACGATTTTCGGTCATCCGATTGTATCCGTTCCAAAAATGATACAATCGGATCCGAAATCGGACCCTATGTTCCCCTATGGGAATCGGATGGGATCGGTTGTGCCACTATTGGCATCCGATTTTGGCACCATCCGATCCCATCAGATTTAATCACGGGCACAAAATCGTAGCCTGCTACGATTTTGTGTCCGTGACTCACATCGGCCAGCCTCGGATCACTGCTAATCCGAGGCTGATCCTAGTGCCCACAACATGGGAGCCTATGGACATCGGATCCGAGCTCGCCTCGGATCCGATGTCGGCTCCGTATCCCCTGTCTTTCCCTGCTGCTGCCTCCTCCATCTTCTGCGCTCTCCTATTCTATATGCTGTGCCCCCGCTATTCTATTTTGTGTCCCCCGCTATTCTATCCTCCTCTATCCCTATCCTGTCCCCTGTCCTCTCCCTGTGTGTAAAAAAAAATAAAAAAACCTCCTCCCGGAGGATACATCACCTGTCACCGGCTCCAACGCTGCACACGATCAGGACTGAAGAGCCTGTGATGATGTAAGAGACCCGGTCAGCTGACCGGGTCATGTGACTCTGACATCATCACAGGCTCTTCAGTCCTGATCGTGTGCAGCGTTGGAGCCGGTGACAGGTGATGTATCCTCCGGGAGGAGGTTTTTTTTATTTTTTTACACACAGGGAGAGGACAGGGGACAGGATAGGGATAGAGGAGGATAGAATAGCGGGGGACACAAAATAGAATAGCGAGGGCACAGCAAAGAATAGCGGGGGGACAGAGTAGCATAGGAGAGGGAAGAAGATGGAGGAGGCAGGAGTAGGGAGAGACAGGGGACCGCAGGGAGCCGTATGGATCCGTGCCTGTCCGTGGGGTCCCCCTTCAAAGTCGGATCCCACGGACAGGCACAAAATCGTTATGTGAAACCAGCCGTAGCCTGCAGATATGGGGTTAATGTGCAGGTTAATACTACATAAAAGAGAATGCACTGTGTGCACAAGGAGGTGGAGGTGGTGCTGTTCTGAGTTCAGTCACTGCTTTGTGTCTAGAGAGCGGCGGCTGTAATCGTCCCTCCTGCTGATTACCTGCTTTCCCTAATGCTGAGAGGCTGTCAGTCAGTTCGGACTGCTGGTTACAACCGCCATCGCGTATACACAGAGCGGTGACTGAACTCACGTCAGCGCCGCCTCATTGACTGTAACTTGAATGATGACAGGATCATTAAAGTTCATTTTCTCCAGCAACGAGGCTTATTGTGCAGTTGCCGGACAGATTCCAATTGCGATTTAACTCCAGAGTTGCAGGCTAAGGCTACGTTCACAGACTCCACATTTTTTAGTGCTTTTTTTTACGAGCGCTTTTCAAAAATGCGCAGGTGCGTGTTGTCTTACAGCAAAGTGAATGTAAAATTCATTTTGCCGTTCAGAAAACGCGTATTTTTGCGCCCCGCCTTTCTGGGAGAAAGCGCCGGCGTAAAAATAATTGACTTGTCAATTCTTTACGCAGGTGCTCATGCGTTATTTCCCTCTGACGTCACAGAGGAGAGGAAGAATCCTGCTTCCTCCTCGCCTCTGTGACAGCTGTGACCACCCATTAGATTTCGCAGTGTATTAATATACACTGTGAAATCTAAATTAAACAAAGCCAAATGTATGTAAAATAAAAAAGAATGAATACTTACCTCTCATACTTACATGACCGCGAGCGGCCTATCAGAGCCGGGTACGCCCCTCTGACATCACGGCAGGCTCTTGCAGGATACACATTGCCTGGCCTCGCCACCGGACATCGGGAAAAGGTGTCGGAGAGGTAAGTATTCATTCTTTTTTATTTTACATACATTTGGCTTTGTTTAATTTAGATTTCGCAGTGTATATTAATACACTGCGAAATCTAATGGGTGGTCACAGCTGTCACAGAGGCGAGGAGGAAGCAGGATTCTTCCTCCCCACTGTGACATCACCTGCGCTTTCTGGAGTAAACAAAGTGCAGTGTGTGAAAGCCCCTGCGTATTTTGTTGCGCCTTTTTGTGCGGCCAAAAAGCGCGTGCAAAAAAGTGCTATGTGTGAACGTAGCATAAGAGTGTTTTCTCAGGATCCCTTTAAGAATGAACATATGTGTTTCTATATAAAAACTATTTGCTGGTCATATGAAAAAAAATACGTGAAGAAAAGCTTGTTGATATACAGGCGCTGTCCCGCACTCCATCAGTTTTCCTGTCTGGAACAGCGCCTACACATCGCCAAGTCTTTCTTCTAGTGTTTTTTCCTTTGGATTCTTTATCCATCGCCTCGGATCAGCGGTGAGGCTTGCCGTCTTCATTCAGCCTAGGCCAGAGTTGTGCTTGTAATTGCACAGCCCATCCAGGAGAGCCTTTCCATCATTTACCACCTCTACATTGGTCCTTTCCGGTTCACACAAGAAAGCGCCTCTAGTTTTCTTCTCTTATGTTCAGTCTTTTGAGCATCTTTTAACCACTTGAGCTTTCCATAGACACAAAGCAGTTAAAATAAGTGACCTGACCATTCTTAAGACGTCTTGGGGTACTTTCAAGGCAGGTTTTTCACTGCTCCGTAGGAGCGATGGATGCTGGACAAAAACCGCTGCTAAATACGGTTTAACCCCTTCATGACCCATGACGTTGTACAATGTTATGGGCCCATTACCGGGGCTTGATGTGAGCTCCAATGGAATAATATGGGTCCCTCTGGAATAAGACGCATAAGTGTGTTTTTCTGTGCACCTTTTTCTATTGAAAAACTAGGTGGGGTTGCACTCTTGAAGAAGATGGCCTGTGCACGTACCCTACTAATCTTATCCCTGTACTATTGGGGAATATTCCTACCCACAGTTGCCGTCACCATGTTAATGTGTCATTGACTGTTTCTCCACGTCTGTACTTTTTTTGGATGAGAGAGGAGACTGTCGATAAGTCATTAGTCCAGGTTGTATTGGAGTGGCCTTTGTGGGAAATGCAGTGTAGAAATGACCACAATGCAAGGACTAATATCCTATAACTGAAGACTAATTTTCTTTTTGTTGGGTTGTCCCTCAAATTCAGATCTTGTTCTCAAGTCAGAAGACTCGTGTCATGATGAGGAGACCAGCCTGGTAATTGTGTGGCCTCGGTGTTGTGCCTCTTGGTAGATGCCATGTTTCTGCTCGGTTTTTGTATTTCACATTTGCATGATGTAATCTTTGATCGGAAATTTGCTGATTAACAATGCATGGAGTGAGCTGTTTGCGTTGGTTTTTTTTTGTATTTTTTTTTTTCTTCACATTCAGGGTAATTCCATACATAATTCAATGTGTTTACACTGTACACATGTAATCATAGGGATTAGATGCATCTTTCGTACTCTTTAGAGAGCAAATACGGCCACAATTGGCATTAAAAGACGGCCTTCTGCTTAACATATATTCAGGGTTGTATGTATCCTATTTTAATGCCTTGCTTAGTGTATATGCATGCAGCTATATTGGCTAGAAGCATGCATTCTGGATACAATGAGTGTATCGACCATGTACAGGATGGGCTTATATGAATGTTTGTTTGTAATGTGTGTGTTTTTTTTTTTTTTTTTTTTTTTCTTTTTTTTTTTTTTCCCCTTTTGTGTAATGTAAAGGTTCAAGGGAAACTGGTCTCCTTGTACATTTAGTCCAATCTGTAGACAGCATGTTCTAGAGAAGGAAAAGCTGAACAGAATGGTGTAAAGTCAGTATAAGGCCAGAAAAATGTTTGTAGTGTGGTCTAATAGAGCTCCGGGTGTAGGAGAGAGATGAAGGGTACTGGGCTCCACGCGCCTTGAGCCTCTTTTGATCTGATATAAAGCTTACTTTTCACCCTGCCTCTTCATACTGTATCTGTGTCACCCTCATGAGAAGCCGCATTATCCCTAGACTCCCATCTCATTAGATCAGTCTGCTGAACCTGGCAATTCAGCAGATTGGCTCACTATCCAAAGGCCACGTCACACGTAACAATATCGTTGCCGATATCGTTCAAAAGTCACGTGTTCTGTGACGCTTGAACGATGTCGAAACGACATTGTTGCGTGTGACACTACAAATGATGACCAATCAGTCAGCTGATCGTTCATCGTTTGATTTGAGGTCCTGTCCTCAAATCAATCGTTTTTCGCCCGGTGGACACACAGCATCGCTGCGTGTGACACCGGGAGACGACCGATAAGCCAGCTCCCAGCGCCTCTCTGCAAGTGTACCTTGGATACCAGCTGGTGAGCGGAGAAGGCTGGTAACCAAGGTATACATCGGGTATCTAGGCAGCGCGCGCTGCCTAGTTACCCGCAATTTACCTTGGATACCAGCCTGCTCCCGCTTACCGCAGCCTGGCTGTGGGAGCAAGACCTTGTGGAAACGATATTTAAATCTTTTCCACGATGTTTCTGGCCATTGATTGCTGGTGAGTCTGCCTGTGTGACAGCTCACCAGCGATCTGAACGATATTGTTAGCGATCGCGCGTGCATGTGATCGCTAACAATATCGTTCTTCAAATTGATGCGTGTGACAAGATAAGATAAACTTTATTGATCCCGGAGGAAATTACAGTATTACAGCAGCAGAACAAAGATCAAGAACATTACACACTTTACAAAATAAGTCTATATGGACAGCAGATGTGGGTAGACTGGTACATGTACCTCACCTATTCCCCCCATACCCTTAGAACTTCACTTAGTCTTGGGATGCTTTACACTTATACATTTGTTAAACATCCCCGCAGCTGTCGGAACAAACGATTTTCTGTATCTTTCCTTTTTACACATTAGTTGGATTAGACGCTTGCTGAATGTGCTCTTCTGCTTCGCAAACAGTTCAGAGAGCGGGTGTGTATTGTTGCTCATTATAGCCTTGCATTTCTTATTAATTCTATCCTCTAATACTTCCTCGAAAGTCCTAAGTTGTAGACCCACCGCCGCACTAGCCTTCTTGATAAGTTTATTCAGCTTATTAGCGTCAACTGTGCACACACTACTACCCCAGCATATTATTGCAGCAAAGATTGCACTCGCCACAATAGATTGGTAGAACATTTCAAGCATTTTGCTACACACATTAAACGACCTTAATTTCCTTAGGAAGTAAAGTCTACTCATCCCTTTCTTGCAAACCTTCTCCATATGGCACCTCCAATCAAGCTTGCTGTCCAGGTGAACCCCAAAATTTTTGAAATTCTCCACCATCTCCACATCCTGACCATCAATAGTGATAGGTAAACAATCCTTCATGCACCTTCCATAACTCAACACCAACTCCCTGGTTTTCTTTACGTTGAGTTCTAAATGGTTAGCCTGGCACCAATCAACAAAGTCCAAAACCACCCTTCTGTATTCCTCCTCCCCCGGCCTCTCTCAATACCTCCGACTATCACTGAGTCATCAGAGTACTTCTGAAGGTGACAAAGGTCTGATTTATACTGAAAATCAGCTGTGTATAACGTAAAAAGGAATGGCGACAGCACCGTTCCCTGAGGGGCTCCAACACTGCTCCGAACACTATCTGATACGGCCGCCCCCAACCTTACGAACTGTGGCCTGTCCGACAGGTAATCAATGATCCAATTCACTACACCCTCATCAACCGCCATTTCAACCAGCTTTTTTCTGGTCATCATAATGGGAGACCCAGACAATGGGGTTTAGGGCACTGCCCTCCGGAGGTCACACTAGGTACTACAAGTTTGTAGACACCGCCCCCTCCGCTTATAAACCCCTACCGCAGGGAACATCCTCAGTTTTTAACTTAGTGTGCTCGGAGGATCACGCTTTGCTTGCACTTCACTGCATTCTCACTACTTACGTGATGGCGTCTGATGACAAGGTAATAAGGTCCCAGTCGGGACCGGTGACAGCCTCCCCGCTCACCCTTAGTGGCACACGCTGGTGGAGGTACCGGAGGGCCTAGGGCCTGGACACCTGGTGTTCTCCCGGTACGCTGTTACACTCCTCTCTATCCCTCTCTGGGGGCTCTGGTGAGTGGGAGATGGGAGCCTTGCACAGCTCCGCTCCGTCCGAGGCCTCCCTAAATGGTGCTTACAGACCGGACTGGAGCCAGCCCAGTCCGAGGCCTCCCTAAATGGTGCTTACACTCCGGACTGGGCTGAGCGGCCCAGTCTGAGGCCTCCCTAAATGGTGCTTACACTCCAGACTGGTGCTGCACCCCCGTCCGAGGCCTCCCTAAATGGTGCTTACAGACCGGACCGGCACTGAGGCACTCGGTGTCTCCTGTGTGCCTGGGGGTAGTGTCTGGCACTTTATGTGCTTCATGACACTCAGACCGCGCGTTACCCTCGGGTCCGCGGTTCTGCGGGTGTACCCTGTGCTGGGGTCACCCTGGCTGACCGCCCTGTGTGTCACAGGGGCTGAGGCCGTAGGCTGCGGATGTGTGACATGTAATTGCAGTCTGTGTACATTGTTTTTTACACTGTTTCCCGCCCTGCGGGCTCCAGCTCCCTCATGAGAAGGATGCTTGGAGGATGGGATGCAGCCCGTGCGGTGACGTCACCGCGGGGCGTGTGTGTGTGTTTCCCGCGTGTCTTCGGCGCCGCCCACAGTTTCTCTGTCGGCGGCCATCTTTACCCTCACTTCCCGGCTGGGAACTGTATGCAGCGTGCGTCTGCACTCCAAGAGGGGAGACCGGAAGACAGCGCGGAGGTCACACACACACACCGCTCCCTCATACCGCTTTACAGCGGTCGGTAAGCCACCGGGATCCCCGGTTTTATTGTCTGCAATTGGGCTTATCTACCCCTACTGTGGCCATGTCCTCAGCTGGGAAGCGTGCTGCTAAGGCGGCCGAGACCACCGTTACATGTGCTACGTGCAATGGAACACTGGTGGAGGGGTCCTGCAATAACTGTGGACGCCCAGAGGCCCGGGCTGCAACTACTGGGTCAGCAACCCCGGTGCTATACCCCGAGGTTCAGGTGATCTCAGGGCCTTGGGAGACTCAGAACAGGATCAATGAATCTCTGTTGTCTCAGCTGTCCTCCATGTCGCAATCCCTGGAGGCACTTAATAGGAGACTGGATAGCCCAGCTACTCCTTCCAGTTACCCCCGGGTGTCTCCCTCTTCTGCTGTGAGACCCCTTAAGCGGGCTCGTCGTGAGGCTTCACCCGAGCTCCAGACTCTCTCTGAGGAGGAGCGTTCCTCTGATGGTGAGGAAGATGATGGGGGTTCGACTTTCGGGTCTGTATCTGTGTCTGAACCACCAGATGGGGTGGAGGATCTGGTGTCCTCTATCAACGAGACCTTACGTCTCGTGACACCCCCTGAGGAGGTGACGGTGCACCCGAAGGAGGTCTATCAATGGCTGCGGCCGGAGGCTAGACCAAGTGGCTCCTTTATGGACCATACTAATTTTGGAAGGGTGATTAGAGCCCCCAGGTTACATCCTGGGCGGCGTTATGTCCGCAAACCCAAGGACAATCGCTTCCCCTTTCCCCAGGAGGTGCTTCAGGAGTGGTCGCAGTCCCCGAAGGTGGATGCTTCCATGACCAGGATTGCTGCACGCTCCCTTTTCTCTGCCTCTGATAGCTCCTCACTGAAGGATGCTACTGATAGACAGGTCGAGCAACTCGCCAAGTCTTCCTATGAGGCGGTGGGGTCGTCATTTGCCCCTAACTTTGCCACGGTCTGGACCTTACAAGCGATTACTACCTGCTTGGATGGTATCACTGACCTGGCAAGGTCCAGTCCAGAGGTCCTGGCACTTACCGAAAGGGCAAGGGCCTATGCGGACTACGCCAGAACGGCGACTCTGGAAACTGCTACTCGCTCAGCTGTGGCTTCGGCCAATGCTATAGCGATCCGCAGGTTGTTGTGGCTGCGTCTTTGGGACTCAGATGCCACGTCTAAGAAGATTCTGCAGAATCTTCCTTTCGCTGGTGACAGGCTTTTTGGCACAGAGCTGGATAAGCTAATTAAGGATTCTGCTGAGTCTAAAATACCGCAGAATAAACCTAAGCCACGGTATACCGTTAAAAGGAACCCAAAACAGTGGTCCTTTCGGTCCAGCTCACAGTCATCAGCACCGTCCGCTCGCACGGACCGAGGGGGCAAGCCCGCTTCTCAGTGGCGCTCTAAGAATCGTCCAAAGAAGCCGGCGGGGGCAGCAGCTGCCACCCCCAAACCCGCCTCTACATGACTCGCTCTCTCTTCCTGCCTCCCCACGGGTGGGGGGCCGCTTGTCTCGCTTTCAGAACGAGTGGCTACTTCACGTTTCAGATCAGTGGGTTCGAGACGTGGTCTTGCGAGGTTACAGGATAGAGCTGACGTCAAAACCGATATCCCGATTCCATCGGTCGGTCCCCTCCCCAGAAAAAGCTCAGGCCTTTTCTTTGGTGTTGGAGGGACTCCGCAGAGACGGAGTGGTGGTCCCGGTGCCTTCCGGGGAGAGGTTCAGGGGTTTTTACTCCAACCTCTTTATAGTCCCAAAGAAGGACGGATCCTTCCGCCCGGTTCTGGACCTGAAGTTGTTCAACCGCCACGTGCTGGTTCGGAAGTTCCGTATGGAATCACTGCGCTCAGTGATCGCGGCTGTGTCACAGGGGGACTTCTTGGCGTCCATAGATATCAGAGACGCTTACCTTCACGTGCCCATTGCACCGGCTCACCAGCGATGGTTGAGATTTGCAGTGGGGGAGGAACACTTCCAATTTGTGGCGCTGCCGTTCGGCTTGGCCTCGGCACCGCGGGTGTTCACAAAAGTGATGGCCTCCATGATGGCTCTCCTGCACGTGCAGGGCCATGCCGTCATTCCCTATTTGGACGACCTGCTGGTCAGGGCGCCATCGGAACAACTCTGTCAAGCGAGCCTGGATGTGACCATGCGGTCTCTGGAACAATTCGGTTGGCTCCTCAATGTTCAGAAGTCAACCCTGGTTCCGACCCAGTCCTTGACTTATTTGGGCATGGACTTCAACACGTCCTCAGCCCTGGTGTCTCTGCCACAATCCAAACAGGTGGCGATCCGATCGGGAGTACAAGCGGTGCTCCTGTCACCACAATCATCCCTTCGTGGGTTGATGAAGCTGGTGGGTCGCATGGTGGCAGCGATAGAGGCGGTGCCGTTTGCACAATTTCGCCTCCGTCCTCTCCAGCTGGAGATCCTACGCAGGTGGGACAAGAGGACGATCTCGCTGAATCGGCTGGTGACACTGTCTCAACCGACCCGAGATTCCCTACAGTGGTGGCTTCAACCACATCACTTGTCGCGGGGCCGGTCCTTCATAAAACCGTCTTGGTTAGTGGTGACCACCGACGCCAGTCTGAAGGGCTGGGGTGCGGTGTTCTTACACCACAGGGCACAAGGCCTCTGGACTCTGTCGGAGTCGGCATTGCAGATCAACGTGCTGGAGATCAAGGCGATCTATCTAGCACTCCTGGCTTTTCAGAGATTCCTCTCAGGACAACCCATCCGGGTTCAGTCCGACAATGCGACGGCCGTCGCTTATATAAATCATCAAGGAGGAACCAGGAGTGCAGAGGCTCTGGCCGAAGTCCACCGCATCCTATCCTGGGCGGAGGACAACAACTGCCGGATCTCCGCAGTTCACATCCCAGGGGTCGAAAACTGGGAGGCCGACTATCTGAGCAGGCAGGGGATGGACGCCGGAGAGTGGGCCCTTCATCCAGACGTCTTTCGGGACATCTGCAGCAGATGGGGCACTCCGGACGTGGATCTGATGGCCTCACGGCTGAATCATCAGGTTCCGCAATACATGGCGAGGTCATGGGACCCCCAGTCGTTGGGAGCGGACGCCCTGATCTTGACTTGGTCCAGATTCAATCTACCGTATGTGTTCCCTCCTCTGGCTCTGATTCCCAGGGTGCTGTGGAAAATCAGGTCGGAATGCAGGGTAGCCATTCTAGTGGCTCCAGACTGGCCCAGGAGGTCCTGGTATCCGGACCTGTGGCAACTGTCAGGCGGACACAGGTGGGCTCTTCCAGAACGCGCAGATCTTCTCGCGCAAGGCCCGTTCTTCCACCTCAATTCCAAGGCCCTCAGATTGACTGCATGGCTCTTGAGGCCTGGCTGCTGACATCCAGGGGGTTCTCCCCTACAGTGGTTGCCACTATGAATCGGGCTAGAAAACCAGTTTCCAGGAAAATGTACCACAGGACGTGGAAAATCTTTTTTACCTGGTGTGCCTCTGGGGCCGGTCCCCGTGGCCCTTGTCCATCCCGACACTGTTGGCATTCCTACAGTCGGGTTTGGAGTTGGGATTATCCCTTGGCTCCTTAAAGGGTCAGGTCTCAGCACTTTCTGTGCTGTTTGACAGACGATTGGCGCTTCTCCCGAAGGTCCGTCAATTTCTGCAGGGGGTGTCGCGGATGGTTCCACCCTACAAAAGACCTCTGGATCCGTGGGACCTTAACATGGTCCTGGCGGCATTGCAAAAACCGCCATTTGAGCCTCTGAGGGAGGTTTCCCTTTCTCGTCTGTCCCAGAAGGTGGCTTTTCTGGTGGCGATTACATCTCTGAGGAGGGTCTCAGAATTGGCTGCACTTTCGTGCAAGTCTCCCTTTCTGGTGGTTCACCAAGACAAGGTGGTGTTGCGTCCACGGCCGGAATTCTTGCCAAAGGTGGTTTCAACGTTTCACCTGAACCAGGAGATTGTTCTCCCGTCATTTTGCCCTGCTCCCGTTCATCAGGTTGAGCGCGACCTCCATACTCTGGATCTCGTGAGAGCTATACGCATTTATGTGTCCAGAACCGCCTCCTTTAGGAGTTCGGATTCTTTGTTTGTTCTTACGACAGGTCGCTGTAAGGGGTCCGCGGCTTCAAAGTCAACCTTAGCCAGGTGGATTAAGGCTTCCATTCAAGAGGCTTACCGGTCTTCTGGTTTGCCTCTCCCGGTGGGATTGAAGGCTCACTCTACCAGAGCCGTAGGTGCCTCATGGGCCTTGCGACATAGAGCATCTGCTCTACAGGTGTGTCAGGCGGCCACTTGGTCCAGCCTACACACTTTCTCTAAGCACTATATGGTGCATGCCCATGCCTCTGCGGATGCAAATTTGGGCAGGCGGGTTCTACAGGCGGCGGTTGCCCACCTTTAAAAGGGAACCATGTTATCCGTCTTGTTGAGGAACTCTTCCCGCCCTGGGGTATTGCTTTAGGACATCCCCATTGTCTGGGTCTCCCATTATGATGACCAGAAAAAAGAGAATTTTGTTTACGTACCGTAAATTCTTTTTTCTTTAATCATCAATGGGAGACCCAGTACCCACCCAGTTGTTCCTTTGCATGTTTTGCATTGGCCCTGTTCTCTGTTGAGACAGTGTTTGCCGGGTTGTTGAACCGTTTGTGCACGGCATTCTTCCCGATGTTTCGGGTGTGGTTTATTTTCCTCCTCGCAGCTTGTAGACCAAACTGAGGATGTTCCCTGCGGTAGGGGTTTATAAGCGGAGGGGGCGGTGTCTACAAACTTGTAGTACCTAGTGTGACCTCCGGAGGGCAGTGCCCTAAACCCCATTGTCTGGGTCTCCCATTGATGATTAAAGAAAAAAGAATTTACGGTACGTAAACAAAATTCTCTTTTTACGTAATAATAGTGGCTGTAAGGAAGGTATTGAATGCACTGGAGAAATCGAAGAACATGGCACGCACAGTGGTTCCATCATCGTCCAAAAAGGAATGTACTGTTTGTAGCAGATACGCTACAGCATCGTCCACCCCCAGACTCTGCCGATATGCAAACTGAAGGGGGTCCGTAAAAGCAGACACCCTCGGACACAAGTAGGCAAGTACAATTCTCTCCAAGGACTTCATCGCATGCGATGTTAAGGCCACCGGTCTATAGTCGTTATGGGAGCTCGGGAAGGTAGTCTTGGGAACCGGCACCAGGCAAGAAGTCTTCCATAGAACTGGTACTCTCTGTGATTGTAAGCTCCAGTTAAACAGGTGCTGGAAGACAGTGCACAACTGATTTGCACACACTCTGAGGACATGTGGACAGATACCATCAGGCCCTGCTGCTTTACCAATGACCAGCTTACTAAACTGTTCCCTCACATCATTTTCGGAGATCAAGAAAGTCTCTAAGTTCCTCCCCCCAGTTGATATTGCTTGTCGCTCCCCGGCCCTCTCCCCTGTTGACATCGCACATTTATTGTTGAATCTGTTGAAAAACTCATTCATTTCATTAGCCATGATCAGCCCCCCACCCCCCTGATCTGACCTTGCCTTAAACCCAGTCAATAGCTTCATTCCAGCCCACACTTCTCTGGAGTTGTTGTGTGACAATTTATTTTCCAATTTAATTCTGAATGCTTCACGGGCAATCTTAATTTTCCCCTTAAGTCTCGCTGTACAATTTTCATTTCCTCCTTGTCCTTCCTTTTAAAAGCTTTTTTTTTCCTTTTTAGTAGATGTTTCAATTCTTTTGTAATCCAAGGCTTATTGTTTGCATAACACCGAATCTCATGAATAGGTACAATATTGTCAGTACAAAAGTTGATGTAATCAGTAACTCTCCCGGTAACCTCATTAACATCATCATTAGGTTCCCTGGCACATAACACCTCCCAGTCTGTGCAATCAAAGCAGTCTTGTAACCCCTTCTCTGCTGCCGGTGACGGCACCATTAGGCTGGTTTCACACTACTGGTCTTTGGAATCCAGGGGAATGCAGGTAAAACCAGTAAAAAAAAAAATCAGTGATAATCAGTGTGTGAGCATCCTGTTGCATCCGGATGTGTACTTTTTATTTATTTTTTCTTGCTGGATCCGGTTGAAAATGACATTCCTCCTAGTTGGTGTCGTTTAAAACTGGGTTCTGGGCATGCTCAGTTAAAAAAAAAAAAAAAAAAAACTCCCCAGATCCAGGTTCCATAGAGCACCATTGTAATTTTATCTGCATTGTGCCATATCCGGATGTTCTCTGTTTTGAAAATGGCAGCAAAATCGCTCCAAATTGTGTTTTTGGTCTCAGAGAAAAAAAACGCGGACAACCGGATGCACCCGTAAGTTCCTACGGCCCCATTGAAAGTCGGTGGGGCCGAAAAAGAATGCTGGTGCATCTAGTTTCAGCTGGATTCCCACGGATTCCGAAAATTGGTAGTGTGAAACCAGCCTAATGGAGGGGTCTCCTGACCGTCCCATGATTCATGATATCAGCAAAGAGAAGTATCTGGTTTTATTGAATTTCAGCAGCTGGTCTTTTTGTTTTACGGAGCTAACCGATGCCAAGAGTCTGGCATCTGTTCTCCTAGAGGACAGAGGACGGCTCAACCAGGGGGTCTCCGGTATATGGATGAGTCCAAAGAGTCATTCAAGTACGAAGTAAGGTAAGCAGTGTGCAAAACTCAAACCATAGACTGTTTTCTAGTCACCATGATGCCCTAAGGCCCCCAGACCTTACCCATCGACATCAGCAAAACCTGTTCATAATCTAATGTATATGAGGGCATCCAGACCATCACCCAACCGATACTGTGAGGGCACTGAAGGATCTGGCATTTCGGACTGTTCAGCCTTTGATTTTCTAAAGGTACCGTCACACGTGGCAATATTGCTTGCAATTTTGCTGGCAATTTGCTGGTTGCAGTGAAATCATGGATACATTGTTCTAATTTGTTGCTGTGTACCAATGTAACAATGTGTCCATGATTTCACTGCAACCAGCAAGTTGCAAGTGAAATTGCCTAGCAAAATTGCCGCGTGTGACTGTACCTTTAGAGATGACATCACCAGATATGTCTGGCAATGGTTCATAGAGGACAGAGCAAGGGGAAGGAGGCGTTGGATGATAACAGTTGGCTTCTTGGCATGTAAAGTGCATAGATCCTCTTGTCTAGTGCTTCGCCAGGAGAGTGGTTGGTTTTCATTACACTTTCAGCATTGCTTTATCATTTTGCTGAATTTTAATGAATTTACAAATATATTGTAAACATTCTTCATAGACAAAGTGTTTTTGCAGAGTGAAGTGCGGTATAGGAAGCCTCTGTGTGCAGGGACTGTTGAAGCGTAACTTGTATGTAATCACACATGTGATATGTAGCGTCTGACAGTGGCATTCAGCCTTTTTCTTTTTCGGTGCAGGGTTGCTTATAGTTAAGTGCCACAGGATATTGGAAGTAGAAAGAATGTTGTTCTGTCTTGGCAGGTTTCTGGCGGCATGACTGCAGTTCACTGTATACAATGCTATTGTCTAGCTGCACCTTTTGCAGATTATTTGGGTGACCTGCCCAATGGAGAAGTTATCAATTTGCCGGTTATCATGCCTCTGGTCAGTAACTACTAATGTTCTGGAAACAAAGCAAACAGAACGTAACAAACACTAACCTACCACTGGACTAGACTAGGTCATCATGGTGACTAGAAAACTGTCTATGGTGTTTGC
Source organism: Allobates femoralis (assembly GCA_033576535.1). NCBI lineage: Eukaryota > Metazoa > Chordata > Amphibia > Anura > Aromobatidae > Allobates > Allobates femoralis. The sequence continues at coordinate 115,293,203 of JARQOC010000005.1, forward strand.
TCTCTGCCCTGCGAGCTTTTGGCCCCATAATGCATCTAATCTGCCTGTAGAAGAGGTCAAAGGTCAAAGGCCCTTTGGTAGGGGCAGAGCAGCTTTTTAGCAGTAAAACTTGCTAAACAAGATTATGGTCAAAAGAAAGTTATTCATGACATGGATGCAAAACTTACCGTACTGATGTCATTAGCCCAATTAAAAGACAGGTTTGTAGTGCATGTTGGCCCACGTGTCATACGCAGACAGAGTTCCCTAGACAAAACCCTTATCCATAGACTGAATTTACCTGATTATCCTGATAAACCGCCCAGAAGGCAGAAAAACAATTCCCTTAAGGTTCCTGTACAACGGTAAATTAAATATCGCTGCACGTGACGTTGCAGCGATTGAGCAATAAAATACTAAATAATCTAGTTAAAAATTCCATTGACTGCCACCTGCGTTGTGCTGTTGAATGAGCACGTGGTTACAACGAGTAGTGTATTTCAGCATCCAGCGCCTCCCCAAGCGTGGACTGTATAAGGTTTATCTACACTAAGTCCTAGTGTATAGTACCTTCGCAAAGTGTACCTCAATAAGGTACTAATAGTGTTGACCCAGACACCCTAGGGAGAACTTGTAATAGTCCGTTGGTTTTAAACTGCGCCCCAATAGTTATTGTAGACATAGCTGCTGCATTACACTGGCGTCAAAAACAAAAAAAAAATCGTTCATGATATTGGTCATAAAAAGCACTTTAGTTGCCTGGTGACATACATTAGGTAATGTCGTCAGCGATCATCTCACTGACGACATTGACGCGTGTGACAGGCCCTTTAGATTCTACTTGTTTGACAATTTGGTAATTAAAATGACCTGTGTGTGACCTGTGCAGATCGATGGGCAATAACATAACTTGAAATGAATCTAGTAGAAATTCATGGCATGCCCTGCTGTGATCTGTAATGTAATGGAAGGGTTAAAAACATAGATGTAATTGGTAGCATCATGTTGTGTGGCCATATAAGGTTTATTTCACAAAAGTCTAGTAGGTGACCTTGCAAATGTGACCCAATGGCTAAAGGTTGCCCAGACACCCTAGAGGGAGCTTGTCATGTCGTTTTTTGTTTTTAAACCGCCCCCAATGTTATGTAGATCATAGGCTGTGCATTACTAACCTGGTTCAAAAAAAAAAAAAAAAAATCCATGTATTGAGCATAAAAAAGCACTTTAGATGCCTAGGTGATTACATTAGGTACCTGCACAAACGTTCATCGGGGTGGATACTTCAGCTGGAATCAGTCACATCAATTCACATTCAGTTTTTTAAACATAGTTACAGCCCCCCAAATTGTGTAATTTTAATATACCAAGATCACTTATGGACCTGCAAAAATTCACTAATGCTGTAGAAGGACCTGTTCTGATGTCACGATCAGATGACCATAATGTTTGGAGCTAAGCCTACATATCCTTCACATCAGGCCTGCTTAGCTCCACCCATTACGATTAAATGGTCGTGACATTACCACAGGTCATTAGTGAATGACGTGGATTGACATGACCGATTCCAGCTGAAGTATCCACCCCGATGACTGACTGTGCTGGTAACTAATGCAAATACCTAAGAATCTAAAGTGCTTTTTGATAAATGCATGGATTATCATTATTATTTAATGTGTATGTATGAGAGAGAGAGAGAGAGATATTCTAATAATATCGAGAGATATATATTATAATATTTTTATTTTTTTATTTTTTTTTATATAAACCAGCTTAGGGCCCTTTCACATCAGCGTTTTTCGTAATTCGCGGCAGATGCGGTGAAAAAAACCGCCATTCTCGGGGTGCGTTTAGCTCGCATAACCTTCGTTTTACACTTACACGCAATTGTATTTATTCCCCATACAAAATTATAGGGGGACTTGTGAGTCAGATGCGGACATAATGTTGGAGTGTATTTGCACATTGGCTGCAGCGAAAAAAATGTCGTGACAGTCCGGTTTTTTTTCGCATGCCGACTTCCATCTGACCGTAAGTCCCCCTATACTTTGTGTAATAGGAAAATACCGCAACTTATGAAGCCGACAATTTGTAACGTGTTTATGGGAGAGAGAGGTTTTTTACCATATCTGCGAGAATTATAAAATTTATTTATGTGAAACCCTTAGTAATGCACAGTGTATGATCTAAATAACATTGGGGGCAGTTAAAAACAAAGAAGGACATGACCCATTCCCTTGAAAGTATGTGCAGAGGCAAGTTAAGCAGATCCACTCCCCCCAAAGTAGGAAGATTTCCTTAAACACTTGAAAGACTTATTAGCTTATATTAAAAAGCAACTTTACTCTTCATGCATTTAGACCCTGTGCCCACGCTGGCCTATTTGCTGCACATTTTTACAGCGTATTGTAAAAATGTACTGCAAATGCACATGGTATATTGGCCAGCCAGTAAAGTCAATTGACTTTGGCTATGTGGTCGACGTCCTTTAGCTTGCAGTTTAGTTTGATGCATCATTTTCTGCACCTAGAAAAGCTGCAGTTACGCAGCAAAAATGAATACGTTTCTGCTACTTAGTTCTGCAAAAAAAAAAAACTGATGCAGATTTGGTGCAGAAACTCTTCATCACTTTTTGAGCTTGGGCACAAAGCCTTACGCCGGCTTCACACCACGGTTTTTGGGATCCGGGGCTGTCCTGTGTGAACCCAACAGCCCCGGATCCAATTTTGCCCCATGTATCTCTATAGCGCAGGATTGTGCCTATTTGGTGTCCGGTTTGTTGGTTTTCTATGAGGATGCGGTTTTGTCCGATTTTTGCATCGGACACAAAATCGGAGTCTGCATCATTTTCTGTGTCCGATGCAAAAATCTGACAAAATCGGATCCTCCCAGTTCCGGCCCAATCTGGTGCCCCATAACATGAGTCTATTGGCGCTGGATCGTACTGGATCCAACATAAAATCCGGACTGGTTCCCAGATGCCGGGTGCTGAAAGAGCGTCAGCTGCTACAAGCAGCTACCGCTGAATTTCAGCACCTGGAAGGCTCCCCGGCTGAAATTTCTGCACCGCGGCTAGCTCCCATCCAGCTGCTATGCTGAAATTTTCAGCAGCTGGACAGCGGCAGCCGTGCGCAGGGAGGATTGTGGCAGAAAACCGGATCACTTCTGTTTGTCCGGGGCTGCCAAGTTCTGTTCGGTGCTTCTGCAAAACAGACAGATACCTGACAGCCGAAAACCGTGGTGTGAAGCCAGCCTTAGTGTTTTGAGCATTTTGTTTTTCCAGCTTCAGGTTTTTAAAATTGCCAGGTGGAACAAATGTGCAAATCACTTCTTTGAAGGAATCCGCTCAAAATTAGGCACTGACCAATCGAAAGGGTGCAAAAAAAGCTTCCGAAATAAACTGCTCAAACTCTTCAAAACCACTTCAGGAAACAAACAAAAAAAAAAACTCCCAAAAACTTCCCAAAGAAGAAGAAAACTTGACATTTATGACTGTTTCGTAAAATCTCCTTGTGCCTAGGGCTACATTCACACACAGTGTTTTTGATGCGTTTTTTGAGGTTCGTTTTTCAACTGCAAAACTGGGTCAACTTTTCAAAAAAAGCATCATAAAAGAGATGATCCATTATTGATCCGTATTTGATGCATTTTAGACTTTTGCCTTTTTTAAGCCCATACACAATGGTTTCAATGGAAAAGCAGATCAGAAACACCACACAAATTGACTTGCTCATTCTTAGTGAGGATCTAGTTTTTGAGCCAAAAAATGAAGCACTGCGAAGGTTGTGTCTGAATTAACAAATCTTAAAAACGCATTGTCTTTGCTGGGAAGTCTAGAAATTGATCAATTTAATTGCACTGCCACTGCAAATACCAATAGCCAACACCTACCTATATCTCCCAATGTCGCCGTACACATGAATGCCCCGCTTGAGTAAATGTCCTTTTATAAAAGTTCAAAAGTAAGTAGACTGCATTATGAAACCTTTGTAGCGTGCAGACTTTGTTCAGATGTGAGGGTTACATCAAGAGCAGGGACATCTAACTAACGTCTGTACTCTACAGAAGGTGGTGAGTGCCATCTACTTACTTTTGAACTTCAGATTTGGTCGCTTGCATCTGAAGACGTGCAACACCTTTCGGTGTGTCCTGCAGGACAGGTAGATGTGTGACCTGCATTGTCAGGGAATAAGGTGTTAATCTGTCAATGCCCGGATTCACTCTTGATTGGGAATGTTCTTTAAATTTCATTTGAGATGGAGAAGGAAGTCACATTAGATAATCCTCAATCCTACTTAAAATGCTGTGTGTGGCCTACTTTTTTTCTAATTTATATGGTGTCCTTAAATGTTTCATAAAAGTAGGGACTAAGGCTGGGTTCAATTTGCGTTTGGCACTGCAGCGTATGGAGCGCATACACAGTGCCGAACGCAGACCTTTTCATATGAACGCAGCGGTGATTGTCCGCATGCGTTCACATGAAAATGTCATTGTGAGTCGCCCGGCCACCCAATCAGAGGTCTCGATGGCCAGGAGAGGTCTCGGTGACCAGGAGAGGTCTCATGGCCAGGAAGTCGGAAAGCCGACTTCACCGCCTGCTTTTCTGCCGGCTATTTTAAATGAACCAGTGGTGGCAGGGAGGAAGAAGACAGAAGAAAGAAGAAGAAGAGGAAAGGGGAAGAGAATGGCAGGACAGGATTCACCTGTAGATGACCTCGGATGACCTAATCTTCCACAGCATCTGTGCGCTTGCCAGCAGATGGCAATGCGCACTGTTTTATTTTCATTCTTCATTTGTGCGCGGCTGTTTGCTTGCGTATAAAGCAAGCACACAGCCACGCGCAAAAAAACAACATTTTGTGTTCGGCATGCATATAAATTATGCGTAAAACAACAAGTCCCTACAGCATTAACCCCCCCCCCATCCTCTGCAGTCAGTGCCTGACCTTTGACACTGCTCCAGCCTTTGTGTTGGCCATAACTGTAATATCATGACTAATAATTAAAGAGATGACCGGCATCACCTTTGTGTGAGGTGCTAGCTAGAAAAAACATGTAAATTAAAGAATATATCTGCTGCAACACTACACACTATGAGATATGTGAAATAGCATACTGGCTAACAATGAATAGCAGGGCTGTCTGCACAGCTAATACCGATGTAAAGATAGGGACATTGCAGAAACTGCTTGAGAATATAAAGAAACTTGAGAAGACTTAGCTTTAGCAGTGGCCACTGCGAAAGTGCCCAATAACCATGACAAGGTGCTTCTCATCTTATTGGCTCCTGACAGTGTGCCTCTCTAGCGTTCTAATGCTGCATGTGTGGGTTTTTATGCCTTTGTATGCACTTAAAACTGACCTTGCGGGTATGTCCTGGACCTGGCTACAACAAGATGGAGGGCTCAGCATGGCTACAGGGTGGGAGAAGGTGCACAGTCAATTATTAGTAGCCAGTGTATTAGTGTTACTATTTTTTAACACTATTACACTGGCTACTAATAATTGACTGTGCACCCTTCCCCCACCTTGTAGCCATGCTGAGCCCTCCATCTTGTTGTAGCCAGGTCCAGGACATACCCTCAAGGTCAGTTTTAAGTGCATACAGAGGCATAAAAACCCACACATGCAGCATTATACCAATAGAGAGGCACACGGTTAAAGATTGCTTCACACTGCAGTTTTTCACTGATCAGTGTCCATCAGTGTTTGGGTGCCAAAACCAGGAGTGTTTCCAAAACTCATAACAGGTGTCAATCTTTCAATTATAGTTTTTCTCTGCAAGTTCCTTTCCTGGTTCCCCTCCTGGTATGGCACCCAAATACTGAGGGACACTGATCACTGAAAAACTGCAGTGTGAAGCCAGCCTAAGACTCGAGAAGATGAGAAGCACCTTGTCGCGGTTATTGGGCACTTTCGCAGTGGCCAAGGCTAAAGCTAAGTCTTCTCAAGTTTCTTTATATTCTCAAGCAGTTTCTGCAATGTCCCTTTCTTTACATCAGTATTAGCTGTGCAGACAGCCCTGCTATTCATTGTTAGCCAGTATGCTATTTCATATATCTCATAGTGTGTAGTGTTGCAGCAGATAAATTCTTTAAGTAATACCATGACTGTCTGAAGGAGTGATATATACGTTGTAATCATCGGCTTAGCTCAATGATTGACTGCAGTGGTGCTGTATGTTGTCATTCTGACATCACCGCTGCAGGCAATAGAGAGCGGATCAGCCATAGAGAGTGGGCATCCAGGGCGGGTCAGTAGTATCCTGTTTTATAACTATATAATTATTTGGCCACCACTTTTTTTGACGGTATGTGCACATGACTTCAAGAAGAACCATTCTCCAAATATTTAATGTTGAACTGGACTTACGATGTAATAGCTATAGAGTGAAAAAAGACTTCTATTTTTTTCTTTTTCTTTTTTGACTTAAACCAAAAACCGCAATAAAATTTTTATTTAATAATAATGTAGAGCAAGAGATTTATAATAAACTTATACTTTATAAGAGAATTCTGCTTGAAGACCATTCATAAACCTTCCACAAGCTGTCCCCACTAGACTGTGTATAAAGGTACCTTTACACGACATCGCTCAAAAGTGACGTGTTCAACAATGTTGAAACAATATCGTTAGTGCGTCGTTGCGTGTAACTGAACTATTCAACTACGATAATTAGTCAAGTTGGAGTTGACAGGTTTATGAACATTTTCAAAAACCTGAAGATGTCATTCAAGCGATCTGCTACCGTGTTTCCCCCGAAAGTAAGACCCTGTCTTACATTAAATTTACTCCCAAAAGTCCCACCCTGCCTTACTTTTGGGGGAGGTCTTACATTGGCAAAATTCCCTGCAGCCTGCATCATCCCCTGCAGTCTGCATCATCCCCTGTAGCCTCCCCTGCAGCCTCCCCTGTACCGTAGCCTCCCCTGTACCATAGCCTCCCCTGCACCGTAGCCTCCCCTGCACCGTAGCCTCCCCTGCACCATAGCCTCCCCTGCACCATAGCCTCCCCTGCACCATAGCCTCCCCTGCAGCCTCCCCTGTACCGTAGCCTCCCCTGTACCGTAGCCTCCCCTGCACCATAGCCTCCCCTGCACCATAGCCTCCCCTGTACCGCAGCCTCCCCTGTACCGCAGCCTCCCCTGTACTGTAGCCTCCCCTGCACCATAGCCTCCCCTGTACCGTAGCCTCCCCTGTAGCCAACCCTGCAGCCTCCCCTGTACCGTAGCCTCCCCTGTACTGTAGCCTCCCCTGCACCATAGCCTCCCCTGTAGCCTCCCCTGTACCGTAGCCTCCCCTGTAGCCAACCCTGCAGCCTCCCCTGTACCGTAGCCTCCCCTGCAGCCTCCCCTGTACCGTAGCCTCCCCTGTAGCCTCCCATACTGAGCTGCCCTGTGTGGACCCCCACTCTGCACACACACAGCCCCATATGGCACCCATACAGTACCGTACACACACAATCAAACACCCACCCACACACCCACACACACACCGTTTTCGGTACACAGTACCGGTACTTACCGTTACTTTTCCTCACTTTCGGTTTCCTCTGCGGTGCCGGTGACGAGTCTGCTGCACGAGACTGGCTGGTGACGTCGCGGCTGATTGGCCAATCAGCAGCGAGCCTGCAGGCCAGTGACGTCGCGGCTGATTGGCCAATCCCAGCTCGAGCTGATGGCCAATCAGCAGCGAGCCTGTGACGTGCAGGCGGATCGGCCAATCAGCATCGAGCTGAATCCCGAGGATGGACGCACGGCAGGCAGGGGCTGGCAGCCAATTACCGGAGGCGGATCTCGGCCAGCACATGAGGAGGCTGGACGGAGGGGGCCTGACAGCGGCAGCGGCGGGACAGCGGCAGCGGCGGTAAGCTCCACAGTGACCCCACCATAAGCGGCCTTACATTCCCCGCGACCCCCCCGAAAGTGGCCTTACAATCGGGGGGTGCCTTACATTGGAAACTCCTGGGCACCCCCCTACCCTGCCTTACTTTCGGGGGGTCTTACTTTCGGGGAAACACGGTAGCATCATTCTGTGTGACACAGCGATAACTATGTCATGGACGACTTCGCCTATTCACAGCAATGAGCAGGGATTGTTCGCGGGGTTGGTGAGCGATAACTGCTCACAACATCGTTGGTGAGTTGTCCACGATATCTATACGTGTGACATCTTACCAGCGATGTTGAAATGATGTAAAAAATGACCGTGCGCCCATGAGATCGTTGCGGACATCATTCCAATGTCATGCCGTGTAACGGTACCTTAAAGCAGACACATGTTCATTGTCAGTCAGATTCGTTTTCACAACAAATATGGGGCATGCAACCATATAAGGGTAAAGGGGGCATGGCCTACACTGTTTGTGAGCTTCCAACTTCAGTTGATGAGGTGACAATGTATCAGATTAACTCAGGCTTACAGCACTGTGCTGAGCAATGTCAGGATCAGTGCAAACTCCTCTTTCCTTGGCACAAGCTTCAGATCTGTTTTCTGGCTCCTTCTCTGCTCAGTCAGGATCTTTATTAACCCTTTCTCTGCTATTACATTGCACTGCTCCAAACAGCTGCTTCCCCGCACAACTATAAAATGCAGTTTTTAAAAGAGCACAGAAAAATGTGAGAAAATAAGTCATATGGCACAAAAAAGCATTATCTTAGCTGCTATGTGACCAATCATTAATAACCAATGCAGTATTGACTTTTTTTTTTCTTTCTTCAGTGATATGACATTTACTCTTTGAATTTTGTCTTCTTGTTGCGGCAGTCTTTTTGGAAGTGTTTTTTTTTTTTCTTCCCATTTGCTCCACAGCCAGCACTTTACAGATTTAAACGAAACAAAAAAATACTATAACTGGCAGGTAATTTCCTAGCGAAAGCTGCCCTGGGGGTGAGTAGGTACACTGTTTCCTAACCCTGAATCTGTTAAGGAAGCAACACTGAACATGTGCACAGCATTGTCATTTTTACATTGCTATGTATTATGTTCATTTTTTGCAGTGCTGTTTTTTCTGTATGCACATTCCCTAAGGATAAGTGGCACGATAAGGATTTCCAGCGTTATTTACGCAATGTAATTGCTCTTGTGGACACGCTAGTGTGTCCTGCGTAGCATCTGTGCCCATGATCAAGATTCTGGGAACAAGGTATTCTCACTGTTCTCCCGCTTGGAACACTAGTGCCCTCCGTAAATTGTCATGCTGCAGCTTGAAACCCATACTGTAGGGCAATTTACACAATGTTAAAATGAAGTAGAATGGGCATGATATTTCTATAATTCCATCCACTGTACTTGTACTGTACAACGCATTTTCATTACAGCAAAAACACGCTCCAGCACCTGCTAGTCCTGATCGTGGGGACATATGCTTATGGTGTAATGGGTTTTACCAAAGTTGTTGTATGATAGTATTGTGTGAATACCCCCTGAAGATTTTGTTCACATGAGGGTTAGCTTGGGGTCTGAGGAAGGCAACCCTTGTTCTGCTCGTTTTACTTCTGTATGTAAAAATATGGAATATAGTGTACTTGTATTTACATTCAGTTTTGTATCTGTATATTGCAGACAGTGTCCGGTGAGTTACGCTGAATTGACATACAAATTGAAAGCTACAGATTTAGTAATGGAGAATGGATTAACATCTAAAGCACCAACCCCCTTACATAATATACATGGCTGCCGGCTCTCTCTCTTGACTACTTATTACTTTGCAAAGTATGCTGCTTCTAGATGCCCCTATCTCACCAAGCACAAAGGGATCGGCAGTCCAAAATTGGATAAAATGGATCCTTCTCTGCACTGGAGTAATCAGTAGAGGGCTGAGTTGGGAGGACCCATACACATTAGACTGTCAGCCGAGCCTACCGATATTGGTGGGTTCAAATGATATTGGGTACTTCATGCATGTCACATAAGATGGGTATGTGATGGCAGCCAAATAATAAATTAAGTCTGCAAAAACTAAAGATGTCTTAGATTATATGATCTACATTTTTATTTCAACAGAAAACCTCATAGAATATTTTAATCTCCTACCTACTGTCCAGTAGGTGCTACCATACAGGAGCTTCCTAATGATCCTCCTGCCTCAGATAAGCTGGCGGCTCAGGCTGTTGGGCACTTTGGTGGCGCCAGCATGACCCTAATACCGGCCTGCTAAGTAGAGGAGCAGGTGGACTCAAGCGTTTCCTGTGATTCCGTGTGTCGGCTGAAGGCTGTATACCATTACATATTATTGAAGCCTGAGACTTGACCTGTAACCTTACACCGGGCCACGCACAGCGCCAGGCCCACACATCGCCAGCAGGGGAGGACGGTGCAAGGATTAAACACAGCAATGAGGACATTATGGAAGGATCTCGCTGGTTTTTCTCATTGATTTGCATAAGAGGTTAAACATATCCAGCTTATGTTTCACAGTAAGGGTATTAGGAAACACAATATTTTCTTTTTTCTTGATGGAGGAAAATAATTTCCCAGCATGCAGAATTCCTGCCAGCTAAAATGACTACCAGATTCATAAGACTCCATAACGCTGTTTAGTAATGAAATAACAAAGAATTCCGTAAATTACCGTAAGCTTCATTTTTATCGTGCTTCATGCTTTTAGCAATGCAATTAAAGGGGTTGTCTAAGATCCTCCAGTATATCCCTGCTGATCTTCTGTATACCCTACATGACTGCTGCAGCCAATCACTACCGTATATACAAAATGAGCCATCTGAGGCCAGTGGTTGGCTGCTACAGTCACATGGGGTATATAGGACATCGAGGATGCCTTACTTAAATGGCAGGCGATACAAAGGTAAACATTTAATTATATTTTAATGATCACTGACAATGAACAAATTTGCACTTTTTGGTTTTAAGACTGTGTCCCTATAAATTAAACTTTGTGAACCAAGTTCAGTGCTCGGCTGGTCTTCGGCACTGATAAGAATGAATGGCGCTGCAGTGTGCAGTATTGATCACCTATCTATTGAGCTGGGCCTCTTTAAGGCTCCAGTTCTTGGCATCGATGGGGTTCCCAGTGGTCGAAACCCCAACGATCTGGAAGTCATCTCCTATCCCATGGATAAGGGATAACTTCCATATTTGTGAACTCCTTTGACTAATTCTGAAGCTGGAATTTATAAAAACTAAATGCAGAAAAAAGTTTTATTGCCCAAATTACATACATCCGTTTAAGTTTGCAGTGCGACGCGAAAAACGTGGATGACCCCGTTTTTTTTTCGCGGCCGCAAGTGCCAAAACGCACTTGCTGCACCTGCCGCAAGACCGCCTATACATTGTATGGGCTTGCCGCAACTGTGCCGCAAGTGCAGCCGGTATGCGGTAATCGCGGCAGATGCGTTTTTTCACTGCATCTGACGCGATTTGAAAACCGCTGATGTGAAAGAGGCCTAAGTCATTTAAATAATTTATTTCATATCGTCAATTAGTCCAGATTCCCTTTTCTGCTACATTCTAGCCATTAGCCTCTTTCCGCTGCTGCCATCATCAGAAAATTGCACCATCTCAACTGTTACATTTGCAGCAATCCGCCCCCTTTCAGCCAAACCCTCAAAACCCCCTTCCCCGCAGCAGTCACATATTGAGAACTGATGTCCTGTGAGGGCACACCATCCGGAGCGGGTGATCCATACCTGGAATGCAGGGGGATTGTGCTATAATGTTTTGATAGCCTCTTATTGCATTTTATTGCAGTGTTGTGGTGACCAAAAAACTAATTCTGTATTTTTTTTTCATTATGCAGTTCACTGGTCAGATTAATTTATTTCCTATTTTGATAAATTTGTGAACTCAGCGATACCAAATATGTCTAAGGTTTTTGTTTTATTTCAATGGGACAAAAGGGGGTGGAGTGGTTTTAAATTTTGTGAATGTATGTGTAATATATAATATGTTTACTGGATTTAATAGTCCCCTTAGGAGACTTGTAGCTGCGATTATCGTCCGGTCGGCGGAGTTATACTGAGCAGGGCAACAGGGCTTTTCTACATAGCTGAAATGATGATCCTCTGTGAATGAATGCTGACGGTGTTTACTGGTGGACTGTAATGACAAAGGAGTCATCAGCTGCCTCCTTTGGCTGTGATGATAACCCATCGGTACCCTGCGATCTGGGTGGGATTGGTGATGTACTTCCTGTCAAAATCTGGGAAAGGGGGAGGGGAAAATGCTCACCCCTCCTTCAACTGTGATCCAGGTCGGGTGCTTAGCGGCGGCCGGCCACCGCCCGGAGTAAACCAAGGAAAAAGTGGGAGCTGGCACCCGTATCCAATGATAAGAAACTTTATTCTGGCAAAACTCACAACATGAATAAAAGCACCCTGAGGCCAAAGCCTGTTGTCAGACGCGTTTCAGTAAAACACTTTCTTCAGTGACAAACTTTCCTTGGTACTTCCTCTCAGCCTGTACTGAAATGCAGATGTCAGATTGACAGAGGCATTTAAAGGAAAACTGTGTGGTCAAAAATCCACTGCTATCATTAACTGCTATCATTTTCTAATTCCTCTCTCTAAACTCTATTTATGTATTTCTTTTATTTATATCCACCTCCTATCTTCTGTAAACTTCAAATAAAGAGCTTCATTCCATCTGTCACTCAGTGAATTATCCACTTAGTTCTCTGCTGTCCACTCCCCATGCATGAATATGCATGTCACATCACAGCACAGGAGATCAGTGGGGGGACTGTATTCTCCTCTCTGCTCTCTGTGTGCAGCATCACAAGAGGTGAACTACAACACAGAAATTGTACACAGCACAGCAGGATATTTACAGCAACAAATGGAGTCGAGATCAGGCAGTCCTGCAGAAGCTCTCTCCCTTCGTGGTGATATCAACTGAACAGACCTGTAAGTGAAATCTGACACTGCGCTGTTAGCAAAGTGAGGAGGGAGAAGAGAGCTGCATAATTACATGACAGTTTATACAGCAGCCAGACTAATTGTCTCTGCTTTTAATGGGACAGGACTAATGCAGCAGCTCTCTGCGGGGTCTAACAATGGTGATAACATGGAAACTACAATTGGTACATTAATGATTTTACATGTTTTTAATAGGTCTGCCCAGGCACTATTCAAGGGCAATATTAGTATCATACTGAAAAATGACCTGACAGTGTCCCTTTAACTCATTAACCGCCGCCATTGGATCTCCTGTGCACCCATAACTGTTAGAGGCACTTGATGGCGGATTAAGTCAGCTTGGAAATGTCTCGAGAGATGCAGGCTCAGCATGTGAGCCTGGATCTTAGGCATCTAGAGGTGTAAGAGGCAAAAGGCGCATTGCGTCTTATCTCAATAACAAGGGGAAGACCTATAATTTCAAGTGCTCACCTGAGCTGGTTGTGTAAACCCAGAACCAGTGTATACAGTAGTGCAGCTGCCTATGGATCCGCACTTCAATGTGCATCATGGCGCATAAACCAAGGACGGTGCTCCAAAGATCCGTTCTGCTGCAGAAAAACCAGAACCACACGCAGGTATGGTGCAATGGTGTATTTATTTCTGACGCGTTTCGGAGCACACTTTTCTCCTTCTACAGGGATACAGTCATCCCTGAAGAAGGGGCAAAGTGTGCTCCGAAAAGGTCTTGGTTTTGGTTTTTGCATCATGGGCAATGACTCAATGCTGAAGACATACAGTAATTATATAGAGAAATAAATGTTTGATATGAGTAGCTGCATGTTACTACTTTTACTTAGACCTATCTTTGTTTAATGTGCATGTAATGATCACTATTTGCCTTTTGTTGATTGTTTAAATTCTTTTGGTACTCTTCCTGAGACATGTCAAATGTGAGACCTTGATGGATTACCCATCCCCAAGGCTTACATAACATGTCACATGCTGTAAGGTTTTCACATACTTCCTAAAATACATTTTTAATAACTCAGACGCTGTATGCAAATGACAGCTCAAGTGTCTGCTGGGTGTGTCCCAGTGAAGTGTCCTGGTAGTTCTACTTTGTTTGACATATATTACACGTCATATGGCTGGGGCTGAGCTGAGTGTGCTCCATGTATGAGGGTGCTGTCTGTATTACACAGCTGATGCCCACCTTTTAGTTTCCCCCAAATACAGCAGTTACAGGCAGGCACCTGTCTATGCAATCATCACTGTCACTGGTTTAAGTCTGAACAGTACCTCCAAGTAGGATGAGCAAATTTAGTAATGGCAGGAAAAGAATATCTTCTGTATTCTGGTTTATTAGGCTTCTCTGACCCTCATTTTTGCATTGAGAGATGACGTTGCATCAAAAAACCCATTCAGGATCAAAACGTAGCTTTATATGGCAGAATAAACTAAGGCTTTGGTGACCTTGGGCACTGTCTAAATGCTCTTTCCTATCGGTGTATTCTCTGGGTGGACCCCTGGAAAAATGACGTACGCCCCTCTGGTGGGTATGTTTACTGATTTCTTCCTGAAAAGGTGCTGCGATTGATCTTCTCTGATCTTATTACATTGTGCTGAAAGGTGTCTTCCAGGACTATTATTATTATTATTATTTATTTATATAGCGCCATAATATTCCATGGCGCTTTACATGTTAAGAGGGCAGACTAGGACAAGTAACATAGTAACAATACAAGTAACAATGGCTGTGGACAATTCTAACGTACAGATACAATAGGGGAGAAGATCCTGTCCGCGAGGGCTCACAGTCTGAGCTGTGCACAGCTGTCAAAATTGGTGCACCATTTTATTGTAATGAATAGGATAGATGCAAAATACCACCAGCTGCATCATGGCAGACACTTCACCTCCCAAAGCAGAATGTCTTTTAGGGTGGGACATACATATCAGATTTTTGGGGTCTGGTATTCGATAACCTCACATATTGGCTAGATCGAAGCTCTAGCACTTGGATGTAAAAAGTGCAGAGCTGGAACAGCACTGCTCATACACAGTGTAGTGGCCGATCTCAGGAGCTGAGCTGACCCATCTACTTCAATAGGAGTTTAGCTGCAGTACCTGAGAATTGCCAGTGCAAAGAGAGCTGAGCTGTGCTGTTCCAGCTCTGCACAGTTTATCCGGCTGTCACTGTAAACCACTTTTCTGTGGGGCTGCTAGGTGTCCGCCCTAACCAATTTGATGCTGATGAGTGTAGTAACCAAGCCAGAATGACTAGATCTGATATACTGATTGAAAACTAGTAGTATGTAAAGCACCATGGAATTATTGGTGCTATAATAATAAAAAATATAGTTTGACTGTATTTCTTTAATAGCTTCTATTGTTGAGTGATTGTTTGTTTAGACTGGCAAAATAAAATGCCAGCAGAGCATTTAACTCTGGGCCAGATCTGCATTGGCTGCTGTGTAGTCGATGCACTTTCACAGTTGATGGAATATATGTGGTCAGGAGCCAGCTGTACAGCAGCCGCTCTAGTTCTCTCTCCAAATAGTTATGGATTATATGGTGCGCGGCTGATTGACCAGGTCTGTCATCGTCTGCTCAGGTATGTGCACAATGGTGCCATACGTTCTCTTGATGTCGCCGGCTCCTAGGACTGTGGATGTGAAGGAGTTAAGGCTGTGCAGAGGACTTGTTACAGGCACTCATATGGAAATCCTGCGCTATGTAAGAGTTTGGCTTTGGAAGGCAGGACTAATAATAGATATTCAGCAGCTTCGCTGGGCAGGTCTAGTTTCAGAATCTCGCTGACTTAACTGTGCGGAGCCATTTCACCATTTCACCCCTGCTGGATGGGGACACTGGTTCTCTTCTTGGGTTGTAACAGTCAGAAGAAGTAGAGTGATTTTCTCAAGTAATTATTTTGCTGATGGGTGAAGATTGCTGACGGCATGATGGAAGATACAGGTACTGTAATATAATTTAATAAGCCTGTAGATTAAAAATTGGACTTGGAATGAGAAGTCCAGCGTAGTATGGCGTGTACTACGTAGTCCATCAAACTGACTTTTGCTGTGTTAATTAGTATAAGAGATTAAGGATCCGAAATGAGATAAACGAGTCCTGTTTAAAGTCCAAAAATCTGTAGGGTCCTGGTGGCCGGTGCCAGCCTATAAAGTCCCGCTTTTCTCCAGACTCCACAACTGTTTTAAGTTAATTTGAATATCTCCTATTGCAGGATGAAGCCTTGTTTTTACATGAGGGTACAGGTCGAGCCTTGGGGCACATTCCTATGCATAGCTCGCACTCCACATTCAATGCCTTCCATAACTTACTCGTCTGGGAAGTTGCAGCTGTGAACACCAAAGTGTCTGTATCTCAGAACAAAACTAGTCAAATAATGGTTTTCCTAAGTATCTATATTGCATCATCCTTAGTTTTTGTGGTTTTTTTTTTTTATATGGGATTAGGAAGAAAAGTAAAATTAGAACGACCTCTTCTGATGTTACATTTGCTGGCAGATTAGCTGCTTATGTGAAAATAGCATCATGAAGAAGAGCGTTCTCAGCCGGTCAGCGAAATACAGTGCGCCGAAACAATTCTCTATAAAGTCAGGGGTCAAGGAAATCAAAAACCTGCTGTATTTTGCCTGTAAGAAGCAGAAGGATGGCAATACTTTTTTCCCTATTTGTTTGTCTTGTCTTTGGCCGGCTTCATAGTAATAAAGAAATGTAGGTAAAGAAACCCATGGAAGCGCTGTGTAGGAGCATGGAACGGCCATCCCCACTAATGCCCCCTGATGTAAAGTCTGGAACTCTTTGGCAAATAAAGCTGTGTTGTATCCGGTACTGCTTCTCTTCAATCCATATATAGTAAAAGGGGTTTTCCATTAACAAAGTTCATTTTAATCAATAGATCTTGGAATAATAAAAAGCTCCACAATTGATTGTGTTACAAAAAATGTTCTTTGTGCTAAGATAATCTTATATATGTGTCCCTGCTGTGTACTGTGTAATGGATGTGTCTGACTATACAGGGACATGGTCTGATCATATCACTTCTCCTGTGCTGATATAATCTTATATATGTGTCTGCCGTGTCTGACCATACAGGGTCTTGATCATACTACATCTCCTGGGCAGGGGAAGAAGCATAAAGCCCCAGTCACACATAACGAGATCGTTAGCGAGATCGTTGTAACTGTGACATTACAACGATCTCTCCACCGATGTCGCTATGTGTGACATCTAGCAGCGATCAGGCCCCTGCTGTGAGGTCGCTGATCGCTGCAAAGGGCAGCACGCTGGTCAGCACGCATCACTGCGTATGACAGTGAGAGACCAGCGATCAGTGAACTCACAGGACTGGTAACCATGGTAAACACCGGGTATCTAGGCAGCGCTCGCTGCCTGGATACCCGGTGTTTATCATAGTTACCAGCTTCCGCCCTGTTTACAGGCAGCGCTAAGCAGGGAGGACGCTGACATCGTCTTCAGAGATGTGGGAGGTAGCTCCCTGGTCCCTGATCGCTGGGGAGATCTGCCTGTTTGATAGCTCCCCAGTGACCAGGTAACGACACTCCAGCGATCCCGGCAGGTTGTTATCGCTGTCGGATCGCTGGAGCATCGTTGTCTGTGTGACTGGACCCTAAGTCACTTATGATAAGCGAGTATACAGATGAAACAGCAGGGGCTCACAGCTGCTGTATTTTGAGGTGATGCTTTTTCTTGCCCTTTTTTTTTTTATCAGAGAAGTAAGTGTTCTTGCCACGTCTCAAGCTCTCAGAGCTGCTCATAAATCAAGTCCATGTTATGGGCTCTTGGCTGTTGGAGCTACTACATGTCACAGACTTGAATTAAGGTGAGTTTAGAGGGCTGGAGATGCAGCAGAACCACTTGCTCCTGGAAATATGTTACATGAGAAAGGATGAGTTGCGAGTCCCTTCTGTTGTGTGTTACTCACTTATCATAAATGACTTGTGCGTTCTCCCCTGACTAGGTGCTGTGGTATGTGCTGATCATGAAGTAGAGCAGCTGTCCATGCTCGGACAGAGCCATTACACAGTACATAGCAGGGACACGTATATAAGATTTTCTCACCACAGGAACATTTTTTTTTTTTTTTTTTAACACATCAAATTGTTGAAATTATTATTACTCTGAGATCTATTGATTAAAATGTACTTTTTTAGTGAGACAAGCCCCTCCATTTTATTTAAGCCTGATAAACTGTAATAAAGCATGATTTTTCCTTTTACCATTATCCCCCTCTTGATTGATTTATTATAGTAACGTAGATGGTTGGCATGTATGAAGGGGTCCTGACTTTCCCTGACCATTAGATGTGGTTGAACTTCAACATGCCTGAACCTTTCTTTTTCTGTTAAAGGGGTTGTCCCACAAGAAGGTTCACTTTAAGGGTATGTGCTCCCATCCAAAATGCAGCACCTCCAGACCTGAAAGAAGCCTCGGGAACCCGCAGATGAACGCCAGGACGTTTGCAGCCGCCCTGTGCTCACGATCTGTGGTTGGGCAGGGCGGCTTCTCTCTGCATTCACCTGCAGGTGATTGCTTCTGACTCTGCAGCATGAAATTAACATGCCGTAGTGATGCTGAAGTCCGGCAACCCACACCGCAGCTGGAAACACACTTCGGTGAGGAGAAGCCTAGTGAGCATGGGATTTCTTGAAATCCCATCCTCTGTGCTTGAACTATACAACGCAAGGTTTTGGACACAGCGATATTGCGCTGCATCTAAGACGCCTCCAGTCCGGATTGTGAGTATGCATCCTAATAGATCGTGGAATAAAAAGTTTCATAATTGAGAGTCATGCAGAGACATAACATGGGCTCGGCAGTCTATTTGATTAATTGCTTTCTCTCAAGTGTATGGCTGTCTTGCGGATTGGGCATGTTGAGATCCAACATGCCTGGTCTTATTTATCCTCATCACCACTAAATACATTAGATTGTTGTTGCAGTGTTCTAACATTAAAGCATTTGTCCCATCATATTAATGGAGTATTGACAGGATATGCCACATTCACCATCAATTTGATGAAAATTAGATGTGATTGGATTTTTTTTCCTGGTTGTTCAGTTAAGATTCGTGTTCTTGAGCTCATTGTCTGATAAATAAGGAATCAATAGAGGGATGTACCCACGGGGCTCAGTAATGCTGTATGTGCAATTTTAAGAAGTCTCCTGCACACGCTATGGAGGAGAATGTCTGTAGTAGGTACATTTTATGCTGTGGATGTTACAGGATTTCATTATTTGCCATGTTATTGGTGAAATGAGCGACTTTATAGAACCAATTTTGCTGCGCTATTCTCTGCAGTATTTATCGCTGTGCTATTTCTGTGCCCGATATTGTAGCTGAAATACCACTTGGGGATGTAGCCATCAGGTAAGTAGGCAGAGGATTTTTTTATAACTTTATTTACATCTGCAGCATATGGATTTATTTAAGGTGGCCCCTTTGTATAACTTGCATGTTCATGGTGCCAGCTCATTGCGTATCTGCGTTTGTGGTAGGTTGGCGGAATGAAGAATTGGGCAGGATGAAGTGTAATGGGCATGATCCTTTTACGAAGACACTAAGCAAAGCTGGGCATTGTCTTACAGCAACTATTCTTGCATCCCCAGCCAAGTGTTTGAGTTTGGCGAAGTCGGGAGGAGCTGCTGCCTCCTTTACGGCCATCACAAATCTTTATACAGATATAAACTGCATTCATAATCCCTGAGTACAATCATGAGTATTGGTATACTTTTTGGGAGAAAGGCATTCACGAGTCTGCAGGCCAACAAGTTCTAGACTTCGTTCCTAACCTTTCATGTCTGTAGAGAGCTTGCTTTGCTTTGGAGATTTTCATTTCAAGACGTTCAGTATTTGCAATGGAAGCGATCAATCATCTTACTGAAAATGTAACTCCCAGAATTAAGTGTAATCAGTGACCACATTAAGTAGGATTTGTGCCAGATCAGACCCAAAGTCATATTAAAAGGCTTGTTAAAGAGTCAATTGTGACTTAAGATTGCTACCTTTATTAGGTGGCACAAGAGTTTGTCTACTTCCTCACTGAAGTGACAATTTGCATATTCAGTTTCCTAGAGGAGCATTGCGGCTTTAAGGCTACGTTCACACATTGCGTATTTTGCGGCTTCTCTGCGTTTTCTTGCTGCGTTTTCTGTATTTTCCTGCGTTTTTTGCTGCGTTTTTTTACTCGCGCTTTTTGCAGTGAAAACGCAATTTTGGATAAGCAGCCCAGCCAAACCTATGGGTTTTGACACAATCCATTCACACACTGGTATTTGTGCTTTTTTTTTTACGCACACGGTTTCACTGCAAAAACGCGCGCGTAAAAAGAATCACCATGTCAATTCTTTCTGCAGTTTTTCTCTGCGTTTTTCCATTGCCCACAATGATGGGCTCTGAAAAAGCGCAGAGAAAAATGCAGAAAAAAAACGCAGTGTGTGAAAGGAGCTGCGTATTTCACAAAATACGTGCTAAAAAAGCGCAGCTGCGTAAAAATACGCAGTGTGTGAACGTAGCCTAAGTCTCCTCACTGCCGGCTGGCAGATACTCTCCACAAGCTGTTCCAGACCCCATCTTAGCCTCTCATACAGCCAGATCAGAATCTCACACACTGCACTGATGAGGTAAATCACCCCGAAATGCAGTGTCTGCAGTTTGGGGTTCTGATCTGGCACAAATCCTAAATCATATTAAAAGGCTTGTTAAAGCGTCAATTATGACTTTTAGGATTGGTACCTTTATTAGGTGGCATAGAGTTTGTCACTTCCTCACTGAGTGACAATTTGCTCACACATTAAATCTGTAACATTGGCAAACTGTCCACTGCTTCTAATAGCAACCAGAAGAATCCGGAGCAGCTCTGCCATATGAGACATACTGCATTGCTGAGCTGAGGAGTGAGAGGTAGGGACGCTGAACATTAGGCAAATATCGTCTGTATCCAAACTGTAGACCGTGAAGGTGAAACTGCGCCAGCCCACTTCAGACAGTCCGAATACAGAAGCCGTTTGGAGTCTGTATCACAGCTGGACTCTTGCATGAGATTATATGTGGATCTTAATGAATTCTGTAAAACCACTTGAGATCATGGTATTTCAATGGTAATTCACTCCCTGATCATGTATTATGGGGAATGCTAAACTATTAATTCTAACATAAAATGAAGCTGCTAGGTGACGTCAGTGGTGGAAGGAGGCATGCATGAAACTGGCAGCCATAACCTAGGTCCATTAGCTGTAGATAGCAAGGGTCCACAGCAGACCATTCCATGTCAACTTTTCTTGGGGGTTTCATGTAATATGTACCAAACAAAATAAAAAATGGCTGTGCTCCAAATTTAAAAGATCTTAAGTTCTTTATTCTCAAGAAGTTTATGAATTTAAATGATTCCTATCGTTTTGAGCAGGGCTGTGGAGTCAGTCATATTCAGGGAAATTGAAGTGTCAGAAGTCAGATGTTTGGCTTAGGCTACTTTCACATACCGATTTTGAGGGAGCCGATGCTGTCCGATATAAATCGGACAGCATCAGCTCCCTTCTGATGCCTGGAATCGGGTGCCAAATAGGCACCCGATTCCGGCATAAAATCGGCGCCGGGCTGCAAAAAAAGAAAAAAAAAAAAAGTTTATTCTCACCTCTCCCCGAGCCCCCGCCGTCAACCGCCATCTTCCTCTAGGTTCCCGGTGGCTCCCGCAGGCTGCCGGTGTCAGCAGAGGTGTACCTCTGCTGTTCAGGACCTGCGGTGATGTCACAGTCATGTGACCGCGGGTTCACCATCATGCAACATGGAACCAGCATGCTCAGTACAGTAAAACGGGGTCCGAGGAGACATGAGATGTTTCCTCGGACCCTTCTCCATAGGGCCCCATGTTATAGGGATCGGACCTAATCGGATGTGCACTAAATGCCATCCGATTTGGTCCGATCCGAATCTGTCAGATTTTATTTTCGGTGCTAAAATCGGAGCAGGCTCCGATTTTAGCACCGATAATAAAATCGGACAGAATCGGATCGGACCAAATCGGATGGCATTTAGTGCACATCCGATTAGGTCCGATGCCCATAGGGCTGCATGGGGCCAAATTCGGATCCGATGCTGTCCGATTTTCATCGAACAGCATCGGATTTAGAAAAATCGTTATGTGAAAGCACCCTTAGGCTACTTTCACATACCGATTTTGAGGGAGCCGATGTTGTCCGATATAAATCGGACAGCATCGGCTCCCTTCTGATGCCTGGAATCGGGTGCCAAATAGGCACCCGATTCCGGCATAAAATCGGCGCCTCCGGGCTGAAAAAAAGAAAAAAAAAAATGTTATTCTCACCTCCCCCCGAGCCCCCGCCGTCTTCCGCCATCTTCTTTGAGGCTCCCGGTGGCTCTCGCAGGCTGCCAGTGGCTGCAGAGCACTTCCTCTGCTGTTCAGGACCTGCGGTGATGTCACAGTCACGTGACCGCGGGTTCACCATGGTAACCCGCGGTCACATGACTGTGACATCACCGCAGGTCCTATGAGGCAGAGGAAGCCCTCTGCTGACACCGGCAGCCTGCGAGAGCCACCGGGAGCCTCCAAGAAGATGGCGGAAGATGGTGGGGGCTCGGGGGGAGGTGAGAATAACATTTTTTTTTTTTTTTTTTTTAACACTTGTGCTCCTAGTTAGGAGCAGTTTTACTGTACTGAGCATGCTCAGTACAGTAAAACGGGGTCCGAGGAGACATCACATGTTTCCTCGGACCCTTCTCCATAGGGCCCCATGTTATAGGGATCGGACCTAATCGGATGTGCACTAAATGCCATCCGATTTGGTCCGATCCGAATCTGTCAGATTTTATTTTCGGTGCTAAAATCGGAGCAGGCTCCGATTTTAGCACCGATAATAAAATCGGACAGAATCGGATCGGACCAAATCGGATGGCATTTAGTGCACATCCGATTCGGTCCGATCCCCATAGGGATGCATGGGATCCGAAAATCGGTCCGATGCTGTCCGATTTTTTTCGGACAGCATCGGAAATGCAAAAATCGTTATGTGAAAGCACCCTTACCGAGTTTGTGGAGCTTTGGTCATCTCTCTGTTTTGTTAATATCTGAGTTAGGAATGATGGTGATCATCAAGCAATTCCTGATCATCTTTTGCAGTTTGCCGGGAGGCATTGTCCTGGTGAAACAGGCTCCGAACCCTGAGGATTAGACAACGCTGTAGTGGGGTACTTGGTCTGCAACAATGTTTAGGTTAGCTCAGGTCCCAGCACTCATGGATGTTAATGCTAAGTAAGGAGAACAATTTGGATGCTCTTGTGCTCATTGTAGAGGCTTCAGCTATAGAAAGGGGACACCATGGTAACCTGCGGTCACGTGATTGTGACATCACGACAGGTCCTGTACAGAAGACGACTACCTCTGTAGACACCGGGAGCCTGGGGGAGACGGCGGGGGCCTCGGGGATAGGTGAGCATATACTTTTTTTTTTTTTTTTTCAGGCCGGAGGCTATGATTTTTTGCCAGAATCGGATGCCTATTTGGCATCCGATTCCAGGCATCAGAAGGGAGCCGATGCTGTCCAATTTTATCGGACAGCATTGGCTCCCTAAAAATCGTAGTCTGAAAGTAGCCTAAGAGGTGATGTATTCCATCCTGCAGGGTGTTATGTAAATTTATTGTTTTTTTTAGTATTATCAATTTGTATACCGTAATTCAACACTTTTATATCTATATTTCTACACATAAGTCATCTGCTGGAGTCTTTCAGCCTGGAAAAAAAACTTGTTTTTAGGAATATGTTCTGTGTGTTTGGAGGAGAGCAAAAATGATAATCTTCTCTCCAAGAACATCAATGACTTTCTGATATCTATTGATGAACGAGTGATATGATATTTGGGTTCGGAGAGCTCTAAGCAACACGCTGTTAAAACTAGCAATGAAATCCCAATGCACAGTCGAAATGGGGGGAAATTTATCTCTGATCAGAATATATGAGAAATATGTTTGAAAAGTATTTCACTATGGAGATTAAAACTTTTTCTCAAACCCGAAAAGAGTGAGGGAGTGTACATGCTCAGACAGCTTTATAGTTAAGTGTGGACACCTAGTATTCCATCATTGTTTCTATCTGTTGAAATAGTTGTATTCATTGAGCTCCACCCAATTCCGTACCGCTCAACAGTATTCTGACCCTCCCACTGCCCCTACCGACCCCCCCCCCCGTCCTTTTAGAAAGTTTCTTGTCCAGTCATCAATGTCTAAGTTGTGCATATTCTGTTATAATATAAAATATATATATTCTGTTTCCAATTCATGAGAGCCCTCCAGCCGTGTCAAGGCAACCTTTCCTCGAAGGGAACCTAATCTTTAGCAAACCTGTCTCTCCTGAGATAAAAGCCTGCAAGTTTAAAGGGCAGGTAGGATTCAGCACTAATCTTAAACAGCCTTGACTAATGGGAGGAGGGGAGCTCAGCCAAATATGAAGACATATAGTGTTCTAGTCTTTTAGTCTTCCGGGTTGGAATGTTTAATAGATGCTAAGTTAGGGTCTCATCAAACTATGCCTTGTTACATAAATTGTCCAATTAATGCAATTAGCACCTTCATCTTTAAGTATATTCTATATTCCATTGTAGTGTGTGTATTTATATATTGTGGAAAATGTATTATATGTTTTTAATATACGGTAATTGTGAGGCGTTTTAAGGCTTTTGCGGAATACATTCTGCAGAATTTATGTGCAGTTTTAATTTCGCTTGTAGAGAGAATACATTGCTGACGGCAATAGTTGTCTGTGACAAAAGTGCTTCATTGTCCTTCGAGCCTGCATGGTATTGAGGGTAAAGTTTACTGTGCTGACAGCCCAGCCCCTGTGGGACCTGCGATCTGCCACATAAGGTTATGTTTGCTGCATTTCCAGAAAATCATGGACATTTGTTAATATTTCCACCCTAAAATAAATATGGATAGTAACACTTTTATATGCCTTCTTTACATCTGCCTTATAGTTGATGTAATTTGTCGGTCACCGTTTGACATAACTGGTAATACAAAGTTCATAAAATTGTCAGAACCCGCGATCTCTGCTTTATCTGACATAGCGGTCTGAGAACCTCTAGCAATGTTGAAATACATAAGTGAACTTTAGATTAGTAGCTTTAACGCAGGGCGAGTTTTAATCTTAATGATCATTCTGATAGCTGTAAAACAAAGAAAGATCAACAATAAAACTGTTGTTGGTGATATTGATGACCGCTCTTTAAAAAAGTATTAGCATTTGTGGTTCTTGCTGGAAGAGTTGTGCTCCTTGCGGAGTTGCTCTTCTATCTTTAGATTTGGGGTCTGAGACCTCTGGGTAGGTTTACTGCGTGTCAGGGTGAAGGTATTGGGTCTTTACGTACACCCATTGAATGCGGTCTACTGTATAAATGGCATATGTTAATTTTAAGCTTACCGCTTAAATAAATAAGGCACAGATCTCCTTTTTTAAAGGTATTTCATGTAGGTTGAGCCTCTTCTTGCTTGAACGGAGTTTATCCCACCAGGTACATGAATTTGTAAATCTAAATCCTTATACAAGCAAGGTTAAGCATTACTCTGGACTTCACACCTAAAAGTACCTTTGGTGAACAGCTCTACCACCACTGCCCCCCCCCCCCCCCACAGCCATAGCCAAGTACCGTACATCTGGACTAGAACAGAACCCCTACCTTCTCCCCAAATTTTTGGGCTAAAAAGTGTCTTGTAGTCAAATAAAATACGGTTATGGGTATTCCTTTAAACAGCCGTTGAGTAAGGGGATTCACATCCTGAAGAGTTGTTCCTAAATTTTAATATAAAGAGAAAAACTATGTGGAAAGTTCTAACATTTTATTTATTTTTTCATGTTATTTTCAAACAGACCAAAAACATGGTGGCAAGAATGGTAAAAAGGAAGGCCTGTCTGGCAGCTCCTTCTTCACCTGGTTCATGGTTATCGCTCTGCTGGGTGTTTGGACATCGGTTGCAGTCGTGTGGTTTGACCTTGTAGACTATGAAGAAATTCTTGGTAAGAAAGAACTATGGTTATTTCATTTCATGATATGTTATCTTTTTGAGCTTTTTCTTTAGTTTACTGACACTATTATTTAAGATTTTACAACTCTTTTATTAATTATTGTTTCTGTTGGCGTAGTTGAATTCCTTAGGCTGCTTTCACATTACGATATTCGGATTTCCGATGATGTCCGATAAAAATTTGGACAGCATCGGATCGAATTTAGCCCCATGCAGCCCTTTGGGCATTGGACCGAATCGGATCTGCACTAAATGCCATCCGATTTGGGCCAATCCGATTCTGTCCGATTTTTTTTATCGGTGCAAAAATCGGAGCATGCTCCGATTTTTGCACCGAAAATACAATCGGAGAAAATCGGATCGGACCAAATCGCATTTAGCATTGGCTAAATGGCATTTAGTGCACATCCGATTTGGTCCGATCAAATTAGCATGGGGCCCTATGGAGAGGGGTCCGAGGAAACATCTGATGTCTCCTCGGGCCTGATTTTTACTGTACCGAGCATGCTCAGTACAGTAAAACTTCTCCAAACTGGGAGAGAAGGGGTTAAAAAAAAAAAAAAAAAAAGTTTTATGCTCACCTCTCCCCGAGCCCCCGCCGTCTTCCTGCAGGCTCCCGCAGGCTCCCGGTGTGTGCAGAGGTCTTCTACTGCAGTATAGGACCTGCGGTGATGTCACAGTCACGTGACCGCAGGTTACCATGGTGTAACCTGGTGTCACGTGACTGTGACATCACCGCAGGTCCTATACTGCAGTAGAAGAGCTCTGCAGACACCGGGAGCCTGCGGGAGCCACCGGGAGCCTGCAGGAAGACGGCGGGGAGAGGTGAGCATAAACTTTTTTTTTTATGTATTTTTTTTCCCGGAGGCTACGATTTAATGCCGGAATCGGATGCCTATTTGGCATCCGATTCCAGGCATCAGAAGGGAGCCGATGCTGTCCGAAATTATCGGACAGCATCGGCTCCCTTCAAAAGTCGTTATGTGAAAGTAGCCTTACTGTCCTTCCATTTTACAAGCCTATGTAATAATATAAATGGTTTTGGAGGTAAGGAAACAAAAATTGACTGTTAATCTGCAAGTAAAAACTGAAAATTTGGACTATGGTATAAAAAGAAATATTCAGTGAATTATTTTATTTGTTGGCTTATTACCACATGACACAAATTGATGTCCCATCCATTGAATGGGTCATGCATATCAGATCTGTGACGGTCCCCTACTGATCAGCTGTAGCAAGCTCCGGCAGCTGCCAAATGTGAACTCTTTGAACTGGGCTATGAAAGAATAGAAAATGTTCTGTAGCCCCCGGCAGAGTCCGCTACATCTATGCACTTTAAAGTGTTAACAATCAGTGGCCGTCGGAGCAGATAGTTGGGAGGTGGTGGGTGTTGGATCCCCACTAATCTGATATTTATAACCTAAAATATGACTACACCAAAAATCTGTAAGCATACATCCCCTTTAAATGAATCCACCAGTGAGTGACCCTACCAAGCTTTATGAGGTAACAAGGCCCATAAATTCTAACACTTGAACTTACCCAATAAAAATATACAATAATTGAAATAAACTCACGGGCATGTCAGAGCATTGTGGGATAAAAATATTTTGGTCGGGTACTTTTATTAAGAATTACCACATAGAAATAAATAATACAAATCGTCCTATGATAATAAATATAAATAGTTATATATAATAAGAGAGTAAATCTAATCCACCCAGAGAAGCTGAGTGACCATCCCTCTAACAAAGTACAGCAACAACATTTAACACACAATTTAGGCTGGGTTCACATTTGCGGACCCCTCCGCAATGTGACCGCAGCGACCGCGAGCTCCTATCTTTATAATGGGAGCGCACGGTGCTGCGCTTGACAGCGCAGGACCTTGCGCACCCATTCACTCCCATATGTGAATGGGTGCGACATGTTGCGTCCCTGATGCGGGCGGGAGTGTGTGATTTGTGCGCAGGCATCTGCCTGCGCACAGATCACGTATGGGAGTGAATGGGTGCGCACGGTCCTGCGCTGTCAAGCGCAGCACCGTGCGTCCCCATTTTAAACATAGGGGCTTGCGCAGGCTGCGCACACATGGCGATTCCCCTCCGCAGAACGCTGCGGAGGGGAACGCCAGTGTGAAGGCAGCCTTAGACTAATTAGGGAAGGCGGGGTTTCCTGAGGTAAAATTCAAATATAATAACAATGCGCACCCAGGGTCATTGCTGTTTTATAGCTTCTGCTTGTTCCTGCATCTTTTTGAACCACCAATCGGTCCCCTGGGATTTGGGCGCAGAAAACCAGTTTAGACCAGAACAAACTGTTCATGGTTTCCCACAGCTGACGTACAAAACCATAACACTGAATTACTCCCTATACAGACCATTTCATTTTTATTTATATTCAGCGGGCCTATTACCTCATGATAACCCCCCCCCCCCCCCATTGACATAAATAGGGTTATTTAATTGCAAGCTTTCTCTTTATATTTTATGCAGATTATTTCTATGAAGCGATACAAGAAACTTTTTCGACATGATTTCCCCCTTTCCCCAAAGAGACCACTTGTCGCCTGCTGATGACCATATTTAAATTACTTTAATTCAATGGTAGTATTTGGCTGTGGTGTGTTTTTTGTTTTATATTATCTTTGTCAGTGACCTTTCTAAATTATACTGGGTCAAAATTGTCAACACCGTTTTAGGTGAAAGTAATATATTGTCCATATTTCTATATTTATTCACACATGCAGCCAAGGCAAAGGATTTCCGCTATAACTTGTCAGAGGCTCTTCAAGGTAGGATTGCTTGGCAAGAACAGAAATGTGTTAACTGTATTCTTTTAAAGGGACCCTGTCAGGTCATTTATACCCCCCAAACTTTTCACTACCTGTCCCTGCAGCTTCCTACTACATCCCTAATCATCCCTGTTTGACCTCAATGTGTAGTATAATGGTTGAAAAAAACACTTTTTAGAACTTACATTTCCCCATGTTATGAGGCATTGTCTTGATGTGTGGGTGTTCTCTAAGGCTCCATGTCTCTTCTTGCTCCGTGGTACCATGCCACGGTGGGTGTGATAACATAATTCAGAAGCGCGGTCCCGTGTTGGAAATCTGAAGCCTTAGAGATCACGCACACATCTAGACGATGGAAGGGAGGGAAATTTTAAGTTAATAAAGAGTTTTTACAACCATTTATACCACACATTTAGGAATGGTTAGGGATGTAGTAGGAAGCTGCAAGGACAGGTAGTGATTTGGGGGCATAAATGTCCCTGACAGGTAATTAAAGCCTTTTACAGGCTTACTCTAAATGTGATTTAATCTTTTTTATCCTCCTACATTGTCTCATAGAAATGGCTACAAATAACCTATTTACGTTTTTCAAACCTTGCAACAAGAATGGAGTAAAATTGCAAGAACATTTCCATTTCTCCTTCGCCTCATTGGGGGACACAGGACCGTGGGTGTTATGCTGCTGTCCACTAGGAGGCGACACTAAGCAATCTGCAAAAGAGTAACAGTGGCTCCTCCTCCTCAGCATACACCCCTGGGGCAGGCACTGCCTCCTCAGTTTTTTGCTTAGTGTCGAAGGAGGCACACGTCCATTTTCCTCTTGGTGAATTTTCATCATAAAGAAGAAAAGTGGGTCCGGCGTGGCCCCCGGCATGCTCCTTCCTCGGCCACCCACTGTTGGGGCGCTGGGTTGAAGTTGAGAATCGTTACATATGCCGTACTCCTTTCTCGGCCTCCCACTGTTGGGTTGCTGGGTTAAAGTTGAGACAGCCCAGCATAACATCCACCTTCCTCATTCCCTGCGGTCTGAGGCGAAGTAGAGATGACTACCTGCCAGATGACGTCCCCCTAATCACCCCTGGGTGTTTTAGGCAGTGGCAACACCAGGTATCAGCAGCACAGGCTGCATGGGCTGGAGACTGCATGACTGCCTGCAGCAGCGCAGGCTATGCAGGAGCCTACACAAGTGCTGGGCTGGATGAGAGGGCACTTACTGCAGCCAGGCCTCAGGCACAAGGCTGACAGGGGCACAGAGCTGGACACTTGCAAGCTGCATCCAAGTGCAGCTTCTCAGCTCAGCACAGATCCTCTGCTATTCTGGCGGTTCTCCGCCAATGCCAAGGGGGGACATCACATTTCCCCCGTTTTTCTGGGCCCCCCAGCGTTTTTTTTCGCGCCTCCGCGCCGGCCCCTCACTATTTCCGGGGACCTCAACTAATTGAGGCCCCGGCTTGGGCCTAGCGCGGAGGTCGCCGCCCCTGTGCCGCCCCCGTCCCGCCCCGCTGGATGACGCTGACCGCGCGTCATAGCGGGGGCGGAGCCGAGAACGGGCGCGTTTTCCAGGCCGGATCCCGCCCGTTTAGCTCCGCCCCTTCCTCCTTCTCCTCCACGGTCGCCATTACAGCACGTGGAGCGTCCAGCCATCCAGGGGGGACACAGGATCCGGGCGGCCTGTTGGACAGCGGCGCTGGGACTGGTAAGACCTCTGCAGGGATCTCCTCTGCAGAGGTTCTCTGTCCCTCTCTCTCTCTCTCTCCCTCTACTCCACATCCCCTCCTGCAGCAGGCACTGTTACAGGGGGAAAGTCTCCACAGCGACCCTATTCAGCCCCACCACTAAGGGTCCAGGCACCTAGCTGGATAGCTAGAGAGTGCCTGTTTACTCAGGGTCTCCTGGTTATCTCTATTTCTGTGCTATAGCCCATACCACAATGTCTGGCAGTAAGAGTAAGAAAGGCTCCAAGGCAGCCAGCACTTACTATGGTACCTGCACTATTTGTCAGGCTGACCTCCCTGCAGGATGCACCTCGCCACACTGTGAGAGCTGCACGCAGGCTGCAGATACTGAGACCCCCACTGCCCGGACGGCTACCGGTGCCCCTGACCCTACCCCTGCATGGGCCGCAGTTATGTCTCAGAATATGACACAGTCCATTGACAGATTGTCTGCCACACTGCTGCAGTTTATGCAAGCCCGTTCGCCTCCTGAACCCGCCGTTCAGGCTTCTGCGCCTCAGCCAGAAGTCTTGGAACCGCGACATACTGCCGACTCTGCCCAGTCAGTCTCCGACTCTGGCCGTAAGAGACCTCCTCCATCTCCAGAGTCCCCTGCGGGATCTGCATCCCGCAGGCGTCAAGATGACGCGCAGGAGTCCGAAGGTCTCTGTTCTACGGACTCAGAGGGTAACTTAGATGAGTCCCTAGACTTAGATGCGACCGATACGGTGGCACTGGTGGAGGATTTGATTACTGACATCAACCAGGTCCTGGAGGTGTCAGACCCTCCGGCTGATGTGCCGGAGCACAAGGTGTCCTTTAAAAGAGCCAGGAGACCACACAAGCATTTCTCGGACCATCCAGAGTTCCAGGAAATTCTTAAAAAGCATAGGTTACATCCTGACAAACGGTTTGGTAACCGTAAGGCTCTGGAAACGCGTTATCCTTTTCTGCCTAAGGTTACCCAGGATTGGACAGATCCGCCACAGGTGGACCCGCCCGTATCCCGTCTAGCTACCAAGACCCTCCTGTCCTTACCGGACAGTTCATCCATAAAGGACGCCACTGACCGTCAGTGGAGCAGATGGCGAAGTCCGTTTTTGAGGCCTCAGGCTCTTCTCTAGGCCCAGCCTTTGCTTCAGTCTGGGCCTCTAAGGCTATTATGACTAGAGCTCATTCGGTACACTCGGCTCTTCGGTCCTTGCAGGTCGACCCAGCCTTGTTAGACCAGGTTACTCAAATTGCGGTTACCGCCGAATATTCTATGCATGCTGCCTTCGATTCGGCTAACTGTGCCGCGGCTGCGGCTTCCAACGCCATAACTATTAGGCGAGCCCTCTGGTTAAGAGAGTGGAAGGCAGACGCAGCGTCAAAAAAGTCGCTCACATGTCTTCCGTACAATGGTGGCCGTTTATTTGGCGAAAAGCTGGATCAATTGATTTCAGACGCCACTGGGGGTAAGAGTACCTCTCTTCCACAACGTCAGATTAAGCGACCCTTCACTCGTCGCCAACAAACCCGTTTCCGATCCTTTCGGAACTCCTTTGGTTGGTCAGTCTCGAAGCCCCCAACGGCGGCCAATAGGTCCCCCCGTAGGGAACGCACCCAGACGACACGGAAGACTGGCGCAAACTGGCAGTCCCATTCTCGCCAGCCCAGATCTAAGGGCTCAAAGCCTAGCAGATTCTCTTCTTCCTGACTCTCCCCATTCGGGAGACACTATTCAGGTTGGCGGCCGACTTTCTCGCTTTCGTCAGGTCTGGCTCGCTTCTACCGACGACAAGTGGGTAAACACCTTGGTGTCTTCCGGATACACCATAGAATTTACGGCCCTTCCTCCAAATCGTTTTTTTCTGTCAATCCCACCTGCTCATCCGCCCAAAGCTCGCACCTTCTTTCAAGCGGTACATTCCCTTCTGACGGCCGGTGTCATCATACCGGTACCGCCAGCCGAACGCTTCCAAGGGTTCTACTCAAACCTTTTTGTGGTACCCAAAAAAGGAGGAGCGGTTCGCCCCATTCTAGATCTAAAACAGTTAAACTCCTTCGTGAAGGTTCGGCATTTCCGCATGGAGTCACTGCGCTCCATCATAGCGTCCATGGAGAAGGACGAATTTCTCGCGTCCATCGACATACAGGACGCTTACCTTCATATCCCAATCGCGGCAATTCACCAGCAGTTTCTCCGCTTCGCCATCAACCAGGACCATTATCAGTTTGTGGCCCTCCCGTTCGGCCTAGCGACGGCTCCCAGGGTGTTCACCAAAGTCATGGCGGCTGTCATGACCATACTGCACACAAGAGGACTGGTAGTCCTCCCATACCTAGACGATTTGCTCATCAAAGCTCCCTCCTTCAGGGAGTGTCAGCAGAGTGTTTACATCACGGTGGACACCCTGCGTCGTCTAGGCTGGTTGGTGAATCTGCGGAAGTCGTCTCCAGTCCCGTCACAATGTCTAACATTCCTCGGGATGCGCTTCCACACCCCCAGGGGTCTGGTCCTTCTCCCTCAGGAAAAGGCGAAGGCCCTTCGACAGGGAGTCCACACCCTCCTACGGCCGTTTCCTCAATCGATTCGGTTCGCCATGCGAGTCTTGGGCAGGATGGTTGCCTCTATGGAGGCGGTGCCGTTCGCTCAACTTCACCTCAGGCCTCTCCAACGGGAGATTCTGACTTCGTGGAACAGGAATCCTTCTGCCCTGGACAGATTATTCCGGTTGTCTCCTGCAGCGAGGAGCTCCCTCCATTGGTGGCTCAAACCTCGTTCCCTCACAAGGGGAAGGTCCTTTCTACCGGTTTGCTGGAAGATCGTCACCACCGACGCAAGTCTCAGCGGATGGGGAGCGGTACATCGTCATCACACGGCACAGGGAACATGGTCCCCAGCGGAGTCGGCCGAGCCCATCAATCTCCTGGAAATCCGAGCCATATTTCTAGCTCTGAAGGCTTTTCATTCCATGCTGGCAGGAACACAAGTCCGGATTCAGTCAGACAATGCCACGGCCGTGGCATACATCAACCATCAAGGCGGAACCCGCAGTCTCCAGGCCATGCACGAAGTGCAACGCATTCTACACTGGGCAGAATCGACGAACTCAACGCTGTCAGCAGTTCATATCCCGGGAGTGGAAAACTGGGAAGCGGATTTCCTCAGTCGCCAGGGCATGGACTCGGGAGAGTGGTCTCTACATCCCGACGTGTTCCAGCAAATATGCCGTCGCTGGGGGACTCCGGATGTAGATCTGATGGCATCTCGGTTCAACACGAAGGTTCCCATGTTTATAGCCAGATCTCACGACCCGCGAGCTCTAGGGGCGGATGCCCTAGTTCAGAATTGGTCTCAGTTCCAGCTGCCTTACATCTTCCCTCCTCTGCCTCTCATTCCCAGAGTGGTGCGGAAAATCAAGCAAGAGGGCATTCCAGTCATTCTCATTGCCCCAGACTGGCCCAGACGGGCATGGTACGCCGATCTCGTGCAGCTCACGGCGGACGTTCCCTGGCGCCTCCCTTGTCGCCCCGACCTCCTGTTTCAGGGCCCGTTTTACCACCAGAATTCAGACGCCCTGAATTTGATGGCGTGGCCCTTGAGACCTGGGTACTAACCCAAGCAGGTTTCTCCTCTGCCGTTATTCAGACCATGATCAGAGCACGGAAGTCGGCATCGGCAAAAATTTATCATCGCACCTGGAAAGCCTTTTTCGCGTGGTGCTCTTCTCGGGATCAACCCCCTCTTCCCTATTCCTTGCCGTTAGTTCTAGGGTTCCTTCAGTCGGGGTTAGAATCTGGTCTCTCCCTAGGTTCCCTTAAGGGTCAGATTTCAGCTCTTTCAGTACTTTTTCAATGCCGCCTTGCTGTAAAGCCACAGGTTAAAACTTTTCTCCAAGGAGTCAATCACATTGTCCCTCCGTACAAACGCCCTTTAGACGCGTGGGACCTTAACCTGGTACTTACGGCTCTGCAGGAACCTCCCTTTGAACCTCTTCGGGACACCTCTCTCCTCCTTCTGACTCTGAAGGTGGTTTTTCTAGTGGCTATCACTTCCCTTCGCCGAGTGTCGGAACTCTCTGCGCTTTCTTGTAAGCCACCCTTCCTGGTTTTCCATCAGGACAAGGTTGTACTCCGTCCGGTACCGTCATTCCTGCCTAAGGTTGTCTCCTCATTTCATTTGAATGAGGATATTTCATTGCCCTCCTTTTGTCCGGCTCCGATTCACAGGTTCGAACGAGCTTTGCATACTCTGGATCTCGTCAGGGCGCTTCGCATTTATGTGTCTAGAACTGCGCATTTCCGTAAGTCAGATACTCTGTTCATTCTGACGGAAGGCCCTCGTAAGGGTATGCCAGCTTCCAGGGCTACACTGGCTAGGTGGATTAGATCAGCTATCCAAGACGCCTACAAGATGAAAACTACTCCTCTTCCAGCGGGGATCAAGGCACATTCTACCCGAGCCGTGGGGGCCTCTTGGGCCGTTCGGCACCAAGCCTCGGCTCTCCAAGTGTGTAAGGCGGCCACCTGGTCGAGTTTACACACTTTTACCAAGCACTACCGTGTTCAGGTGCATCCTTCAGGCGGCAGTTGCTCACCTGTAGGTATTTATCGGTTTACTGACTTGTTCAGTATCATTAGTTCCATTGTCTTTCCCACCCAGGGACTGCTTTGGGACGTCCCACGGTCCTGTGTCCCCCAATGAGGCGAAGGAGAAAAGGAGAATTTTGTATACTTACCGTAAATTCCTTTTCTCTTAGCCTCTAATTGGGGGACACAGCACCCACCCTGTTGGCCATACGGCCTTGTTTCTAGTGGTTTTTGTTACTCTTATATTGTTACGTTATGGCCTTGCCAGGCTTTGTTGGTATTGGTTAACCTTGTTACTTCTCCTACTGCTTTAGCACAAAACTGAGGAGGCAGTGCCTGCCCCAGGGGTGTATGCTGAGGAGGAGGAGCCACTGTTACTCTTTTGCAGATTGCTTAGTGTCGCCTCCTAGTGGACAGCAGCATAACACCCACGGTCCTGTGTCCCCCAATTAGAGGCTAAGAGAAAAGGAATTTACGGTAAGTATACAAAATTCTCCTTTTTTCTTGGTTACATGGGTTTATGCTAAACAACTAAAAGTTTATTGGAAATTTGGTTTTGACTAGAGCCTTAAATGTCCATCTGTACTGCTCAATCAAGGCTTAGTATAAGGCAGGGGTGGGGAACTCCAGTCCTCGAGGGCCGCAAACAGTGCAGGTTTTCAGGATTCCAATCCCTGTGCAATACTAAGGAAATCGTGAAAACCTGAACTGTTTGCGGCCCTCGAGGACTGGAGTTCCCCACCCCTGGTATAAGGGAAGGGAAAGGGGGTATTTTGCTCACCACGGCTTCCAGAGGCTGTTAGTGCTCGAAGTAATGGCTGGTTCCCATTCACTTCAACAAATATTGAAGGAACTCCGGCACCAGACTTGTTGCAGTTAAAATTCCAGATCTTTATTCAGACATCATTAAAAGCATTAGTGGGGTACGCAGCCCCCTACCTCCACGCCTGACACGTTTCGGATACAAAATCCTTAGTCTTAGGCATGCTTGCAAATGTGAACATCACATATTTATAGAGAAACTAAAAGCATTCATACCACCCCCCTATCACATGTGCCATCATTCACCATTAATTAAGATCTGGATAAGTTGCTTTTCAGCAGTCTTTTCATTTTAACTATATCAATACTGGACTAAAAACTGCTAACTTGATATAAACAGATAAATATATTGCACTAGTAGATATAATATAAATCACTTTTGTAAAAATTCATACAATATTACAAAAATATATGATTCACATTGAGTGATAAGGTTCCCCAAATAACTCGTTTTTACAGAGTATGCCAAAAAATTGGAGAAACTGCAACAAGTCTGGTGCCGGAGTTCCTTCAATATTTGTACTGCTCAATACTGCTCTATAATGTCCTCCATTCTACAGAGCGTTTACAGAGGGATGGGGAGCCGATCTCCGCCTGTGTGTAATGTCCAGAAAACTACATCTCCTTGTGCTCACATAGAAGACAGACTATTGTGAAAAGCCATTTAATACTACAGTTATTACCTAATGGAAACCTGGAAACTACAACTATTTTACCTGAGATATTGAAGTAATCTGCAAGTAAATAGAAATCTTGTTAGGCTGGTTTACTGGAAACCCAGCTATAGGGAGAAATGCAGTTCTGCTGTCCCTGTAGCTATTTCCTTTCAGTCACTACGGTAGTGCAGGGGCTGCTATAGTCATCTCCCAGTACACTGCATGCCATCATCACTCCCCTGCACAGACAGCCTGGTCTACAATATTCAGCAGAGTTGGCTGTTGGTCAAAGTGCAAGAGAGCGGAAGCAGCAAAAGCAAGCACTGTTCTTTACTCACCCTCTCTGGGTCCAGAGCTGAGTCTATTTGGTGTATGTTGCTTGCTGCAGTGCTGACGTCTTGTGGATAGCGCTGCAGCTAATTAGTGAGTTCCTGCCAGCTTTTGCCGTCTACCCTGGCAGCACTGTGGAGGTGAGCACTACAGGTACCAGGGCTGACACTAACGCAGGACTTCTGGAGGGCAATTAACTCCAGTGGTTTTTTTTTTGTTTTTGATTTTTCATTTAAAAATAAAGTAATAAAGTAGCCTATACACACCCAAACTCTCTGATAAAGCAAAACCCCTTTTTAAATGTTACTTTCAGTTTTCCCTATAATTTGTCGTTGACTGATTCCCTTTTATTCCACATACACAGCGCTGCTAAGATAAACATCGGGTTGCTATGGGGCCTGCAGTTCCAGAAATTACGTGTTCGGCGTCATACCACAGTAAGGCTGCACAGCAGAGCGACTCAGCCCATGGTTACCCCGATGCTAGCAGCGTTTCCCTGTCAGCTCTGGAAAAGCGGACACTAGGCAGCCTGCTGTGTGAAGTGGTTATCACGATACACATCGGGTAGCCATGGGCTGCGTCCGCAGAAAGCGGCGGCGCACACGCACCTCCGCTTCTCTGAAAAAACCTAAGTATTTAGCGGAGAACCGCTAAATACTTACAGCGGAGGTGTGTGGACATGGCCCAACAGCTGTTTTAAAACAAGCCGGAAGTACCATATTTGCCGGATCCGGATGAAAACGCAAGTATCCGCACAAGTCCGGAATGCCAATACTAAATGCATTATCCCGAGCACAATGTTGCCGCACGTGTGCAGCATTCAGTTTTTGAAAAAAAGGTGGAATTCTGCCTGATTTGCAAAAATGCAGATGTGACAGTACCCTAAGAATGTCAGGATGTCAACACTCCGCAAGATCAATCTGGCTTTTCTTTTCATTTGTTATTGCTGCAAATGACTGGAGCTGACCATAACTGAGGCGGCTGCTTTATGCCCCCAATACACACTAGAATATAATTGACTGAACCTACTGATAATCCATTGTGCACAGATCTCTCCCGATTCATCTGTTCTTCCTGTTCTTCGGACAGATGAGCCTTTCTCTGCTTTTTCCATAGAGAACAAATGGACACAATCCATGTGTTCATGAGTATGGGAAAGTCTCGAAAGATAGCTGTTGGAGTGAGCTTTCAGCTAATGCATAAGGTATATGAGTACAATGGCTTTTTAGCCAATTCTGCTCCTTAACCCACCTGAAAATCACTCAATAAATATTAAAAAGAAAATAAATATTTGCACCACAATGTAAAACCGACTTG
This sequence comes from Allobates femoralis, assembly GCA_033576535.1. Lineage (NCBI taxonomy): Eukaryota > Metazoa > Chordata > Amphibia > Anura > Aromobatidae > Allobates > Allobates femoralis. Next base: position 115,331,322 of record JARQOC010000005.1, read on the forward strand.
CTGTGCACATGTTCAGTCTTTTCAGCTTCTTTTTAGTGCTTTGGGTTTCAAAAAGGAGGTGAATCTGCTTACAGACGTTACCGGTCCAGGAGCACCTTTTTCTACCAGTTTTAATTGTAATATAAGATCTATTCTATACAGGTCAAAGGAAAGACTGAGACTAAGGTGGGATTTGATGGGATATTGTTTTTACTCTAATTTCAAAATGTTCTATATTTGGCGTTCCTTTAGGATTTTAACTATTTTACCTTAGCTCAATTGATTTTGTCCCTTTTTATGAAGTGAAATCCTTACTGGATCATCAAAATAGATTTAAGATTCGAATTGTTTTGTGAAAATAAGACACCGCCTAAGTTCTTGTAGATGCAGATACACCTTGAAACATGTCTGAGGAACTCTAAATGAAACTTTCTTTATATTAAGAATAAATTGGCACTGTAAAACTCAGGGCTGTGGAATCTATCAGCCAAACTCTGACTCTCCATTTCCCTGAAGCCAACTGCAGCTTCAACTCTGACTCCATGACTCTGACTCCACAGCCCTGTGCCTCAATCTCCCTAAATTTGACTTAGACTCATAAAACCTAAACTAAATGTTTCATATACTGATGGACAGAGTTGTATGAAAGGAGACAGATGGCTTTCCCATGTGATTACAAACTACTAGGTAAAATGATACAATTCTCAGATTATATCACTACTAATGAGTTTTCTCATAGAGGGTGGAGACTGGCGACTATGATGTCTCCTGTTCACACTACTCGGACAAATGGGGGTGTCTTACCCTCCTGTCTCTTTGTAGCAGTGGTAACGCGGAGGACATTATACAGCAGTACTGAGCGGTGTAGCTGTGACTATAGCTGTGACATACTTTAGAAATACTTTACTAGAAAGTAGCTTCACCAATTTTTACCTTTCTCTCCTAGCTTTAGGAGAGGTAGGGAAATGGAGAAAACTACCTTCTTCTCTGATCTTTGCTCATTTTGATTTATGCAACTTTTAGAAGTTCATGACCATTGAAATGGGTTATTCTGGATTTATAAAAAAAAAAAAATTGTGCCTAAGCACAAAGATGCAGGTAGCTGCCACATAGCTGCCTGTTGTGTCTGGCGCCATTCACCGCCAACCGGAGTGGTCTAAGACCACTCACGTCAGCGATTGTGCAACTGACGTTATATCTACAGATGGGCGGCTTCTCCCCTTTATAGACTACTAGCGCATAGCCGAAGTCATGCTGATTGACACCCTGCTCCCCCAATCGGGTAGCAAAGAGCCGGCTGTCAATCGGCGTGACATCAGCTATTCGCCCACTTTAGCAGAGCGGAAAAGCCGCCTCTGCTCGTTTTACTCCGCCATGCTGTCCCCACATGCTAACCCCTTTAACTTTTAGTATTGGTGGAGTAAAAATTGGGCATTGCTTGCTAGTTAGATAAAATAAGTGTGAAGATAGTAAATTGCCCTTCCATGTACTGGGGACCAACATATATTGTTCTGTTACTGAATGTTTAACTGCAGACTCTTTACATTCTTCTCAGTGAGTTTTTAAATGAAGCAAACGTACTGTTACAAAGTCTGAATTTCTTATACAGGAAAACTGGGCGACTATGATGCTGATGGCGATGGAGATTTTGACGTGGACGATGCCAAGGTTTTGCTAGGCAAGTACACGTTTCTTTGTTTTGTGCAGATTGATTTGCAGAGACTTCGGTGCTGCAAGCAATATACTATGTAGTTTGCCTTTTATTATGTTTGCTCATGTCCTAAAATCTAACGTCACCATGTTAAGAGCATCAGATGCCAAATGCTGCAACATATTAATTATATTACAGTGCGTGTTTTTAGATGAGTGTCCAAGGTCCATGTCTCATACCATGCATGTATGCATCCACCCACGCATTGTTTTTGCACTTGTATGAATGTGGTAACTTGCGTCTTCATTAAATATTCAAATATAGGTGGCTTAACAAAATGGAAACTAAATCTGCTTTATTTTAGTTGTATGACTTTAAAGGGTCTTTCTGAGGACAAAAAGACCCTGAATTATTTAAATTTGGATAACTCCTTTATGAAGCAAGATATCTCCGATTTAAAAAAAGTAAAAGTAAAATTAAAAATGTGCCTAAGCACTAACAGGCAGGTAGTTGCCACCTAAGTGCCTCTTGCTCTGTTGACGGGTGTCATAGCCGACATTATGCTGATTGACAGCCGTCTCCAGCTAGAGGAGCCAGCTGTCAATTATCATGTCGTCAGTTGTCCCACCCCTTCCATAGAGCGGAGCAGAAAAGAAGGCACATCTCTGTTGACAGCTATTTTATTTTTGGCAGAAGCAGTGTGTGACCGCTCTGTGCTGGCGGTGCACGACACATTTAATAAAAAAAAAAGGGGAAAAAAAATTCCGGTATATTCTTTTAAAGTTTCCGTTAAGCTGGATTATATATTTCTTACATTATTTTTCTACTTACTTGATGGTTATCATTCATGCATGTTTGCTCATATTGTCTTTTACTTTGCATGCTTCATAAAAACATTAAAGCATAGCATGAATAGCAAATTGCTTTGAAAACATTCAGAAGTATGAAAATGCTTGTTTGTTGGAGTGAATTCCAAGCAGTGTGGTATACAGCAGCCCCAGTGGTAGTATACAGCATCCCCAGAGGTAGTATACAGCATCCCCAGAGGTAGTATACAGCATCCCCAGAGGTAGTATACAGCAGCCCCAGAGGTAGTATACAGCAGCCCCAGAGGTAGTATACAGCAGCCCCAGAGGTAGTATACAGCAGCCCCAGAGGTAGTATACAGCAGCCCCAGAGGTAGTATACAGCAGCCCCAGAGGTAGTATACAGCAGCCCCAGAGGTAGTATACAGCAGCCCCAGAGGTAGTATACAGCAGCCCCAGAGGTAGTATACAGCAGCCCCAGAGGTATATACAGCAGCCCAGAGGTATATACAGCAGCCCCAGTGGTAGTATACAGCAGCCCCGAGGTGTATACAGCAGCCCCAGTGGTATATACAGCCCCAGTGGTAGTATCCAGCAGCCCCAGAGGTATATACAGCAGCCCCAGTGGTAGTATACAGCAGCCCCGAGGTGTATACAGCAGCCCCAGTGGTATATACAGCCCCAGTGGTAGTATCCAGCAGCCCCAGAGGTATATACTGCCCCAGTGGTAGTATCCAGCAGCCCCAGAGGTATATACAGCCCCAGTGGTATATACAGCCCCAGTGGTAGTATCCAGCAGCCCCAGAGGTATATACAGCCCCAGTGGTAGTATCCAGCAGCCCCAGAGGTATATACAGCCCCAGTGGTAGTATCCAGCAGCCCCAGAGGTATATACAGCCCCAGTGGTAGTATACAGCAGCCCCAGAGGTATATACAGCCCCAGTGGTAGTATACAGCAGCCCCAGAGGTATATACAGCCCCAGTGGTAGTATACAGCCCCAGTGATAGTATCCAGCAGCCCCAGTGGTATATACAGCCCCAGTGGTAGTAAACAGCCCCACCCTCCTTATCATGTCCCCCCAGGCTGCGGCAGCTGTCAAAATAACAAACACTTTATACATCACCTTCCGGCGCAGCTACTCCGCTCCTCCGGTCCTCCGCTCCTCCGGTCCCGACTTTTTCTTCTTCTTGTGCGGCTTCTGTGACTGCGCGCAGGAAATGACGTCATCTCCTGCGCCCGGTCACATGACACCGGCACAAGCAGGAAGAATAACTGTTAAGTATTTGAGATCATTAGCTCATCTCTGACGACACCTGCATATTTTTTTTTTTTTTTTTTCCTTTTCATACCCCACTGTGGATTTTTTTTTTGCTGGTGGTGTTTTTTTTTTTTTTTTTACTTTTAATCTTAAATATTGTAAACACCTTTTATTTGTGTGAATTTTTATTTTTTTAATTTCACATTCCTTCAAAGATGGACGCGTGTAATATAGTATTCATTGCCTAACCCTTTTCAGTGCTCTCAGGCATTGACGACTGCTACAATGGTGAATTATTAGTCAAACATTGCTGTTGCCCAGTCTTTGTACAAAGAAGGGAGTATTCTCTTTTGCTATTTACTTAGCATTGTCAGGCGCTGTTTGTCATCAATGCCACTATTCACTTTCAGATGTTCTGCTCAGTAAATAAAACCTTATTTACTCTTGGATGTTTAATCAGACTTGGAAATGTGTAGGTATGCCATATAAAAAAAGGGTTTAATGCTTGAAGTTATTTATTTTTTCCTCCTCCTTGACCTGTTACAGTGAATAATATCAATCCATATCTATGGATATTTATTGTTTAAAGGCGTTGTCCAATCATAACATTTATGATGACCTATCCAATGGATACAATGTCAATATCATATTAGTGGGGGTCCAAAACCGGTAACCCCAAGTGCTGAGATAAAAGCTTCTCTGGAGATAGGAGCTGTCTTTTAGTACCCAGCAGTGCCAGCTGAGCATTAAACAAAGTTCTAAGCATCGTACTTCTATTCAATGTGTTCACATCCTGCAGCCTCCAGAGCAGAAATCAGCTATTAGGCTATGGTGTCCTAAGTTGTATTGAGTTTTGTTTTCTTGTAATATACACTTACATATGTTGAACCTCATGGAACTGTCATTTTTCAATTTTATATTCTCTATAGCTTGATTTATTTATAACCTATTATCCCATTTGTTTGTTGAGAAAAACATCCAACCCTTTGTAGGACACTCCAGAGTTTTAACTACTTTAAAGGGGAACCTGGGGGGAGAAATGTATTACATCATGAAGCAAAGCTGGGCACTACAGTTCTAGGATCTATAGATCTCTTATAAATCGATAAAATCATATTTAATCCTCAGTTCTCACCCCTCCCTTCGGGGACAGAGAAGTTCAGCCTCAAGCTGCAGCAGTGACAGGAGGTGTCAGGGGCGTGGACCCTGGGGGCTCTAGAATCATCTTAGATTCCCACCACCTCGCACGTCTGTATGAACAGGTGGCGTGGCAGGGACATGGCCGCCAGCCCCATGGTCACACTGCAATTCTGCCCCTGATATTCTTTTCTATGTAATGTTATAACAATAATTTCTCTCTTCTAATAACAATCATGTCACAAGCAGATGTAAATACACACTGTGATCTTCTGCTGTACAATGATAAGATGGTGCGTTATGTGTACGGTCAGTGTCAGACGAGGAGCAGAGGCAAAGCACACCATTGATTCAGCATTGTCATGGTCTTCCCTCTCTCATATCAATTTGGTAGCTTCCTGTCCCCTGAACGTTTGCACTATGCATGACCGAATTTCTCTTTCCCCGAAGGGCGGGGTGAAAGCTGAGGTGCAGATATGATTTTTATTGATTTACAGATGATCTATAGATTCTAGAACTGCAGTGCCCAGCTCTGCTTCATCATATAGGAAGGCAGAGACAATACAATAGTTTTTTGTTTTTTTTTTATCTCCCAGGAGTTCTCTTTTATCTGTAAATAATCCTTTCCTATTTAGATGCTAGAATTACCTTTTCTCAACATGTGATGAGTGACCCCCTGGTATTATTAGTAAGTAGTGTTGAGCGAGTATGCTCGGCGCTACTCGGTACTCGCACGAGTATCTCGGTACTCGGGTGGCTCGGCGAGCACCGAGTACTGCCGAGATGCTCGGACCGCTCGGTAATAAATAGCGATCTGAGACACATACACTGCTCCCTTCAGTGCACACAGTGAGCTGGCACCATACAGGGAGCAGATTAATGGATAGGATCCCTCTGGGGGCCACAGCAAGGTGTTCTATGCTGCGGTGATTTGAAAAAGCCCACCCTCCCGCCCTTTTCCGGAATTACTCGTTTTATAACCGGAAGTCTGTGGGCGGAGCCTGTCACTCATTGACTTACATTGGGCTCGGTGCTCTGGCCGAGTACAAGAGTATCTTGAGATGCTCGGCCAGAGCACCGAGCACCCGAGCATTTTAGTGCTCGCTCATCACTATTAGTAAGGTGTTTGGAATGAATAAGTCTTGCACCAGACCTTTGTGTTGAGCTTACATGGTTTTTATATGCCTCTGAGGCACTTTCTTGCCCAGTTAAACACATTTTCTAACCTCTCATTATAAAAGCTATCCGCCATGCCATATAATTATCTAGTTTATACTTCTAAGTTTTTTTTGTGTCATGAGCAAAAACTGACTCACAAACCCATTCACAGAATTACTAATGATGAGATGAGTTAAAGTGTTTGTACCGTGTTAGCCAGTAGATAGAAAAATATTAGAATCTGAGAGTCCTCAGTGGTTGATACCTTTTAATGGAGAACTGAAAAGATAGTAATCTATTATATAATCACGAATGGGTTTTTTGCCCCTTTTGAGTCCGCTCGCGCTGCGAGTCAGCGTGGTCATGTGGATACCTCCGAAGCATTGGCCGCGCAGCGGCCATTGCGAGCAGTTCTAAGGCGACTCGCTATGCCCGCGCAGCGGGCATGGCGAGCCGCCTTAGCAGCGCGAAGCATTGGCCGCGAAGCGGCCATTGCGAGTCAGAGACTCGCACTGCTAGAATCCCGATGCATGTGCATCGGGCACCCAGCTAGTACACACATAAGCAAATAAAACAAAAAACATAACATCAGTCTAAGGGCCCTTTCACATCAGCGTTTTTTGAAATTTGCGGCAGATGCGGTGAAACAACCGCATCTGCCGCGATTACCGCATACCGGCTGCACTTGCGGCGCGGTTGCGGTAAACACCATGCAAAGTATAGGCGTACTTGCGGCAGGTGCGGTTTTGCACTTGCGGCAGGTGCGGCCGCGAAAAAAAAACGCGGTCAGCCGCGGTTTTTTTCGCGGCCGCACCTGCCGCAAGTTCAAAACCGCACCTGCCGCAAGTACGCCTATACTTTGCATGGTGTTTACCGCAACCGCGCCGCAAGTGCAGCCGGTATGCGGTAATCGCGGCAGATGCGTTTTTTTCACCGTATCTGCCGCAAATTTCAAAAAACGCTGATGTGAAAGCACCCTTAGGGCCCTTTCACATCAGCGTTTTTTGAAATTTGCGGCAGATACGGTGAAAAAAACGCAACTACCGTGATTACCGCATAACGGCTGCTCTTGCAGGAACCCTTGCGGCAAGCCCCATACAATGTATATGCGGGCTTGCGGCAAGTGCGGTTTTGGCACTTGCGGCAGGTGCGGCCGCGAAAAAAACGCTCATGTGAAAGGACCCCTTAGGCTGCCTTCACACTTACGTTTGTGTCTGCATGCGGAGGGCATGCAGACGCAAACGCAGTGCAACGCAGCACATACTTATGTGAACGCAGCAGAGAATCTCCTCATGCGTTCACATTAGTATGGTGCCCGAGCAGCCAATCAGCTGTCTCTGGGGGCGGCCTGGAGGAGGAGATCATTGGCAGAAATCTCCTCCTCCCGGCCACAGCTGATCTCCAGCCGGTGTCAGTGGGGAGAAACAGCTGATCTGACAGCTGTTTAAATCTCTCGCGCTGACATCGAATAGGGTGATATCAGTGCAGGAGATAAGAAACAGCTGATCGCTGCTTCAAATCTCCCACGCCGACATCACCTATTCGGTGTCAGTGCGGGAGATTTAAACAGCTGTCAGATCAGCTGTTTCTCCCCGCTGACACCGGCGGGAGATCAGCTGTGGCTCTGCATGACCTCCCGGTGGCCGCCGCTGATCACCGGCGGCCACCGGGAGAGATTTCAATGAGATCCGCAGCGTTCTCCTGCGCTGTTATGCGGAGGACACTGCGGATCCATGCATTGTTTGTGCGCTTGCAGATAAAACAAACGACCGCACAAAAAATGCAACCTGCTGCGTTCGGAGGGTGCACAAATTGTGCGCATCCGAACGCAAACGCAACCAAACGCAGTCACATGCTTTCCCATGTTAAACATAGGAACGCAGTGCGCAAGCGTTTGGCTGCGTTCGGTACGCTGCGCTTGCAAACGCAAGTGTGAAGGCAGCCTAAGATGTTATAGTAAATGCGACAGGTGACGTCAAACAGTCAGGCTGGGGAGGAAGAGATGGGGAATTGAAACCAAGTCTAAAATAAGCGGAACAAATTGTATAATGGTCATATGGTATTGGTCTGTGGAGAACTGAAAATACTTAAATGAGTTGAGGAAAGCAATAAAAGGAAGCGATGGTGTTCATGTCAAAAGTTCATTGGCCTAAAAATGGAGTCTGTTGGAGATGTGTTATCCCCAAATGTCTTTTTCAATTTATATAAAAACGCATTAATTTGTGATGTCCCTAAATGTCCAGTTTCAGTTAGCCATTAAAAGGTATCAACCACTGAGGACTCTCAGATTCTAATATTTTTCTAATGATGAGATGAAAAGAGTGACTGCGCCTATTCCTTTCCCTTAGCCTGGAAACACACTATGCTACACACATGCAAGATACTTGCATGACTCTCATGCGGCTCACCCGGAACGGCTCTGTCTTTTTGGAGAGGAGCACGTCGGCTTCACCGAAACACAAGCAGCTGACGCGCTCCAGTCCGGAGAGATGACAGCCCTTCCAGGTGAGTTGTGAGAGATTTATGCGAGTATTTTGCATGTATATAGTGTGTCTCCGATCTTAACCAGCTGGCCTCGGTCCCATGATCCTCCTGGTTTTTCCAGCTGCTCATCGATATACGATTCATCTTCTTTGTTAGTTGAGAGACTGTTCTCAGTAACTTTGTTTCTTAAAGACTTCAGTCTGTCCTGACTCGTGACTAAGATGGGCTGCCGTTTGAATAACTATATGGGGCCATTTCATTACATTCTTGCAGGACCCCTCTAAAGTGATTTTCTCATTGCATAAACTGTAAGAAAATATTGGTATGGATCCAAATAGATCCTGAAAGTAAAGATGTTTCAGAGCTGGTTTGAAACTAGGCCTGAACCAGCTTCTGTGCAGAGAACTTTGCGTATGCTCCAGTTCACTTATTTCTCTGGACCAGTGGAGATCGCAGCAATCCAACTCCCCTAATCCAAAAGTGTTTACAAGAGATGTAAGGCTGGTTTCACACTACCAATTTTTAGAATCCAGGGGAATGTGGGTAAAACCCGCTCCCCCAACCCCCCTCCCTTTGCCTCCCCCGGGTCCCTCAGCAATTGTAAAAGCAGATGCAACTGGATGCACCCACATCGGCATTATCACTGATCCATCTGATGGATCAGTAATCATACCATTGCGTGAGAATCCTGTTGCACCAGTTTGTGTACTTTTTTATGAGGTGGATCTGGTGGAAAATGACATGCCCCCTAGTGGGTGTGTCACTTAAAACTGGGTTCTGGACATACTCAGTCAAACAACCTGGATTTGAAGTCTGGATTCAGTGGGTCTGGATTCCGCTTGATCCGAATTCCCTAGATCACCATTATAATGTAACCAGCATTGCCCCGGTTCCGGGTGTTCTCTGTTTTTTTTAACGGTCACCTAAATCGTTACAACATGCATTTTTGGTTTCAGTGAAAAAACTGTGGACACCTGGATCTAAGGGGAACCGTAAACAAAGGATGAAACTGTAAATTCCTGCGGCCCCATTGAAAGTCAATGGGGCAGAAAACTGATACGGGTGCATCTGGTTTAATCTGGAGTCAGACAGATTCTATAAAATGGTTGTGTGAAGCCAGCCAAAGTTTCGATTTTGGGTGTTCAGCCGGACTTTTGATAAACTTCTGTTCTGGACCCAAACTTGACCTGAACCTCATTGGAAGTCACTGATTGGGCAGTTCAGCTCTCCGCCCTGATACAGCCTGCCATAAACAAAGCACTTCTGGGGAAAGCTGGGTTTTTGTCATTTTTTTTGGTACACACTACATGTGATTACACCGGTTTCCTTCCCTGCTGACCCCACCCACCCACCCAGCGCAGTCATTCAAACACTGCAAGCGGTTCACATTGAGCCGAGCACAGGGATGCTTGCTCCAGGGATTTGACTACATGAAACACTCGAACTCTGAACCCAAACATAGACTTTTATAAAATTTTCAGTGTTCGGTACAAACTCCAAACTTTGAAGTCCGGTATCGCTCATACACAGTGTTGACATCTCCTTGCTGTGTGACATGACTTTCTCTGATGCGAAATCTCCTTCGGCATATTGGCGTGTGTGAAGGAGGTTACATGAAACCTCATTACCATGAACTGTTCTATATACCGTAGTTGGATTTTCAGTTTGGAATCCGCTAGAAATACTCGTTTTCACTGCTGATTTCCTTCTGCCCCTTGTCTGCATGAAATCCCTTCATTTATGTTGATGTGGATGGTATGCACCATTGTATCCTACTAAACATCTGCATGATACTTGTTTTTTCTTTTATCCATTGAGCATCATTCACTTTTTCTTTACACTTCAAGCCTCCATTGTCCGAGAGAAGTGAGTGGATGAAGCGGTTGCACATCCTTGCTCTCAATGGCCCTTCTGTCTACTAAACTGCTCCTATTTCTTTTTTTCCTCTTTCCTTTTTTCCTTTACCCTTGTGTAGGCCTCACCAAAGATGGCAGTAGTGTGAATATTGATTCTCTAGAGGAAGTCCTTAATATTTTAGCTGAGGAAAGCTCTGATTGGTTTTATGGCTTCCTCTCCTTTCTTTATGATGTAATGACTCCTTTTGAAATGGTAGAAGATGAAGAGAACGATCCCTCAGACGATGTTGATGGTACGTCACAGAACGAAGGGGTTCAGGGAAAAAAGACCTGTGTCATACTGGATTTGCAGAACCAATAACCTCTCTTCACAGACCAGATTACTAATTTCTCTCTGTGGTTTTGTTTTTTCTCATAAGTAAAGCCACAAGAAACGGGATCACCCACTTCATAGTGGACAGTCTGGATTCAAGGAGCCATATGGTGGCCACATAGCCGAGTGTCCTACTTGGCAGGTCCTGTACACAATAGAATGATTATTAGTACGGGTCGGTCCTAAATTCCAGTGAAGATTTCTGCAATCCAGGTCTTGTCGTTTTTTGTTTTTATTTATTTTTTTTTGCAACTTTTTAATTTAAGTTCATTAAGCTTTGCACATATGACCCTTCCATGGCTTAGGAGGCAAACACTGATAACATTTTATTACTAATGGCTTTGTACCATTTGGCTTATGCCACGTGCTTCCAGCCAGCCCGCAACATTCCATGTACTTTATTGTACCAAGACCTTAAATGCATCAAGACTAAAGAGTAGTGTTACCTTAAATTCATCTTCCTTTTTTTCTTTTCCTTTTCTTCCTTCCATTTTCATCTGTCTCACTAGTCTCTTATGTCCATTCAGCCTGGGAGTATTTTGCTTGCAGTGACTGGATCCTCAGAGGCCTAACCTTGCACTCGCTTAGCTGTAGCAAATTTATGGCATGATTCTCAGGTCATACTTTTTGCTTGGCTGTGTAACTTCGTCTTAACCCTACTTTCAAAGACTTGATTAAGACTTGCGTCATCTGCACAAATAAATCCCGTTACTTTGATCTAATTTTGTGTTATTCATAAAACTTAACATATTCCTTTTGTTTTACTGTTTTTTTTTTTTTTAGTTTATTGGTAATTTAACAAAAAATAAATGTTTTTGATGCAAATAAAATATTTCCCAATATGTTCTGAGTAGCATGTTTCTTAGAGTCCTTGTCTGATTTAAAATCTAAAGCTTATGAACTGTTCCGGTTTATATGTACATTTGGCAATAAGAGATTTATTTGGGAATATATCATAGCTTCTTTTAGAAGGTTACTCTGTTACTAGGACAACCCTTCTTGAATGTTCCATTTCCTTTTGAAAACACAGACCCCTTCTACCCAATTTCCCAACCGGTGCTGTCCAGTGATGCCAGTGTCTGTTCTCCTGAGGCTTGTGTGACATTGTTATACCACCTGAGCACTACAGCCAATTAGGTGCCGTTATTTGGATGTCTATGGGAGATGTGACTGTTGATTGTTCTGCCACATGAGTCCTATACCAATGTCATGCAAGCCTCAGGAGACCCATCTCAGACATTGCTATGACAGTATCAGTACAGTTGGTGATTATAAAGATACTTTCATATGCATTAAATAATTGGGCAAAATCTATTGGCTTAGCCAGCATTAGTTTAATGGGTAGGCTGCCATTAATCCCCTTAGCGGGGACCCATTCGTTCTATTTTCTAGTTGAATAAAAGATAATTTATTTTTCTTCTGCCTTTTTTTTTTTTTTTTTTTTTTTTTTTGTTATGTAGTAGTTGAACAAATTGAAATGGATTTATAGAAATCTCATGTCTGCAGTGCTTGTTTTCTCTGCAGCATAAACTGACATGCGGGGCGGCGTCCCGATCCACAGCATGTCAATTCATTACTGCAGAGTTGTGAGTGTCCTCGGCAGGAGAACATAGCGAAAATGCGCCCATAACACTGACCATGGGCACAGAAGCTGCGTTCCTCCTGCGGAAAACACTATTGTCTGCAGAAAAGGAGACAAGCAAATGTCATACAAGTGCTCACTTATATTATTATTATTATTATTATTATTATTATTATTTGATTTATATAGTGCTGACCTATTTTGCAGCAATTTACAATTAAGCAGGGGTAATATAAAAACAATACAAAGTAACACATAGTTTATCAGTTACAGGAGGGTGAGGGCTCCACTCACAAGCTTACAATCTAGTATTGTATCGCTCATAAACCAAGTTAAACAATTGGTAGTTCTGCAAAGCGAGCAGCTTGATTGCATAATGCAGTATACACTAATACAGTGTACTCCACGACAAACCCTTTTGGAATGACTTAGTAGTCTGACCCCCTCTCTATTTGCCAGGACAGAATGCCATCCTTTACGTTGCATGGTGGGAGGAGAAAATTATTTTTTTCGGATTGCAATCCTTTCAAAGATCAATTTTTTTATGGCTGAAATGTGGATGATATTGTAATAATTTGTAGGAGTTTTGAGTAATTTTGATCAGCTCAAAAATTGTTAATTACAACAACCTTGCATTACGTTTCATATTTTCAGAACCTAGCCATAAAATGTAATTTTTTAGATGGCCCTTCACAGGTGACTCAAGTTCTGGTAGGATTGCATTCCGTAACTACGTCAAGCCCATCAGTGGGAACACCATCCCAAGGACTGATGGTAATCATCCATCTCGTACTATTCATTTAATCCCTTATACTGAGATGCTGCGTGTTCACAGAAACTGTTCTGATTTTGAGACTTTCCAAGAGGAAAACAAGATTACAATGAAAAGGTTAGTAGAGAGAGAGAGAGAGAGAATAGGAAATGTGATATCAAAATTTCTCATGCTAAGGTAGAAGGTAGGGGAAAGTTTCAAAGATTTTAAAAACTTAGAGACAAAATTAAAAACAAGAATGAAAAAATGTTCTGAAGTAAAATCTAAACAAATCCCCAAAGTTGTATTCAGTACCCTTTATAGTTGACAGTTTAATCAAATAAAAGGCATGGTCCAGCGTTGTATCCTAATACTTTATCAAGATACTAAGTTGAATGCTATTTTAAAAGAAGGTGTCACATGTGTTGCCAAACCAGGAAAATCGGTGGGTGATGATGCTCTCATCTAATCTGTATTTGCCCCCAGAAAGAAATACTGTTTGGATATCTAGCAGGGGGTTTCTAAAAATGTGCACAAAGCAGGTGTAATGTTTGTAAATTTTGTGACAAGGTCGATATAAAACGTTTATTAATTGTGACGGTAAACTTTCCATTTATTGCATACAATGCAAAAAATCTGATGTAATATACATAGGTTGTACTACAAGAAAGATCAAAAAAGAATTGCTGAATATCTTGCTAACATAAAAAAATAAAAATACAACTTCTTAAGGTACGATCAAACACTATGCTGAACTATGGTGCTGCTTGGTTCAGCCATATATTCCATGATCTTTATATTGATCCGGCTGGTTTGATGATTCAGATTTATGGTAAATAATCTCTACCCGTACCTCTGCATTCACCCATCCCCTTAAAGGGAAGCTGTCAGCAGGTTTTTGCTATGTTAATTTGACATCAGCACAAGTTGGTGACAGAGAACTTGATTCCAGTGATGTATCATTTGGTTACTGGGTGCAGCTGTTATGATAGAATCAGTTTTCTTTGCTGCAGATATTGCAGAGCTGTGTATAATACGCCAACACCATTGATTGGCAGCTTCCTGCGTAGATTGTATAGTGACAGAGCTAATCAGTGGTGGGGGCTGTTTAGACTTAGGGTTCCTTTATAGTGCTGTCACACATAACGATTGCTCCAACGATCCCAACAGCGATAACGACCTGCTGGGATCGCTGGAGCGTCGTTACCTGATCGCTGGGGAGCTGTCAAACAGGCAGATCTCCCCAGCGATCAGGCCATGGGAGCCACCTCCGACATCGCTCCCTGCTTAGCGCTGCCTTATAGGCAGCGCTAAGCAGGGAGAATGCTGGTAACTATGGTAAACAGCTGCCTGGATACCCGCTGTTTATCATAGTTACCAGCGTTCTCCCTGCTTAGAGCTGCCTGTAAGCAGGGAGAACGCTGGTAACTATCATAAACACCGGGTATCCAGGCATCGCGCCCTGCCTAGATACCCGCTGTTTATCATAGTTACCAGCGTTCTCCCTGCTTACAGGCAGTGCTAAGCAGGGAGGACGCTGGTAACCATGGTAAACGCCGGATATCTAGACAGTGCGCACTGCCTGGATACCCGGTGTTTACCATAGTAACCAGCCCTGTGAGGTCACAGATCGCTGGTTTCTTGCAGTCACACGCAGCGATGCGTGCTGACCAGCGGGAAACCAACGATCTAAAAATGACCCACAGCACTTTGCAGCGATCAGCGACCTCACAGCAGGGGCCTGATCGCTGCAAAGTGTCACACAGAACGTTATGTGTGACTGGGGCTTTACACGCTGAGACTTTCCATCTGACCTGGCCGGGATCGCTGTTAAGTCTCTATGCCTATGCAGTCGCTGGTGAGCTGTTAAACAGGCAGACTCACCAGCGACCAGTGGACCAGCGACATCGTGGAAAGAATATAAACTATTCTTTCCACAATCTCAAGCTCCCGCTCCTGTCTTCTGCAGTAAGCGGGAGCAGGCTGGTAACCATGACAAACAACGGGTATCTAGGCAGCGCCTAGTTACACGATGTATACCTTGGTTACCAGCCTTCTCCGCTTCCAGGCTGGTATCCAAGGTACACAGCGGGTAACTATGGACAGAGATGTGCTTAGATACCCGCTGTGTACCTTGGATACCAGCCTGGAAGCTGAGAAGGCTTGTAACCAAGGTATACATCGAGTACCTAGGCGCTGTGCACTGCCGAGATACCCGTTGTTTACCACGGTTACCAGCCTGGGGAGGTTGCTGATCGTTGATCTCTCGCTGTCACACACGCAGATGCGTGCTGACCAGCGGGAGACCAAGGACCTTAAAATGGTCCTGAACGACGTGCAGCAATCAGCAACTTCACAGCAGGGGCCTGATCGCTGCTATGTGTCACACACTGTGATATGGCTGGCGAGGTCGCTGTTACGTCACAAAACCTGTGACATTTCAGCGACATCGCTAGTGATGTTGCAGTGTGTGAAGTACCCTTAAGGCATGTTAAAGCTTATCCTGTAGTGATAACTTCATGCTGATAAAATGCTGATTGTATTGAAATGGCAAAATACAGCCCAGCGAGTGACACATCACTATAATCAGGCTCTCAGCTGCTACTTCATGCTGATCTCAGATTACAGACCAAAAACCTGCTGACAGATTCTCTTTAATGGCAAGATATGTTACTTAACCTGGTCCTGTTATCGAGCTCGATTTACTAGACTACATACAACGTTGCTTCTTGCAGCACTTTGTAGATTACCTATTTTTGTGATTATTGTGTATTGAGTGCAATAACATCCATTGAAAGAGCCTATTACGTGTGTGTATGTACAGAGCATGTGCTTACTCTGAGAACAGTGTCATGTGCAGTAGAAAGACCCTGAAATCTGTGACCATCTTCAATATTTGGGATAATGTACACAATTATTTTGATTTATTATAATCTACCTTCTTTATAGTGCTGTTATTTTACTTTAGTAACTTGTTAGCAATCTGTGACCGCTATATCTTTGTAATCTACTGTAAAACATGGTAATTGAACTCATTTGAGGTTTCTTGAATGAAGACATTAGTTCTCCTTTTGCTTCCTTTGTTGCCTTTTGTTATTACTGTACAAGTGCTTGTGTATTACTGTGGTCAAACTGAAGGGTTTCATCACAACGTCCTTCATGCACTTTCACACTTCCCTGCAGAAGGTTTCTTGGAGAAGAGCTTCTCACACTGAGAGTGTACAAGTCTGATGTGCTGATGTTATGTTCAAGAGGACTTTTCACCCAACTTTTCTTCTTGAACTGACATGGGATGTAAGGCTGGCTTCACACCACGTTTTTTGGGATCCTGTTCTGTCCGTTTTGAAAAGGATAGAGCAGGATCCGTTTTTGCCTCCCATGTATCCCTATGGTGCCGGATTGGTCATAAATGGTGATTCTGCCAGTTCAGTCCTGGATCAGTCTCTGTCCTGTTTTTTCCAGGCCCCAATATCTGAGACAGCGCCAATTATGGGGCTTCGGTGAAAAAAAACTAACCAAACAGAAACTAATCCAGGACGGTCCTGCACACTTAAAATGGGGTCTATGGGCGCTGGATCCGGGAAAAAAACGGATTGTTTCCCAGATCCGGCTTTAGTGTACTGAGCATGCTACTGCTCTGTTCCCATAATTTCACTTTAGCAGTGTATCTACATACACTGCTAAAGTGAACTTAAAGAAATAAATGGTTAAAAATAATAATAAAAAAATGCTCACCTCTTCACCGAGTGTTTTGTGATGCGAGGCGTCCACCTCCTAATAGCTGCAGGACCTTAATCAGCTGACTGGGAAGGGGCAGCAACTTGATCAGCTGCTGTGTCACATGACAGCATTAGCTGAGCGGTTTAAATTAACCGCCAAAACCGATCGGCGGGCGGACGATTTCAACCGCTCAGCTGATGCTGTCATGTGACACATCAGCTGATCGGGTTACCGCCCTCTCCCAGTCAGCTGATTAAGGTCCTGCAAGGAGTCCACCTCTGATGTTTGCATCACGGGACACTCTGCGGAGAGGTGAGCATTTTTTTAAATTATTATTATTATTTTTAACCATTCCATTATTTAATATGTAGATACACTGCTAAAGTGAAATTACGGGAACAGAGCAGTTTTAGTGTACTGAGCGTAGATACACTGCTAAAGTGAAAGTAACAGTGCCGACACCACTTGCCTGGCTCGGCTCCTCCCAGCTCTTTCTGTGTCCGAATCCATCAAAATCCCGGATCCGGACACAGAAATGGGTTCCGGAGGTACAATCCGCACCTGTCCATTCCTGTCCATGTGGTCCTGCAAAACACAGGATCCCTCTGGACAGGAACAAAACTGTCGTGTGAAGCCAGCGTAACAGAGGCTGTAGAGCAGACTATTATCTATTTATATAGACAGGGCTGTGGGGTTAGTAAGCCAAACCACAGACTCTGACTCCTCAATTTCTCTGACTCCAACTCCTTCATACATGGCTTTTGTTTAAGTGATAAATTTATTGTAGTACAATGTGAAAATCACGTTTTAATAATAATTATAATTCAATTCAATAATCAAGCTATTTAGATAGACCATAATTCATAATAATTAATCAGCACATTGAACTACTGTACCAAATTTATTATATATTTTAGAAGTTGGTCCATTTTCTACCAACTCCGACTCCACCAAAATGGGCACAGACTCCCAACTCCACAGCTGGATATAGATGGATATATAAATGGATATATAGATAGATAGATATCTATCTCTCTATTTACGTAATCATCCTGTCCCATTTCTCATCTGCTTCCGTCCTGATGTCCCATCACGCGGGGCGGCAGCCATATCTGCATACCCAACTGATAGGTGTGCAAATATGGTGCCTGCTGTCAGTAGTGGCCCATTGCACAGTACCACAAGTGGTGCTGCACCATCTCGCAATAGACACCACCCAAAACTGATGCCTGTAACCGCCAAACATAACCACTACATTTCCGCCGCTGACACAGATAAGCTCCACTTGAATAAGTGCGCATGCACACTTACTCAGGTGGCTGCCATCTTTGAACACTTGGGTATACAAAGATGGCAGCGGCGAGACCCAGTGCGCATGCACACTTACGCTGCCGCCATCTTTGGACACCTGCTCTCAAAGGTGAGCACACAGGGGAGAGAGACAAAGCACAATGGGGACAGAGTACAAGCGGAGAGAGCACAAGAAAGAAAAGAGAAGGGTGAGGAGGAGAGTAAAGGGCCCGTTACACACAACGATATCATGGACGATATAGTTGCAACGTCACCGGTTTGGTGATGTTGCAGCTATGTCAAAACAACATCATTGTGTGTGACATGGATCAACGATAAGTCGTTGATCGTAGATTTATGGCCAGGCCATAAATCTATCGTTGGTCTCCCACTGAGCGGCCAGCGAGTGTGGGAGCGAGAGACCAACGATGAATGAGCTCCCAGTGCCGCACAGCAAGCGCTGGGAGCAGGTAACCAGGGTAAACATCAAGTAACTAAGCGCCACGCTCAGCTTAGTTACCCGCTGTTTACCATGGTTACCAGTGTTCTCGCTGATCCTGATCGCTGGCGAGTCTGCCTGTGTGACAGTTCACCAGCGATCAGTTCACAATGTGGCAGCGATACACATCGTTGCTCGGATCGCTGCCACATCGCAGCGTATAATCTTCCTGTCGCTTTCATCATCCACTTTTCCTAGTGATGGGTGTGCAAATATGGCGCTCGCTGGCAGTACTGGCCCATTGCACAGTATCACTAGTTGTGCCGCAACAGACCCAGCCGAAACAGATGCCTGTAACCACCAAACGCAACCGCTACACTTCCGCTAACCTGATAAGCCCCGCCAGAGTAAGTGCGCATGCGCACTTACTCAGGTGGCCGCCATCTTTGTATACCTAAGTGACCAAAGATGGCGGCCGCCTGAGTAAGTGCACAATATGCTCACTTGTGCACATGGCTGCCATCTTTGAAAACTTGTGTATACAAAAATGCCAGCGGCATGACCTGGCACGCATTCCCATTTACACCGCCATCTTTGGACACGTGCATTTAAAGGTCAGCGCACAAGGGGAAAAGGAGATGGCCCGGGGAGAAGAGCATAGGGGAGGGAGAGAGTACAAGGGAGAGACAGCACAGAGGGGGGAAAAGGAGATGGCCTGGGGAAAAGAGCATAGGGGAGGGAGAGAGTACAAGGGGAGAGACAGCACAGAGGGGAGACTGCTCAAGCAGAGCACAAAAGGGAGAGACACCTAATGACAATTTTTGTTTTGTTCTTCATTGTAAGTCATAGTAGGTGTTAGAAGTACATGTCCTTAGTGAAAACTGTGATGCTGATCGATCAGCAGCAAATCTCAAAGTAATAAGAACATGCCACTAACACCATAGCTTAAAGCAGGGGTGGGCAATTAATATTGTTGAGTGGTTGTATGAGACCACAACTAATGTGGAGGGCCAAACCAATAGACTGAAATTATTTCTGCTCAATATATAACATATTATAGTATTTTACATTACTAGAGTTAAGTATGACATCCCCCTATATACAATATCTGCTCACACACAGAACCCTGTATACAATATGAACCCCCATATAGCCTCCTATGCCACATATATTATACTTTGAGCCCCACTTCACCCCCTATATAAAGTATGCACTCCAAAACGCACCATATGCTCGCCTTGCTGCAGTTTCCCCCAGGCCTGTGGAGTCTAAGTAGTTGTCTATTTTGGTGATATCTGAGTTGGAGTCCCATTCAGGGAAATAGAGGAGTCTGAGTTGGAGGTTTGGCTTACTGACTCCACAGCCCTGGCCTCCCTGGTCTCTGCTGCAATGACTCTCTGCATATCTGTCTCACATGCTGATTGGTAGAAGAAGGGGCCAGCCGGTATTCATTGCTAACTGCAGGATGTGGGTAACCATGACATCTGGTGGCGGCAGAGGGCATGGCGCGGACCACAGTCCACTATTTTGAACCCTTCATTGGTCTCTGTCTGCAGGACTGATACAAGCAGAGGGCCGGAGGTGGCCTGCGGGTCGCACTTTGCCCAGTACGGGCTTAGAGCACATTTTCTCAGTGTGAAAGTTAACAATACAGCTCAGGTATTCTGCTGTAACCTCCTGGTGTTTGGAGTGGCAGCGCAGTTGAGTCTAGCTGTGTCATAGTATGAACCCTTCTATCGGCTCTATTCTCCTAGCGATGTCCCCTCTGCTGTACTCTCCCTCCCGCACACAACCTGGCCGGAGATGAAAGCTCGAAGTGTCAGGAACACACTTCTGTTTGTTGTGCTCGATTTGTATTGTCTCTGCGGGGAAATTATAGCCGGGCTGTCAATACATCTCATACAAAGAGTAGTCCAGAAAGACTGCTCCATTGTGACTTGTTTGCCTGGATCTCATTGCAGAGCAATCATTTACAATTGTGATTACGGACGGGAGTAATCATGAGACCTGATAGAAGGGTTTGTAATATTACCCAACTAAACTCTGGTGCGCTGACCCTCCATCCCCCACACCCTCCCTGACACAAGAAGGTTAGACCAGGACATCAGCTGTATCATTATTGCGAAATATCTCAAAGTTCAACATGAAAACTTTGGTGAAAGGTCCTCTGTAAAAGGAATGGATTGTGAGAAATTAAGTTACGGTACTCAACTTTTTAATATTTTTGATTGCGCATTTGTAAACATTATATAATGTTTTTTTTTTTTTTTTCTATATTTCTTTATGACTCTGCAAAAAAATATTAAAATGCACTGTTCTATTTTGCACACTGAACACATGCTGTCAGTGGTTGACTTGTCATCTTTTCCTTTGTAGGACTTATCTCAACAAGGTTGAGAATTTCACCACTACTTTCTTTCTCACTTGGACCTCTTTACATACATGAAAAAAAATACAAATATTTCTGCATATATTTTTTTCCCCTATGGTTTGCTTCTAACCATTTTTTATTTTATAAACCTCAGGATTTGCTCAGTCTCCAAAAGCAGAGAAAGCCATCAAGGCGTCAGGTACTTTTGTTTCCATAACTGCTCCGGATGGTTTCAGATCATACTAATCATTGCATGCGTTGGTTGACTAAGCACTTTGCCTGGGACAATCCAGCCTTCTAGGGAAAATGCTTTCCTTGATGTACTGCGTGGTACCCTGAAGTTTATTATCATTATAGACTCTACTGTTCCAGAATGGAATGGGTGAATTGATAATAGTGCATGATTCGTGTTGTGGGATAATAATTTTTTCATGCCATATTTCTTACCGATAATTGCAGTAAAACCTTTATGGTGCTGCAAGTGTGGGCCTTAAAGGGTTTATCTGGGACTTGTGTTATTATTGTGTTCTGAGCTAAGAAATAACAGGAAGGTGGCTGGTAACTACCTGAGGTTTCTAACCGTTGCCGATCTCTGCTGACTCTGAGTGGTCACAAATCGCTCTTGACGGCCATATTGTGACTTCTGCTGACATCATATCGACAGACCAGCTGCTACTCTTCTGCTCTACTGTCGCCAGGTCGTCTCTGCCAATGTCATGCTAATTTGACAGCCGACTGCGTAACTGCAGGTAGCCAACAATTATCGTGACTATGGCAGTGATGCCTTGTCATCAAAGCAGAACAAAAGAGACGGCGGTCTATTGACTAGATTAAATTAAACGGGGTAGTTGCCGCCTTCGCCAGCAGAGATCATCCCTGTGCACAACATGCGGGTAGTTTGCAGCTATTTGCCAGTTCATTCTTAGCCCGGTACACAAAAATAATAAGTCTTGGTTAACCCTTTTTTTTGCATGCTTGGTTAAGAGTATGAGATGGCTGTCAATTTCAGCTTTGTAAGCTGTCCTCCAAATGCCACCACAGGAGTCTTTTTATAATAATGTCATTGATAACTCCGGTTTTCCTGACCTTTTTAAAGAACTTGTTTTAACTGCACAACCTATATTCAGGATAGGTGAAAACCTGCTGATTGGTGGGAGTCCAACAGTTGTGATCAGTTCTTTTATCCCCATTATAAAATGTTGCATCAGATAAAATGTCTTGACTGTCACTCCATTCCTTCCACGTTGGATTGCTGGAAAAAAGAGCCAGTTCCCCATACCAAAGAAATGGAGTGCAGGTCACTAATGTGCACTGACGCTTTTTTCTAACATGTATACAAGCTCCCCATCCTCCCATCCTGCCATACGGAGCTGGTGGTGATCCAGCAGTGTGTGAGCACTCCCTTTTTTTTTCCTTTCCCTTTCCCCCCTCCCCTGTGGCTAACTTGCAGTTGCATCATGTGAGCCCTGTGCCCAGTCGGTATTGGCTGCACTGTCTCCACCTATGGACAAATCGTACAGAAAGAGCATATCAGAGCTGTGGCTGCTCTCCCATTGTGTCATATCTTCAGCAGAGACTGCTCTGTCATCAGACACCGCCGTATTGACACTGTAGGTGGTGCTGATGATAGGGAGATGTCGAACTATTAACCACATGCTCTACCCATCCAGTAAGCTAAGGGTGGTTGCAGTTTTTTGTCTTGCATTGTATTTAGTGATGAGCTGGTGTAAACGTTACTACTCACACACTACGGTTATCATGATACTCATTACTCGGCGAACATCGCTAGTGCTCATGAGTGATGTGTCCATCATTAGCGATATGACACATATTGCCGACTCCTGTCAGTAAACCATGGGAGCTGGCTCCTCGGTAAGAGCAGCTTGAATGTTAAGCTCTATCTGCGGATATATGGAAAAGAAAAACCAAAAAATTGTTGCGCCACACTGTGCAAATTAGCCGAAGCAAGGGGTTATATTGATATGTCACTCACCTTTTCTAGTTGCGCCCCCTGCACAACTAGGTTGATGATTTGAGGTGAGATTTAACCGCAGGCATAAATCCGTTGCTACGTGTAAAGAAGCTTTTCCTTATGGAACTTGAACGTCTCTCCCAGAGATCAAGAGCCCAGTGCCTGTTTCTGTCCCTAGCGCTCATTTTATCATACCTTTTTACTTCATATCAGGCTCTATCTGCGGGACACAGCAAGGTGTTTTAGGCATTTAAATCGTAAAAAAGCCCGCCCTACCCTTTAAAGACCGGATGTATAACCGGATGTATGTGGGCGGAGCCTAACATTAGACTCGCTATTCAGATGAATAAAAACTACTCGTTATGAGTATAGCAAGTGGGATTATTTTGCTACTCGCTCATCACTAGTTGTAATCCGTTTAAATCCAGAAGAATCCTGATCCCTATACTGAACATGGAACCAAAGGTGAATGCGGTGGCATCATGATTCAGATCAGTTTTTTCGTCCTTTACCTTTTTCCTTGTTTTGGTGTTTTACTCTATCACTAAGCACCTTGCAAATCTCCTTGTATCCTTACTTGTTAATTAATTTTTCTATGTACGGTATGTGGATTGTTTAAATAAATTTTTAGCCCTTTTGCAAAGCAACTACCTTTCTCCATGATTCATTATCCTCTAAAAGTCTGATGCATCTGGATGCCTCCAGATCCATCCAAAAATAGAATGGGGTCCAATGGTGGACAGATCCGGACAAGGCGGATCTGTCCATCCGTATCAGTTTTGCCCCACTGAGCATGCCCAGGATAGTTCTTGCACCTCACAAGCATCTACCACCGCCTCAGAAAAAGGGCCTATGCCCTATGTTATGTTTAATTGTTACTAAAATGTATTCTACACGTGTACATGGGCACCTGGGGAGGGGCTAAACAAGTGGTTTAAACCCACTACTTTACTGTTCTCACTGATTGAAGTCCCCTCGGGTTTTTCTGGTGCAGCGGGACTGATCTATGCACAGAACTATCAGAAATGGCATAGGAGCGCGATCTACGGCAATTATAGGAGTTCTCTATGCACAGACCTGTCAAATGCAGATCCTATGCCAATTCTGACAGTTATGGGCATAAATAAGGGTGCTTTCACATCTGCGTTTTTCGTAATTCGCGGCAGATGCGGTAAAAAACCGCATCTGCCGCGTTTACCGCATAACCGTTCCACTTGCGGCGCGGTTGCGGTTTTTTCTATGCAATGTATAGGCGTACTTGCGGCAGGTGCGGCAAGTGCGGTTTTGCACTTGCGGCAGGTGCGGCCGCGAAAAAAACCGCAGTAAGCCGCGGTTTTTTTTCGCGGCCGCACCTGCCGCAAGTGCAAAACCGCACTTGCCGCACCTGCCGCAAGTACGCCTATACATTGCATAGAAAAAACCGCAACCGCGCCGCAAGTGGAACGGTTATGCGGCAATCGCGGCAGATGCGGTTTTTTCACCGCATCTGCCGCGAATTACGAAAAACGCAGATGTGAAAGCACCCTTTGTCTTCTGCGCTGGCAAAAGCCAAGGGGGACTTCAAACAGTGATAGTAATAAAGTAGTGGTTTTAAAGCACTCGTCAGCCCCTCCCCAGGTGCCCACATATTGTATACATGTGCAGAATATATTTCATCTCATCCTCTCCCTGTTGGATCAGGTAACCGGCAGCTGCGGTGAAATGCATTTGCAAACGCACGGCCAGATCAATGTGAACCTGTTTTCATCCTGATCTGGCAGTGCCGCAAATGTGAACCCAGCCTTAAGCTACATTCACACACATGGTGTTGAGCTTTCTTGGGAATTCTGCCAAGCGGAGTGGCTTAACCATTTGAGCCTGTAGCCTTGGATAGTCATCACACACTGCCTGTTGCGGTTTGATACAGTGGGGAGAATGAAGCCATCACTGATTGGATGTAAGGTTTGCATGACATACTGTCACGTGAGCTCTGGGAGAGTGAGTGCTGAAAGGAGCCAGCATCGGAGGGGATTATAAGAGTTTTTATTTTAACAGGGACAAACACTGATTGTTAAGGGGTTGTTCAAGTAATGCATAACCCTTTTAAGAATCCATGTAAAGTAAATATAACACCTTGTATGGTAAATTGTGCATGCATCTTTTACAATAATACAGTTGTGGCCAAAAGTATTGACACCCCTGCAATTCTGTCAGATAATACTCAGTTTCTTCCTGAAAATGATTGCAATCACAAATTCTTTGGTATTATTATCTTCATTTAATTTGTCTTCAATGAAAAAAACACAAAAATAATTGTCCTAAAGCCAAATTGGATATAAATCCACACCAAACATAAAAAAAAGGGTGGACACAAGTGTTGACACTGTTAGAAAAATCATGTGATGCTTCTCTAATTTGTGTAATTAACAGCACCTGTAAGTTACCTGTGGCACCTAACAGGTGTTGGCAATAACTAAATCACACTTGCAGCCAGTTGACATGGATTAAAGTTGACTCAACCTCTGTCCTGTGTCCTTGTGTGTACCACATTGAGCATGCAGAAAAGAAAGAAGACCAAAGAGCTGTCTGAGGACTTGAGAAACCAAATTGTGAGGAAACATGAGCAATGTCAAGGCTACAAGTCCATCTCCAAAGACCTGAATGTTCCTGTGTCTACCGTGCGCAGTGTCATCAAGAAGTTTAAAGCCATGGCACTGTGGCTAACCTCCCTAGGTGTGGATGGAAAAGAAAAATTGATGAGCGATTTCAACGCAAGATTCTGCGGATGGTGGATAAAGAACCTCGACTAACATCCAAACAAGTTCAAGCTGCACTGCAGTCCGAGGGTACAACCGTGTCAACCCGTACTATCCGTCGGCGTCTGAATAAAAAGGGACTGTATGGTAGGATACCCAGGAAGACCCCACTTCTTACCCCGAGACCTAAAAAAGCCAGGCTGGAGTTTGCCAAAACTTACCTGAGAAAGCCTAAAACGTTTTGGAAGAATGTTCTCTAGTCAGATGAGACAAAAGTAGAGCTTTTTGGGGAAAGGCATCAACATAGAGTTTACAGGAGAAAAAGAGGCATTCAAAGAAAAGAACACGGTCCCTACAGTCAAACGTGGCGGAGGTTCCCTGTTTAGGGGTTGCTTTGCTGCCTCTGGCACTGGACTGCTTGACCGTGTGCATGAAATTATGAAGTCTGAAGACTACCAACAAATTTTGCAGCATAATGTAGGGCCCAGTGTGAGAAAGCTGAGTCTCCCTCAGAGGTCATGGGTCTTCCAGCAGGACAATGACCCAAAAAACACTTCAAAAAGCACTAGAAAATGGTTTGAGAGAAGGCACTGGAGACTTCTAAGGTGGCCAGCAATGAGTCCAGACCTGAATCCCATAGAACACCTGTGGAGAGATCTAAAAATGGCAGTTTGGAGAAGGCACCCTTCAAATATCAGGGACCTGGAACAGTTTGCCAAAGAAGAATGGTCTAAAATTCCAGCAGAGCATTGTAAGAAACTCATTGATGATTACCGGAAGCTGTAGATCGCAGTTATTTTGGCTAAAGGTTGTGCAACCAAGTATTAGGCTGCGGGTGCCAATACTTTTGTCTGGCCCATTTTTGGAGTTTTGTGTGAAATGATCAATGTTTTCCTTTTTACTTCATTCTCTTTTGTGTTTTTTCATTGAAGACAAATTAAATGAAGATAATAATACCAAAGAATTTGTGATTGCAATTATTTTCAGGAAGAAACTGAATTGCAGGGGTGTCAATACTTTTGGCCACAACTGTATATATTTATTTTTTATACAGTGCTATTAATTCCATAGCACTTTTCATACTTTTGCAACAATGTCCCCATTGATGCTTACAATCTAAACATCCTATAAGTGTGTCTTTGAAGACAAGTGAATGAATGTCCATCCCAACAATAGAATTTGCATTTGCATTTCAAGGGCCCCATTACACATAGCGATGTTCCAGCGATCCCAACAACGATCCGATCTGGCCGGGTTCGCTGGAACATCGCGCTGTGGTTGCTGGTGAGCTGTCAAAAAGGCAAAGTGCGCTATGCTTAGTAAGGGAACACATCGGGTTAGAGGGGCGTCACACACGCCAATGTATGCTGCCCAGGGGGAGACAGACGACCAAAAATGGCCCTGGCCATTCCGCAGCGATCAGCGAGGTCATCGCTGGTCGCTGCAGCATGTCACACGCAGCGACTTGCTAGTGAGGTCGCTGCAACGTTACAAAACCTGTGACGTTGCAGCGATATCGCTAGTGATATCTCTGTGTGTGAAGGACCCCTAAGATACCTGCACAATAGACTTTTTTTTATTGTTTTTCTTAGGCTAACAAGCCGTTTTTTTAGTTTTTGCAATGGAATCAATGGCAAAAAAAAAGCACCTGGCTCTCCTTTGTGCCTTAGTTTTCTAGATTTTAAGTCCACTGTATCTTAGATCCACATACAGTTAACAAATCTAAAATACTTCTCCTATTCCCTCTAAGAATTAATAGGAAATTAAATACACTGTTTGACCTGTGTTCTTCCTCTCTAGTTCTCATTCCCACCTCCCCGTGTCGTCTTTGTGCCTACCGTAGTATCTGTGATCTGCTGCCTCTTAATGTCTTTTTGTGGGATCAGTGGTAGACTATTGGTGTGTTACAGGCCAATCTGTCAATAATATTTGGTGGGTTTTTACACCACCCGACTTCTGGCAGTAAACCTTTATCGATCAGTGGTGATTTTTAAAGGCCTAATTCCACAGGCAGACTGTGCTCAGTTCACATGGGCTGCTATTGTTCTTGGCAGCGCTAGTCCTCTTTATGCAGGCTAATGTTCTGCCGAAAATGATGAATTTTGGTTCAGCACTTAAGATTATTTCACCCGACTAACGAGCGTTTTACTCATTTATCAGGTGACTGGCAGCCTGTTAACACTGCAAGATTATCGTAAAATCAATGTTCCTAGCAATACTTGGTCATGGCAACCTTGCAGTGTGAATGCTCTCTTATTGTGTGTAATACTTATTGTGTATTGTTAACTCGAATATATTCCACTCAACACTCAGATATATCAGGAGGCATAACCAAGACAAAAACCAAGGCAGAAGGTATTTTGCATCCTTTGCGGTTCTGCATGCTTTAGTTTTGCAGTAAAATATTTGCAAATCTTTGTTTGAATTAATGTAAAATCTTACCCCAAGGAATGTGTGTGCTTTGTTCATTATAGCCTAACAAGCCATTTTTAAAAAATACATTTTTGCAATGGAATCAATGGCAAAAAAAAGCCTGGCTCTCATTTGTGCCTTAGTTTTTTACTACTGACCTTCAATGATTACAATACAGTTTTACTGAAACGTTTCAACACAAATGCATATGTCTGATCGGCTCCCCTGCTCTATAACCTCCCGCTTGCCCATCAGGTCCATTTCCAGCATAACAACTTCCCTTTTAAAGTGTACTAACATTCTTTTTGTCATTTTTTTTTTTAAAAATGTCACCAGGTTTTTGACATCTAAGCAGAAAGCGGTCATAATGTGGAGATTCACGATGTCACTTATTGGTCCGCTTGCTGTAGATTTTATAAAGATTTTATCAGCAGGACTAGGAAACCTGCTTCCATCAGTCATGCTGGTCATGAGCTCCCTATAATCTCACCCCAGTCACTGATTGGCAGCTTTCTGCCTATGCCCAGTGTACACAGAAAGCTGCCAATCAGTGGTGTGGGTGGGTTATACAGAGGTTGATATCGGCATCTTTGTCCAAGTATCAAGCTGCTCTCTAATGGAGCAGCTAAAACCTGCTGACAGATTTCCCTTAATAGATACCAGCGTCTGTGTGTTTAATGCAGTTCTAGCTATATTTCTTGGCCTCTCGCTTTTGTAGGTTCCTCTGTAATGCCAAGGAAGCAGCTAAATAGTTTGGCATACACTTGTGCTCCCATTGGCTATATAAAATGAGCTGCTTTTCTTTTTTGCATGGTGTGGGAGTGAAACCTCGACCCCATTTGGAGTTTATCTAGAACAACCAATGCCATCATGGAATAAAAGAATGAAGTTTAAGTAACCCTAGCTATACCGTTAGCACAGGCAATTTTATATGTCATATGTTTGTATAGGTTTTACTTTAAAAAGGGTATATTCAGTCTTGGACCATTATTGTACAGTATATCCCAATAATACATCTTTTGGACCCACACCTCTCCCGATAGTAGGGTGCCATCTCTCTCCATCGGGAATGAAGAGGCGGACATTCACACGCTGCTTTTTCCGTTGATTTTTAGGCCACATGCACAGGAGAGTTTTATATCTCCGTATTTGTGGTCAAATCCAGGAGTGGGTGATAGATACACGTCACCACTTCTGGATTTATTATACTTTTCCTCTGATTGTTCCACTCCTGGTTTGGCTACAAATACTGAGGTAAAAATTTACCACATACTCAACATGTGCACTTGGTCTTAAATGAGCCTAGAAAATATCCAAGCAATTGTATGACTGTGTCTTTAGACATTCATCGATGCTTGTAATGGATGTCCCATAAATGTCTGAGGTGGGACCACCTTTAAACAAGTTATGAAAACTTTATTTCTTTTAACCACTAAACTAAACCACATTAACTAAAGGGGCCTGTCCCACAAATAAACTTCATTGATAGATCTTATAATAATTACTAAGTTCCACATTTGAATGTTCCTGTTGTGAGATATTGTTTACTTGTGCCCCTGTCGTGTACTGTTATTTGCTGTGTCCATCCTTGCACAGCTGCTCTAGTTCATGGTTGGCACAACTCACTGATCAGGGACATCTGCCCGAGCAGAAGAGAGGAACTGCACAAGTGTGATATTTAATAGGAGATTATGTCAGGCCCGTCCCAGCAATCAATCACAATGCAGGAGGTCTGCGTAACTGGAAGAGGACGTGATGAACCAAATATGCCGCCCCTATGACTGAAAGAAAATGTCTGTAATAACTCATGGTTATGAAGTTGTCCAGCACTACCACATTTATAATCACTAGTACTACAGCTTCGGGGGCCGCCAGCATTTGTACGACCTGTGGGGAGCCTAGGACTTGTCTCCACCGTCCGAGCTTCACCACCCGTTACCGGGCTGCACACTTACTGTATGAAGAAGGTCACATCCGGTTTAAACGAAACATTTGAGATCAAGCCGCAGCGTCCTCCGGGTTTACTTACTTTTATTAAATCAAAACGACATCAGGTTTTACAGCAGGGTTTGCGGGTGGGGAGGATGGGTGTTGCGCGCCTATGGCTCTTCAATGGCTAACGATCCACGTGTATTGTTATTTCCACGCTGTAGTACATATAACAAACAAATGCAAAACTTATTTCCTATAATTTGTAAATTGAACAACTAAAAGTAATTCTATCTGGGGGAACAGCACAAAGCCCCTATGCTGTATCCCTGAATAAATTGCCCCACGCTGCCTCATGGTATACAGCGTCCAAATTATTCTCTCTATAAAGTATTTCCACCACACTGTCTGCTGTAGTGAAATATAACAGCCACACAACCACTTTATAATTGAAAACCGCCACACTGTCCTCCCAATTATGAATTATACCAACCACACCTTCCTCTTATGGACATAATATGTCCCACCACACTCTCCTCCAACCTATGGTACCCCTTACTCTCACTTCTTAGGTCACTTTCCAGCCTCCCTCAATTCATTTTCCATACTGACCGCATACCACCCTATCATTTTGCATTGACTATACTCCTACCCCACCCATATTCTGCTCATGCATACTGAGCAATCTCCTCTGAACCCCAGCTGCATACTTCCCTCCCTATTCCATTACGCCCCAACCTTTCTTTCTCCCACCTTTTGCATACTGCACCCCACATTCGAACTTCCTTCCCCCGCGCCCACCCAGGCTGCCACTTGCATCTTTGCTCTTTAGCGCATATGTTAACCAGTCTCTGGCTTCTCTCCGCGATGCCTGCAGAGCTGACAGCAGCATGATGATCCTCATCACGCTGTCGTGACCTCTGAGTATGAGAGCACACTGCGTGCATTGGGGCAGGAAGCAGATTGGAGCTCCCCTATGCCGGTAGTGACTTCCAGTGCCTAGTGGCAAATGCTGCCCTGTCTGTATAGTCCTTTTAATATAATTGATTCATGCCTCCTCCTCATGCCAGGAGCAGTGGTATGTACTGACCATGAACAGGGGCAGATCTGCTTGGTCAGATACAGTAGGGACTCATAACGTTTTCTCAGCACAGGAACTTTTTTTTTTTTCCCCACCACTTTTCAGTTATAGAAATTATTATTCCTTGAGCTAATAATTAAAATGGGACAACCCCTTTAAAGTTTAAAATTATCAATGCCATTGGTGTTATGAGAAGCACAATTTTAGAAGCCCATGGTTGGTTGGTGGTTTTTGTTGTTGGTTTGAAAACTATAAAGTTTTTTTTTTTTCTCCATCATTTGTCTTTAAGGGTTAAAGGAACTCCGGGGGATGAAAATTGTACAGCCCCTGCACTCCTAGACTATAATGCTAAGCTGTCTGTTAAATTTGTATAATGCTTAGAATTAATTTAAATCTGTTATTGGCTGGCTGCTGCGAAACCTTCAGTGCTGTCCAACACATCCTCATTCAATCAGTTGGGCGTGACTTCACAGCAGGTCCTTTACTAAGCTTGGAGTCTGGATCTTTCTGCACAGAGAGCAGGATGGGAAACCTGTGTCAATGGGACCTTATGTGACATCACACCCATGTGGTTGAAGGAGGAAGTTTTTGTTCTCTGACGCACAGAGGCTCACTGAAGAGGGTGGGGGAGAGCTGGTCACTCAGCAATGATGTATTGTCCCCTATGGGAGTGATGACTGGTAAGCAGCAGTTATTGAATAACTGATTTATGTTAATTCTTACCATTATACAAATCTAACAGGTTAGAATTCTAGTTTTTGTGCAGGGACCATACATTTTTTATCCTCTTTGGAGTTCACCATTAAATATTTCATTATTAAAAGCCTGGGTCAATTACTTTTTTTTATTGTTTGTGTTTTTGATGCAAGTTAAAGAGGGTATTAAAGAGCAACTTAAGAAGGTAAAAGAAAGATACCTAGGTCATGGCAGAGAACAACCAAAGGAGAAACCAAAAGCAACCAGAGAGTCTAAGGACAAGGAACAAAGATATGATAAGAGCGACTTAAGGAGGAAAAAAGATGAGAAACCCCGGGAAACTACAAGAAGGACAACAAGTGGCAGAACCTCAAATGGAGACAGAGGGAAAAAGACTGAGAAAAAGGGGGACAAGTGATAAATGATTGAGTATCCGGTGAGGGATGCAGAGAAATGAAACGTCAGCTGAGAAGAAATACACCAGTGTTCTGCACTAGCGGATATAGCAGAGTGCCGTCTTGCTCGGCCGGCTTAAGTAGCACTTTGGAATTGTAACAATGCAAAACTACAAAATAGAATATGCTGTAAAATGCAGTAAGGACTGTACATTAGTTTGTGAATTACTTGTTGGTACGTCGTGCTCTATAGGAACACTCCGCTATCGGCCAAACATTTAACTTATTTTTCTTTTTTTTTCTCCTTCTGGCCAGCTTTGTGACCAGTCTTTTGAATAAGTGGTAGTCGCTGATGTTGTAGTTTACGAGATGACATGGTGATAGTTTTACTTGTGTAATCTTTTCTCGCTTACGCTGACTACAAGATTAGGGAATTAAATACAGTTGTGTTAAACCCTGCGTTGTTTAATTTGTCTGGACATCATACACCGCATGCTTTTTGTTCAATAGATGGATGTGAGGACAAATATTACAAACCTGAAATAATATATTTTTTTCTTTTATTTCTTTATACTTTTACAAGAAAATACATTAAATTTTAGGGTGTTGTAAACTTGTTACATCGCATAAGGGTATGTGCATATGTTAAAGGAGTTGTCCGTGTAAACTGAATTGTGTAGTCACTCTGTGTCACTCTATGTGACTGCAGACTTATCAATCCTCCCAGCGCCCGAACTGCGCACTGCAAGGATTCACAGTTTTGTAAGCCAGGAACAGACAGCAATTATGCGTATTCCCGGCAACCAGACTAGGAGGCATGGCCTCACTCAATACAATTGTATGGAGCGGGCGCGAACAACTAATAGACGTGGCTGTCTGTTAGGCACAGCCTTGCTCCATACACTTGTACAGAGCAAAACCGCGCACCCAGTAGTTGTGTTGTTGTCGGGAATCATGCATACTGCATAATTGTGTACCAGCTTACAAAACCGCAAATCCTTGCACAGTGTGGGTGCTGGGAGGATTGATAAGTCTGTAGTTGTATAGAGTGACTGCAGAATTATCATTTTAGACCGGACAACTCCTTTAAGTAATAGTTTCAAACATTTCTGCATCAAAAATGTCTATTGGCAGAAAACAGATCAGTTTCCCTGACTCCGGCTCCATCTCTGACTCTACGACTCTTGACTCCTTCATACCTTATTGTAGAACAATGGTATTATGATGCAATAATAAGCTTTTTACAAAACATAATATACGTTAGAACAATCCTGATAAATTTTCTGATGATGATTTCCCTTTAAATCCATTCTGCTCTTTATTTGTATTGTATTTTGGGATTTAAGTGGCCGTCTAAATGCTTTACCTTTAGTGCTTCCTGTAGCAATGCTACAACTCTGCCTATTTCACTGCCATATTCTTGCTAATGGAAGATTGTTTAGTTTAGCTACAATAAAGTTCTCTGAGTCTGACGTTTGCTATGAAGACCAGAAACACTTGGAAGACGAGGTCTCATCCTATCAAACACAAGCCCCTAACTCACAGGTTCTAACTGCAGCTAGATTGTATTTAAGGGCACAAACAGTAGGGTGTGAGGTTAATTTTTCATTCTCATTAAGAATTTATATTTGTAGTGTTCATTAATATTTCCTCAAATATAACACTTTGTAGATATTGTACTTGCCCTTTCTGTATTGTATGTAGTGGTGAACATATGATTTTGGGAATTCTGACTACATATAAGAACATTCAAATAGCACCCGTACGTACACCATGCAGTTTTATATACGATGTATATGCATTTTCTTTATATGAGTAAAATACAAAGCAACAGATTTACTATTGTGGACTAGCACCATCCAAAGTGAAGTGGTGGTCCTTCATTCTTCATGGGAGATCTGAAGACCAGCCAAACACAACCGTCTCGTTTAGAACTCAGACAAATTTCCTTCAAGGATTGGTGGGTTGACAGCAATCGGACTCTCGGCAATTGGGATATTACTCCTTGTCCTATGGATAGGTGATAACTTCCAAACTTGGCACAACACCTGTAAACAGTACCATACACCTGGCATCTTCTAACAGATCAGTTCACCATAGATGACATATTCAGAGTTGTAGGTTCACCATAGATTACTTATATTGGGAGTTGTAGATTGTTAACAACAGCTTTTAAGCCACACTCTGTAAGCGGGTATGATCATGAGCGGTAGCAGGACCTGACATAAGTTTACCCAGCTGGTAGGTAATATCTGGATGTCATCCTAGTAGAACAAGGATGGTAAGAAGCAAATAGCAGAGTATTGTGTAGTCTGATGCACCATTGGGAAATATAAATGAGTGTGACATTTTGGTGACATGAGCAAACATATATGCAAACTTGTGTTATTTGCATTTTTACTTTTGGATGTAGTCACTGTTCTAATAAACTGTAACTGGGAAATGCAGGACTGAAAGAGAGAACCGTGTCAAAGAAAGTTTCTGAAGACCTTGATGAGACTGATTCACTAACATCAGGTAAGTCAAGCTCCGCTCCCGGTCTTGTATTCAAGACTCAAGACATTTTCTTTCCCTCTTTTACATTTGACTAATTAGTCATTTTAAAATCAAATTTAAAACCTTTTTTCTTTCCTATTACTTAAAACTTTATAGTGATGACCTTTCTCTTTCCAGTTTTGTTTTTATTTTCATGTAATTTCTTTTTTAATTTTGTGCAATATTATTGAGGAGGCCATTTTGTGCGATTTGATTACCGTATATACTCGTGTATAAGCCGACCCGTGTATAAGCCGACCCCCCCTACTTTTGCCCCCAAAACCTGGGAAAATCTATTGACTCGTGTATAAGCCGAGGGTGGACCCTAGCACAAGTATACAGCCCCCAGCAGTGTGGTATACACCAGTCCCAGAGGTATACAGCAGCCCCAGTGGTAGTATACACGCAGCCCCAGTAGTATATACAGCCCCAGTAGTATATACAGCCCCAGTGGTATATACAGCCCCAGTGGTATATACAGCCCCAGTGGTATATACAGCCCCAGTGGTAGTATAGACGCAGCCCTAGTAGTATATACAGCCCCAGTGGTAGTATATACAGCCCCAGTGGTAGTATACAGGGCCCCAGCAGTATATACAGCCCCAGTGGTTTATACAGCCCCAGTGGTAGTATATAGCAGCCCCAGTGGTAGTGTATACAGCCCCAGTAGTAGTGTATAGCAGCCCCAGCGGTAGTATACAGTATCCCCAGTAATCCAGGGCCCCCCCAGCCTGACTCCGGTCACCTGTAAAGCAAACTATACTTATCACAGTCCCGCTATCCGCGCCCGCTCGCCGCTGCCGTCCGCTATCCTCCATCTTCATGCGACTTCTTCCTGTTTCCTGTGCTCGTCGCAGGGAATGACGTCATTGCTTGCGACGAGCACAGAAACAGGAAGAAGACGCATGAAGATGGAGGATCGCGGATGTCGGCAGCGGCGGGCGCGGACAGCGGGACTGTGATAAGTATAGTTTGCTTTACAGGTGACCGGAGCGACGCTGGGGGGGCCCTGCATTACTGGGGATGCGGGGCTGCTGTAAACCGTTGTATACATCGGTATGTACCGATGTATACATCGGTATACAGCACTGACTCGCGTATAAGCCGAGGGGGTACTTTTCAGCCCAATTTTTGGGCTGAAAAACTCGGCTTATACGCGAGTATATACGGTATTTAATTCAGCAAAGCATAGTATGGGTCTATTATGAGGCTCGTTTGACTAAAGTGAAAAGTGCAATATTGTAGGCTGTTTTTTTTTATAAACTGTAGATCAGTGGTCCCCAAACCTTTCTTGCCTCCAGAACCACTTTAAGATTTGATAGTGTCCTGAGCCACATCACGCTTCGAGTCTCCTAAGAAGTGATATCCAGCCCCCCCCATCTTACCCCGCAGTAGTGACCACCCTAAGCCCGCTTTTCCAGTGTAATGACAGGTTAATCATTTCCACAGAAATCACACCTAAGCAATATACTTAAATCCAGGGGTCCCACCTTTTGGTATTGTCTCATCAAGCTCTCCCACTACACTATCACGTACAGTTTCAAGCACCTCCTCTGACTGGCAGTATCCTATGTCCAGATTATTACAGAATGATCTCTAAACTCCCAAGGCCAGAAAATGTTCATAGAGCTGCTCTTTTGTGCGGGATTAGTCTCAAGTCATTGATTGGAGAACAGGTTCTTTATAACTGTTTGCTAAACCTGGTGCTATAGCACACGTTTTCAGACACTAACCACACATCCTATGCCAGTGAGCCATATGTGACTCCTAACCCATAGATCGTGTACTTCGGTAAATAGTTAAAAGGGTTTTCCTCTACTAGGACAACCCCTTATCCCCCATGTTTGTCCCTATTAAAATAATCAAAAAGCTCATGCTCTCTTCCCGAGCCGTCGTGGTTCCAGCGTTGCTGGCATTCAAATTCCTGGGGATCACGCGAGGTTGTTGTCATTCACACACATTTGCCAATGGCTTCTCTCTTCACGCCTACAGATATATATGATCAATAGAAAGTGAGCAATTTCCAGGGAACATTCATTTCCAAGATATTGGTCTGCCAAAACTGTCTGGCAATTGCTCCACAAAATAAGCAAAACCCTCATGAATGATTGTTAGGCTTGCTTAAATATTAGGATTCTCAGCAGCTCATCGCTCAGTACAAAGTTGTTGGTATCATGTTTATGCGATGTGCAAGTTCATGTTAATAATCGCTCTAAACTCATGCAAGTGCAGTCAACTTCTCTAAGCAGGCCATTAAGCTTTGCAGTATATATGGCACGTTCCATGCTTCAAGTTTTTCAATTAGGATTTTATTTACAAATCTGTGTTTTCTGCAAAATTATTCTTTTGGTCAACTCTCCACACAAGCACCTATGACTAATTACACAGATCAATTCACTATAATGGAAATGAGTCATTAAACGAACATGTAGCCAATCAGTGGTCATTTCTTGGCCTCGTTTGGCAACTCTAAATGCTCAACATTTTACTTGGTAAAAGCAGGACACTCTGACGCCCGTTGCTTTTTCACTTAAAAGATAAATTAACAGTGTGATTATGCTTTACAAAAGCTTGACCACATGCAAATTCTCACATAGAGATCCGTTTATAAAAGTCACTAATATTCTTTAATTCTGTCGGTTTTACTGCTCTATAAGGTTATGTGTCAAGAAGACATTTTTCAGGTGGTTTCCACCTTAAAAACTACCTGGAAAAAGTGTTAAGTCAATCTTCAAAAGAAAGAACAAATGCTTAATATGTAAAAAGGACTTGCTGTTCATATGCTGAGTCTTTGGAGCACATTTAAAGGGAACCTGTCAGGTCCTCTATGTCCCCCAAACCACCAATGGTTGTGGGCACATATCTGTATTTCTTGCCTCGCAGTCCCTTCATTTATTTGCATGCTTAAGCAGATGTTTAAAGAAAGATCCTAATTAGGGCTTTGACAGTTCAAGGGGGTGTTAGCTCCCTGACTAGTCAGCCCACATGGCATGTTATCACGCCCCTTTAAGTGTGATAACATGCTTTATAAAAGCTGGCATCTCACCAGCACTTTACAAGACCTCTCGTGCACGCAGCTTTGTTTCCCTCACAGCATTGAGCTTCTGAAGCTTTAGAAAGGCTCGATGAGCATGATTGTAAATTGTCCACACTTCCAATCATGCGCTCTATGCCTCGGAACCTGGGATGCATACACCCAGCTTTTTAAGCACAATGATGTGAGGGAAGAAAGCACTGTGCATGCGCAAGCTTTGTGCAGCACTGGCAAAGACCATTTTTGTAAAGCATGTTATCACTCCCACAGGGGCATAAGATGCTAAGCGGCTCGACTAGTCTGGGTAACAGACATCCCCTCAACTAGTCAAAGGCCTAATTAACATATCATGAACGGACTTTAGAAATAATTTTTCTAAAGATCTGTTTGTTTTATGCAAATAAATGATCGGACTGATAAGCAGGGAATTCTGATATGTGCACACAACTGCTTGTAGTTCTGGGGGCAATTAGGCTACGTGCGCACCATCATAGTTTACAGCGATACAGATGAAGTGTGTTTGCACTGCGTCCATAACACTGTGTTGTGCATTACCGGCACAGTGGATGGGACTTCTATAAATCCCATGCCCACTGTGTTTCTCCCCTCCGCACCTGCACTGCGGGTTGCCATGCTTCCACATCTCTGCAGCAGGTTAATTTATTGCTGCGGAGTCTGAAGCGATTTCCAGCAGGTTTATGCAGGGAAAATCTGCCTTGAACCGAACGTAGATCGTGAGCACAAGGCGGCTGCGTTCACCCTGCATAAACCTGCGCCTTCCCAAAGATCCAGAGACCCTGCGTCCAGGACACAGTGTCTTTGGATTGTGGGAACATACCCTTACAAGAGGACGTTAACTTGTACAATTACGTTATTTTCACTTTTACTTTTGCCTTCAAAATTATTTGTTTGTTCCTCAATTATTCAGATTATAGGAGACCTTAAAGGTAAAAAAGTTCTGATATGATTCTACTTGGTATAATATATATATTTTTTAACATGACAAGAACCTGGTATTTTAACAGTGGTGTGTAGACCTTTTATATCCACTGTAAATGGTTCTTGGAGCAAAGTCTACTGCTGCGTTCCTATGTGTGAGTGACCATTGACCATTACAAAGTCCAAGACGACGCTGTTTTCTCTGAATAAACCTCAGCCCCTGCTTCAGAAGAATTGTCTACAGAGTAGAGCAGGATACAGGTTACAAAGCACCCAGACATGCGCAGGTGTCCAGACAAGTAAGCAACGAGGGAGGAGGTGTCGTGGTCTGGCCCTAAACTATAGTGTGAGAGCCATTTATACGTGGTTCTAACAAAGCGTAAGGGTTGACTTCATACCACGGCAAAAAGCGTGTACATATAAGAACAAAGAAAAGGCAAGTGTTCAATATGACTAAGATATACAGCTCCAGAAAGGATTAAGAGACCACTGCAAAATTTTCAGTTTCTCTGATTTTTCTCTTTAAAGGTATATAATAATGCAAAGAAAACAAGTTCTTATTCATTTAGAAACAACAAGACTCCAGTCCTCTATGGTCCAATCCTTATGGTTTTTGGCAAATTTCAGCCTGGCTCTCCTTTGCTTCTAATTGATGAAGGGCTTTTTTCTAGCTTTACATAACTTGAGACAGTCTCAAGACATCAGATAAAGAAGAACTTCTTAAATGTTTGTGCCAGGAGTGGCATAAGGCCATCCAAAAGCAGTGTGAAAGACTGGTGGAAAACATGCCAAGACACATGAAAGTTGTGAATAAAAATCATGGTAAGGCTGCTTTCACATTGCGTTTTTTTTTTTTTTTTTTTTTTGCAGGGCCCCACGGACAGGAAAGGACTGCATCGGAGGTGACCTCTGATGCCATTTCTGTATCCGGGTCCGTGATTTTGACGGATCTGAACACAGAAAAGCACAAACAAGCGGGGCATTTTTACTCCCGCAGTGTATGTACATACATTGCGGGAGTGAACCAAAGGTTAAAATTTAAACAAAGAACAAAAAAAAAAAAACATCCTCACCTCTCCGGCGTGTGTCCTGCGCCTTCTAGCTCCCAGGGCTTAAGGACCTGGCGGGGCTTCCCAATCAGCTGAACTGTTTAAATCCCGCACCCGCCTAAATTGATCGGCAGGCGGGAGATTTAAACTGCGCTGATGCAGTCATGTGACAACTCGATCAGCTGATCGGTCATATGACCGCATCAGCTGAGCGGTTTAAATCTCCTGCCCGCCGATCAGTTTTGGCGGATGCAGGATTTAAACTGCTCAGCTGTTGCGGTCAAGTGACCGATCAGATGATCGGGTAGCCCCGCCCTGCCAGGTCCTTAAACCCCAGGAGCTAGACTGCGCGGGACACGCCGGAAAGGTGAGGATGTTTTTATTTTATTATTTTTTTATTTTTTATTATTTTTAACCCTTTGTTAGTTAATTCTACTTCCACAATGTATGTATATACATTGCGGAAGTGAAATTAAGCAGGCAAAGAGCAGTTTTAGTGTACTGAGCATGCTCAGTACACTAAAATCGGGTCCGGGAAATGATCCAATGTTTTCCCGAACTCGTGCTCCATAGGCCCCCATGTTAATGGCCGTGGATCGGGTCGGATCAGATTGTGGCCGATTTGGTCCGCTTTGGTCCACTGTGCCCAAAATCAAAACAGTCTCCGATTTTGGGTGCAGCAAAAAAATCGGACAGAATCTGATCTGTCACAAATCGGATGCCATTAAGGGAAATCCGATCAGATCCGTTGCCCAAAGGGATACATGGGGGCTAAATCAGATCCGTGGCTGTCTGTTTTACAACGGACAGCCACGGATCGTCCAAAATCGCAGTGTGAAAGCAGCCTTACTCCACCAAATATTGATTTCTGAACTCTTCCGGAGTTAAAATATTAGTATTGTTGTTTGTATATGAATATGAACTTGTTTTCTTTGCGTTATTGAGGTCTGAAAGCTCTGCTTTTTCATTATTATTTTGACGATTTCTCATTTGTTAAATAAATACAACATTTTTAGCTTTGAATTTCGGAGACATGTTGTCAGTAGTTTATAGAATAAAACAATGGTGTACATTTTACTCAAAAATATACCTATAAAGAGAAAAATCAGAGACTGAAAATTTTGCAGTGGTTTCTTAATTTTTTCTGGAGCTCACCACTAATCACATCACAAGCTATAAATCTACATTTTACACCTGGATACCATCAATAATCACATTATGGCTTTTAGCCTACTCAATATTCTCAATATTGACAGGTCGTAGGTCCTAGTCCAGATAACTATTGTGCTGATCTCACTTTCTCCATCATGAAATGCTACATATGTATTATTACCTATTGTGATTGCCTGGGGCAGTTCCTATTAGGTCTTCTCTGCTGGCTAATGACTTTATGACTGCTATCTGGAGGGGACTGTCATAGTCTGTCTCTCATTAGCTGCAAAATCCACTATGCTCACAATACCAGCATGGCTGCTCAGAATCATCATGGCTGACCATTCTCTGTCCCTTTCCTGGGTACTGGAGAACAGCTCCTATTAAACACATCACTGAAGTGGATGGGTAAGTATTCTAAAACCACATTAAACACAGATTCATATTAACAATAAATAACTAGGCTTAACCTATTTAGGTGAACAAAGATGTAAGAATATTGAGGGTGAGGTCGTCTATACATAAAAACAAAAACACAATCGCCCTTCAGTAATTCAGAAATTTGATTTCTGGAGTAAGGAAATTCTAGAAGACATTTGATCGATACAATACATGTGCAGTTTTGCCAATAATAAATAGTAATGCGGCAACAGAAGTCCGATTTAAGAAAAGCAAACAAGCCTCTTCTTCTTCCGATTGGGATTGTCTGTCCACAGTATTTTCTAAAACTTGATCCCTCCTGCCCAGAGGCACTGAACTGTTTCTTGACTTCCGTATACCTGCCATGATCAGCCTCGTGATGTGCAGACTGTTAATTGTGCTGATGCAAATGCTGCCTGTGGGCCCGTGCAATGCTCAGCAGTTATCGCAGGGTTGCAGCCATATAATACTATTCTAAGGGCTAGGATCAATGCTGATGGCAACATTCAAAGGAA
The DNA here is from genome assembly GCA_033576535.1 of Allobates femoralis. Taxonomy (NCBI): domain Eukaryota; kingdom Metazoa; phylum Chordata; class Amphibia; order Anura; family Aromobatidae; genus Allobates; species Allobates femoralis. The sequence goes on from JARQOC010000005.1 coordinate 115,373,042, forward strand.
GAGACCGAGGGGAGGACCACCAGTTTGAACGTGTCGCAGGGAATTTCTAGAAGTTGATGAAGAACCACATCTAGACTTGCCTCAACGACTGCCTGTAAAAAATCATGACAACAATGGACAATAGATATAGTTTAGGTACATGGCACAACGTTTGAAGACAAATATCACTCTGAGAATAACGTTCCTCCAGTTTCTTCATATAAAATCTGTAGGTTTAGATAATTTCCAATTAAATCCACCGGTGATCATATACAGAAAAATCACCAGATTTTATTTGATATGAAAGAAAGCAATATTGGCACAATCCTGTGCTCCGTCCACATGGAAAAGTTCCAACTCAGCAGACCACATCACTAAGTGCCAGTTAATTTAATGCAAGAAGTAAAAATTGGGAATGAAACCAGGTTGAATGCAGAATAAAGCAGGTTCCACATTATATTAAAATGATGGAAAAGTGATTTCTTCCAAGATTATCAAAAATGTCTATCCAATAACGAAAACTGTATCGTACCCTCACTCCCCCAAAATTATTTCGAAGCAATGTACGTGGGCTGAATGATAAGTTATGCCTCCACCTATGTAACTTTGATTTCGATGGGAATGTTATTAAATCAAACGCAGAACGTACTCTTTGATTACTTTTCCACATAATCACTAGATACACTTGTGCCAACGATGGACAAGTTTTCTGAAGCCGTAATGCAAGAAATGGGTGCACTGCTCAGAGACAAATCAATAATCATCAAAGGGGTGCCGCTTGTCAACAAGGCATAATGGAAACGGAAGTGAGAGAATTGACAAATACTGTGGCACACCACAAGGTCACATGAAACACACAGATTAAAATCAATTAAAAATCACAATACACAACCACAAGGTGCCCAAATTGGCAGGGGCCCCTGCTTGTAACAATCTAGAACAATGGCATATTCAGTACATGCAAAACAAGGTAATCTATTGGCAGAAAAATAACCAATCACAAGGGCAGTGTTCAAATTGTTAAACACAGCCAGTGAGAATAATAAGCCCCTCTAAATATAACCTGAACAATCAAAAACAAATGTTTATCCAAAGAAAAGAGAGGCTTGGTCCATCAGAAGGGTTATAAAAATCAAGCCAAGACTTGACCCCATGCATGTATTAGAACGTGAAGACAACATCCTAAGGCAGAAAGCTGCAAATGTTAAGAGAATGAACCCCTCACCCCCTACTGTGAATGGTCCTTTTGGGGATTGCCCAGAGATTCCAAGGACCCACAATGAGAAAGAAGCTGGGTATTCATGGAAAGCAGCAGGCTGGGTGCCAAAGAAAGTGTAGCCAAATGCGAGGAGATAACGCTGTGGCCCTGTCCAATTTGGGCAACTTGTAGTTGTGTATTGTGATTTTTAATTGGTTTTAATCTGTGTTTCATGTGACCTTAATAAAATTGATTCCTTGTTTTCCATTTGACCTTGTGGTGTGCCGCGATATTTGTCAATTCTTTCTTTTCCATTTCCAAATTTTCTGAAGCCGTCACAGAATTCGACACTGTTTCCGCAACCAGCCGCTCACCGTTCTCTCAACTTCACCACATGCACAGTGATGTCCCTGCAGATCTTCTTTCGTTATCAATTATCGGGAACAGATAGAAATCAGACGGCGCCAATTCTGGACTGCATGGATGATGCTGTACGGTGGGGAGCTTCAGCTTCCTTCACTTCAGACGTCAGCATCCGGTGTACACATTGTGCGCAGATTTTTCGATAACAAAGCAAAGCAATAATGTGACCTACACAATCTTGTGAAGTGCCAATTATGCTTGCAATTTCTGAGTGATTTGCCGATCATGCTGAGTCAGTCTGTCATCATTTTGCATGTTTATCTCAGTGTTTGCTGTCACAGGAAGTTCAACCCTTTGTCACACAAGTCAGACGTTCCCACCTCACCATCTCTAAACTTACTGGCCCAACTACACACATTGCTCACATCAACACAATGGCCATTAACTGCTTACATTCTCTGATGGATTTCCTCTGGGGGACACCTTCTGCTGTCTAGCATTAAATGGCAGCATGTTGCTTAAATCACATTGATCGACCATCAAGGTCTACTGAACAGTCCAGTGCCTGCCGCATACCATTGCTGCCATCTGCTGAGGAATTACAAAAAGGTGGCGGTATTCCTTTTCATTCAACCCTTGTAATATTTAGTTTAAAAAAAAAAAAAAAAAATGTCCAAGTTCATATTCTCTATGTGCCCATGTTGCAGATTTGTTTGCAGAAAGTCCAGCAGTAAATACTCATCTCCAGGCAGGAAAAACACTGCAGTAAAAATGTGTTTTCGGTGCATTTTTAATTCATTTTATTTTTTTTATTATTAAATAGTCTATGTGAAAAACACTAGCAAAAATGCATAAAGAATTGAAATGCTGCAGGTTTTATCTGCAATGAAAAAAATAAGCAACATGTACACAACACTTCAGAATTCTCATTGACTTTGCACGCAGATTTCTGAAGAAAACTGCACGAAAAAAACACATCAAAATGCAATATGTGCACACAGCCTCTCTCCGGATTATAACCTAAAATCCCATTTGTTGTTAGAAAAGCATTCGGCCCTGCTATATTATCTGCCATTACTATCTCTGGCTGTAGGACATTCCACAGTCTGACTGCTCTAACTGTAAAGAACCCTTTCCTATTTAGGCTGCTTTCACACTGCGTTTTTTAAGGATCCGTGGCTGTCCGTTGTAAAACAGACAGCCACGGATCTGATTTGGCCCCCATGTATCCCTATGAGCAACGGATCTGATCGGATTTGCCCTTAATGGCATCCGATTCTGTCCAATTTTTTGCTGCACCCAAGATCGGAGACTACTCCGATTTTGGGCACAGCGGACCAAATCGGACACAATTGGATCCAACACGATCCATGGCCATTAACATGGGGGCCTATGGAGCATGGCTTCGGGAAAACATCGGATCATTTCCCGGACCCAATTTTAGTGTACTGAGCAGGCTCGGTACACTAAAATTGCTCTTGGCCTGTTTAATTTCACTTCCACAATGTATATACATACATTGCGGACGTAAAAATTAACTAGCAAAGGGTTGAAATTAAGAAAAACATCCTCACCTCTCCGGTGTGTATCCCGCGCCGTCTAGCTCCCGGGGTTTAAGGACCTGGCGGGGCTACCCAATCAGCTGATCGGTCACATGACCACATCAGCTGAGTGGTTTAAATCCCGCGCCCGCCAAAACCGATCGGAGATTTATGACCGATCAGCTGATCAGGTTGTCACATGACCACATCAGCGTGGTTTAAATCTCCCACATCCCGATCAATTTTGGCGGGCGCAGGTATGAAACTGCTTAGCTGATGCAGGTCATGTGACTGATAAGCTAATCTGGTAGTCCCGTCAGGTTCATAAGCCTCGGGAGCTAGATGTTGCGGGACACACGCCGGAGAGGTGAGGGTGTTGCTATATTTTTTTTTTCTTTAACCATTGGTTCATTTCCGCAATGTATACATTGCGGGAGTGAAAGTACCTGGCTTGCCTGCTCTTTGCAGGCTTGACCTTTCTGTGTCCGGATTCGTGAAAATGATGGGCCCGGACACAGAAATGGCATCCGAAGGTTACCTCCGATGCGGTCCTTTCCTATCCGTGGGGTCCTGCAAAAACTAGGATCCTCACAGACAGGAAAAATATGCAATGTGAAAGCAGCCTTAGACACCAGAATTGCCTTTCCCGTGTAATGAATGTCCGTGGTCTCTTTTGTAAGGTCTTTGGAAGGAATAAGTCATGTGCCACACCTTTTGTATTGATCACACACTTCTAAATGTAAATTAGATTACCTCTTAACTACTTTTTTTTTTTTTTACTAAGTTCAACAAGTTGAATATTTATTGCCTCTCATCATGGAGAGAAATTCCATCCCATGTAATCTAGTTGGCCTCCTTTGAACTGACTCCAACTTCCCAATATATTTTCTAATATACAGTATATGGAGCCCAAAACTGGATCCCATATTCTAGATGTGGTCTTACAAGTGATTTATAGTGTGTTGCTACATGGGATCCTGGGATTTTGTTATTTATTTTTTTATACACTCTAAAATCCTGTTTGTTTTTGCAGCTGTTTCCCCCTCCCATATACTAATGTGCCACAAACAAGAAGTTGATATCACCAACCATTCCCATTTTATTTAGGTGTATCCATATAAATGGCCCACCCAGTACATTCTTTGACATTAAAGGGACACTGTAAGGTCACTTTTCAGTATGATACTAATGTAACCCTTGAATAGGGCCTGGGCAGACCTTTTTAAAACCTGTAAAATCATTATTGTACCGTTTGTAGTTTCCATGTTATCACCATTGTCAGACCCTGCAGAGAGCTGCTGCATTAGTCCTGTCCCATTATAAGCAGAGATGATTAGTCCTGTGCTGTATTATCTTTCATGTAATTATGTACACCTTCTCTGCAGCTCTCTCCTCCCTTTGCTAACAGTAGTGTAGTGTCAGGTTTCACTTAGAGGTCTGTTCCGTTGATATCACCATGGAGGGAGAGAGCTACTGCAGGTCTGCCTGATCTAGGCAGATACCTTGCTGTGCTGTGCAAGTTTCTGTGTTGTAGTTCAACTCTTGTGATGCAGCACTCATAGAGCAGAGAGAATACAGTCCCCCCCACTGATCTCCTGTGCTGTGATGTGACATGCATACTCATGCATGGGGAGTGGACAGCAGAGAACTAAGTGGATCATTCACTGTGAGTGACAGATGGAATGAATTCTTTATTTGAAGTTTACAGAAGATAGGAGGGGAATATACATAAAAGAAATATATCAATAGCGTTTAGAGTGAAGAATTAGGTAAAAAATCCACATGTAACTGATATTTTCTGACCGTTTTCCTATAAACCTCATCTGCCATGTGTTTGCCCATTCAGACACATCTTATCCAGAATGTTCTGTAATATTCCACGGTTTAGTTTTTTGTTCTTTTTTCTTGCGTAGTTTGTTCATCAGCAAAACTGACACTTTACTTTCAACTCCATCCACAAGGTCATTAATAAAGAGATTACAAAGAATTGGCCATAAGACAGATCCTTGTGATTCGCGCTGCTGACTTTATCCCATTTAGACAATGTACTATTTAGAAACTACATTGTTTTCATGCTATTAACCAGTTTAACAAACAATCATAAAATATATGGTGTCAAAAGCATGACCAAGGTATGAGATAATCTGAGATGTTTCAATGTATTAAATATACCGGGAAAAGCGTTTTCAATAATCCTATGAAGGCAAATGGAAGTGCTAAAACAAACCATAACATGCTGTAAAGTTGAACACGAGACCATCGTCCCCATCCCCCCCCCAACCCCTATGCCGGTCTTGAAGTGGAGTCATGACACCTCTTATGAATTGGAGAATCTGAGGAGTGCCTTGTTCCTCACCACTTATCTTACTCCTGTTAGTTCCTGGATTCCTGGTGAAGATTCATAGCTTGTCATGAATTAACTAGTTGTGGTGTCATGCCCATTTTATTAGAACTGGGAGAAACTGGCATGAAAAAATGTTGCAAAGTTGTTTGCACCATAATTCTGGTGTAAAATCTTTGATGAATCGGGGCCCATGTGATTTCTAAATACAAAAATCCACTATCAAGTTCTTGGCTCTGTGTGCAAATAAGGTATGAATAAAAAAGTAAAGTGACCCCAATAATAAAAGGGATAAAGTAAATCCTACCGTGTTTCCCCGAAAGTAAGACAGGGTCTTACATTTTTTTTTGTGGCCAAAAGTGGCCCCCTGTCTTACTTTCGGGGGGATGCCTTACCTTGGAAGCCCCACCATCCATCCATCCATCCACACACTGCAGCCATCCATCCACACATTCCCACATATACAGACAGACACATGCATACACATATATACACACCATACACACCACACACACCACACACACACATAGCACCGCTTCTTACCGGGTCCGGTGTGGGGTCCCCGATGGTCCTGTGCCGTCCTCTGTGCTCCGGTCCGGTCCCCGAGATGATCCGCTGCCGTCCGCCGTGTTCCGGTGCCGTTTTGCACCGGTATTGCCGGTCCTAGGCTCCATGGTCCCTGCTCTTCCGGAGTTCAGGCCGCAGCTCCGCCCAGGTCATAGTGTGGGCCAATCAGCATAGCGGCGCTGACGTCAGAGGCAAGCGCCCGATGACGCTTGCTTCTGAGCGCCGCTATGCTGATTGGCCCACACTATGACCTGGGCGGAGCTGCGGCCTGAACTCCGGAAGAGCAGGGACCATGGAGCCTAGGAACGGCAATACCGGTGCAAAACGGCACCGGAACACGGCGGACGGCAGCGGATCATGTCGGGGATCGGACCGGAGCACAGAGGACGGCACAGGACCATCGGGGACCCCACACCGGACCCGGTAAGAAGCGATGCTGTGTGGTGTGTGTGGTGTGTATATATGTGTATGCTTGTGTCTATGTGTGTATGTATGTATGTATGTAAACCCCCCCCCCCCCCCCCGTGTTTCCCCGATAGTAAGACCCCCCCTCCCCCTACCCTGCCTTAAATTCGGGGGGGGGGTCTTACATTAGCAGACCCCCCGTCCCGTCCCCCCCCCACCCTGTCTTACTTTCGGGGGGGTCTTACTATTGGGGAAACACGGTAGTTGGCTAAAGTTCAGATTTTCAAGTTACTTGGGAAAAGGTGTATGGTGATCCGCGCTGCCAGACTGACTAGCATCAAAGAAGACACTTGGAGATGAAGTGTTGATCAGTATCCCTGATGAAGGTGCCAGGTGGGCACCGAAACGCGTCGGTGAATAAAAGAAGGATCTGATCAACACTTCATCTCCAAGTGTCTTCTTTGATGCGAGTCAGTCTGGCAGCGCTTATCGCCATACACCTTTTCCCAAGTAACTTGAAGTTCCTCCACGTCTGAGTGGTTCGGTGAAGGTCCAGCAGCAGCCATCAGGATATTATTCCTAACACGTCTTCAAACCAGTTGTGGGTGACACAACTAGATCAGGTGAGTGGACCCTTGTTGCTCACCAGGTTGCCGATTTAGTGTCTAGTGATAAGGGCACTATTGCGCCTCTTGTTCCCCCAACCCCTTTTGTATTTATCAAAGTTCAGATTTGGATATCGAACCCATGTCATTTGCCGGAGAGCAAGATCCCTACGCTTATTGTTACAATGGCAGTTTTGCCAGTGCATGCTGGGAGTAGTAGTTTCCCACCAGCTGTAGAGCCCCATTGGCCGACTCCTGAAACTTTCTCAATAAATTTGATATTTCTAAGTGGGATAATGTGTTTACAGTTCTAATCACAAATGTAAATGTTCACATCCCCTTGTCATGTTTAAACCAGCCCGGGTGTGTACACAGGGCTCTATACTGCTATACACTGACCTTATTAAGACGCCCTAATCCTGTGTAAATGACACATGTACAGTTACAGAATGTTCCATTGTTTTACTATACTTCTTCCAGACATTTCTGAAGACGATTTAGAGGACGTGCTGAATGAAATAAAATATTCCCTACCGTCTGAGAATGGTAAGTGTGTCTAAAGTTTACTGGCTCCTGTTTAATGGCTGTTGGGGGTTCCCTTCACAATACAGCTTTTTGGTGATTCAACAAACAGACGTAGTTCACTATATTAATGTGAACCTAGCCTGCTCCTGCCCTACCCTGTGATGAGAATATTTTCTGCTCTATTTTCTTTGTTTCAGATGCATTTGACTTAGAAGATGCGCTGGATGACCACGAAGCACATGACGGTAATGATTTTCCTTTTATTAACCAGTTTTATTTTGGTACCGGGCTGAATGATTTTAGGTCTTTACAAGTACAGAAACAATTTGGCCAAATAAGAGGAAACCCCTTTAAAGACTTAAAATCTGCCAGGTTATTCTTCACATATTACAGTACAATGTTGTAGAATGTTGAGTTATAAAAACATAATGCCAACACTTCTTGAAATTTGGAATATACTTTGTTTCCATTATTCAACATTTTCAAGATCTATGTAATCTGTCAGTGACGGCTCGCAGTCTTGCATAGGTTTCAAGGCGACTGACCTGTCCCCTTCCCTAGACGTGCTGTCAGTTGAGAAGCCGACACCATTCCTCCATACTAGTCTGTGCTCTGTGAGGCGAACAGGCCTGACCCCAGACTGATACAGACATACAAACTATTAGGGAAATTTGTGTAAATTCAGATATTTCACTAAGCATTGTGTAGACTGGATTCTGAGCGAAGGCTATGTTCACATCACGTTTTTAGCTACCCATCAGTGGTTCTGTCGGGACGTCCGTCTGAAGCCCTGAAAATTGAGATTCAGATGTATCCACCAAATCGGCCAGAGATGGAGAAGATTGAGTCACTTTGTGCTCTGTCTGACCTCATATTTGGCAGTGTCTGCCTTTTTAAGTAGTAAAACAAACATTAGAAAGTCTATCAACTCAACCGTCCCAGAGTTTATTCGGCCCGGGTGTGGTGAGAGGCTTCTGGGCCGACTCCTACATATCAATCAAAGCAGAAAAAGGTTTATCCAGCTAATGAAATGAGGGGGATGAGTAAACTCTTGTAGATTTAAAAAAGGTGTTATTTAAAAAACTTTAAAATACATAAAAAATACACTTGCGTATTTCAGACAAAGAAACATAGCCTTACTCCTATTGTCCTTTCTCCTGGTATTTGTTTGGAACTAAATATATAAACCGCACTTGTCATACAGCATTGGATGGGAAGGTGACACCTGAGTTTTACCTTGTTCTGTACAGTTCATTTTAATTGCTCTTAATTGTACATGTCTGGAGTTTGTTTTTTTGTATTTAATAAAATTTAATTTTGCTATTACTCAAAGCTACATTGTAGATCCCAATCATATGTGCACGTGTTTTCTCTTGACTGTTACGTTGTTGTATTAGCGTGTGATTGGTCTGATCGCGTCCTAGTGCCTCTCAAAGCCTGTTATAAAACAACTAGATTGTGGCCCCAATTCTAACACATCGGGTATTCTAGAAATATATATATATAATGTTATATATTGTTTATTTATGAAGATTTAAGAATAATTCAATGAGCGATCAGTAAGATACCTCACACTTGGCAACGCTCCAGCGATCCCGACAACGTTACGATCTGGTAGGGATCACTGGAGCGTCACTACGTGGTCACAGGTGAGATGTCAAACAGTCAGATCTCACCAGCGATGCAGCATCGATACGGCAGGCGCTGGGACCCTGTCACTCTAGGGCGTAGTATTGAGGTTGGTAGTTGTTGTTCCACGCAGCTTGGTGGGGGATTTGAATCCCGGCCTCCATATCAGAATACCCATAACTTGGGTGTTCCAATATGGCGGTCGGGGGTACTTCCGCTGTGAGCAGCCGGGAGATGATGCGTCGCCGCTGACCTCCGTGTGACAGGAGATGACCCACGGCTACCTTCAGGAGTCCCTATCAGGTCGTATTGTTGTAGTGATCGCTGGAGCATCGTCAAGTGTGACGGTACCCCCATTCTGACACGATTAGCTATCTCACAGCAGGGGCTGGTTGCTGTTGCATGTCAGTGAGCGAGATCGCTAGTGCCAGTCGGGGTACTTCCGCTGCAAGCAGCCGGGAGACGACCAGCTAGCTGGTCATCTCCCGGCTGGTCGCCACTGACCTCCGTGTGGCAGGAGATGACCCGTGGCTACCGTTGGGAGATCAGTGGCTAGTGCCGCTGATCTCCCGATGGTGGCATACGTGGTTCAAACCCCACACCAATTCGCCCAGCCGGCCGTGACCAATTAGCGACGCGGGATTTCCGTTACTGAGAGAGAGACACACAGACAGAATTAGACGATTATGTAGTAGATTGTCCTTACTCATAGCAATGAGTAAGGACAAGTGTTTGTCTGTAACTGGTCAGCGTATTTTATGGATTTTAAAGTCTGTTAAATACAGACATGTTTTAATTTACAAGAGTTTCCTCATCCTCCTCACAGCGGTAGCTGGATAAACCTTTTTTTCTATTCTGCTTTTTTAAGGTTGAGATACATATACATACTGGTAAAACAGTAAGTGCAAATAGGGTCTTACGGTTACCCACAATAAGGAGTGATCTTATTTTAAATTCTGGAAAGGCTCACCTTTTGAGGGTTGTAAGAGTCACAACCACTATATGTACATCAAACGGCTGTATTGGACCCACATGGAATCTGCAACAGCCAGGAGAAAGAAAAGGGTATTTATTCGCGCTGCTTTAAAGAGATGGATAATCCTGATTTGAAAGATTTGTCAACCGTTTACAAAACCATCACAAGCTTCTTCTTTAGGACAAATCATAATCATTATTATTTTGTTATGATTTTCTCCTAAAGAAGCTCGTGGTGGCTTTGAAATGCATTGACAAAGCATCTTAGAAGACTAAAGCACCTGCTTTTTTACGGTAGGCAGAAAAAAGTGGTCAACTGTGCTTTGTGGTGCACTTCAAAAACTCAGGCACTGCCTAAAATAAGCTCAGACGAGCACAAAATGACCGGGTGCAGCTTTAAAGCCAATGGTCTCATCGGTGCAGACGCCTGAATCCTGTATTTCAGGGCTTCAGATGAAAGCCCTGAAGGCGCCCATCGATGTGTGTCAAAAACAAGAAGCCACAAACTGTGTTCATCCAGGAGCAGCAAACTTGTTGGGAGGTTAATCATAACATATATTAGAAAGTTTTTCTACTTTTAGCTTGCATAAAAACAAAGCAGTTGATCTAGCAGATCATTAAAAAAAATCCCAGAAGAAGGAAAAAACCTTGTTGCCTCTAGTGATCCCACAATGCTCCAGTTCTGACCTCTTCAGGTCCGTGGGATGGAGATCAGTGGAAGAAGTAATGCTTGTTTGTGTTTTTATGCCATTCTGAGCTTTGAAAAATAAATCCATATGTCCCTTTGAACCTTTGAAAGATTAATTTTTTTGAGCCATATTTTGTTTCCTTAGATGCAGCCGGTGAATTCTCCTTGGAAGACGCTTTACCGCGCAGTGTTCATGAATCGCTTAGGTCTGAACCAGGTATGATTATTAGTCATTTTGTAGAGTATATGAAAGGGCAAATGTATAGATCTTCATTCTATTTTTGCACTTCATGTCTTGAATGTCACTTATTTATGGTGGAAATGTCTTTAAAAAAAAAAAGTGACAATTTTCTAATAATTATATTTAACAAGTTTCCATCTTGTCAGTGTATACTTGGTAACAACAAGCGTTTTGTTTTAAACTTTAGATTATAGGCAATGGTCATCTTTGCACTGACTTTAATATTTGGTAAAATAACAGCTTCTAATATCAGTACCCTTTTGCTACCATTTTGCTGTTGTAGAGTCTGTGTAACCTCGCACACAGCTGGCTGAGCTGACCGTAATGGCTACCTGCTACCTCTCTGCTTTGTCTTTTGGTTCTGTGAAAAAATTGAACAGTAATTTCATGATTGATTACCGTAATTGAAGATTGGGAAACCTCCATCAATTTTTTTTTTGCACTTGAGAAAAACTGATGAAACTTAAACTGTGGCCCCGTCACACCATGTTTTAGGGGATCCGTGTGTATCCGTTTTGAAATGGATAACCAGGGATCTTTTTTTGCCTCCCATATATCCCTATGGGCACAGACTGGTCCAAAGTAGCTATCCAGTTATGTTATTTTTGTCAGGGATCCGTTTGTGTACTCTTTTATTTTTTTTGCTGTACCCAGAATCGGAGACTGCTCTGATTTAGGGCTGCCTTCAAAAAAGTGGAATCTAACGGGCAGAAACAGATCCGTTGCCGTCCGCGTCAAATAACCTAGGGTTTTATGGAGAAGGATCCGTTTATGTCCGTTGTGCTGTACTGCGCATGCTCCGAAGGCAGGCACAGCTTTTCCTTTCTCTGGTAAGGCCGGTGTTCTCGATCTATCTCTCGATCTATCTCTCGATCTATCTCTCGATCTATCTCTCGATCAGAGTAATAAATGGAGTAGCAATGCCTTCTTGGGTGCAGTTCAGCTCCGCTTTTACCTTAGCTTGAAATATATGGTTAAAAATAGCTGCAGCACTCCAGGTGAATGATGTAATCTGCCTTTCATCTGGCGTCATATACAGTTTATGGCTACTTTTCGGGTTCCCTCGCCCTTCTTTTATTTTCAAAAAACTCAATATTCTTATTTTTTTATTTTCTGGGGTTCTTGGTACATACATTGGCCAATATCTGTTTGCTCATCAACCACTCCACGGTGACCCCAGGTCTGATGAGTCCTACGCTGACATCCTTGTCCTCCCTGTCCCACTTCTAAGTGGGTGGACACCATCTCAACCTCAGACCACCTGGGGGCAATGAGGGTGCTAAGTGCAGCTATGGAGCCAGCAACTCCAGATATTAAACATAAAACAAAAAAAAACTGCACAGCACTCAAGACATAGTGTGAACTGGTGCTAGCTGCGACGCTGGAACAAACAACCAGAAAAAATTCATAGCAGCACTCAGCTACTACCAAAAATGCATACATGCTAACAAGCGGTCTATATATGAGGAAAAAATTAAAAACTTACGTTTTTTTTCCAAAAACTCAATATTCTTTTTTTTTTTTTCTTGGGCTTCTTGATACATATATTGGCCAATATCTGTTTGCTCATCAACCATGCCACGGTGACCCCAGGTCTGATGAGTCCTACGCTGACATCCCTGTCCTCCTTCTGTTTTCTATCTATCTATCTATAAAAAAAAAGGATCCGAGAGCATCGGTGGCATCCATTTGCACAGATCCGTGTCCGTCCGTGTGGTCCTTCAAATTAAAGGATCCACACGGACAGGCAAAAGAAGCAGTGTGAAGAGGGCCTGACACTAATTAAAAACTGCTGAAACTCTGATCCAAAACACTGCTAAAAATTATGTTTACTTCTAGCAAACAACTTCTTTTATGCGCCTTCTGCCGCCTTCAGCCTTTTCCAGCGGCGCTCCTGACTGTCTCCAGTGATTTGTGTCCTGCCGGCAGCTCCAGTATTTCATGGAGCTCGCTGGACGTTGCTTTTCAATACATCTCTATGAGAGCCTTGTTCGGTCTCTTATAGAGATGCATTGAGTGCATATAATGTAACTTCTGACTTACGGCCAGTCCAAAGTTATGGGCATAAGAGGGTGCTGTGGAACCTGAGCGGCACCAAAAAAGGATGAAAATGGCAGAGGGTGAGTATACGACTAGGGACCGGGGACTTAGATTTAAAGTGTCACTCCAGCGCTGAAAAAAACCACACGCTGTACTGGTGCTTTAAATGGAGCCGCTCTTGTTCTTGATAGTTCTGCAATTTGGCTTTGACAACTTTATTGATCTAGTCATGTAGATTATATGTGGCTTTAGAGAGTTTCTGCAGCGGCAACACGCTAAAATTGCAAAATTGCTCACGCAGTTTTTACATGTGGATGATTTTCATTCATCTAATCTAATTCTTCATAGAAAATCTGCAGGTAAAACTCTGCGTACTTGTAAGAGAGCTTGATAGGCTATGGTTTTCAAAAACTCATTGTAGGATCTTGACTTTACTGGGAAGGACATACCATCCGGGAAAGGTCTGATGCTAGGTGGGTGTTGTAAACTACTTACTGGGGGTCTAAAGCCAAATATAGGGAATAAGATTGCAGATGGAATCCTCCAAAAGTAAAATCTGTTTCTGATGGATGGGTAAGAAGGTGTAATACATAGTTCTTGTCAATTATTGTTTTTTTTTCTAAAAAGCTAAGACATATGTTTTATGTGATCAATGTGATTGATTTCCAGGCATTAAATAAGCTTTTATTACCTGTTTTAACCAACTAGAAGTAAAAGAAGAGCTGGTGGAAGAGCTCGTGATAGGAGAACACGTTAGTGTAGATGAGCCTGCAGCTGAAGAGCTGGTATTTGAGGATGTTTTGGAGCAGGTAGCTGCTGCTGATGACCATGACGAGGAGGAGACATTACATCCAGAGGATGAACCAGAACCTGTAGATGATCAAGAAGTAGAGGAGACCGAAACAGAATTTCTGAATGCTCCGAATACAGACACAGAAGAGCCTGTAGCGGGAGATGATGAGGATGAAGCAGAGTCATTAGTTGCTGAAGAACCAGCACAACCTGAGGAAGAGGAACCAGAGCCGTGGGATGACAATTTTGAGAATGACCCAGAGACCGATGTTCCAGAAAATCAAGAGTCTGAAACTCCTGAAGATTTTATAAACCAACCAGCGGATGAAACCGTGTATGAGGATGAAGGTATTTACACTTTAGAGGTTTTTTTTTAAATCTTCATGAGATGGATTGTCTATGTTTGAGGTTATCTAAGAGCATCATGTATATGCAGTTAAAGGGATCCTGTCACCTCCAGAACGCCTCCTAAGCTAGCAAAACATGTCCCTGCAGCATCCCATCACTAATCTCACACTCCTTTTGTCTCCTAAAAGCATCCTGTGAAAGTGCATAAAAACGTTTTAATACTCACTCATTAGTGATTATAATTAGCAAAGGCTATATTCTTTAGTCACTAGGGCGGGCTGTTTTGCAGCCTCGAGGATCCACCCTCTCTGTCTGTGTGCTCTGCTTGTGCAGGCTTTACCCTCCCCCTCTGTATCACTCACAGAATGCAAATCATTAGTCCTGCCTTCAGCTGCACATCACAGCAGCACAGACAGAGAGAGGGAGGACAACACGCCCTAATATATGGTACCACAGTCCGTTTAACTTGCTCACGGGTATGCAGACACACTGAGGTTCAGATCCACAGAAGTACTGCAGGTATGTATCTCAGGCTCCACACACTGACCCCGATCAGTATATCAGTATACACACAGCTTCTCCGTTTCTGGAAGCACACACACACACACACACACACACACCGACACTATCTTAACATCTGAGAGACACCTATGGGTAGAGGCCTGTGTATAGTCAGACATACCCATCTTTCACAGCACTGTTTACCTGGTCCTGAATGTTTTAAAATCTTGTGGCATTACAGGTCCCAAAGAAATATCTAAATTTATACCACAGAGAACAACCATCTCTATGATGTGCACCAGCCATTCACAATGCAGCTGGTCGCCATATTACACCACCCTTAGGATATGTTCACATGTTGCTCTTTTGCTGCCTTTCTTTCTGCATGTTTTTTATTTCAGAGGTTTTATTTCAGAAGTTTAAATTTTACAGGCAAAAGCTGAGATTTCAGAAATCTCACACAAACACTTGTTTCTTAGTTTTTCCTAACTAAAGTGCAAAGAACGGCAGTTGTTGTTTTTTTTTTTTGTTTGTTTTTTTAAAAATAAGCAGCATGTCAACATGTCAATTCTTTGTGTGTTTTTTTTGTCAGCTTTTTTTTTCAACATTGAAAGCAATGAGCGAGTGCAAACAACGCAAATTCATTTTTGCTGCTTTTCTATTGCTTTCATGGTGAATATAACAAACTTTATTTAAACATGTACTGAAGACAAATGACACACCAAAATGCACCAAAAAACGCAGCAACACCTTGTTGGAAGCGGCCAAGAGCGCAGGTTCTGCTGCAGAAATAAGTGGCAAAAAGGCAACGAGTGAACATACCCTTAGTATGTATGCATGCATGCATTGGTTTTTGTACAGAACTATCTGCTGTAAATACGGTACTAAAATTTGACAGGAGTATTTTTGCTTAAGGTTTTACGATTTCTGAAATCTTGTTTACTTTTATTACAATGTTTTTTTAGCCTTTGAGAAATGTTCTGGAAACAAAAGTGGCAAAAATGCAGCAAGTAAGCAATAGGTGTTTTATGCACACGGCATCTTTGAGCAAAAGCGTAAATCCCCGCACATGTCCGGAGGTCCCTTTACAATGCATTAGCACAAGCTCAACCTTGGCACAAGGGTGCCACATCTGGTTTTTGCAAAACCGCAGATGTGAAAGCAGCCTAAGGCTATGTGCACATCTGACGTTTGTGCATCTCTGCAGACCGTCCAAAAACCTGGGTTTTTTTAGCAGAAACTGAGTTTTCTGTGCTCAGCAGTGTCCCTCGTTTTTTGCTCGTTTTCCGCCCGGTTTTACAGCGTTTTTCTCGGCGGTTTTCTCGGCGGTTTTGAAAACTGAGTTTTTTGTGCACTTGATCAGCTGAAACCGGTGGAAAAACGGTGGAAAGAAGTCACTTGCTCTATTTTTGGAAAACCGGTGGAAAAACTCAGTTTTGACTGAGAAAACTCAGTTTTGACTGAAAACGACCAGAAGAAAACCGTTCTAGTGAAGACAGAGTTTTCTAAAATCCATTGACTAGCATGTTAATCCAACCGGAGGATAGGATTAACATAAATTAACATAAAACTGAGCGGAAAACGCCGACGGAAAACGTCCAAAAGCAGCCCACAAAACGACTGATGTGCACATACCCTATGGCATTTCACAGCTTTGTATGTCTGAAATGGTTAAAGGGAACCTTTCACATGTAAAAACTAGTGATGAGCGAATAGTAAGGCCGGCTTCACACCACTGTGTGATCTGGTCCGGGGCTGTCTGATGTGAATCGGACAGCCCCGGGCCTGATTTGCAAACAGAACTGGAGGGCAAATATGCCCTCCGGTCCGGTTTGCAGCCGGATGCCTTTGATCGCAGCCGCAGCTGCTGCAATTTCAAGATTGTGGCTAGCGGGGAGCTAGCCGCGGTCCTGAAAGCTCAGCAGGTGACAGCTGGTGGTTCTGAAGTTTAGTAGCGCTCACTACTAAACTTGAGCCGCCGGTGTACAGTTCCTGGATCCGATGTTTTTGTCGGACCGGGGCGATCTCGCGCCATAGACTCCCATGTTAGGGAGCGCCGGATCGCCCCGGATCTGGGAGGATCCGATCTGGGCAGATTTTCGCCCCGGACACAAAAACGTTGCAAGCAACATTTTTGTGTCCAGGAGGAAAATCCGAATTTCACCCGGATCCTCCTGGACAGATGGAAACCGGATAGCACATAGCGGATGGCACATAGTATTATATCAGGCTCCGGACCTGATCATGTCGTGGTGTGAAGCTGGCCTTGGGTACTGTTACATGTCGCAACATTGCATGCAATTTCACTTGCATCTTACTGGTTGCAGTGAAATCATGGACACATTGTTACATTTGTACACGGCAACAAGATAGAACAATGTGTCCATGACTTCACTGCAGCCAGTAAGTTGCAAGCGAAATTGCTTGCAATGTTGCAACGTGTAACGGTACCCTAAGATTAACTGGTTTGGCTTATTCGCAGTGACTACTTTGAACTATTCCAGTCCTCGTCATGAATGACCAACTTAATACAAGTCTGTGGGAAACTCCAACATTTTTTGGAAGAATTCCCTGAAAAATACTCAAGTTCCCCCATTGACTTGCATTAGGTTCGTTATTAGTGACAAATACTGGAATAGTTCAAAGTATTTGTTGTGAGTAATCCGAACCTGAATATCTTACTTTTCGCTCATCGCTAGTAAAATGCTATTAACCTGTAAATATGCGGCTAATCTGCAGGTTGTTACCATTTGAAACTTGACAAACAACTGCACATTGAACATCACTGCCAGCAGGAGATTAACTTTAATCCTCCCGACAGTGTTTGGTTTCAGTCACGGGGGCGTCGCTGGCACTCGTTCAGTCACTACCCTGTGTATAGAGAGCGGCAGCTTTAACAACGCCACTCTGAACTGACTGGCGGCAGGTTCTAAAGCTGAACAGCTGTCAGTCAGTGCTGTGGACGCAGTTACAGCTACCATGTTTACACAGAGTGGTGACTGAACCAGCGCCGCCCCTGTGACTGAAACCAAACGCTGTTGGGAGGAGTAAAGTTAATTTCCTCCTGGCCGTGGATTTAACACCTTCCTGACCCTTGACGTAATAGGATGTCATGGTTCAGGTCCCGGTGTTTGATGTGCGCTCCGGCGTGAAGCTCACATCATTCACCCGACTTCTCAGCTGAATGTCGGGCTTCCAGCACCGATCGGATCCGCGATCCGATCAATGCTGTTAACCCTTTGAATCCTGCTGTCATTCACTGACAGCGGGATCTACAAACCGCCACGGCCGGGATCGCGCTGTTTCCCACAGAGATCCTGCGTTAAGAACCCTGGTGTGAACCCGGAAGCTATCGGGGATCACTTCCTGTCAGTGGTTAGCAAGCGCTGCCAACCACTGAAAGTGAAACCAAGTGCCATGTCCCAATGTGTTGCAGCTCATTGGGACCTGGCACAAGCGATTGGATGCTGCAGCAGTGTGGCACTCTATGGGGCTGTGTAAAATAAGGAATTAATTAAAAAATAAAATTTTTAAAAATATGGAAAAAAATAATACAAAAGTTGAAATCACTCCCCTTTTCCCAGATTCAGAATAAAAGTATTAAAAATAATGCATGTTTAGTACCGCCACGTTCAGAAATGCCTGATCTATCAATATTTAAAATTACTTAATGAGAGCCGTAAACTGCGTAATGGAAAAAAATGTCCAAAAGGCAAAAATGATGTTTTTTTTGGTTGCCACAACATTGCTATAAAATGCAATAACGGACATCACAACAGCGCATTCACCCAAAAATGATATAGTTAGAAACATCAGCTCATGATGCAAAAAATAAATCATCACACAGCCCCAGAGCATGACAAATGAGAACGCTACGGGGCGCAGAACATGGGGCCAAAAGTGTGGTGATTTTTTTTTTTTCTTTTCTCAAACCTCTGATTTTTTTCACCACTTAGATAACAGTAAAAGTATACATGTTTGGTATCCATGAACTCGTACTGACCCGAGGCTTCATACTGTTAAATCAGTTTTACCGTATAGTGAACATGGCGAATAATAAAACACAACAACGTGCAATTTCACACTTGTTTTGCAATTTCACCGCACTTGAATTTTTTCCCCTATTTTCCTGTACACCATATGGTAAAATAAATGATTGCATCTGAAAGTACAACTCTGCAAAAAAAAAAAAAAAAAACAAGCCGTCATATGTCTGTATTGATGAAAAAATAAAATGTTATGGCACGGGGCAAAAATTGAAAATGAAAAATCGCCGGGTGGTGAAGGGGTTAATATGCAGGCGCTGGGCATGTTCCAAATTCTATTAACCTGTAGAGTACCCCATATCTGCAGCTTAATAGCGTTTTTACATATGGCAGGTTCACGTTGAGAAGCGACACTACATGGAACATGTGCACAGGCAGAGGTTTCCACATTGCTTTCTTTGCTATGGTAATTTGTTTTTCCTTTTTAGCAGTTGGGTGGCTTCCAAGCAGACGTTGCCTAAAAAAGACACCATTTGCCCATGCCCCAACTTTCCAGAGGTGTTTTCCCAATGAAGACATTGATGGCCTATTCACTGCACGTGCGTGTGATGGGCAGGCAATGAGCCTCACTGTCTTCATTGAATTCTGACTGTAGTTTGCAAAAGTCCCAACTCATTCAACCTATTATCTTGAGTGAATCCTTCCCAATAGTGACCCATGTGCAGTAATCTGGCAATCATTACTTCTAAATAAATTCATGACGTCTCGGCCCTTTTGGCTTTCTCATGCAGAGCGGCCGTACGCTCACTATTCTATAGTTTAAAAAAACTTTTGTATGATGTGGAAACCTCTTGTTCATTAGGAACGTTCTGTTGAATAGGACCTGTACAATAACTGCTGATTATTCATACGTGTCCTTAGGATGGGTGTTATGTCTCAAATTGGGGGAGATCAGACACCCGGAATCCCCATGATCACCTATTATTGACTCTGGAGGTGGACATTGAATGGAGCTGAATAGCAGAGTTACCTTCAGTGTGTAGAGCGCTGCACGAGATCTCCTATATAAGAGAATAAGAGCTTTGTATCCATTCTATTCACCAACAACCATTACTTACACATATCTCGGTTATTATGGAGGGGGGCCACGTGGCTGCACACCAGGGACTTTCTTTAGGACGTATACTGCAGAATTTGAAGGACGGCACCACAAGATGTCAGTATTGTTTTTCCTAACAAACATTGCAGTCTGAGCACACCGTGATATTCATAGTTATGGAGTGATCGATTTGTTTCACGTCACCATCCAAGACCACACTTCGTGTGTATATATTAATATTTTGTTTTATTTCAGCAAATGAATATAGTCCTCAAGCCGAGCTGGAGGAGGAGGAACCAGCGGAGTTATCAGGTACGGAAGGCGATGGTTGTTCTTTACTGGAGACCTTTTTGGCGCTGATCACCAAATCCTAATTTGACGTATTTAGTAACATTCTGTTTTGAATAACTTCCTATTCCCTGGTATTCTGTAGATTATCCAGAAGGAGACGCTGTACCGGAAGAAGATGAGGAATCTCCGACAGAAACAGCAGGTGAATAAAATAGCTGGTTCTTTTACACTGCAACTATATCTAATTAAGCAAATTAATTTTCATGAGCATTGATAAGTTTATACATATATATAAAAAAAAATTGCCATACTCCTGAAATAAATACAATTAGAAATGATGTATGTATATAGATTGCAGTACAATAAGAACATATGTGTATTTAGAGGACAGGATCATTAATCAGTGAAATTTTGTTTTTAACAACTGTACAATTTTTTTTCGTGTGTGAGAAAGCTGGATTATTGTGCTGTTTATAGGGGAGGGGGTGAAGGTGTTTGTTTTTTTTATTGCCCCATTTTGAGGCCCATAAACCTTAGTTTCTTTGTTTCTGAGAGGAGGAGGAGGAGGATAAAAAAAAAAAAAAAGAAATAACAATCTTTATATAGTGCTAACATATTCCGCAGCCTTTACAATAAAAAAGAAAAAATCTTTCCAATAATTTTGTTTTCCTGACCATTTAATAATAATTAATAATAATATAACCATGTAATAAGTAATCCAAAAGCATCATGCAATTGCTTTCTGACTGATGGAGGAAGCTCCTTCTGTCATTCTCCTCGGACACCACTTTCAGTGTAGACTTCCTAGGATCTGTGTTCTCTCCAATCCTGGCAGATGCCATAGGGGCAGGGATAGGTAAAGCTGCTAAGCTCCTGCTGCTGAGTTCATTGGTAGAGTGGAGGTGTCCTTGTCGGGATCTGTGCCACAGCGTGAATGGTTTTTTATTTTTGCTGTAGATGGATGAGGCTGTTCACAATATAATGTCGCCTACACACCAAGATTACACACATCTGCTCAAGATAAAAAGCTGTAATACTGCCTTTCACTGGGGTAATTTTGTTTAGTTAGGAGAGGAAGATAACCTGCTTTTTTCCCTTAAATCCTTAAATATTGTCATGAAGAGAATGCCGAAACATATTAGACTAATGGCTAATCCTGCCTCAATGGTGTAGTGTTTGCCAACAGTTTACACACATGGTCGGAATTCTTGTGACTGTCCCTTTACATGGTTATTCTTCCTTTCGCTCTTCGGAGTCCCTTTACATGGTTATTCTTCTTTTCGCTCTTCAGTAGTGCACTGCTCCCAGCCTCTCTGCTTCCTTCTTGTCAGAGGCGGTATGTTTCGAGATTGACAGCTCAGGCCAGCAGTATAGCGGAGCCACTAGCCTAAGCTGTTTTCCCAGGTTGCAAATGAAGGTATCTTTGACTCAGCAGTGATGGAGGAACATAAGGCTGCTGAAGCAGACCTTGATTCTGACAGCTACAGGGCAGCACTTACAAGCTCTCTTGAGGTGGTCGGTAACCTAGGCAACACAAAGTACATAACAGAATTAGAAAACATGAGTTGCTTGTTTGCAATTTTGGCCATTTATGACTATGAGAAAAAAAACCTTTCAAGAGGACCTGCCCTAACTGAAGACATGAGGGTAAAACCCCTTTAATTCTTCATATCTACATGCTAGCTGAATTTTTTTTAGGCATTTTTCAGAAATTTTTCTTAATGTTTTATGCTCCAGCATATCGATCGGGGTAGGCACTTCACTTACCAGATCTGTTGCGCTTTGCCCCCACCGCTGACCTCCAGGTATTGTCAGGTTGCTCTCCCTTAGTGGCCTGTTCAGGTGCTGTCATTGCCTGGGTGGCACTGTTTATTGAGTTCCGGTGACTTTGTGTACCATCTCCCGCAACGTCATTAGAACTCAATGTGCAGGTAATGTCATTGCAACGAACCCAGCCAATGATTCTTGTCTTCATAGGGAACACTAGTAACTGAGGGATGGGTGACCTGTCAGTCATTGACCAGAGGCCGGTGCTGGGGGGGCAAAGTGAAGTGCTTGTTCCCTGCTGCAGTTAAGCATAAATATACAAGACTAGAGTCCTCAAAAATGTCCCACTGAAACTCTGCTAGCAAGGTATGAATGTAATGAGCATTAAAGGGACTTTAATCTCATTCTTTGTAGTTAGAGGATCAAATATCCTGCACAACTGGTCCTTTTAACCCTTACTATCTTCGTGATTGTGCCCATGTAAGAGATTTTTGATCAAGAAGTCTTTTACTTCGGTGCACATCTGCAATAATCCTGATCTCCGATGCTTCATTATGAATCTCTTATATGGATCATATAATGGTTGGTTGTATGGTCGGCTTTCTTTATGCTGACATGGCAAGAATCCGCACCCACTGCAATTAACTTACTTAAAGTGTTGAGTTGGGATTTTGCAGTTATTACTTCTCTTCCTAATGAGATCAGAGTATAAAATACTACGGGGTCTTGTCTTAACAATCCCACTTATTACACTTCTCAGTCGCTCAGAATTCTTTTTTTCTTTCTTTTAGCTCCAGAAGATGTTTTCAATGATGACATTGAGGACGAGGTTAATGGTAAGAACCGTTTCGGTCCATGTAATAAGTATATGATGATTTAATATGACCGGGTCTAGTGATGCAACAAATAACGCATTGCTTGTGTAAGCACAATACTTTACTAGCCAATTAAATCAGAAATGCATGTTAAGAGGATTTTGTGCAAGTTACACAGCAATAATTAGAAATGTCAGGAAATGATTAATGATCTGTAGGGCCCCATAACTGCAGAGAGCGGCATATTCAGTCTCAATATGGCTGTATGTACACAATGTCCTCAGTGCATGGAGTCAAGCTGTGGCATTAGCTGGGCACCATGCTCAATGCTTTTCTTTTTTTAGTCTTGCTACACATATCTGACCTCATACTAGGGGTATCTATCTGCAGGGAGGGTTTGAATCTCCTGTTGTTGCAGAATATACAAGAGAAAGGAACGTCATGTCAGAACGAATACAGTGCTCTGGTCAGTGCCAGGCTTCAACAGAGGGTATAAGATGTCAGCATTAAAGGCAAGAGTCCCAGTGCCACACTGCACACTCAGGCCCTGCACTGGCCTTAGAGGGGTCTTTCCACCAACAAAGTTCATTTTAATCAATAGATCTTGTAGTGATAATAATTTCCACAACTGGGTGTTATATAAAATATTCCCGTGCTGAGATAATATTGTATATACAGGGGTTGGACAAAATAATGGAAACACCTAACGTTTTGACATCATAATCTTCGAACACGTTATAAACATGCAAACCGTGACATATGTTAATGTTTTGTAGTTGATGATTTGTGTTAAGTGATATGTGTATGTAAATTAACTGTTTGTTTTGCGAATTGTAAGAACATTGATGAGAGCCTGATACCAATGGCAGACCTTTCAGATTTTCAAAAAGGCCTAAATTGTTGGTGCTCGTATGGCAGGCGCTAGTGTAACGGAAAGTGCCCGAATGCTTGGTGTGTCAAGAGGTCCTGTCTCCAAAGTAATGACTGCGATTGAAAGAGAAGGAAAAACATCCGCAGCAAAGCACAGGTCCGGCCGAAGGTCAAAGTTGACTGAGAGAAACCGTCGGACTCTAAAGCGGATTGTGAGAGAGGATCGCAAGACCACGGCTCCGAAAATCACTGCTGAGCTCAATGAACACCTACAGAACCCAGATTCCATGAAAACTCTTCGTCAGGAGCTGCACAAATCTGGATTCCACAGAAGAGCTGGAATTAGAAAACCGCTGCTCTCAATGACAAATGTTTCCAAGCGTTTAGAGTGGTGTAGAAACCTCTAGAATTGGTCCCTCGAGCAGTGGAAACATGTGATATTCTCAGACCAATCATCGTTTACCCCATTTTCCGACCTCCGGCCGAGTGTACGTTTTCAGAGGACAGCCGATAGAAGCATTCCATCCAGACTGCCTCCTACCAACCGTAAAACATGGCGGAGGTTCTGTGATGATCTGAGGTGCTATTTCGTGGAGATCCACGGGCCAATGATATCACCTTGTATGAATTCATACCTCGGAGAATTGAGGCTGTAATCGCCCCAAAAGGTGGACATACACCATATTAAACTAACTTTAGATGATTTTTCCAGGTGTTTCCATTATTTTGTCCAACCCCTGTATGTGTCCCTTCCATGTACTGTGTAATGGATGTGTCTGACTGTACAGGGATATAATCTGATCATACCCATCTCCTGGGCCAAGGAGGGAGCAAAAGAGTATTATTTTTGTGAGGTAAATCTTTTCCCTGCCTGTTTAAAAAATGTTTTACGTTTTAAAAGAAAATTATTTGCAATCTTTTGTAGTAATGTCGGCCTGATCATAACACAGCTCCTGGGCAGTGGAGAGGATAAAGTATACCTGTTCCTGTACGGTCAGACACATCATTACACAGTACATAACAGGGACATATATATAAAATTATCTCAGCACAGGAGATGTGGTATGATCAACATGTCCCTGTACGGTCAGATACATCCATTACAGTTACACAGTACATAGCAGGACACATATATAAGATTATCTCAGAACAGGAGATGTGGTATGATAAACATGTCCCTGTACGGTCATACACAGCCATTACACAGTACATAGCAGGGACACATATATAAGATTATCTCGAACAGGAGATGTGGTATGATCAAACCATGCACCTGTACGGTCATACACAGCCATTACACAGTACATAGCAGGGAACCATCTATAAGATTATATCACCATAGGAGATGTGGTATTATCAGACCATGTCCCTGTACAGTCAGATACATCCATTGCACAGTACATAGAAGGGACATGCGTATCCAGGAGCTGTGGTATGTTCAGACCATGTCCCCTGTACAGTCAGACACAGCCATTACACAGTACATAGCAGGGAGACATAAATAGGATTATCTCAGCCCAGGAGATGTGTTATGATCAGACTATGTCCCTGTACAGTCAGACACATCCATTACACAGTACATTGCAGGGACACATATATAAGATTATCTCAGCACTGGAACATTTTATAAACACAGCTATTTGTGAAAATTATTATTATTTCTAGATCTATCAATGAAAATGAACTTTGTTAGTTGGAAAACCCCCTTTAAGGTTACATTCACACAACTGTGCTAGCATTCTAGAGGGATAGACTGATATGTATTTTTTCTTGGTTTCTTCATTTATTTTTTCACTGGATCAGGTGGACTGTGATTTTTTTTTTTTTTTTTTATCCATTAACATTTAGTAATGGATCAGTTAAAAAGGGATGACACTTGGATGGAGCCCTGAAGTACAACGTCTGTCCTCAGTGTCATGTGTTTTATGCGGATGCCCATAAACTTTAATGGATAAGGCTGATGTAAAATAGGTGAGAGCAGGATATGTTCCGAGTCTGACGGACCCAATTTTAATACAGCTATGTGGGTGGATCATTGAGACTCAAAGGGTCGGTGTGCTGTCCGAGCGTATAACCTACAGCAATAGGATGGGTCACACGGATGTGTGAAGGTAACCTAAAGCTTCATTCAGACGTCTGTTATTCACATATGTGTTCTATCCTTGGTTTTCAAACTAATAGTCTCTCCATACAAAGGTCAGAGATTTCAGTTTTTATTAGCATTGTGGATGAAAAATTCCAATACATGTCTGTGGGTCCGTAAAAATCAAGAATGAGATCCGTTTGCAGTCCGTGATTCACATTATAGATGGATAAAAGACGCTTTGTCATTCATTTATCCCTGATACTTGGATCCAAACATTGATGACACTTGTACCAATGTTTTGTGTTTGTGGACACATATGCAGAGTGTCATTAATGTTTTTCATGTATGGATAATTAAATGACAAGCTTTCTCCTATACATTGCAGACTTAATCATAGACTGCACACAAGCTGTACGTTGAAGTCATCCGTGTGCTGTACGTTAATAAGGTAATAACTGACTGCTAAAATGAAAAAATATTACAGCAAGCCCTGGTATTCTTCAGCACACTTAAAGGGAACCAACCACCCCCAATGACCCCCCCGGACTATTAATATCAGTCCCTACACACAGCACATACATGTGCTGCAATGATTTTTGCTAAAAAAACTGTTTTTTAAAACTAAAGATAATGATTTTTAAAGTTTAAACCGAATGGACGGATGGGCGGTACTTATCTGTGGCAAAAGCCGAGATCTGATGCCAATCATCCCCCGTCTCCCCTCGCAGCAGTTATGGACAGCCCTTTGTTCATCGTCACTGCCTGGTGCACGGGATCTCATGCCCGTGCACACGTCATCATCTACAGCCGGGAAGCGAGCGCGCGCTCTGACTTCCTGCGCTCGGCTATGGAAGACAGAGCGCGCGCTCGCTTCCCGGCTGTAGATGATGACGTGTGCACGGGCATGAGATCCCGTGCACCAGGCAGTGACGATGAACAAAGGGCTGTCCATAACTGCTGCGAGGGGAGACGGGAGGATGATTGGCATCAGATCTCGGCTTTTGCCACAGATAAGTACCGCCCATCCGTCCATTCGGTTTAAACTTTAAAAATCATTATCTTTAGTTTTAAAAAACAGTTTTTTTAGCAAAAATCATTGCAGCACATGTATGTGCTGTGTGTAGGGACTGATATTAATAGTCCGGGGGGGTCATTGGGGGTGGTTGGTTCCCTTTAAGGGGATGAATTTATCAATCTCAGAAATATACCTAAAAGGTGTGTCTAGGTCCGCCAGCCGACACTCCCCTTCTGCCATCTTTTCACCAGATAACACTCGATAAAGGCCCTTATTGACCAAAACGTTGTGTAAAAAGTTAATTTCTGTGAATAAAAAATTGCCATAAAGCCTATTTGTACAAATGAGAAACCAATTTTTAGTAAATTTCTGCAATAAAGAAATTCATCTCATAAAGTGTGCCAAAGAATGCCAAGGTTTGCTGTACATGACTGTCAAAGACCCATAGGTTTGCATTGGCACTTTCATCTGTTTTACTGATCCGTCTCTGATTTTTGCACTTAGTAGCTGTGGATAGAATGGCACAAAAGGGTGTTACCCAGGTAAAACGAGAATAGACTTATGGAGCTAGTACGATCACCTTATAGGGGTGTGTGACACACAACCAGTGGAGAAGGTGTAATACGACTGCTGCAGAATCCACATTCCAAAGGGCAGAAATAAATGTACAGGAACCAGGATAGAAAGTGGATTTAAAGGGTTGTCCGGTGTAAAACAATAATTTCTGTCTCCTTATTGGGGGACACAGGACGATGGGTTATGCTATTCTGCCACTAGGAGGCGACACTAAGCAAATGAAAAAGCACAGTGGCTCCTCCCAGCAGTGTATAACCCCTTGACTGGCACAGCTCAGCCAGTTTTTTACTTCGTGTCTTAGGAGGCCTTCCTGGGGATGGTTCTGAACACGTCTCGAGGACTTGTGCTCTCCCCCAGGACAAGGCTCCTTTACTGTGCTGTGCAGTTCGGATGTTTCTCATCTCCCACACTCCTTCCGGTTTGCAAGGTGAGGTCTGGGAAGAATGGTGGCGACATTGGACGCAGTGCCATTTGTCCAACTCCATCTCCGGCCACTTCGGTTGGCCCTGCTATCAGCCTGGAAGCGCAGTCTGTTCACCCCTCCTTGGACATCCCGTCCATCAGCGGAAAGGAGGCAGTCTCTTCGATAATGGCTGATCCTGTCAACTCCCTCGGGGGTGTTCCTTCTCCCGCCTCGGTGGGATGTGCTGGCCACCGACGCAAGTTTCCTTGGCTGGGGAGCAGGTTTTTCGCCAGCACACAGCCCAGGGTCGGTGGACTCTGGCTGTGTCTTCTCTGCCCATAAATCTCTGGGAGATTTGGGCCATCTCCTTGGCATTGCAAAGTTTTCATCCTCTTCGGAAGGGCCGTCACATCTGCATTCAGTCAGACGATGCCATGGCTGTGGCATATGTCAACCATCAGGGCTGAGCCCGCTGCAGGTCTGCTATGCAGGAAGTGGAACCGATCCTCAGCTGGGTCGTATCCTCAGGAGCAGTTTTCTCGACTGTTCACATCCCGGGGATCGTCAATTGGGCGGCAGACTTTCTCAGCCGTCAGAGCCTTGCCTCGGGAGGATGGGCTCTCCATCCAGAAGGATTCCAACAGATCTGCGGGCGCTTCGGGACTCCGGATGTGGACCTCATAGCGTCGCGTATGAATGCGCAGGTTCCCAACTTCTTTGCCCGCTCCTGTGATCCGCGATCCCTGGGATCAGACGCTCTGGTCCAGACTTGGACACATTTTCGACTTACATCTTCCCTCCTCTGGCCCTCATTTTCGGAGTCATCCAGAAGGTCAAAATGGAGCGCGTCCTGGTGATTTTGGTGGCCTTGGTGTGGCCCAGGAGACCATGGTGTGCAGATCGCCGCAGACGTCCCATGGTGCCAGCCGAACCGTCCGGATGTTCTCTCCCAGGACCCATTTTTTCACCAGAACTCAGGGGCCCTTCGTTTGATGGCGTGGCCCTTGAGGCCTGGATTTTGACTCGGGAGGGATTTTCGGTAGAGGTTGCGCACCCTATGGCCAATGCGAGAAAACCTGTCGCTGCCCGCATATTCCACAGGACTTGGAAGGATTTCTTCGCCTCGTGTGCCTCTGGAAGTCTTCCTCCCTTGCGTTTTCAATTCCAGCGATTCTGGGTTTTCTTCAGTCTGGACTGGATAAAGACCTGTCCCTAGGCTCATCAAGGCACAGGCATCAGCTCTGTCTGTGCTGTTCAGCACCGTTTGGCCACGAGACCCCGGGTACGTTCTTTTTATGCAGGGTGTCTCTCGAACTGTTCCACCATATAAGAGGCCCTTGGAGGCCTGGGACCCTGAGGTGCTTCAAAGACCGCCCTTTGAACCTCTCAGGAAAGTTTTTCTCCGCCTGCTTTCTCAGAAGGTGGTTTTCCTCGTGGCGATCACCTCCGTTCGGCAGGTATTGGAACTGGCTGCCCTCTCTTGCAAGGCACCTTTCCTCGAGTTTCACTAGGATAAGGGGGTATCGCGTCCGGTACCATCCTTTCTTCCCACGATGGTTTCCTCTTCCATTTGAACGAGGACATTTCTCTCCCGTCCTTCTGTCGCCTCTGCTGCACCGCTTTGAAACGGCTATGCACTCCCTGGATCTGGTCCGTGCTCTCCGTAATTATGTATCTAGGACAGCTCCTTTCTGGAAGTCAGACTCCCTTTTTCACGTCCTTCCTGAAGAGCACCGTAAAGGGACGGCAGCGTCCAAGACCAATCTTGCATGGGGATTGGGCTTCCCATTCAAGAAGCTTCTTCCCTACATAATCTGACCATTCCGTCAGGGTTGCTTCCTGGGCTATTCGGCACCAGGCTAAAGCTGGGCAGGTGTGCAAAGCCGCCACCTGGTCCAGCCTTTACACTTTTTGTGAAACACTATCGTGTTCATACTCCGGCCTCGGCAGATGCGAGTCTGGGTAGGCGCATCCTGCAGGCAGCGGCTGCTAGTCTGTAGACTGCGTTTTTCAATTGTGGATGTTTATTCCCACCCAGGGACTGCTTTAGGAAGTCCCATCGTCCTGTGTTCCCCAAT
This sequence comes from Allobates femoralis, assembly GCA_033576535.1. Classification (NCBI taxonomy): domain Eukaryota; kingdom Metazoa; phylum Chordata; class Amphibia; order Anura; family Aromobatidae; genus Allobates; species Allobates femoralis. Next base: position 115,402,766 of record JARQOC010000005.1, read on the forward strand.
GAAGCGACACAGAAAAGAAGAATTTTGTGTACTCACCGTAAATTCTTTCTCTTAGCCTCTAATTGGGGGACACAGCACCCTCCCTGTGGCCGGTTGGCCTTGTTGTGGTTGGTGTTCTCTTGTTTATGTTCCTGGTCGCCCTATCGGCTTATGTAATTTTCCTCGTACTGCTTTAGCACAAAACTGGCTGAGCTGTGCCAGTCAAAGGGTTATATACTGCTGGGAGGAGCCACTGTGCTTCTTTTTCATTTGCTTAGTGTCGCCTCCTAGTGGCAGAATAGCATAACCCATCGTCCTGTGTCCCCCAATTAGAGGCTAAGAGAAAGCGAATTTACAGTGAGTACACAAAATTCTTCTTTTTGCAGTCACTCTGTGACTGCAGACTTATCCTCCCAGCACCCGCACTGTGAGGATTCACCTTTTTTTTTTTTAAGTGGGGAACAGACCGCAATTATGCTGTATGCATATCCCCAGCAACAACATGACTAGTGGGCATGGCCTTGCTCAATACAAGTCTATGGAGAGGGTGTGTCTGACTAGTGGGAGTGACCATCTATAACGCATAATTGCTGTCCGTTCCTTACTTACATAATGGCGAATCCTCGCAGTGCACGGTGCGTGTACTGGGGGATTGAGAAGTCTGCAGTCACATAGAGTGACTTCAAAATGATCGTTTTAGACCAAACAACCCCTTTAAACCTCAGCCGCTGTCATAAAAAAACAAAACACAAAGATGAAGGCCTAGATGCATAGAAGTAAAGTATGGTGATTTATTTTGAAGGGATCCTTAATCTTCTTCATGAGATGTCGCATGTCCTGAAAAAAAAAAAGGTTTGCTTCAAAACACCTCAAAATAATTTGCCTTACTTTACTGTAGTGTATCTGGACCTTCATCTCCTTCACAGCGGCACAGATGTAAGACCGCTTTCTGTCCTGGTTCCTGTACATTCGTTTTTGCACGTACAGTCTGCAAAAATATCCAGACAACAATGGGAATGTGTGTAAAAACACAGCTAGAACACGTGAAAATGGACTATTACATAAGGCTTAACACAGTGTATGTGTGTTATCTATATTGCTCCTCTCCTCTCTTCATGTCCCATACTGACCGTGTTCACTGTGCTGATTCTCTGAGTTCTCGAAACGTCAGATACTTGCAAAACTGCAATTTAAAGTGATATGCTAGCAAATAAAAATGTGTTTAAATATACATATACGCACACATATATAATATAAAAATCACTCTCCTAAGCCTTTAGTTGTGTCGTCCCAGTATTTAACCTACCCCTACTGACTTTTGCTTCCCAGACCCTTGTTTTAACTCCTTAGGCTGTGTGCATATGATCAGTGTTTGCAGCATTATGGACATGGCACAACCACTGTGTGTATGATGCTATGTTGTACAGTACAAGCACAGTGGAAGGGATTTACAGAAACCCTGTATCTATGTGCTTCTTTTCTCCGCAGTCTACACTGATATGTGAGGCGGCTTTCCATGTTGCCGATTGTCCGCTGTGTGTTAATTTAGTGCTGCGGAGCAGGAGGTGATCTTGACGCGTGAATGCAAGTCGCCCTGCCCCAAACGTTGACCATGGGTGCAAGATGACTGTGTTCACCCGCAGAGATCCCTGGCATCCCCGCAGGAGAAGAGACAGTGTGTCCAGAACGCATTGTCCTCCTGATAGTCTGCACATACCCTAACCCTACTTGCATCCAGTGGCTGCCAGTACAGCACACAGCTGATTGCTGCGGGTGTTTTTGTGCTGTGCAGTTTTTCTTCTGAACAAAAAATGATTTCTACATATTCACTGATTGTATTTCTGTTTGTTCTCTTATGTAGAAGCTGAAACAGAGGAGCCAGAGAGTCGTAAGTAGTTACCGTCCTCAGACAGTACATTGGTATTAGAGGAGTCTGCACATTTTATATACCATATATACTCGAGTATAAGCAAAGTTTTTCAGCACAAAAATTGTGCTGAAAAGTGCCCCCCTCAGCTCATACTCGAGTCAGTGACGGCTCAGAGTTAGGGGGTCCAGGGGCTGGAGGAGGTGGGGGAGGCTGTAATAGGAGCGGGCGGTCACGTGCCCCCGCTCATTAGTGCAATGCAGTATGCACTGCATCCCCCTGTCCATCAGCGTCAGGGGGAGCGGTGCATATAACACTGCACTATGTCAGCGCTAAACCCCCACCCCCCCCCCCCCCGGCCCAGTGGTATATACAGCTCCGCCCCCCTGTGGTATATACATGCACCCCCCCCCCCCCCTGTGGTATATACAGGCCCCCCGTTGCTGCCGTACACCTGTAAAAGAATAGCTTTCATACTTATCCTCCTCGCTGTCACCGTGCGCGCATCCTCCACTCTCCTTCCTGCTTGTACCCGGCGTCCATCCATGTGACCGCGCACCTGTAATGACGTCATTACTTGTGCGCCGTCACATGGATGGACGCCGGGTACAAGCAGGAAGGAGAGCGGAGGATGCGCGCACGGTGACAGCGAAGAGGATAAGTATGAAAGCTATTCTTTTACAGGTGTGCGGCAGCAACGGGGGGCCTGTATATACCACAGGAGGGGGCGCATGTATATACCACAAGGGGGAACGCCTGTATATACCACAGGGGGGGGCTTCTGTATATACCACAGGGGGGGCTGCTGTATACTACCACAGGGGGGGGGCTGCTGTATACTACCACAGGGGGGGGCTGCTGTATACTACCACAGGGGGGGGCTGCTGTATACTACCACAGGGGGGGGGGCTGCTGTATACTACCACTAGGGAGGCTGCTGTATACTACCACTGGGGAGGCTGCTGTATACTACCACTGGGGAGGCTGCTGTATACCACACTGCTGGGGGCTGTATACCTGTGCTCGGGTCCACCCTCGGCTTATACACGAGTCAAAAGGTTTTCCCAAGTTTTGGGGGCAAAAGTAGGGGGGTCGGCTTATACACGAGTATATATGGTATTTATAAAGCTTGCTTATATGCATATACCGTATATACTCGCGTATACGCCGAGTTTTTCAGCCCGAAAATTGGGCTGAAAAGTCCCCCCCTCGGCTTATACGCGAGTCACTCGGTTTTTGCAGAGGGGGGGGCTGTGACCGGGTGCTGGAGGAGGCAGGAGGGGGGCCGCAGTGACCGCGGGCGGTCACGTGGGGCCGCCTCATTAGTGTAATGAATATGCACGGCATCCCCCCGTCCATCAGCGGCGGGGAGATGCAGTGCATATTGCAATACACTGGCCCCCAGCAGTAACACACAGCCCCCCCTCCTTAGTATGTCCCCCCCCCAGGCTGCGGCACCTGTTAAAATAACAAACGTTTCATACATCACCTTTCCGGCGCAGCTCCTCCGGTCCCGACTTCTTCCTTCTTGTGCCGGTGTCATGTGACCGGGCGCAGGAGATGACGTCATTTCCTGTGCGTGGTCACCGCACTAGAAGCCGGCACAAGAAGGAAGAAGCCGCAGCCTGGGGGGACATACTAAGGAAGGGGGGCTGTGTGTTACTGCTGGGGGCCAATATACCACCACTTGGGGCCTGTATACACTGCAGAGGGGCCTGTAATACCACTGCACAGGGGCCTGTATACCACTGCACAGGGGCCTGTATAATACCACTGCACAGGGGCCTGTATAATACCACTGCACAGGGGCCTGTATAATACCACTGCTGAGGGGCCTGTATAATACCACTGCTGAGGGGCCTGTATAATACCACTGCTGAGGGGCCTGTATAATACCACTGCTGAGGGGCCTGTATAATACCACTGCTGAGGGGTGCTATACACCAGTGAAGGGGGGCTATATAATAGGATGGGGGTCTGCTGCATTTCATACCCTATGCTTATACGCGAGTCAATAACTTTTACCAGCTTTTGGGGGCAAAAGTTGGGGGGTCGGCTTATACACGGGTCGGCTTTTACACGAGTATATACGGTATATATTATATATAATACACATGTATATACACAGTGTACTATATATAAATAATACAGCAGCACTGTGAGTGAAGTTAGATGAAAAGGTTGAGCATACAAAATTTGGATTGCATAGAATTTAGCTAATGAAATGAAGTCACTTGGCTCAGATATTGGCCGATTCATGAGAGTTGACCAGCCACAACAAGGCGACCCTTTTTTTTTTTTTTTTTTTAATAATGGGACCCTATCCTAATATTTATCAAACATTGCCTCTCCCAGTTTAAAGCCTACATATTTAAGTCTGGTAGTATCCAGCTCTCATTTAAGACAGCATTATGCTTTCCACATGTTTGATAAATATCCACGTTATGGCCCACACAAAGGAAGGTAAAGCTTGGGTGGCATGTGGGTACTCATGAATTGGTCACTTTGTGTACTAAGCACCTTCATTATAATCTATAAAGTAGTGAAAGTAGTGCAAATATCATATATTCAATTGATTGCACATATCTTGGCACTTAGCGTGCTGCTGGATTTTTTGATTGTGTATTATGCAGTCATTGTAGCTTGCACCTGTTCATACTTTATTTATTCCGTCTGTTACACATTTTTTTGCGTTTAATTCTTGCAGGGGCAGTACTGTATTTCCTACGAATGTCATCTGTTTTATACCCCAACAATGCCCATCAACTTCAAATCATGCAAATGGGGTTTCTACAGCTGGTTGCACTTTAAGGGCCCTGTATACCTCCATAAAAGTATTTTATTTATTTTCCGCGCTGCATCAAATTAAGCCTTCCGGTCCAACGGGTCTCTCCATCTTGCACTTGGCGCCCTATGAGCCCCTCTAGACACCACCTCTTCTATCTCGATGTAAGTGGGAGACATCTCTTAAGACATCCACACAATGCTCGAAGTCTCGATCAGGCAGATTGAGTTGCGCCTGCCCTGGCCTTTGATTTAACTTCCCAAAAGTGAAGAGAGTGACGAGCATCTACTATAGCAAAAGTATCCTCTTCTTTATTATTGTATCACATGATACAGGGAGACTGCAACGTTTCAGTCTTACAACGGAGATGGATCTTTATCATGCCATGTTATCTGATTTAACTGCACAGGTGCGAGACTTAAACTGTGGATAACGGACATCATCCAGTCTCCCAAGATGGAAGGCAGCATATGACAGTCATCGGCTGGGCCACACAATTTGATTGATTGCAGCACAGGTCATAAATAAAATGCAGGGGCACCCAAGAGGACTTAAGTAGATTGTAGTATCTCATTTCACATGTTATAAAGACGATGGCCATGGTTTATTGGGTATAAATCTGGTGACTGGTTCTCTTTTTAAATATTTTTCTGTTTTTTAGGGGTTATAGTTTCCCTAAAAGTAATATGTCACACATTGCGTGGACTGGGTTCAGCTGAATGGGTGCTGGCTAGCTTATTCAACAGTGATGGGGCCGGCTAGCTTATTCGGCTCTGATGGGTGCCGGGCTAGCTTATTCGGCGGCGTGCCGTCTGCTTATTCGGCTGGACGGTGCCAGCTAGCTTATGCGGCAGTGACGGTGCAGTAGTTTATGCGGCGTGACGGGTGCCAGCTAGCTTATGCGGCAGTGACGGGTGCCGGCTAGCTTATGCGGCAGCGAGGGATGCTGGCTAGCTTATGCAGCAGCGACGGGTGCCGGTTACCTTATGCGGCAGCGAGGGATGCTGGCTAGCTTATGCAGCCGTGAAGGGTGCTGGCTAGCTTATGCGGCAGCGAGGGGTGACGGCTAGCCTATTCGGCCGTGTCGGGTGCCGGCTAGCTTATTCGGCCGTGAGGGTGCTGGTTAGCTTATGTGGCAGCGAGGGGTGCTGGCTAGCTTATTCAGCATGTTGGTGTCGGCTAGATTATGCAGCAGAAGACGGGTGGTAGCTTTTGATCTTTTCTGTTAAGCAACTTAATACTGCTCTTAGTTGGAGGTTTAAGTCCACTAAAGGAAAGAAGAAAATCAAAAGTACCAATGAAGAATTAAGGTTTTTAAGAAAAAAAATGTCAATGTTTGGTACGAAATGTTTGATGTTCCTGCATCTGTAAAAGCCTGATCTATCAAAGTATAACTCAATTTATGTTTATTTTTCTCTTTACATTATTTACCATATAATGCCAGAATTAATTTTTTAGGTCACCGCACCTCCCCCAGAATACTATAGAACGCGATCACAATGTTGTCTGTAACCCAAATAGATTTGGTAAAACACAAATAACACAAGCCCTCATCATTTCATTTTTCTTGTGCAGTGAATGCTGTAAGGATGGAAACACACTGGCGTGAAAAAAAAAAAAACGGTCAGATTCTCATCCAGGACAGTTGGACAAGTGACATCTGTCTTTGATCGTTGAATTCTGACATTCGTGTGACATCCGTGTGCAATCTGTTTTTTATCTCAGCAGCAATTTACTGTATAATCATTTACAGGAACATTTTACAGTTGTCTGAGCTAAGAATGATAATGTATCAGTGAGAAAAACTAATGCCTCTCAGATGTCCATGATTTTGTCTGACCCATTGATGAGTCTCGGCCGTGACTCTCATACTGTTGCAGCATGTTGCAACTTTTTTCTCATCAAGATTCTGGATGAGAAAAAAGCGTCCGACACACGCTAATCTGTTCTGAGTCATTAAATAACATTGGTCCGAGTACAATACGACATTTCTCGCGTTGCACTCGTCCGTTTTTCACACCATTGTGTCCGTACCCTAAAAAAGAATCTAAGACCCAATGGCGGAGTTTCATTTTGTTCGCTATTTTAGTAACGCGTGTCCTTTTATTTCCACTTTCCATTATATCTTATGGAAAGAATAAATAATCTTAATCCAAACTACAACTCGTCCCGAATAAAACAAGCCCCGATACAGCTATTTTTAAATGGAAAAGTTCTGGTTCTTTAAAACAGTATAAGACAAGATCACAGACTGCTGTATTGAGGCTTGTGCGGTGCAGGAGCATGTCCTGGGATGCTGGAGCTGCCGGACATGAGTTTCGATAAATCCTATGTCTTTATTGCATGCTCTGTGTTCCCTTTACCTGGTGCAGTAATCTGTGCATCTTCTTGCAGCTCACGAGCATACAGAGCATACTGAAGTAGAACAGAATGAAGTACCAGGTAAGGATCAGATTGTGCCTTGGTAATGTTCATTATGTGTTTCACCTCTTACAATGTTATGTTTATTGTAGTTATTGGTTTTACCTGTTCTTTTTCTGGTCATCATAATGGGAGACCCAGACAATGGGGTTTAGGGCACTGCCCTCCGGAGGTCACACTAGGTACTACAAGTTTGTAGACACCGCCTCCTCCGCTTATAAACCCCTACCGCAGGGAACATCCTCAGTTTTAAACTTAGTGTGCTCGGAGGATCACGCTTTGCTTGCACTTCACTGCATTCTCACAGCTTACGTGATGGCGTCTGAAGACAAGGTAAAATGGTTCCAGTCGGGACCTGCGACAGCCTCCCCGCTCACCCTTGTGGAACACGCAGGTGGAGGTACCGGAGGGCCTAGGGCCTGGACACTTTGTGTTCTCCCGGTACGCTGTTGCGCTCCTTTCCATCCCTCTCTGGGGGGCTCTGGAGAGTGGGAGATGGGAGCCTTGCACAGCTCCGCTCCGTCCGAGGCCTCCCTAAATGGTGCTTACAGACCGGACTGGAGCCAGCCCAGTCCGAGGCCTCCCTAAATGGTGCTTACACTCCGGACTGGTGCTGCACCCCCGTCCGAGGCCTCCCTAAATGGTGCTTACAGACCGGACCGGCACTGAGGCACTCTGTGTCTCCTGTGTGCCTGGGGGTAGTGTCTGTCACTTTATGTGGCCTGACACTCAGACCGCGCGTTACCCTCGGGTCCGCGGTGCTGCGGGTGTACCCTGTGCTGGGGTCACCCTGGCTGACCGCCCTGTGTGTCACAGGGGCTGAGGCCGTGGGCTGCGGATGTTTGTATGTACATGCAGTCTGTGTATAACTTGTTATACTTTTTCCCGCGCTGCGGGCTCCGGCTCCCTCATGCTGAGGCTGCTTGGAGGATAGGAAGCAGCCCGTGCGGTGACGTCACCGATGGGCGTGTGTGTGTGTTTCCCGCGTGTCTTCGGCGCCGCCCACAGTTTCACTGTCGGCGGCCATCTTTACCCTCACTTCCCGGTTGGGATTTGTATGCAGCGTGCGCCTGCACTCCAAGAGGGGAGACCGGAAACCGTCGCGGAGGTCACACACTCGCACCGCTTCCTCATACCGCTTTACTGCGGTCGGTAAGCCACCGGGACTCCCGGTTTTGTTGTACTGCATTTTGGCTTATCTTCCCCTACTGTGGCGATGTCCTCAGCCGGGAAGCGTGCTGCTAGGGCGGCAGAGACCACCATTACCTGTGCTACATGCAATGGAACACTGGTGGAGGGGTCCTGCAATAACTGCGGACGCCCAGAGGCCCGGGCTGGCACTGTTGAGTCAGCAGCTCCGGTGCTATACCCTGAGGTTCAGGTGATCTCAGGGCCATGGGAGACTCAGAATAAGATCAATGAAAATCTGTTGTCTCAGCTGTCCTCCATGTCGCAATCCCTGGAGGCACTTAATAGGAGGCTGGATAGCCCAGCTACTCCGTCCAGTTACCCCCGGGCGTCTCCCTCTTCTGCTGTGAGACCCCTTAAGCGGGCTCGTCGTGAGGAGTCACCCGAGCTCCAGGCTCCCTCTGAGGAGGAGCGTTCCTCTGATGGTGAGGACGATGATGGGGGTTCAAATTTCGGGTCTGTGTCCGTATCTGAACCACCAGACGGGGTGGAGGATCTGGTGTCCTCTATCAACGAGACTTTACGTCTCGTGACACCCCCTGAGGAGGTGACGGTGCACCCGAAGGAGGTCTATCAATGGCTGCGGCCTGAGGCTAGACCAAGTGGCTCCTTCATGGACCACACTAATTTTGGAAGGGTGGTTAGAGCTCCCAGGTTACATCCTGGGCGGCGTTATGTCCGTAAAACCAAGGACAATCGCTTCCCCTTCCCCCAGGAGGTGCTTCAGGAGTGGTCGCAGTCCCCGAAGGTGGACGCTTCCATGACCAGGATTGCTGCACGCTCCCTTTTCTCTGCCTCTGATAGCTCCTCGCTGAAGGATGCGACGGATAGACAGGTCGAGCAGCTCGCCAAGTCTTCCTATGAGGCTGTGGGGTCTTCATTTGCCCCTAATTTTGCCACGGTCTGGACCTTACAAGCGATTACTACCTGCTTGGACGGTATCACTGACATGGCAAGATCCAGTCCAGAGGTCCTAGCACTTACCGAAAGGGCAAGGGCCTATGCGGACTACGCCAGGACGGCGACCCTGGAAACTGCCACTCGCTCAGCTGTGGCTTCGGCCAATGCTATAGCGATCCGCAGGTTGTTGTGGCTGCGTCTTTGGGACTCAGATGCCACATCCAAGAAGATTTTGCAGAATCTTCCGTTCGCTGGTGACAGGCTTTTTGGCACCGAACTGGACAAGCTGATAAAGGATTCTGCTGAGTCTAAGATACCGCAGAATAAGCCTAAGCCACGGTATACCGTTAAAAGGAACCCAAAACAGTGGTCCTTTCGTTCCAGCTCGCAGTCATCAGCACCGTCCGCTCGCACGGACCGAGGGGGAAAGCCCGCTTCCCAGTGGCGCTCTAAGAGTCGTCCAAAGAAGCCGGCGGGGGCGGCAGCTGCCACCCCCAAACCCGCCTCTACATGACTCGCTCTCTCATCCTGCCTCCCCACAGGTGGGGGCCGCTTGTCTCGCTTTCAGGACAAGTGGCTGCTTCACGTTCAAGATCAGTGGGTTCGAGACGTGATCTCGCGAGGTTACAGGATAGAGCTGACGTCAAAGCCGATATCCCGATTCCATCGGTCGGTCCCGTCACCAGAAAAAGCTCAGGCTTTTTACCAGGTGTTGGAGGGTCTCCGCAGAGACGGAGTGGTAATCCCGGTGCCTTCCGGAGAGAGGTTCAGGGGTTTTTACTCCAACCTCTTTATCGTCCCAAAGAAGGACGGATCCTTCCGCCCAGTACTGGACCTGAAGTTGTTCAACCGTCACATGTTGGTTCGGAAGTTCCGTATGGAATCACTGCGCTCCGTGATCGCAGCTGTGTCACAGGGGGACTTCCTAGCGTCCATAGATATCAGAGACGCTTACCTTCACGTGCCCATTGCACCGGCTCATCAGCGCTGGTTGAGATTCGCAGTGGGGGAAGAACATTTCCAGTTTGTGGCGCTGCCGTTCGGGTTGGCCTCGGCACCGCGGGTGTTCACAAAAGTGATGGCCTCCATGATGGCTCTCCTGCACATGCAGGGACATGCCGTCATTCCCTATTTAGACGACCTGCTGGTCAGGGCGCCATCAGAACACCTCTGTCAAGAGAGCCTGGATGTGACCATGCGGTCTCTGGAACAGTTCGGTTGGCTCCTCAATATTCAGAAGTCAACGCTAGTTCCGGCCCAGTCTTTGACATATCTGGGCATGGACTTCAACACAGCCTCAGCCCTGGTGTCTCTGCCACGAGTCAAACAGATGGCGATCCAATCAGGAGTACAAGCAGTCCTCCTGTCACCACAATCATCCCTACGGGTGTTGATGAAGCTGGTGGGGCGCATGGTGGCAGCAATAGAGGCGGTGCCGTTCGCACAATTTCGCCTCCGTACTCTTCAGCTGGAGATTCTCCGCAGGTGGGACAAGAGGACGATCTCTCTGAATCGGCTGGTGACCCTTTCCCTACCGACCAGGGATTCCCTGCAGTGGTGGCTACAACCCCATCACTTATCTCGGGGCCGGTCCTTCATCAAACCGTCATGGTTAGTGGTGACCACCGACGCCAGTCTGAAGGGCTGGGGGGGCGGTGTTCTTGCACCACAGGGCCCAAGGCCTCTGGACTCAGTCGGAGTCGGCGTTGCAGATCAACGTACTGGAGATCAAGGCGATCTATCTGGCACTCCTGGCTTTTCAGAGATTCCTCTCAGGACAACCCATTCGGGTTCAGTCCGACAATGCGACGGCCGTCGCTTATATAAATCATCAAGGAGGAACCAGGAGTGCAGAGGCTCTGGCCGAAGTCCACCGCATCCTGGCCTGGACGGAGGACAACAACTGCCTGATCTCCGCAGTTCACATCCCAGGGGTCGAAAACTGGGAGGCCGACTATCTGAGCCGGCAGGGGATGGACGCCGGAGAGTGGTCTCTTCATCCAGACGTCTTCCAGGACATCTGCAGCAGATGGGGCACTCCGGACGTGGATCTGATGGCCTCACGGCTGAATCATCAGGTTCCGCAATACATGGCGAGGTCATGGGACCCCCAGTCTCTGGGAGCGGACGCCCTGATCTTGACTTGGTCCAGTTTCCATCTACCGTATGTGTTCCCGCCTCTGGCTCTGATTCCCAGGGTGCTGTGGAAAATCAGGTCGGAGTGCAACGTAGCCATTCTAGTGGCTCCAGACTGGCCCAGGAGGTCCTGGTATCCGGACCTGTGGCAACTGTCAGGCGGACACAGGTGGGCTCTTCCAGAACGCGCAGATTTACTCGCGCAAGGCCCATTCTTCCACCTCAATTCCAGGGCCCTCAGATTGACTGCATGGCTCTTGAGGCCTGGCTGCTGACATCCAGGGGTTTCTCCCCTACGGTGGTTGCCACTATGAATCGGGCTAGGAAGCCAGTTTCCAGGAAGATGTACCACAGAACGTGGAAAATCTTTTTTACTTGGTGTGCCTCTAGCGGACAATCTCCGTGGCCCTTGTCCATCCCGACGTTGTTGGCTTTCCTACAATCGGGTTTGGAATTGGGATTATCTCTTGGCTCTTTGAAGGGTCAAGTATCAGCACTTTCTGTGCTGTTTGACAGGCGATTGGCGCTCCTCCCGAAGGTCCGTCAATTTCTGCAGGGGGTGTCACGGATGGTTCCGCCCTACAAGAGACCTCTAGACCCTTGGGACCTTAACATGGTCCTGGCGGCATTGCAGAAACCGCCGTTTGAGCCTCTGAGGGAGGTTTCTCTATCACGTCTATCTCAGAAAGTGGCCTTTCTGGTGGCGATTACGTCTCTGAGGAGGGTCTCAGAATTGGCTGCACTATCGTGCAAGTCACCCTTTCTGGTGGTTCACCAAGACAAGGTGGTGTTGCGTCCACGGCCAGAATTCTTGCCGAAGGTGGTTTCAACTTTCCACCTGAACCAGGAGATTGTTCTCCATCATTTTGCCCCGCTCCCGTTCATCAGGTTGAACGCGACCTCCATACTCTGGATCTCGTGAGAGCTATACGCATTTATGTGTCTAGGACCGCCTCCTTCCGGAGTTCGGATTCCTTATTTGTTCTTACGACTGGTCGCTGTAAGGGGTCTGCGGCGTCGAAATCGACATTGGCCAGATGGATTAAGGCATCCATCCAGGAGGCTTACCGGACTTCTGGTTTGCCTCTCCCGGTGGGATTGAAGGCTCACTCTACCAGAGCCGTAGGTGCCTCCTGGGCATTGCGACATCGAGCGTCTGCTCTACAGGTGTGTCAGGCGGCCACTTGGTCCAGCCTGCACACTTTCTCTAAGCACTATATGGTGCATGCCCATGCCTCTGCGGATGCAAGTTTGGGCAGGCGGGTTCTCCAGGCGGCGGTTGCCCACCTTTAAAAGGGAACCATGTGTTATCCGTCTTGTTGAGGAACTCTTCCCGCCCTGGGGTATTGCTTTAGGACATCCCCATTGTCTGGGTCTCCCATTATGATGACCAAAAAAAAAGAATTTTGTTTACGTACCGTAAATTCTTTTTTCTTTAATCATCAATGGGAGACCCAGCACCCACCCAGTTGTTCCTTTGCATGTTTTGCATTTGCTCTGTTCTCTGTTGAGACAGTGTTTGCCGGGTTGTTGAACCGTTTTGTGTACGGCATTCTTCCCGATGTTTCGGGTGTGGTTTATTTCCTCCTCGCAGCTTGTAGACCAAACTGAGGATGTTCCCTGCGGTAGGGGTTTATAAGCGGAGGAGGCGGTGTCTACAAACTTGTAGTACCTAGTGTGACCTCCGGAGGGCAGTGCCCTAAACCCCATTGTCTGGGTCTCCCATTGATGATTAAAGAAAAAAGAATTTACGGTACGTAAACAAAATTCTCTTTTTTGTATGTAATCTAAATATAAAGTGCAAGACTATAAAAGTACCATAAGTGTACACTACACTGGGGAGGCCCCGACCGGTGGAGGACACCTGCCATTTCCAGGGTTTTGGTGACCCAGCAATATCTCGCTCTGTTACAGCACATTTTTCCTTTCCAGACGAGTTAGATGCAAAAAGGAGGGCAAAGATGTAAATGTCTCGCATAACTAGACCAGTAAGACATATCTAGAGAGTGAGATAAAATGCGCAATCGGGTCACCGCTGTCCAAAAATAGCATATATACGACGAAGTGTCGCTCGATCCGCACTGCTGCCAAAGAAGACCAGAAGACTGCAGTATCTGAATGAAGGTGTATGTTTAATCCGACGTGTTTCGGAGCCAATACCCAGCTCCTTCCTCAGGGACCATCCTGATTGGCAGCAGCGCGGATCGAGCGACACTTCGTCCTATATATGTTATAGTAGGACATATGTCACATGATTGCCTACAGAAGAACTATGGGAATATTTTGTTTATCGTTATCTCACGTTAAACATCATAGTGTGACTACAGGCTCACTTCACGTTTAGTATTAATGCCGCTTGCTCAGGTCCAAGAATCCTGTGATAGACGTTAAGATCAGCCCTGGTAATCAGTAAAGGGAGTCTCCAGCTTTACTACCCTAATTACAAAAAGGGGGGACCAAGAAATAAGAGCGAGTCCTGATCTGGAGGACTGCATTATCTTTCATTACATGATCAGCCATTAATTTAAATGGCCAGTATGTAATACTAAAAAAAAGAAATACATCCCCCTGTGATAACCGTGAACCACAGAGTGATCAGCAGTTAATATAGTAACTTTAAAACCTTTTGGAGACTATGGACAGCTTTTGACACAGGGTAAATAATATCTTTTATATCAGTTAGTGGTTACTATAAGCCTAAAACTAGCTACACTGTCAGGATTCACTTTATGGCTTCTTTCATGTTCAGACCCCTGATATGTGATTTCCTGCTGCTCCTGGTCTCAGACTTGTATTATGTGGACATGTCCCTCCCAGTGATCCCAGGATACTGGTAACTTCACCAGGTCTTTGACAACTTCATCCCTGTACTGATTATTCCTCCTACTTCCCATGAGGGATCTCTTCTTATTGAAGCTGATGACTGTCATTTTTGCCTCCTTTAGCATAGGCTGACAAAGGCTTTCTACCTGTACAGATACAGCATGTGTGATTCCCCCCTACTGGTGCGCGTGGCTGTGCTCCTTTCTCACAATTTACACGATTTTTCTACCTTTCCAGTCTGATCTTCCTACTGATTCCTGCTGTTATCTTTAAAAATAAAGAATTTCATAATGGATAAATGATTAACAAATCTCGAAATCTGGATCTGCTTTCCAAAAATGCATTAAAGACATATCATCCGTTTTTGAAGCATTTTTTTTCTGGTGCATTTTTTTTAGCCCACAGACAATGGTTTCAATGGGAAAAGCGGATCAGAAAAGCGCAGCAATAATTGACATGCTTGTTCTTTTTCAGGATCACTTTTCTACCCCAAAAAACGAATCAGGTAAAAAAAAAAAAAAGCACAGACTGAACAGCAAAACTTGAAAATCCATTGACTTTGCTGAGATTCAAAATAAGTGATGCCTTCACTGCAAAAAACTGAACAGATCAAAAACGCACAGTGTGAACATAGCCTTAGTTCAGACAGTGTTTTTGATCTGTTTTTTGCAATCCATTTTCTGCATGGAAAACAGATCACTTTCTGTGATACCCAGCAAAGTGTTGTCAGTGAGTTTTCAGAAATGCTGTTCAGACGATACGTTTAGAACTGATCCATTTTTTGGTTAGAAAACGTATCCAGAAAAAGAATGAGCATGTCCATTAATGATCCTTTTTTTTCTCCCACATTTTTTCCCTTGCAACTATTGTTTATGGGGGGAAAAATGCAGCAGTCAAAAACGAATGATAAGTTTCTGATGCGTTTTTTTTCTGGTGCATTATATTTTTATTTTTTTATAAAGATCCAGTTTTGCTGCTGAAAATGAAACAATCAGATCACAAAAAAACTGATCAAAAACGCATAATGTGAACTTGGCCTAACAGTAATGATAACTATCTAGAAAGTGCAAATGTGCCTGAGTGCTCTTGGTTACCAGTATTTATATCCTTTAAGGCTGCTTTCACATCAGCTTTTTTTGCCGATCGTGGCAGATGCGGTGAAAAAACCGTATCTGCTGTGATTAACGCATAACCGCTGCACTTGCGGCACAGTTGCGGCAAGCCCCATACAATGTCTATGCGGGCTTGCAGCAGGTGCGGAATCGGCAGTGCGGCCACAAAAAAACTGCGGCTGACCGCGTTTTTTTTCGCGGCCACACCTGCCGCAAGTGCCGAAACCGCACCTGCCGCACACTTACCGCAATCCCCATAGACATTGTATGGGGCTTGCCGCAACTGTGCCGCAAGTGCAGTGGCTATGCGTTAATCACGGCAGATGCGGTTTTTTCACAGCATCTGCCATGATCGGCGAAAACCGCTGATGTGAAAGTACCCTTAGACCACATATTTGCTTGTTTTTAAAATAATATATAATATATTTTATTTTTACCCATTTTATTCAGATCAAATAATCTCTAGTTCATTGCTGGACATCCAAAATAATCACTTTCTGCTTTCTTCAGCTGTATTACGGTGCATTAAAGAAATTAAATATTCCCCATCTTTTACTCATAAAACTATTTTATTTGCAGAACATCCCGTTGTGGATGACAGGCCAAGTGAAAAGTCAGAAGGTATGTACGGTATATCCATCTGCATCTTAAGTGTTGCGTAATTACCCATCCTATTAATGTTTTGTGGCCATATTTGTTGTGATGAATTGTAGCCCAATACCATTTTACTAATGGGACTCAATAATTTTTTCTTTTTGTGGACTTCTCTACAAAGGATAGTCTATATATACCAGATCTGTACATGGCACATAGACTGGAAACAGGCCCCAAGACTCACCCCTTTAAGGCTGTTTAAAGGGAATTTGCCATCTATTCCAAGATCAACATTATGTAATAATGTTCCTCAGTGGGCGGCTTGCTGTAGTTTTGATAATCTCCTGCTGATAAAACAATGATTTTATCCCTAGAACACTGCTCTGCTGCTTATGCACAGTATACATATAAAGCTGTCAATCAGTAGTGTGGGCGGGGTTATAGAACGCTCAGGGTCTAGAGATTTGACAGATCTGCAGTAGATTAAAACTTTGATTTTATCAAAACTGCAGGAAGCAGCTCAGTAAGGGACACCTTGCTTGAATTAGAGTCTCCTGCCCTACATCATACTGCCCTTTAAAAGGGTTTTTTACCATCTTCATAAATTTATATTGTCAGATTCTCCATGTGTAAGACCTTTTGCAATTCACTGTTTCTATAAATCTTTATTCTTTCTTGAAATATTTTATTTACTTTTTGTTTACAGTTCATTACTGATATACAGGAGAATGTGAACAGTGCTTACAAGCTCTCTAACATTGAGCTTGTAAGCACTGTTTTGAAGATGGTGAGGATTGCGAAAGTGTTCCCTTAAGGAGGTTTTCATCAGAAATAATGCATTTGATTAGGCAGAAAATGTGTGAATATTTTTATAATTTAAAGCAATTCAAAATTATGTTCGGTTCAAAAAAAAATTACAACCTTTCATCTTCTGCAATGGGTCCCTGGCGTTATGATAGTGAGTGTTATTTGTCTATCACATCGCATGTCCAAGTTCCTTTCATCCTGGAAAAAAAAAAAGTTCTCCTGGCCAGCAAAACATATATGTGGATGCTCCCCACTTTCACATGGATCTGACGACGTGCACAGGATTTACAGTGCTGGGAAGCAATTGCAGACACTCCCCGCACTCACACAGAGCTGTATGAGCTCGGGTGGACAGGAGCATCTCACATAGGTTATGTAAGTGACATGCCTCGTGGGGAACTCCAGAGCCGGGTCCCTCTGGCGATGTCGTCGGGGAACGGGATGTCACAGTGGCGGGACTCGGTCTGTGGTCCCTGAGCGGTCAATAAAAAGGGGAAGGAAGAAGCGTTCATGCAATAGGGGAATTTATAGTGATTTGGTGTTCGGCCATGGATGGCTGACGCTGCGGTCTGGGGATGACGGGATGGCATCGGTGATGGTTTTGCTCCCCACGGGTGGAGCGGTTCCCCATGGCATTTGGTGATGGAGGTGTAGGCTAGCGGGACTGATCTGGCTGCAGATCAGAGTGGCTTATGTGCCGAATCCTGCAGCCTGTGCGGCTTATCAGTCTACCACTCCTCGGGCGGGAAATGAACAGTCTCACACAGTTCTGAGTTCCAAACCCGGTTTACTTAGCTTTTCTCTGCTAGCACCACAGGGTACAGTTCTGGTTCAGTCGCAGTCCGAATAGTCCTCAGCAATCGGGATAGCTTGTCCAAGACACCTTCTTTATGTTCCTTTCTTCTGGGGTTGGTCTCTGCCTCAGCGCTGCCTGTTTGCCTAACTCGGGCTCGCGCCTCCGCACACAGTTCACCAATCTAGCAGCCACAGGTCCTGTCGGGCAATCGGTATCAAGTCCCCTGACCCTAGTACGGCTATCTTCTCGGCGTATGTGTTGAATCGGCCACAGCTCCTCTAGATCTTGTGGCCTCTGGTTCTGTGGTTGGAGCGTAGAGTCTCCTCGCCACCTTCAGTGCTGGTCCCCTGGTTTCTAACCTGCCCTTTGCTTCACTTCAGATTCAGGCGCACAGGTGGAATGCTTACTACCCATGCCCCTAGGGCTCGCTCTGTCTTTCTGCAGTCTGTCGTTTGGGACCCAGAACAAGCCTAATCCTCTGCTTAAGTCCTTCGGGACCTTCTCCATTCACTGCTCCCACATTCTGACTCTTAGTGTCTCACTACTCCACTGACTACTGCCTGTTCTTTTCCCTTTTATCTACTCCCTACTTCCTGGCGGCTGCTTCCCTGCTAACTTCCCACCCTCCACCTCTCTCCCCGCCGTCTCGCTGACTACCTGGACCCTCGCACTAATGGGTCCACCTGCCGTCCTCGGGACCGGGTGTGTTGGGTTCTTTTGTGGGTGTCCGGACTTACCATCCTATTTACTGAGAACAGAGATACTACACTCATGGACTGAGTGCAGTACCCTTCTGTGTTGACCAGACTGCAGGGGCACCACATAAGCTGGGGGTAAAAGGTGATGAAGGGCACTAGGTATGTGCGGCCAACTGATGAGCCGCTTGTATGGATGGTTAAAACGTGCGGATAGAATAACTCCAGAGGGCCCTTTCCAGAAAATCATAGGTTACTTTTTTTAAAAGGAAGAGCATTATTTTTAATAGCTATATTACAAAAATATTTATTTACACATTCTGCTTAACTGAATTAATTCTTTATATTAGCACAATCCCTTTAACTAATCCCAGCCAACTTCAGTGCATACAGGTCATATAGCAGCAGTGGTCGTACTCCTAGGGAACAAGCTGCAATTAAATTAAGTGTTAATATCTTAAGGCTGTAAATCATAAAATTGCTTGTTTTTACAAGCACTTCCTGTCAATATCTGTAATGGAATAATCCTTAAATAGTCTTTTGTGCAAATATCAGGTTTGTCCAAACACTTTACTGCTGGTATGTTTCTTACCATGTTCCTAATCTTAACGGGGTTGTCCACTACCTAGACAACCCCTTCTCATTCCCATGTGCACCCCCATAAAACTAAAAAAGCCTATACTCGCCTCCGGTGCTGGTACGGTCCCAGCAATGTCAGAAGTTTCGTCCCATGGACTCGCATGACATTATGACCAATCACCGCTGCCTTTCTTCTTCCCGTCTGTAGACACCGGAGTACTTGACAGGAAGTGAGTGGCAATCGCAGCTTTTATTTCCTGTTTTTATTAAGCGTCTGAAGGCGGGGAGAAGGAAGCGGGCGCTGATTGGTCTCGGGACTCGCTTGTCATAATAATGTCATGTGAGTCCATGGGACACAACATCTGATATCGCTCGAACAGCGTCAGCACCGGAGCGGAGTATAAACTATTTTTATGGGGGTTCACATGGCGAATGAGAAGGCGTGGTCCAAGTAGTGCACAACCCTTTTGCTGCTAATCCTGTCTGCTGGTTTTACTCTGCGTGTCCTATTTTTATTTCTCCACTGGGTACTAAGTTATCCCTTTAACTCCCTATACATCATGGATCTGCTGTCTCCTATATTTTTAGATAAAATGAAAGAAAAAGGGGGGAAGGGGAACAAGAGGCACAATAGTGCCTTATCACTTAGACACTTATAGTACGGTGGTATAAAGGAACCACTCACCTATTTCAGTTGTGCGACCCACAACTGGTATACAGACATGTAGTGTTTAATCCGGATGGCTGCTGCTGGACTCCCACCGACCACTTGCACGTGGAATCACACAGTAAAAAATGGGAAAGGAAACGGTGTTCACCAGTCCGCGCTGCCAGGATCCACTTATTCCAGGGAAGAAACTCACGATCAGATGTGATATGATCAAAACCTTTTATTGCATCCAACGCGTTTCAACGCCTTTCCTGGCGTCTTCCTCAGGGATCCCTGAGGAAGACGCCAGGAAAGGCGTTGAAACGCGTTGGATGCAATAAAAGGTTTTGATCATATCACATCTGATCGTGAGTTTCTTCCCTGGAATAAGTGGATCCTGGCAGCGCGGACTGGTGAACACCGTTTCCTTTCCCATTTTTTACTATATTTTTAGATAGGAGCAGCTGACTTGTTAATTTTAGTAATTTATACTCTGACAAGTTCATTTTCCACTGTAAATATGGGGCAGACAAAGCAAGGACGCATCTTTATTACTCTTTATTGAGATTATCGAAAATTCAACAGAACATAGATGAGCACATGGCCTTTATTGGATTTAATACAGGAAGTTAATCTGACTTAATGCGGAAAGTTGGCTGTGTTACAATGTTATAATGGAACGGCTTGAGACATCCAAGGGATTTTACTTTTATTCTTGCATTTGATAAAGATTTTTGCAGAAAATTAAATCTTATAATATTTCTTCCAGAACAAGAGAGCGATCCCTCAGAGGGTCAGCACGGAGAACATGCAGGTAAATACATTTCTTTTGCTTAGTTGTTTTTGGTACTATCAAGGTAAACTGCTAATTTGCACAATAAAGCACTCTTATATTCCAGACTGTGAAGGTATGAATGGTCTGCTACCAAGTATCCCATATCTGTTTTATTGATCAATGTTTATTGCAAATGTGTCAGACACTGCATTTTGGATCATATTCAGATTGTGCTACCTTAACTATGAGATCATTGCAGACATGTGCCACATTTATCTGGCATTAACAACATCCGCAATACAGAAGCAAGTGTATGAAGTGGGGTCATGGTGTTCCATACTCGTCAGGTAATGGCTGTATATTACAACCAGGATCTGCCACTAACAATCAGTGGGGGAGCAGAGCTCCGCAGAAGATTAACATGTTAAATCCCACTGTCAAACTCTGACAGCAGGAGTTAACATGTGCCAGGGATGCATGGGGGCACCATTGTGAGTGCCCACTCGTGGGCCCATGATGACATCGTGGGTTGTGATGACAATAGGGGGTACACTGAAGACCTATGTGCTTGTTTTATCAGCGCCTCTTTGACACTATGCCCGTGGTCGGACTTCAAAGGAGCCTGCGATTTTTACTACCGTATATACTCGTGTATAAGTCGACCCGTGTATAAGCCGACCCCCCTACTTTTGCCCCCAAAACCTGGGAAAACCTATTGACTCGTGTATAAGCCAAGGGTGGACCCCAGCACAGGTATACAGCCCCCAGCAGTGTGGTATACAGGCCTCCCCAGTGGTAGTATACAGCAGCCTCCCCAGTGGTATATACAGGCCCCAGCAGTATATACAGCAGCCCCAGTGGTATACAGCAGCCGCCCCAGCAGTATTACAGCAGCCTCCCCAGTGGTATATACAGGCCCCAGCAGTATATACAGCAGCCCCAGTGGTATATACAGGCGCCAGCAGTATTAAAGCAGCCTCCCCAGTGGTATATACAGGCCCCAGCAGTATATACAGCAGCCCCAGTGGTATACAGCCCCAGTGGTATATACAGGCCCCAGTGGTATATACAGGCCCCAGTGATATATACAGGCCCCAGCGGTATATACAGGCCCCAGCGGTATATACAGCAGCCCCAGCGGTATATACAGCAGCCTCAGTGGTATACAGCAGCCCTAGTGGTATACAGCAGCCCCAGTGGTATACAGCAGCCCCAGTGGTGTGTAATATATGACCCCCAAATGCTGGCACTCGCACCCTTACATTGTAAGCCCCCCCTGCTGCTTAACTTACCATCCCTGGTCTTCTGGACCGAGGGTGGACCCCAGCACAGGTATACAGCCCCCAGCAGTGTGGTATACAGCAGCCTTCCCAGTGGTATAAACAGGCCCCTAGCAGTGTTACAGCAGCCTCCCCAGTGGTGTATACAGCAGCAGCCACAGTGGTGTATACAGCAGCAGCCACAGTGGTGTATACAGCAGCAGCCACAGTGGTGTATACAGCAGCAGCCACAGTGGTGTATACAGCAGCAGCCACAGTGGTGTATACAGCAGCAGCCCCAGTGGTGTATACAGCAGCAGCCCCAGTGGTGTATACAGCAGCAGCCCCAGTGGTATACAGGCGCCCCCCATGGGTATACAGGGCCCCCCCTTGCTGCCGCATACCTGTGAAGTAATAGATCATTATACTTATCCCTGTCGCCGCCGCCATCACGCTCCTCCCGGTCTTCATGCTTCCTCCTCCGGTGGGCGCAGGCAAAGATGTCCTTGTCTGTGCGCCGGAGGAGGAAGCCAGATGAAGCTGGAGGAGCGCGATGGCGGCGACAGGGATAAGTATAATGATCTATTACTTTACAGGTTTGCGGCAGCAAGGGGGGCCCTGTATACCCATGGGGGGGCGCCTGTATACCCATGGGGGGGCGGGCGGCCTTATGACTCGCGTATAAGCCCAGGGGGGGACTTTTCAGGCCAATTTCTGGGCTGAAAAACTCGGCTTATACGCGAGTATATACGGTATATGCAACAATGACTTGGCATTGCTGTATATAGCACAAATGATCACAACATCAAGTCCCCTAAAGGGACTTTTAGGGAGAGTAAAAAGTAAAAAAAAAAAAAAAATACACGTGGCATTGTTGTGTTCTAAAAAATTCCGATCTATCAAAATGTAAAAAAGATTAACAAGATCTGTCAATAGTGTAAACAAAAAATTAATGAATGCTAAAATTAAAATTTTTTCTTAGTTGCTGTATTAACAGTAAAAAATGCTGTAGCAAGCGATCAAAACATTTACTGTATATCTTTTCCAAAATGGTATCAATCAAACACCCCAAATTTTCTTCTTTCAATTTCTGAATTTTTTTTTTAAATCAGAAAGAAATTGGACATGTTTAATATTGGCGCGATCGTACTGATGAGAAGAATCATATTGCTAGGTCACTGCTTACCACAAAATGAATGGTCGTAAAATGAATGGTGTAATTTAAAAGTACATCTTGTCCTGAAAAATAGACAGGAAAATATAAAAACGTTGTGGCTTTATGAAGAATGGGGGGACAAAAAATGTAAACACAAAAAAGTGAAACTTGGTAGTGTCTAAAAGGGGTTAAATGAATGCATTTGGAGCTGAACATTAAGATTTCTGTTGTATCGATGAAAATGTTGCACCTTTTGGCTTTTCTAGGCCTGTACAAATACTGATAAGAGTTACAAACTCGCATTCTGACCTTTATACTCTGATACATAGTTGGTATGCTGCCAGCAATACACCGTGCAGCGCAAAGGACATAGAATCCAAACCGTTCAAAAATTTGAATGAATCACAAATGTTTTTAGCCCCTACAAAGCAGCTCCTCCCTACACCCAGTGATCAAATAAATGTCAGCACTTCCAGATCATTTTACATTTTATACAGCACTCGCTCAGCACTTTGTGTACAGCAATGGCAGAAGGCAGAATCTGTAATAAACAGTCGCTGTCTGCTCATTGGGGAGTAAGGATGTGTCTGACAACCTACTTCCCGCTCCTGCAGCTGATACATATGGATCTCCTGGAGCATGTTAGTATTGTTACAGCCTGAATTATGTCCCGGGTTTGTCACCATTCTGCTCTCTTTAGCTCGGAAGTTTCCCCATATTTTTCCCGCTCAGTAGGTGTATGCAGCATCCTCTGTTAATTTGCTTCTTGTATAGTTTTTTACAAGGTTCTATATATTAATCTGAAATAGTAATAATTTCCTGTCCCACAATACTATGTGTCTGACAAGCTTGTTGTCACTGTGACAACCTTGGGAATTGTGATATCATGTTGACTGCATTAGTGATGAGCGAGCACTACCATGTTCAGGTGCTCTGTACTCAAAACGCGCAGTTGGATGCTTGGATGGGTGTGACTCTAGGACCAAGTATAATCAAAGTCAATGGGGAACTCGAGCATTTGCTACCAGTACTTGAGTCGCACCCATCCGAGCATCCAACTGCTCATTATGAGTGCAGAGCACCTGAGTAAGGCAGTGCTCGCTCATCAGTACTCCAGATCAGTGCAGAATAATAAATGAAATGATGAGTTTATGAAGATTCTTAAATCATCTCAGATTTGATATAAAAAGTAGCGCTGCATGTAAAAATGATGGAACAATTGTAACACCACCCCGCCCCCACTACCCAAGTCATTGATATGTGTCAGGAGCTGGCAGTACCCGTCCTGCGAGAAATCTAGCACCACGTCGAGTTTTCCATTACTAATAGAATTTCGTGACTTCTACCAGTGTGACGGGATCAGAGCGAGACCCCAGAGTTTAGTCATCAGAGATGAGAGACGGCCGTGCTGATGTCATCGAAAACTAAAATCTTAAATCAATTTCAGGTATTTTATAGTCTGGAAAGTAAAACTAATCTGCTGCTGTTATGTTGCCGAGGGGATTAATCCGGTGTCTCTGGACGACAGTGCATACACAAATGATTTTGTTGTTGCTGTGTTGTGTTCTGATGGATAATGAGGATGATGCTTGCCCAAAGGATGGCAAATTAATGTTTTCTGTCCCCAAGGAAACTTAATTTGGCTCTGTTTCCTGTCCCTGAGGTTCTTAATGTGGTTACACCGAGGAAGAATTAGGAGTTACAGTACATTGTGATCACAGACCTCATGGCGCAATAAAGCCAGTGACTGATAACAGTATGTCTGTATGTCATATTCACCCACCATATAGCACACTTAGCTAATGGATTATTGTCTGGTATGAAATTCCTGTATTGGAAGTATACACTGGGGTATAATTGTCAAAATATGATGGTGGGAAAAAAAAACATTGAAAGGCTTTTCAAAAATGTGTTGTGCCAGTAGACAGAAGGTCAAGCCTAGTGGTCATCCGTATTCTCCACCCTCCGGCAATGACCGGGATGAAGCAGCTGGGTGATACTTGCCCTGTGTGTTCTCCATAATGACATATTGGAAACATGTCTTCTACTCCGTGTAGTGTTCTGTGTAATGCATGGATTTTGGTATCTTGGTTAGACCTTGGGTACATTTTGTTGATTTGTACATTTTATGTGATCCTGGTGAAAAGCAGGCAAGTGTCTCCATAGTTGCCCAAACAATGACCAGTATGTTGGTGGATCTGATGGAATATGTCACCTATAGACTCTTATGTAGAAGGGATTGTCTGGTGAAAACAAATATATGCTAACTTGTTGATCCATGAAGATCTGACCGGTGGGAACTGCACTAACGGTTCTAAAGGCCCAGTTACACACACAGATAATTGTGCAGAGATTGTTCGCAGATCTCTGGTTGCAGTGAAATCATGGACACATTGTTCCATTTTGTGGCCGTGTACAATGGAACAATGTGTCCATGATTTCACTGCAACCAGTGATCTGCGAACAATCTCTGCACAATTATCTGTGTGTGTAACTGGGCCTTAACTGAGATAAAAGCCCTTCATTCTGTTGGAGCGGCAGTTCACATGTGCGACCTGTGCTCCATTCTTTCTCTATGGAGCTGCCGTACGTGACACTCAGCCCTATTGAGAATGAAAGGAGCTGTGGTCAAGTGTTTGATTGGATGCACCATTCCGCAGCAGGATAAAAAAAAAATATCCAAATCTGTCAATCGGTGCAGATCCCTGCATTTGGGCACCCACCAAATCCAAAACTTCTTGCCTATACTATGGATGTGATGACTTGTTTTCAAAGAACAACCCCTTTGATAAAGTTGTATTACTTTAGTGGATGACGTTATATAATACTAGATGGTGGCCTGATTCTAACACTTCAGGTATTCTAGAATATGTATGTAGTTTATTTATGAAGATTTCAGAATAATGCAATGAATACACGATATCCATCTATCATCTACCTATGTGTCTATTGTCTATGTATGCTATATTTATTTATCATCTCTCTATGCATGTTTGAGTTAAGTTTGTGACACTGACTGACAGCCTTGTAAACAGGAGTGAACTTCGTCACACTATGACTGGCAGTTCAAATTCCGCGCCGATATGACAGCCGCGGCGAACAATGAGACTCGGCATTCAAACCGCACGCCAAACTGTTGAGAGCGGCGACCAATCAGCAGCACGGGATTCCTATTTCCCGCCAAGCCGGTTGGCTTGCCGCGGACCTCTGTACGGCAGTACATGAGCCGCGGCGCAGATTTTGAATGCCGCGCTACTTCTCTGGTCGCGGCCGCGTCTACCAATCAGTGAAGCGGCGCGGCTTGGCGGGAAATATGATTTTCGCACCACTGATTGGTTGCCACTCTGAGCAGGGACCAATCAGCGGCACGGGATTCATATTTCCCACCAAGCCGCGCCACTTCACTGATTGGTCGCCGCAGCCGCGTCGTCCCATCAGAGAAGTAGCACGGTTTGGCGGGGGATTTGAATCCCCCTCGCGGTACTATCGCTGCGAGCACCCCGAAAGATGACCGGCTGAAGCCGGTCATCTCCCGGCTGGCTCGCCGAGGACCTCTGTGCTGCAGGTGGCCACGGCTCATCTACTGCCGCACAGAGGTCCACGGCGAGTCAGCCAGGAGGTGACCGGTTGACGCCAATCATCCCCCGGCTGGCTCGCTGCGGACCTCTGTACATGAGTCGCGGCGCGAATTTTGAACGCGCGCAGCTCATCTGCATACGCTGCGCTCATTGGCCGCCGCGTCTGCCGGCAACCAATGAGCAGTGGCGCGCGATTTATTCGACAGACACGATTAGGCAATTATATAGTAGAAGATATTGTAGCTGACAGCAATAAAAATAGTAGTGTTTTAGTCTCTGGTGACTGAGGACCTATGGGATATTGATATATACACAGGAAGCTTTCCTGGCATACCATGCCCAAATTGGAGTATTTATGCCTAAGAGACACGGATGTGATCAGTGTCTAACTGTATATCAAAAAACTGAAAAATAAGGCCTTTATATACTGTTGTGTGCTAAACCTTGGACCCATTATTTATAGGCGTGAGGTGCCGCATGCAGATTTTCACATCTCTCTCACACACACACACACATATTTTCTGATCATCATAATGGGAGACCCAGACAATGGGGTTTAGGGCACTGCCCTCCGGAGGCCACACTAGTTACTACAAGTTTGTAGACACCGCCCCCTCCGCTTATAAACCCCTACCGCAGGGAATATCCTCAGTTTTAAACTTAGTGTGCTCGGAGGTATCACACGCTTTGCTTGCACATCACAGCATTCTCACAGCTTACGTGATGGCGTCTGAAGACAAGGTAGGTCCCGGTCGGGGACCTCCGGCAGTCTCCCTGTTCACCCTTGGGGAACACACAGGTTGAGGTACCGGAGGGCTCTGAGCCTGGACACGTTGTGTTCTCCCGGTACGCTGCCGCGCTCCTTCACATCCCTCCTTGGGGGGGGCTCTGGGAAGTGGGAGATAGGAGCCTTGCACAGCTCCGCTCCGTCCGAGGCCTCCCTAAACGGTGCTTACAGACCGGACTGGAGCCAGCCCAGTCCGAGGCCTCCCTAAATGGTGCTTACAGACCGGACTGGTGCTGAACCCCCGTCCGAGGCCTCCCATGATATGGTGCTTACAGACCGGACCGGCACTGAGGTACCCTGTGTGTCTCCGGTGTGCCTGGGGTAGTGTCTGACACTATTGTGTTTTGACACTCAGACCGCGCGCAACCCTCGGGTCCGCGGTTCTGGCAGTGTGCCCTGTGCTGGGGTCACCATAGCTGACCGCCCTGTGTGTCACAGGGGCTGCGGCTGCGGGCTACAGAGTTTGTCTGAAGCCCTGGGTATAGTGTTGATACTATATCTCCCGCGCTGCGGCTCCAGCACCAGATTACTGAGCTGGCTGCTTGGAGGGATGGGGAGCAGCCCATGTGCTGTGGGTGTGTGTGTGTGCTTCCCGCGTGTTTGTGGCGCCGCCCACGACTTATCTGGCAGCGGCCATTTTCTCCTCACTTCCCTACTGGGTCTGAATGAGTGCACTACTGCATCTCCAGGAGAGTCCGGTCATTACCCTCGCGGAGGCCACACACACATCGCTCCCCTCCACCGCATTGAAGCGGTCGGTAAGCCGCGGTGTTCCGGTTTCCTACTTGGCTTATTTTTCTCCTCTGCTGTCGGCATGTCCCCAGCAAAGAAGAGTACTCCTAAGGGTACCTTTACACACGGCTACATTTCTAGGGTGGCTACAGGTAACTTACTGGTTGCAGTGAAATCATGGAGAGATTATTCCATTTGTACACAGCAACAAGATAGAACCTTGTCTCCATGATTTCACTGCAACCAGTAAGTTACCTGTAGCCACCCAAGAAATGTAGCCGCGTGTAAAGGGGCCCTTAGGCAGACAACTCTACCACTACCTGTGCTACATGCAACGGGACGCTGGTTGGGGGGTCCTGCAATATCTGCGGACGCCCAGAGGCCCGGACTGATACTGCAGAGTCTGCAGCTCCGGTGCTGTACCCTGAGGTTCAGGTGATCCCAGGGCCATGGGAAACACAGAACAAGATTCATGAATCTGTGTTGTCCAAACTGTCCTCCATGTCGCAATCCCTGGAGGCACTGACTAGGAGACTGGGAAGTCCAGCTGCTCCCTCAAGTTACCCCCGGGTGTCACCCTTGGCTACCGCGAGACCCCTTAAGCGGGCTCGTCGGGATGAATCACCCGAGATCCAGAACCTCTCTGAGGAGGAGCGTCACTCTGACGGTGACGAGGATGATGGGGGTTCAATACTTGAGTCTATGTCAGAACCACCTGATGGGGTGGAGGATTTGGTATCCTCCATAAACGAGACTCTTCGTCTCGTGGCACCACCTGAGGAGGTGGAACTCCATCCGAAGGAGGTTTATCAATGGCTGCAGCCGGAGGCTCGCCCATGTGGCTCCTTTATGGACCACACTAACTTTGGAAGGGTGGTTAGAGCACCCAGGGTTCACCCTGGGCGGCGTTATGTCCGCAAATCTAGGGACACTCGCTTCCCCTTCCCCCAGGAGGTGCTTCAGGAGTGGTCGCAGTCCCCGAAGGTGGACGCTTCCATGACCAGGATTGCTGCACGCTCCCTTTTCTCTGCCTCTGATAGCTCCTCATTGAAGGACGCAATGGATAGACAGGTCGAACAACTCGCCAAGTCTTCCTATGAGGCTGTGGGGTCTTCATTTGCCCCTAATTTTGCCACGGTCTGGACTCTGCAGGCGATCACCACTTGCCTGGATGGTATCACTGACCTGGTGGGGTCCAATTCTGAGGTCCTAGCGCTTACTGACAGGGCAAGGGCCTATGCAGATTACGCCAGGACTGCGACCCTAGAAACTGCCACTCGCTCCGCTGTGGCTTCGGCCAATGCTATAGCGATCCGCAGGTTGTTGTGGCTGCGTCTATGGGACTCAGATGCCACGTCAAAGAAGATTCTGCAGAATCTTCCATTTTCTGGTGACAGACTCTTTGGTACCGAGCTGGACAAGCTGATAAAGGATTCTGCGGAGTCTAAGATCCCACAGAATAAGCCTAAGCCACGGTATACCGTCAAAAGGAACCCCAAGCAGTGGTCCTTTCGTTCCAGCTCGCAGTCATCAGCTTCTTCCGCTCGCGCGGACAGAGGAGGCAAGCCCTCCACTCAGTGGCGCCCCAAGGGTCGCCAGAAGAAGTCAACGGGGGCAACGGCTGCCACCCCCAAACCCACTTCCGCATGACTCGCTCTCCAGTCCTGCCGTCCCACAGGTGGGGGGCCGCCTGTCACGATTTCGGGACAGATGGTTACTCCACGTCCAAGACCGGTGGGTCCGAGACGTAGTCTCGAGCGGCTACAGGATAGAGCTGACGTCACGGCCGGCACAACCGATTCCATCGGTCTGTTCCATCTCCAGACAAGGCTCAGGCTTTTTATCTGGTGTTGGAGGGTCTCCGCAGAGACGGAGTAGTGGTCCCAGTGCCTACGGGAGAGAGGTTCCGGGGTTTTTACTCCAACCTCTTTATCGTCCCGAAGAAGGACGGCTCTTTTCGCCCGGTTCTGGACCTCAAGTTGTTCAACCGTCACGTGTTGGTTCGGAAGTTCCGCATGGAATCCCTGCGCTCCGTGATCGCGGCTGTGTCGCAGGGAGACTTCCTAGCGTCCATAGATATACGAGACGCTTACCTTCACGTGCCCATTGCACCGGCTCATCAGCGCTGGTTGAGATTTGCAGTGGGGGACGAACACTACCAGTTCGTGGCGCTGCCCTTCGGGTTGGCCTCGGCTCCGCGGGTGTTCACGAAAGTGATGGCCTCTATGATGGCTCTCCTACATGTGCAGGGACATGCCGTCATACCCTATCTAGACGACCTGCTGGTCAGGGCGCCATCAGAACATCTTTGCCGGAAGAGCTTGGAGGTGACCATGAAGTCTCTGGAACAGTTTGGGTGGCTTCTCAATGTCCAGAAATCGACCCTGGTTCCGACCCAGTCACTGACATATCTGGGCATGGACTTCCACACGGACTCTGCTCTGGTGTCCCTGCCACGAGCCAAACAGCTGGCCATCCAATCGGGAGTTCAAGATGTCCTCCTGTCACCACATTCATCCATACGGGTGTTGATGAAGCTGGTGGGCCGCATGGTGGCAGCGATAGAGGCGGTGCCTTTCGCGCAGTTTCGCCTCCGTCCTCTACAGCTGGAAATCCTCCGCAGATGGGACAAGAGGACGATCTCGCTGAATCGGCTGATGGCCCTTTCACGACCGACCAGGGATTCCCTGCAGTGGTGGCTCCAGCCACGTCACTTGTCACGGGGCCGGTCTTTCCTCAAACCGTCATGGTTAGTGGTGACCACCGACGCCAGTCTGAAGGGCTGGGGAGCGGTGTTCTTACACCACAGGGCTCAAGGCCTCTGGACTCAGTCGGAGTCGGCGTTGCAGATCAACGTGCTGGAGATCAAGGCGGTCTATCTGGCGCTCCTGGCGTTTCAGAAGTTACGGTCAGGACAGCCCATCCGGGTTCAGTCCGACAATGCGACGGCCGTCGCCTATATAAATCATCAGGGAGGGACCAGAAGTGCTCAGGCCCTCGCCGAAGTCCACCGCATTCTATCCTGGGTGGAGGACAACGACTGCCTGATCTCCGCAGTTCACATCCCAGGGGTCGAGAACTGGGAGGCCGACTACTTGAGCCGGCAGGGGATGGACGCCGGAGAGTGGTCTCTTCATCCGGACGTCTTCCGGGACATCTGCGGCAGATGGGGCACTCCGGACGTGGATCTGATGGCCTCACGGCTGAACCATCAGGTGCCACAATACATGGCGAGATCATAGGATCCTCAGTCTCTGGGGGCGGACGCCCTGATCCTGAGTTGGTCCGACTTTCATCTACCATATGTGTTCCCACCGCTAGCATTGATTCCCAAGGTTCTGTGGAAGATCAGGACGGAGTGCAGCGTAGCCATTCTAGTGGCACCGGATTGGCCCAGGAGGTCCTGGTATCCGGATCTGTGGCAACTGTCAGGCGGGAACCGGTGGGCTCTTCCAGAACGCGCAGATCTTCTCGCGCAAGGCCCCTTCTTCCACCTCAATTCCAGGGCCCTCAGATCGACTGCATGGCTCTTGAGGCCTGGCTGCTAACATCCAGAGGATTCTCTCCTACTGTGGTTGCCACTATGAATCGGGCTAGGAAGCCTGTATCACGGAGGATTTACCACAGAACGTGGAAAATCTTTTTCTCCTGGTGTGCCTCTGGTGGACGGTCACCGTGGCCCTTGTCCATTCCGACCTTGTTGGCTTTCCTACAATCGGGTTTGGAATTGGGTTTATCCCTCAGCTCCCTGAAGGGTCAAGTATCAGCTCTTTCAGTGCTGTTTGACAGGCGCTTGGCGCTCCTTCCTAAGGTTCGTCAATTTCTCCAGGGAGTGTCTCGGGTGGTCCTGCCGTATAGGCGACCACTGGACCCTTGGGATCTCAACATGGTCCTGGCGGCTCTACAGAAACCGCCTTTTGAGCCATTGAGAGAAGTTTCCCTCTCTTGTCTGTCACAGAAGGTGGTCTTTCTGGTGGCAATTACGTCTCTAAGACGGGTCTCTGAATTGGCTGCACTATCGTGCAAGTCGCCCTTTCTGGTGGTCCACCAAGACAAGGTGGTGTTGCGCCCGCGGGCAGAATTCTTGCCAAAGGTGGTTTCCACTTTTCACTTGAACCAAGAGATTGTTCTTCCATCATTCTGTCCTGCCCCTGTTCATCAGGTGGAGCGCGACCTCCACACTCTGGACCTCGTACGGGCTGTACGCATTTATGTGTCCAGGACTGCCTCCTTCCGGAGTTCGGACTCATTGTTCGTTCTGACGGCAGGTCGCTGTAAGGGGTCCGCGGCGTCAAAATCGACCTTGGCCAGATGGATCAAGGCACCCATTCAAGAGGCCTACCGTTCTTCTGGTTTGCCTCTCCCGGTGGGATTGAAGGCGCACTCGACCAGAGCTGTCGGTGCTTCCTGGGCTTTGCGACATCGCGCTTCTGCGCTACAGGTGTGTCAGGCGGCCACTTGGTCCAGCCTGCACACTTTCTCTAAGCACTATATGGTGCATGCCCATGCCTCTGCGGATGCAAGTTTGGGCAGGCGGGTCCTCCAGGCGGCGGTTGCCCACCTTTGAGGGGGACCGTGTATATCAACGTCTTTTGAGGAACTTTTCCCGCCCTGGGGTTCGCTTTAGGACATCCCCATTGTCTGGGTCTCCCATTATGATGATCAGAAAAAAGAGAATTTTGTTTACGTACCGTAAATTCTTTTTTCTTGAATCATCAATGGGAGACCCAGCACCCACCCAGTTGTTCCGTTGGATGTTTTGCATTTGACCTGTTCCCAGTTGGGACAGTTTATTCCGGGTTGTTGGACCGTCTGTGCACGGTTTCTTTCCCGATGTTTCGGGTGTGGTTTATGTTGTCTCCTCGCAGCTTATGGACCAAACTGAGGATATTCCCTGCGGTAGGGGTTTATAAGCGGAGGGGGCGGTGTCTACAAACTTGTAGTACCTAGTGTGGCCTCCGGAGGGCAGTGCCCTAAACCCCATTGTCTGGGTCTCCCATTGATGATTCAAGAAAAAAGAATTTACGGTACGTAAACAAAATTCTCTTTATTATATATGTTAGGCAGTTTTATTTTTTACCTTTTATTTTGGCAGCACCTATGCTATGTGGAGCTTGATTGCCGATGTGTTTCCATGTTTTATCTACTCTATTGTATGATGTTGTACCACAACCTTTCTTCTCATCTAACAGTAAATGGCGGCCGTCTCTGTAGTGCTGTATGTTTGGTCGCACTTTGTTCTTTTTTGAGTAGAGCTGGTTTTTATACCCTTTTCCCAGGGAGCATTGCCTGGTTTGCTATGCCAGCCACTCCAATAGTCAGAATCCTGTAGAGGCAGTAGACCTGTTTGTGAAGCCATGCTTGCCCACACATCTCCATAGAACAGAAATGGGCAAGGGAAATGGTTATTGGATGTACTTGAGATATAGCAGTGTATCCTCACAATAAAGATTGGAGGAACGTTAACATAATCATTTTTAGTTTCTAGAAAATCTATTTATAGTGCTAAAAACAGTTTTTGTAGACCATCAATTAAACTCACAGATCAGGCGCTTTTATCTCGAATTTAAAAACAACCTTTATTTCCATTTGTCTATTTCTCTGGATAACCTAATTAACAGATTTAGATATCTTTTTCAAATGATAGCATTGTCCTGCTTTTTTTGGGACGTTCATTTTTGCAAAGAAAGTTCTACCAAAATTGGTTCCATTAAAAATGTTGGTTAGTAGACAGTCTGTAAAGTTTATACTGGACAACAAAGGATTCTTTACTGAGATTGGGACACTTTGGCAGTGGTAGTTGTGGTTAAAGAGAACCTGTCACCTCCCTGGTACTTTCCAAAATGAAAGCACCACTGAATGCAGCATGTATGCTGCATTCAGTGAAGGTGTGTACCATGTCTCTAGCCCCCCCCCCCCCCCCCCCCAGTACCCTGAAAAAAACACTTTCTAAAGCTTATGGTTAAGGTGTCCGATGGGTCTGCTCACTGTGTACTGAGATTGCTGCTAGAAGGGTCCTCCCCACCTCCTGTATGTTTGTTCCGCCTCCTCTTCCTTGTGTCTCCCTTCATCTTCGGCACCTAGCATGTGGATTCACGCAGGCGCACACTGAGGACTTGATGTGAGTGGGGCCCGGGTGCCGTAACAGTGCATGTGTGTAACGCAAGCACCAGAGCCCGCCCTGCATACAGCATAACATTTAACAGGGCGGGCTCTGGTGCTTGCGTCACATCTATCTGATCATCTATTCCCTGTTTGTCAGATGAATTGCCTATCCTAATGATCAGACCACCAATGTTCAAGCTCCAGACAAGCCTTTTAATTTATTAAAACTGTGCTGTGATGTCTTTAAAGAGGTTTTCCACTACTAATGTGACCCCCTTTCTTTTGTACTAACTATGCCCAACTATCACTTTCCCAATCTACTTTTGCAGTCTTCCTTGCCCCTGTAAGGGTTTCTAAGATGCTTCTTTTTTTTTAAAAAAAAAATATATATATATTTTTAGGCCCTTTCATTGACTGTGGATTGCTGGGGGTTCTGGTCCAGTTTCTCCCACCAATCACTGTGCAGCTCTGGATATGAGAGTACATGGCTCCTGCCTGAGTGTGCACTGAGCTGAAGCTGTACTCTGCTCTGTGCCTTCTCTGTCAGGAGCTGTTCACCCATGCCTGCTGAGCTGTCACCTTCAGTGGTCCAACTGGTGGGAGTCTCCGAACCTGGACCCCTACCAATTAAAGGGACAAAAAGAAGAGTGTTTAAGTCTCCCATCATACTCAGATTATTTTATATAACACAGTATACCAAGTTGGATATTACTATTGGGATGAAGTTTTGCTATTAGCATGGACTTGTGACTAAGGGAGGACCACATTATAGATGGCAGAGGTTCAGAACCGGCATTTGCCTTTTTTTTTTTTTTTTTTTTTTAGTGGTGGTGGGTTGACTTTTTTGCAGTGGTGTAACTTGAAGCTCGGGGGCCCCAATGCAAAAGCTACAACGGGACCCCCAATTATTGCAAGTCTTCAATACTATTGATCTTTCTCTATTGACCAAAAGGACTTTTGGGGCTCCAGGTCCCAGACTCGATCGCAACCCATGCACCTATTTTAGTTACGCCCCTGCGTCTTAGAGTACTGAAGATACAGTATAGTTATACTGCTGAAAGATGGCAACGTATTAACAAGAAGGGTACCACCCAACACAACGCAAGTCTCTAATGTAAACCCTGCCAAAGAATAAATGTGAGCAGGCAAATCTGACCTGTAAATAAGATTACCATATGATTTTTATTTTTGACTTGTAAAATTATTTCATATGTATTTGGTTGGTCCTTAATTTAGATCTCCCCTTATTTTTACAGATACTTAAGAAGTTCAAAAAGCCTGCCCCTACATCAAGAGGACCAGCCCTAACCAAATACTTCTCAAGGGAACAGAGGGTTTATTGGAACCCATGAAGTATATTACACAGCAGCAGTTCCTGAGTCTCTGGGAGAGAACACTATCACTATTAGATTATTTCTAGCTTTCTTTTTTTTCTTTTTAGGGTACACTTTTTATGTCTGAATATCTTTTTTTTTAAAGCATTAGGTAATTTTTTGTTTTTAGATTTTAATTTCCTTCCAATCTAGCCAAGATCTGTGTGGGTTTTCCTCGTGCGTTTCTCTGTTTTGTTGTTGCGTTTGTTTGTACCCTTCTACCCATCTTAATGGACCGTTTGTTAATATTCTATTTATGCGGTAGAAGCAGTGGGTCTGGTTTTTAGATGTTAATGTATGTTGTGGGGATATAGCTAGACCTTTTTATAGGCTTTACGTGAGCTTGTGTAATTTATAATGACTAAATGGATATTATTTGTAACACTAACAAATCAAAACTCATGTTTTTTTATGTAGGAAAATGTGTGTTTCCCCATGTTCTTGTGTCTTACCAGCACACTTTCTACGTCAGTGCTTGTGTACAATGACATTTAGGTTACAACTTGGGGGTTTCTGGTGCGATCTATGTAACATGTTGAATCATGTTTTGTTCTATTTTCTTATTATAATGATCAAGTGTCGATTAATTGCACCTGTAGGGATGTTCTTTGGCTATGCATAGACAATCACTGCTTCTGATATTTTATTAATGATATAGCAACTGTGTTCTGAGGTGGGTCTCAAACTTATAGTATTTTTCTACTGATCTCTTCCTCTGTCAGGCTGGACAGTACTCAGGGGTAAAGGACACATACGTAGGTGAGAGTAGTATGTTCTGACATTGAGCCAATATTGGCGGCACACCGTACACCTTCAAAGTGGATGATGCCTTCTCGTACGTTCTCTTTGGAAACTGTGAAAAGTGTTCTGGGTTCATGGCCTTGTATTAGGACTCTGGATGTCTGGACATTGGCTTTGTAGGCGTCCCACAAAATAAGCTGTAGATTTATGTACTCTTGAAGATGTGTCCTGTAAAGGTAGCTCTGTCATGTTCCTCCATAAGTAGGATATCGGGAAGATCTACTATAATGAAATGTGGTATTTGTAGAAACTAAAACTTGAACTAAATTTGATGTCGCAGGAAGCACAATACCTAAATATCTTGTTGGGCACTTTTTTTTGTAATATAGAAGATGGTGGTTTCCACTTGCCGCTTATTGTACACCACTTTTTTGAAGTACCTCCAAGCTTTGTTTTAAGGATGTCCCATTAAGTTCTTTGGGAATAAACCTGGACTGATAGTTGTTTTTGGAAAATATAATCCAATTTGGACTTCTGAAATGCCACATGCTTTATATCACAATGTTTAGGCAGGCTTGCAGGATACATCTCACTCGCAGCAATAATGACTGCGTCCATTGAATGAGTATGTGAGAATCTGATACATATTTGACAGTGTCTTTTAAAGATTTTTTTAATGTAATGGGTTATTTACCACTAGTCGCATGCTTACCTGAAACACAACGCCATTATGTGCATGATAGCCCAACTTACTATAGCTAGTAACAGGGCTATGGAGTTGGTAAGCCAAACCTCTGACTCCTCAATTTCCCTAAACCCAACTCCGACTCTACCAAAATGGACTCTGATTCCACGACTCCGACTCCACCGCCATTGTGTGCATTCGGCAAGCCAAACCTCCAACTCCAACTCAGACTCTTCTAATTTCCTGAATCTGACTCTACGAAAATGGACACAAACTCCAACTCCGCAGCTCTGCTGTGCAGTCGGTAGGCCAAACCCCAACTCCTCAATTTCACTGAATCCAAATCCACCAAAATGGACTAAGACTTCGACTCCAACTCCACAGCCATTGTGAGCAGGTGGTAAGCCAAACCTCCAACTCTGACTTCTCAGTTGCCCTGATTCCGACTCCAACTTCGATGCCACCAAAATGGGCACAGACTCCAGCTTTACAGCCATAGCTAGTAATCCTTAAAACATGGCCATTGGTTGTACTTACAAAGAGGGTATAACTATTTTCATACATTTATCACTCCAGAATTGAGAGGCTGAGCAATAATCTTCCAAAGATGTGATTTTTAATTTTTTTTTTCTTATGTAGTATAAAAGAACAAGTCAGCGTTATTTTGTAATTTACTAACGTGTTTTTAACAGAGGCATATTTTGTGAGAGGGATCAAAGATAAGTTTGCAGTTGCTTATTTTTATGTCTTTAATGAAAAATAAAAAAATAAATAAAATGGGGGTTTACATTCTTGCCTAATGCATTAAAATACTAATCCTTTTACAGACGGATGATTGCGTGACATAAGTTGTTCTGTGTGTATGTGATAATAAACAGGTTGCTGCTCATTTTAGGAACGCATTATGCTGTGAGATGATTTTACTTGGAGCTTGTTTATCCCTTACTGAATTTTTTAAAAGCTTGGTGTTTTATGAAAGTGTGCCAACCTTGATGAGGTTTATAGGATTTTCAAGATAATGTACAGTAATCCTCTCTTGTATTTTTGTCTGAAATAAAATACAGAAGAGTAAGACATCTCTGTGTCATTATTGGGTTTTGATGTTTCTTTTAATATTTTAGAAATGTTTTCTTCTTTCATTACTCATCTTTGTTAAGGTACTGTTACACGCTTCAATGTTGAAACGATATCACTAACGATGTCACGGGAGCACGGTCGTTAGGACATCGTTTAGAGATCGTGGGTGAGATGTCACATGCCTAGATATCGTGAACGACACACCAACGATCCAGCGAGCAGCTATCGTTCGCACAACCCAGCGAACGATACTTGCTCACTGTTGTCAATAGGGGAAGTCGTTAATGACATCGTTATCGCGGTGTCACACAGAACGATGCAGCAGGTTGGCTGATTGTGGATCGTCTGATTTGAGAACATGTTCTCAAATCTGCAATCAACGATTTATCGTAATATAATCTCGGTGTTACACTCAACAACGTCCTATCGATGTCATTTGAACGACTCCAATCCCGTGACGTTTCAGAAATGTCGTTCACGATATCGTACCGTGTAATGGTACCTTCAATCAAACCGCTGGATCCTGAGGACTGGATAGTCCATCTGAATCCAACTGGTTTACATACACACGTTTCCAATTGGGGCTGTCTGAGAGAGCTGGGATCACTACTCCTCTTTTTCCAGCAGTTCGATCAAGAATGAGTGGCTCAGTGGCAGACAAGCCAATTATTTCAGAGCCCCTGTTCTCCAGGCTAGACATGAGCGAACTGTTCAAATTTTGGGTTCCGTTGCAAACGATCGTGTGGGTGTTTCGGGCTCAATCATGCTGTTCGGTGCCCAGCGTAACCCCTGTCAATGACTAATTGGCTATTAAGCTCTCCACCCTTATAAAGCCACCCATAAGGCAAACACCTCTGGGGTTGGCAGGGCGGTGATTTGATGTTAAAAATATCACTACCGAGCTAATGACGAAAATATTTTTTTTTAATAACCCCAGTGCGAGATGAAAGCGGCTTACACTGGCTCAACCACCCTGCGTAACTAAGCACAGCCATCCCAGAATGCAGCACTTTCAAGATGGAAATCCTGCCCAAACTCCAGACGCGAAACAGATCGCTCATATCTACTCCAGACAAGTAGGAGTATCAGTAGTTTGATACCCCACACCGATTTATGAGAATAGGTGATGGCTTTCAATGTTGGGATTAATCATTTACTATTACGGCTGCTTGTGGTCTGTGCAACACATCGTGCATGAACTGAAGAAAAAATGTTCTACATTGAAGCAAAAGAAAATGAGTATGCAACTATCATATTCCAGGCAAATCTAAATTATTTCATTTTATTAAAGTCACAAGTAACAATCACAGGGAAAATCCCAACTAAAAACATTCAAAATGGCCTAAAAGCTGGAGAAATGTCTAAATCGGCATATAATAAAGCTATAAGTATAGTAAATTATAGTACAGTACAGTAACACATCTTGTCTAAAAATATAGACTAGGAACATCAATGAGTAAATAAGCATCTGGAGTATATAAGGCCCCTTTCACATCATCTGCCGTGATCGGCAAAAACCGCTGATGAATTCAAATTCAAATTGCTTCTTCTCACCCACAAAGCTCTTCACAGTGCAGCACCCCCCTACCTCTCCTCCCTCATCTCTGTCTATCACCCCACCCGCTCTCTACGTTCCTCAAATGACCTTCGACTAACATCTGCACTAATCCGATCCTCCCACTCCCGGCTCCAAGACTTTTCCAGAGCTGCACCAAACCTCTGGAATGCTTTACCCAAAGAAATCAGGACTATCCACAACTTGCATGGCTTCAGACGATCCCTAAAAACGCATCTTTTTAAGGTGGCCTATCATACTCCCTAATAAGTCCATTGTACTGTAGACAGTGAATGGGCTATCCTTTGGACATTACTCTTCTACAAACTCCACCAAACCATAAAGGTCTACACAGACTGTCTGATGACCATCCATGTAAGCTTAGTCCTATGCCCCACTTCCTCAAGATGCCTGGACCATCAGTGCAATAAGCCCCGGCACCTTGTGCAACCCCTATCCCGTTGTAGATTGTAAGCTCTTTTGAGCAGGGTCGCCTTCATTTCTTGCTTTATTTATTGTATTTTCTTTGTTACATTGATTCTATGTTTATTGTTTTGTATCCAATTATTGCACTTTA
Source organism: Allobates femoralis (assembly GCA_033576535.1). Classification (NCBI taxonomy): domain Eukaryota; kingdom Metazoa; phylum Chordata; class Amphibia; order Anura; family Aromobatidae; genus Allobates; species Allobates femoralis. The sequence continues at coordinate 115,442,497 of JARQOC010000005.1, forward strand.
TTTGTTCTCTACTGTAATTACTTACTGTATTTTCTGTACTCTAACCCTACATTGTAAAGCGCTGCGGAATATGTTGGCGCTATATAAATAAATAAAGCTTTATTATTATTATTATTATCCCTTTGGAAGTGCACTGAGATACAGGCTGATTTGCTGCTAAGGGAAAAAAAAGGAAAAAAAAACCTCTTTATATCTGATTCTCTAGCGAGTGTGACCGCGAGCTTTGTGTGACAGAGCGCAAGTGCGACAGAAGTAAGTGTGTGACTTGTGATTCAGTGACTTTGGATTCAGGGAGTTTGGAAGGGAGGACTTACTGAATTGCTGATTGTATTTTATTAATACTTTGCATTTCTTTTTACTTATCATTTCTGTCTGGTGCAATTCCCATTAGGAAATGAGCTCCATGATTGGCAATGCCATCCAGTGTACATCTTGCCACATGTATGCATTCCTTGACCAGCCGGCCGAGGGTGCATACTGCTGTGTGAGATGTGAGTACGTTGTGCATTTGGAAGCCCAGATACTGGATCTAAATGAACGACTGACAACGTTGAGATCCATAGACAATATGGAAAGGAGTCTGCTGCTCACTGAACAGCTGCTCAATGGGATAGATGTGGGGGAGGATGGTACTATGGAGCCTCAGGACCATGAGGTAGCTAGCTGGGTGACAGTTAGAAGGCGGGGTAGAGGGAAGGGTGCCAGGGAGGCTAGCCCTGATCTGGCACACCCCAATAAATTTGCTATGTTGGCAGATGAGGGGGGTGTGAGTTCAGGGATAGCACTGCTGCAGCAGGGCATGACCTCTGAAAGCCAGAGGAGTGTCTTCTCCAGTAAGGGGGAAAACAGGAGAGTAGGGCAGGCCAGACAGGTGCTGGTAGTGGGGGACTCAATTATTAGGGGAATAGATAGGGCAATCTGTCACAAAGACTGGGATCGTCGAACAGTGTGCTGCCTACCTGGCGCTCGAGTCCGGCACATCGCTGATCGGGTTGACATTACTGGGAGGGGCTGGTGAGGACCCAGCGGTCATAGTGCACATTGGCACAAATGACAAAGTTAGAGGTAGGTGGAAGGTCCTTAAAGATGATTTCAGGGAATTAGGCTGCAAGCTTAAGGCAAGGACCTCCAAGGTAGTATTCTCTGAAATACTGCCTGTACCACGTGCCACACCAGAGAGGCAACGGGAGATTAGGGAGATAAATAAGTGGCTCAGGAATTGGTGTAGGAAGGAGGGGTTTGGGTTCCTGGAGAACTGGGCCGACTTCTCTGTTGGCTACAGGTTCTATGCTAGGGACGGGCTGCACCTCAATGGGGAGGGTGCAGCTGTGCTGGGGGAGAAAATGGCTAGAAGGTTGGAGGAGTGTTTAAACTAGGGATTGGGGGGGAGGGTATTCATTGTATAGGAGGGGAAGATAGTGTAAACCGTAACCTGGGCACAAGTAATAAAATTGGGGGTGGCATGGGGGGTGGGGTTAGAACAGTCAATCTAGTAGGAAGGAATAGAGGTAAAGAGAGATGCATAAAGTGCATGTTCACTAATGCCAGAAGCCTCACCAACAAAATGGAGGAATTAGAATTGATTTTGTTGGAAAATAATTATGACATGGTGGGAATTTCGGAGACTTGGCTGGACGAGAGCCATGACTGGGCTGTTAATTTACAGGGCTATTGTCTGTTCAGAAATGACCGTACAAATAGGCGAGGAGGAGGTGTATGTTTATACGTAAAATCATCCTTAAAACCCATCCTGCGTGATAATATAGGTGAATCTAATGGAAATGTAGAGTCTCTGTGGGTGGAGATAAGGGGAGGGGGAAAAAATAATAAATTACTGATAGGGGTTTGTTACAAGTCCCCAACAATAATGGAAGTGGAGGAGAATATCCTCATAAAGCAAATAGATGAAGCAGCGACTCAGGGAGAAGTCATTATTATGGGGGACTTCAACTACCCTGAAATACATTGGGGATCAGAAACCTGCAGTTCCAGCAAAGGTAATAAGTTTTTGAAAACTATAAGAGCAAATTACCTTTCACAACTGGTTCAGGACCCAACAAGAAGGGGGGCACTGCTGGACCTAATATTAACCAACAGGCCAGACCGCATATCAAATATACGGGTTGGAGGTCACTTGGGTAATAGTGATCATAACTTAATAAGCTTTCAAGTATCCTTTACTAAGACGTGTAGTAGAGGGGCCACAAGGACACTAAACTTCAGGAAGGCAAATTTCCAACGGTTGAGAGATGATCTTAGTGCAATAAACTGGGACGATGTCCTGAGACATAAAAGTACACAACACAAATGGGAGATGTTTATTAGCATCCTGAATAGGACCTGTGCACAATATATACCCTATGGGAATAAGCATGCTAGAAATAGGAGGAAACCACTATGGCTAAATAAAGCGGTAAGAAGTGCAATATGTGACAAAAAGAAAGCATTTAGGGAATTAAAGCAAGTAGGTAGTGATGAAGCATTAAATAAATACAGAAAATTAAATAACATTTGTAAAAAGCAAATCAAGGCAGCAAAGATTGAGACAGAGAGACTCATTGCCAGAGAAAGTAAAACGAATCCCAAAATATTTTTTAACTACATAAATAGTAAGAAACTAAAAAATGATGGTGTTGGCCCCTTTAAAAATAGTCTGGGTGAAATGGTGGATGAGGATGAGGAAAAAGCAAATATGCTAAATGACTTTTTTTCAACGGTATTTACACAAGAAAATCCCATGACAGACAATATGATCAGTGATAACAAAAATTCTCAATTAAACGTCACCTGCTTAACCCAAGAGGAAGTACGGCATCGTCTAAAAATCGCTAAAATTGACAAATCCCCGGGCCCAGATGGGATACACCCCAGAGTGCTGCAGGAATTAAGTACTGTCATAGATAGACCATTATTTTTAATATTTAAAGATTCCATAATAACAGGGTCTGTACCACAGGACTGGCGTATAGCAAATGTGGTGCCAATATTCAAAAAGGGGACAAAAACTGAACTTGGAAATTATAGGCCAGTAAGCTTAACCTCTACTGTGGGTAAAATCCTAGAGGGTTTTCTAAGAGATGCTATACTGGAGTATCTGAAGAAAAATAACCTCATGACCCATTATCAACATGGTTTTACGAGGGACCGTTCCTGTCAAACTAATCTAATAAGCTTCTATGAAGAAGTAAGTTCTGGACTGGACCAAGGAAATGCAGTGGATGTGGTGTATATGGACTTTTCAAAAGCTTTTGATACGGTGCCACACAAAAGGTTGATACATAAAATGAGGGCAATGGGGATAGGGGAAAATATGTGTAAGTGGGTTAAGAACTGGCTTAGTGATAGGAAACAAAGGGTGGTTATTAATGGAACACACTCAGAATGGGTCACAGTTAACAGTGGGGTACCACAGGGGTCAGTGTTGGGCCCGCTTCTATTTAATATATTTATTAATGACCTTGTAGGGGGCATACAGAGTAGAATCTCAATATTTGCAGATGACACTAAACTCTGCAGGGTAATCAATACAGAGGAGGACAATTTTATATTACAGGAGGATTTATGTAAACTAGAAGCTTGGGCTGCTAAATGGCAAATGCGCTTTAATGGGGATAAATGTAAAGTCATGCACTTGGGCAGAGGAAACAAAAGGTATAATTATGTGCTTAATTGTAAAACACTGGGCAAAACTGTCACTGAAAAAGACCTGGGTGTATGGGTAGATGACAAACTCACATTTAGTGGCCAGTGTCAGGCAGCTGCTGCAAAGGCAAATAAAATAATGGGATGTATTAAAAGAGGCATAGATGCTCATGAGGAGAACATAATTTTACCTCTATACAAGTCACTAGTGCGACCACACTTAGAATACTGTGTACAATTCTGGTCTCCGGTGTATAAGAAAGACATAGCTGAACTAGAGCGGGTCCAGAGAAGAGCGACAAAAGTTATTAGAGGACTAAGGGGTCTGCAATACCAAGACAGGTTATTAAACTTGGGGTTATTTAGCTTGGAAAAACGAAGGCTTAGGGGTGATCTTATAATAATGTATAAATATATGAGGGGGCAGTACAGAGACCTTTCTAATGATCTCTTTACTCTTAGGCCTGAGACTGGGACAAGGGGGCATCCTCTACGTCTGGAGGGAAGAAGGTTTAATCATAATCACAGACGCGGATTCTTTACTGTAAGAGCAGTGAGACTATAGAACTCTCTGCCACATGATGTTGTAATGAGTCACTACTAACATTTAAGAAGGGCCTGGATGCCTTTCTTGAAAACTATAATATTACCAGTTATATATACTAGATTCTTTGATAGGGCGTTGATCCAGGGAATTAGTCTGATTGCCGTATCTGGAGTCAGGAAGGAATTTTTTCCCCCAATGTGGAGCTTAGTGTTGCCACATGGGGTTTTTTTTGCCTTCCTCTGGATCAACATGTTAGGCTATGGGTTGAACTAGATGGACTTAAAGTCTTCCTTCAACCTTAAAAACTATGTTACTATGTATTATGTGAAAGCACCCTAACACAATACAATAGACGTCACAAAAATTACCAATAAAAGTTTATAATTAAGACCATAAATGCCTAATCATAGTTAACATGAAAAATTTAAATATCCTGGATGATAGAAATCATAAGAACGGAGAAAGAGCCCCATGTGTTTTGCTGCTTTAACCAATGTCCTTCTGGGTAATTACCTGGAAATCCATTCAAGGCTTTAAAATAATGCTGCTGTATAAAGCACCAAAAACGTGGATAAAAGTTAAAGAAAACAAAATAAAACAATAAAAATCATTTTGTTGACTTTAAGGAAAAAAACAGATTGAGAGCTGCATTTTAAAGACTATTATTCTTCACTATAACTTCCTTTGATGTGCTTTTTTTCTTGTAACAAGTCATACAGAGACTTCCTTTTTTAAATTTGTTTATAGCCCTTCTTTCGGGGTTCGATTATAATTGACTGATAGGCGACTTAAGGATCTAATCAAACATTAAGAGCCTACTTCTCCAGTGACTCCGCGTCATAAATGTACATTATCAGATTGGCATGCTAATGGTGCCCATACACTTTAGATCTGTTGGCTCAACACCTCTAACGTATCTACCTGAGGAACAAAACGTTGGGTGCTTAATTTCAAATGGCTCAAACCTTATTCCCTGTGCTAATCTCCCTACAGACAATTCCGAGACAATACACATTAGGTTGTGGGCCAGAATGGCAGGTTCAGTTGATTTATATTTTAATAATCATCCTTAAAAGTTTGTATACTTGAGTGTCAGACAACTTTATTGGGCACATTAGGTTACTGTTGATCCTGATCATTTTGAAGGCGTACTCTATAAACCTGTGATTCTCAACTCCTCCAATCCTCAGGACCCACCAACAGGGCCTGTTTTCAGGATTTCCTTAGTATTGCACAGGTGATAATATAATTACCTGCACAGGTGATGATTCTAATACTAAGGACATACTGAAAACATGCACTGTTTTGGGGTCTTGAGGACTGGAGTTGAGAAACACTGCTATAAGCCCCAATACTGAAATAGATGAGAATTGGGTGAAACTGCTGATTTCCACAGTACCAGCCAACCATGTGATGTGCATGGGGGGGAGGGGGGCTTCCAGCAGATGATAGAGAGTATAATTAGGCTCTTGGAATTTCAGGGGGAAATCTGCCTGACAGGTCCATTGCAGCAATTTCTGACTTTCGCCCATAAAAAATTCTCCTGAGCACTCTAGTATTGTGAAGTTTGTTCATCCGCTATACTTTGTGAATAGCAAACAGGCAGATGTTGAAATTTAAAATGCCTGAAGCTTGTTTTTCCAACATGCCCAATCTTTTTTGTTCTCCCTGTTGAGTCAGGCACAGTATAGCCGGCAGGAAAAGTTTTGGGGGATCTACAGCTATCTCTTCAATGTCCATTTTTAAACCAGTTTAATGGAAAAATGCATAACCATGACAGCAAGAACAATAAAGGTTTATTGAGAAGAATTATTTTTACCAAAACAAAACGAAAAAAGGCAAAGACCAGTACACATTTTCGGCAATCGGAACAAAAACTAAGAGATATGTTGTGTACATTGTTACTACAGTAAGTAGGAAAGTGAGGATAAACAAAAGGGGGAGCAGCACTATCCCTTCGAGGTATGAGATGTTAAGGCATTCTCTCACTTATGATGAAAGGTGTGTGACAGGTGACTTACACCAGGATTTCCATACATTATCAATTTTATATGGGCAGTGTCTAAATTTTATACACTATTCTTTCATATATTAAATACCGTAAATGTTCATCCATTGCACTATTATCGGAGGTCTACTGTCCATACTTCACATCTTGATTGGTTTCCTAGCCATGAGCAATATTTCTCAAATTAAAATATGTGGCTAATGAGGCCAGACCTCGTCACCTAACACACCCAACAAACGTATTAAATGTGAGCATGGCACTGAAAGATAACTGCTACTCTCTAGACATCGGTGACTACAGGATAAAGCACAATAGATAGATAATGTCTGCCTCTCCCACACCACATTGAAGACCGCTCCATGGGGAAGTCCTTGCATTTTATATAAAAGTGGCAAAGTGGCATTGATATGTATGTGAGTCTATTATTAAGGCCGGAGACGCACTGAGGGCGACACATGCAAGATACTCTCATGAGTCTCTCGGAATGGCCCCTGCCTCTCTGGACGGGAGCATGGAGCTCCATAGAAACACAAACAGCTGATGTGCTCCCGTTCACAGAGGCAGGGGCTGTTCTGGGTAAGTCATGCGAGTATCTTGTATGCATGTCGCTTAGTGTGTCTCTGCCCTTAACTGATGGTGAAACGTGCATGAGGGGTTTCAAGTGCCTCCAGTAATTAATGTGTAAGGGAGGAACTATGAAGAACGCTAATGTGTGTAGGAAAAATATATAGAACCCCAGAAAATTGTCTGGAATGTCAGTCCTTATAAAAATCTCCTTTACCTCAATGTTTGTTATTTCTATGTCTATATCTCTAAACCAGAACACATTTGTTAAAATCATTCAATGATGCTCTAATAGAGACCAGCTCTCCATTCACTTACCACCGGGTGAGCCTGGCTATATACAAGTCCATCTGAGAAAACAGAAATACGGGGTCATGGTGAAATCAGCAACCTAACCCAATCATGAGACAGAAGGTGTTTCTAAGGCTCCCTGTATACACTTTACCCCAGCTATAGTCACGGTTCACAGTTTTGACCTAATCGCTCATTGTTGGCAAGCAATAAGATCTGAGAAAAAATAAACAGTAAGTGAGTATCCTCTATGCACACTGATGTACACATTGTATGCTGGCAGTATGTAGCAGGCAGAGCAGTAATGGAGCACTACTGATATGTTCTCTTATGTGATAGAATTGGGCCAATTATGATAATGACACACTGATCAGAGTTTGAGCCAAGTGTCATTTAGGCTGAAGTCAGACAGACTTATGACTCGAGTGAGGATCACAATTCTCAGGCTGGCCATCGGCTCTCCAGACTTGAGTGTGACAGCTGCATATAAATACATGAAACTAATGCTCGGGTCAGGAGAGCCGCAACCAGTCTCAGCAGCGCAATGCAATCCTTTTGCGAGTCATATGGCAGTGGGATTCCTGCCTTACTGTGATCTGATTCTGTCACGAAAGAATTGGCGCAGACATAGAAATAATTTTCTCCCTCTCCATTATCCATGTAAATTGCACTGTACTCTGATGACATCTGAGTGCAGTCCGACGGTTTCCACAGACTTGAATGGCTACCTGCTGTCCAATATACACTGCCAAGCACAGCATACTGTGTTTGTTTTTTTTTGTTTTTTTGTCATACCGAATCAACATAAGGAACAAAAAAAAAAAAAAAAAAAAAAGGGCTGGTCATTACTGCTCTATAGAATAACATTGGTCCAACATGAAACATCCAATTGTCCTTGTCCATGTTATACTCTCATGTGAGTGAGCACTTGGGCTATATCTGGACTGGATCACCCAGTCACTCAGTCTTTTGAAAACCATTTAGATTGATGTAAAATAATAAGTGTTACCTTAGCAATTTCTTATGACTACCTTTCTATTGCTCACCTGGTCCCCAGCCAGCCTCTGTATTTCCTGCACCATCTGAAAACACCTGCAACTGCTACAGCGATGACCAACACAATAAAAAATACAGCCAGCAGCTGCCTTCTTCAGTCACTTGTCAGTGTAGATGACGTAAGGAGAATAGAGACAGACTAATATGGCTCCCAGGAAGTCTCTGGAATTGTTGAGCATTTTATTTTAGAGTGGTGCTTTAAATCGAAGTCCCCTGCTCCATCTTATACTCACCCTCCAGCTTCTTGATTTGTTTCCTGCATCGCTCCAACCAGCCTTCTCCAGTTTGTGACCTGTCTGCAGCTCCAGTGTTTCATGGAGCTCACCGAAGATCACAACTCAATAAATCTATATGAGTGCCTCATTCTAGCTCTCAAAGAGATGCATTGGAAGCTTGTGACATACCTTCTGGCTTCTGCAAGGACAGAAGTTATGGGCAGAAGATGGCATGAGAGCAGTGCCGAAAAAGAATGAAACCACGGAGGGTGGGTATAAGACTGCAGGCAGGGGACTTAAGTTAAAGTGCCACTCCAGCTCGGGAAAAAAAAAAACAGTGGAGTGGCACTTCACAGGGGTTTTACTGTTTCAGAAATCACTTTTATCAGGTACAGTTGTTTGTTTTAAATAAGTTCTTTACTCACCGTCCCCGGTTTCAGCACTCTGTGTCTCCACAGCTGCCGGTCAGTGAGCTCAGCACCTACTCAGGCATGGCTGCACTGTGATTGGCTGCAGGGATGTTTACATGACATTAGCACTGCAGACCATAGAAGCGGTGCAGACTTGGTGCTGGACACAAGGAGAGTGTATACAGAACATTGTTTTATTAAAACTGCACCTGCCGAAAGGGTTTTGTTGCACCAAGAAAAACCAATTTAAGGGGAGTAGTAACCATTCTGAACTTCATAACCATCTATTTTGTAGGATCACCTGATCCTATGATAGGAAATTGAATTGGAAACAGATCCCACCTGACTTAATTTCTTACTTCTTTTTCACAAAAAGATGGTTGAAAATGTTTTCAGTCTTGATTACCAACAGAATGGATTACGTGTAGGTTTGATCTCAGCTTAAGCTTTCTGTAGGCCATAAAAAAAAATCTCCATTTTTTTTTAGTATCTGTATAAAGCTGCATTTTTACACGTTAGTTTTTTACCCTTCATACTCCTTCAATTCTCCTGACCCAAATGAAAAGCTTTAAAATGCATCTATGAAGCTGTTGGATCAAGTCAGGAGACCTGGGGATCGCTACACTTACATGGACGGTAAAACACTAATGTGAATGCAGCCTTATAGCTGTAGGACTTTAATGTATAATCTAAGATCAGTGGTGGTGCTGTCTCGGTATTGTAGCCATGATAATATACAATTAAGTGCAGCCACATTTTTGCTACTTGGAAGTAGCTTATTTCATTAGCAATGATATTCTTATTGGATGTTGAGTGGCAGACAACAGCCTCTGGAGTACGTGGGATCAGGTTATATTTTATGTTAGCACAGAAATACATGCCCTGGAGGCAATAGAGGAGCTGCCATATGTGTAGTTGAACTATACACTGAATATGGGGCTTTAATCTAACCATTACAGCAGCTGTCAAAGTACATCGGGATCGGCTACTAGTAGAGAACGCCAGGTTGAAGATGAACCACATACTTTTCCTTGATAACTGAATGGTGATCAATTATCCTGAATTACTCGGCTGTTTTAGCAAAGTTTATAGATAGGTAACTTCGGCATGTGAAGGGCAACAAAATTATAATTAGTTGCTTTTTTACTGAAGTGATAAGTGATGAGCGAGCGCTAACATGCTCAATACTCTAAACGAGCAGATGCTCAGATGGGCTTGAGTCGTTTACGGAGTACAGTGGAAGTCAATGGGAAGCTCGAACATTTTTCCGAAGATTCGAGTTTTCCATTGACTTTCACTATACTCCGTAATCGAGACAAACCCGCCTGAGTGTCTGACTTGCTTGTTGCGAGTACCAAACACTCAAGCATGTTAGTGCTCGCTCATTACTAGAAATTATGTTTTATTGATCTCCAACCAGTGAAAAGACAAAAATATCCGACATTTCAGCCATTCTAGCCTTTGTCAATGTTATCTGTATCAGGCGGTGGTCGGCATGTCAGTGTAGTGGAGTAGATGCATCTAGTCCAACATAAGAGGTTTTAAGTTCAGCATCAGTAGTACCCAAGGTGCTGTGATTTTGGGCAGCTTAATAATGTAGTCTTGAATTGACAAATATTTCAGACGCTCAATACTTGATGATTGTAAGCTCACCAGTAAGATATTACATACCGTGAGGATAATCAGTATTTGAAACACTGACAATTTAGCAAATTTTTCCACCTACAAAGAATGGAGATGTCTGTAATTTTTATTGGACATACACTTCAACTGTGGGAGTCAGAATCTAAAAAAAAATTCCAGAAAACCACATTGTATGAAGTTTACATACAAATTTTATTTTTATTGCATGAAATAAGTATTTGATACAATAGAAAAACAGAACTTAATATTTGGTACAGAAACCTTTGTTTGCAATTACAGAGATGAGACATTTCCTGTAGTTCTTGATCAAGTTTTCACACACTGTAGCAGGGATTTTGGCCCACTCCTCCATACAGATCTTTTTCACATCTTTCAGGTTTCGGACCTATCGCTGGCAAAATTGAGTTTCGGCTCCCACCAAAGATTTTCTATTGGGCTCAGGCCTGAAATCTGGCCACTCCAGGTCCTTGAAATGTTTCTTCCGTAGCCACTCCTTAGTTGCCCTGGCTGTGTGTTTTGGGTCATTGTTATACTGGATGACCCATCTTCAATGCTCTTACTGAGTAAAAGAGGTTGTTGGCCAAAATCTCGCGATACATGACCCCATCTTTTTCCTCCCTTCAATATAGTGCAGTCTTGCTGTTGCTTTTGCTGAAAAGCACCCCAAAATTATGATGTTTCCATCTCATGCTCGACAGTGTTCTTGGGGTTGTACTCATCCTTCTTCTTCTTTGAAAAACGGCGGCCAATGAGCTCCAAGTATGCAAATAGCGCATGCTGAACATTCGAATTTCGCACCAATTTGCAGCCTGCATGAGCACCGCTTCCGCAGGTATGCACGGTCCGGCAAACGTGGACCCAGCGCGCACAAGCCAGCCGGGAGACGACCGGCGTAAGCTGGTCATTTCTCAGCTGGCGAGGACAATTTTATATTACAGGAGGATTTATGTAAACTAGAAATTTGGGCTGATAAATGGCAAATGAGCTTTAATGGGAATAAATGTAAGGTCATGCACTTGGGCAGAGGAAATAAAGGTATAATATGTGCTTAATTGTAAAACACTGGCAAAACTGTCACTGAAAAAGACCTGGTGTATGGGTAGATGACAAACTCACATTTAGTGGCCAGTGTCAGGCAGCTACTGCCAAGGCAAATTAAATAATGGGATGCATTAAAGAGGCATAGATGCTCATGAGGAGAACATAATTTTACCTCTATACAAGTCACTAGTGCAACACACTTAGAATACTGTGTACAATTCTGGTCTCCGGTGTATAAGAAAGACATAGCTGAACTAGAGCGGGTCCAGAGAAGAGTGACTAAGGTTATTAGAGGACTGAGGGTCTGCAATACCAAGACAGGTTATTAAACTTGGGGTTATTTAGCTTGGAAAAACAAAGGCTTAGGGGTGATCTTATAATAATGTATAAATATATGAGGGGACAATACGGATAACTTTTTAATGATCTCTTTAATCTTAGGCCAGAGACGGGACAAGGGGGCATCCTCTACGTCTGGAGGAAAGAAGGTTTATCATAATCACAGACGCGGATTCTTTACTGTAAGAGCAGTGAGACTATGGAACTCTCTGCCACATGATGTTGTAATGAGTGAGTCACTACTAACATTTAAGAAGGCCTGGATGCCTTTCTTGAAAACTATAATATTACTGGTTATATATACTAGATTCTTTGATAGGGCGTTGATCCAGGGAATTAGTCTGATTGCCATATCCGGAGTCAGGAAGGAATTTTTTCCCCAATTTGGAGCTTAGTGTTGCCACATGTTTTTTTTGCCTTCCTCTGGATCAACATGTTAGGCTATGGGTTGAACCAGATGGACATAAATCTTCCTTCAACCTTAAGAATACCGATGCATTAGAATCGGGCCACCATCTAGTAATTCTAATAATTGCACTAGCAGTTGTTGTCTTCTCGCCAAGCTTCTTGCCTATTGCCCTGTACCCCATCCCAGCCTTGTGCAGGTCTATAATTTTGTCCCTGGTGTCCTTAGACAGCTAGTTGGTCTTGGCCATGGTGGAGATGTTGGAGTGTGATTGATTGTGTAGACAGGTGTCTTATACAGGTAATGAGTTCAAATGTGTGGTTAATACAGATGATGACTGCAGAGTAGGAGGGAGAAAAACTAGCAGGTCTGTTAGAGCCAGAATTCTTGCTGGTTGGTAGGTGAACAAATACTTTTGTCATGCAATAAAATTCTATTTAATTATTTAAAAATCATACAATGTGATTTTATGAATTTTTTTTTTTAGATTCTCTTTTCACAATTGAGGTTTACCTATGATAAAATGACAGGCCTCTCCATTATTTGTAGGTGGGAAACTTGCCAAATCGTCGGTGTATCAAATACTTATTTTCCCTGTGAATTCTCCTTGTGCAGTTTTTCTTCATTATGATCTTATATGTTTATTTTCTAGGAGGTGAATCATCGTCACCGGAGAAAAAGGAGAAAGGTAGAATGATTTTTTCATGAATAATGTATCTGTTTTCTGTGTTCACGATTGTAAGAAATAACAAATGACACATAATCACAGATTGCGCTATACATGGATACATTATTCTTGTAGGTTTAGGATGAATGGGTTGGTAATGTACAGGATTTATGGTCTATTTACCATTTGAACAGTTACTTTTCCCCACATGTTTTGCAGTTTACAAGTTGATGTGAGAGCTCATTACATTTACTAAGGTGCATTTACAATGACTGATTATTGTAAACCAATATTTCTAGGAAGGTTGTGTTCCCAATAATCGCGCAGTCTAACGGTATCCTGCAAAATGGTCTGAGATCTGGTTTGGAGACTTCAAAAGCAAGAGTGCTAATGATAAATCCTGACTGATTGAAGAACAGTCACCACTAATAGCCCCCAAGTAAAGACCCTAAGTATGAGCACCCCCATAGAGGGTAAAATAAGCCTACAAAGGCCATCCATGTTGAGTCCATTTTCTCTAAACTACTTTTTCATACTTTGCCAAATGCTGAATCAGTGAGCAGATGTCCAGGAACCATAAAGTTTTATTATAAATGTTGCTGGATTTGATGACAATCTTGTCTCGGAGGTCATATCGGACACCTTATTGTTGACCAAGATCGTCAAATTAGATGTGTTATTGAGCAGTAGCGTAGCATTATACCTGGTATATCCTTTCCGAGGGTTAACACGTTCTTAAAGTGTCCAGTAGGTGGCCCCAGCAATCAACTTATATCTGAGTCCTATTGTTATGGTCGATTTTCAGGTTCTGGGTAAATAAAGTCATCGCACTGAAGTTTATATCCATCCCTGCCATTAATATATGTATTGGAAACAAATTAAAGGATTTTAATTATTTCAGATGTCTGATAAAAATAATTAGGTAAATATGTCTGTTGTATCCAAATATCACAACTCACGTTCCATGACTTTTTAGTGTTTTTTCCCCCTACACATATTGTTTGCAGGAGCATCCAGTCACAGTTTTAAGATGTCAGTGGTGCATTCCTTCACAGGTCCGTCAGGTCTTCAACCCTAGAGTTTTCACTGTCTCTAAAGGTTCCCGTAGACAAGAGGTAAAAGTTTGCCAAAGCCCCCGGTTTGGACCATAACGAATGGCCTTCGGCTGTCTTGGTGAAATAAATGATCGCTTGTTTGGACTGATATCTCCCTGACAAACATTTATTATTGTCAGTGGTTTATCTAGTTTCTGATGAACCTATGTCCTAAATTTGGACCCAAGTCTCCAACTGCATGTTCGTAAGATTTATGGGCCTTCAGTTGTGTTCACCATCCCCAAAAAATAATGTGATAATTATGTGATAATGTGTTCCATCCTGGTCTCTTCCTTTACTAATGTTCCTGCCCCTTTCACTGCTAATTTCTTCTAACTTGGGCTCTTTCCCGGTATTATGTCCACCGTCCTAATCTTCTTCCTGGTATAATGTCCTCTATCATGGACCTTTTCTGTTAAATTCCCCCATCCTAGGCCTCTTCCTTGTATAATGTCCTACATGCTGGTATAATAATCCCTTGCAATTATAATACACTCCTTTTTCTGCTCAAGTGTCTCACTTCCTGGGCTCCTTCTACTAATTATGTCCCCTTCCTGTAATAATGTCCCCCATCCTGGTATAATGTCCTGTATACTGGTCCCTTCCTGATATAATGTCTTCCTTACCACTGGTTACCATAACTTGTTTCCATGTATAGAGTTTTTAAGCTCCAATAATCAAAGGACTGTGATATATGGAATTGGTGGCCAGGTTGCCCTAACCTGCAGAATAGGTCGTTTTACACGACTGTGTATAGGGACTTTTGTTAAAGATCCTTCTACCGGAAGTATATAAGGGTAACAGGCCATCAATGCTGACATGTCTTTTATTACTGTACACAAGTGGTCGACTTTGTTTACTTGCCAATAATATTGTCAATTTTTGTATGTTTCAAATTCCTTAATAAAACAGATTCAACATAATGTCTCCCTTTCCTGGTATCATGTCCTCCATCCTGCTATCATTTCCCCATCCTGGGCTATTTCCGACAATGATGTCCCTGTTTATTATTCTTCTCCAACAATTGTAAAAACAAAGAATAAATAATTCTTCTTACCTTCTTCGGTTTCCACAATGGGTGGCATCCTCTGCTGTAGCCAACACAGAAGCTAGCAAATGACTTAAGTGTGCAACCAATGTGTCACTGACGTGCATCATCGCCTTTGACTAGCATGCCAACATCAGCTGCCAGCTTCTGTTTGGCCAGCGATATGTTTTGCAGTGTAGGAAACCGGCAGCTTTCTATGTCAGAATATATTTCAGCTCCCCTCCAGCACAGGCCTGGTCACGGTCACACCATCTGAGATTTCAATCATTATGTCCCTTATTGTTCAAACATTGGACTGTCTATTGCTGGTTGCAGAACAATTTAACTGAACATCCGTCAGTCTGTTCCAATGTAATGTAGCTCTGTTATCTATCTTTTTCTGAGCTCCTCTTAGCTGATTTATGATCACAAACCATATCAAAATTGAATTTGTAGGCAAACAAACAACATGTAAAAAGTACTGATGCAACATTTTTTAATGAAAACACTTTGAAATTGTTTTTAGTATTAAACTGTGAGCTATGAAGCTTGAGTAATTGGCTAGCAGTCATGTGCGCTACAGACATGACACCCCCACTCCAGCCTGTTAACAAAGACTGGAACAGACAAGGGTAAATAACTATAATAAAATTATTTTTAATACAAGCACAGTTATGGTGGGAAAAAAGATTCTGAAGGAAATGTATAAAGGCAGCTCCTTTTAAGATGCTCTGATCTGACATCCAGGGCACATTGTGATCCTTAAAGTTGCAAATTGGAACACTGAAGAGATGGACTGAGGACACAGAGGAGATGGTCTGGGTGCAGAGAGGATTGCTGATGAGATGGTCCGAGAGCAGAGAGGATTGCTTAGGAAGATGACCTGAGGACAGAGAGGAACGTTGAAAAGAGAGAATGAGGGCAAAAAGAAACGCTGAGGAGATAGCCCAAAGGCAGAGAAGAATGCTGAAGAGATGGCCTCAGGGCAGAGAAGAACACTGAGGAGATGGAATGATGGCAGAGAGGAATGTTGAGAAGATGCATTGGATGCAGAGATGATCACTGAGAGAGATGGACTGATAGCAGAGAGGAAAGCTAAGGGGATGGCTTGGATGTTGAGAAGAGAGGTGGGGAGAGAACCTGAGGGCAGAGAGAAACGCTAAGGAGGTGGCCTTAGGACATAGAGGAATGTTGAGGAGACACTGAGGGTAGGGAGAGGAAAAATGTGGAGACGACCTGTGGGCAGAAAGGAAAGCTGAAGAGACAGCCTGATGGTGGATACGATATGCGCAACACTTACTTTGACCCTATTTCTCTTGTTTGAAAGTCAGGAGGATTAAATAACATACACACAGGGTCAAAATTGTTGGTACCCCCTCATTTAATAAAAGAAAACGCCAAAATGGTCACAGAAATAACTTGAATCTGACAAAAGTAATAATAAATAAAAAAAATCTATGTAAATGAACAAATGAAAGTCAGACATTGCTTTTTTTCAACTCTGCTGCCACAGGTTTTTTTTTTTTTAAATTAAACTCTTGAAATAGGCCTGGACAGAAATGATGGTACCCCTAAAAGTAATGTGACAAAAGGGACATGTTAAATCAAGGTGTGTCCACTAATTAGCATCACAGGTGTTTACAATCTTGTAATCTGTCAGTGAGTCTGTATATAGAGCTGCAGATACTCACTGTGCTGTTTGATGACATGGTGTGTACCGCACTCAACATGGACCAGAGTAAGCGAAGAAAAGAGTTGTCTCAGGAGGTTAGAGAGCAAATTATAGACAAGCATGTTAAAGGAAAAGGATATAAGACCATCACCAAGCAGCTTGATATTCCTGTAATTACATTTGCACATATTGTTCAGAAATTTAAGATCCATGGTGCTGTAGCCAACCTCCCTGGACATGGCCGCAGGAGGAGAATTGATGACAAATCAAAGAGACAAAATAGAATGGTAACAAAAGATCCCAGAAAAATGTCTAAAGATTAATTAAAGGGGACCTTCAAGCTCAAGGAACATCAGTGTCAGATCGCACCATCTGTCGTTGTTTTGGCCAAAGTGGACTTCATGGGAGATCACCAAGGAGGACACTACTGTTGAAGAAAAAAAAAAGACAGACTGAAATTTGCTAAGCTACATGTTGACAAACCACAAAACCTCTGGGAGAAGTCCTATTGCAGACCTAAGCACACCTGTCACTGAGAATTCACAAATCTCACGAGACTTCGGTCACAGTTGCGCTTGCATTGAGCACAGAAACTTGCACCACTGCGCAGGTGCGAGAGCAGTATGATGTACACAGGAGAGGCGGCGTTTTCACAGGAGCGGGGCGGGCATTTCAACCAGCGGGGCGGCGAGGACCAGATTGAGCAGATCCTCCTGGCCAATTTTCAGCCTATTTCCATACCATACGGGATATATTAAGTTATTATTATTTTTTCTTGCTTGTGGGGGCAGCTGTCCCCCATTCCCCTCGCTGGGTACACCTATGATTTCTACAACATAATTCTTGCTTGGGGGGCAGCTGCCCCTCGCTGGGTACACCTATGATTTCCACAACATAATTCTTGCTTGGGGGGGGCAACTGCCCCCCTGCCTCTCGCTGGGTACAACCATGATTTCTACAACATAGTTCTAAGTGTTGTCTCTCATATGAGATTTCCGACCATTAGGTAACATATTAATTTGAGCCTTTGAGAATATAAAGTTACATCTTATCACCTAAAATGTAGGTTTCTTGCCACATACCGTACTTCATGAATGTTGGGTTACATCATTGTGTTCCCCTGCAATGCATTATATACACCATGAGGTTTACCATCCCAGCCATCATCAGCTAAACACCTAATTGCACATCACTAATTGGCTATTTACATAATTCTAGATAAATGTTGAATTACTAGTAATCAAGAAATTAGCATATGCTTATTTAAACCATCACTGAAACAAAATCAATATTTAATGACATTAAATTATTAGCTTTTGCACACATTTTCTAATTAGGTCTCAGATAATAAGTCAGATTAAAAAGAGCTTCACTTTATTCTTTAGTAGTTCTCCTCAATTGTCTTAATTAGACTAAATGGTAATTAGGCAGTTAGGCATTACAAAAGGAAGCAGTAATCTCAATGTTTCCTACTTTGTTCTGGCAGAGACTGTAACATTCTCTCTTAGGTGGGAGAATATTGTACAGTGCTGTGCAAATTAATTGGGACAAAGCATTTTTTAAGTAAAATCATAAATTTGGGTTACCAGTCAGTGATTCAAGCCAGTTTTAACAGCTTTGAACAGGTGTGAGTGTACAACCTTGAGTAACAAAATGTGGTTTGACTGGTTTTAGTCAGAAAATAACAGCTAGCTGCCCCCGCAGCTTCAGTTGGGAGCTTGTTTCTGTGAGGAGTGGTTTAGTGTACTTTTTCTCTCAGTGTGATTCGTGCCTGTAAAAATGGATGTTACTCCACGGAAGAGGTCTAGAATTATTACTCTTAATGAACATACAAGTCTGACTGTAAGAGAAATCGCTTCCACCGTTGGTATTGGAAAATCTACCGTTTCTAGAATAATTCACACACACAATGAAACTGGAGGGTTTTTTCCAAAACGAAAAGGGAAATGTGGAAGAACAAGGAAAACGACACCAAGAACTGATGAAAACACTTATCAGAAATAGTAAAAATAATGCAAGAAAAACAAGTAAAGACTTGCTTTGTCCCAATTAATTTGCACAGCACTGTACATACATATAGATAGAAGTAAAACACCTATGCATTTGAAAAAATATATAAAAGCATGTGTTTTTTCAAACAACTAAATTTTTGGATTTTTTGGATGTTTTATCTTTGTAAAGTTAGATTCCTAGTACACATATTGGCCAATACTTGTTTGCCCATCAACCGTGGCAAGGTGACCTTGGATCTGATAGGTCCTTGTCCTATCATGCCACTCTTTCTTTGGACTTCGCTAAGCCTCCATTTTTATAATTTTTATGAGAAGTGGGAGGACTCCCTTCAATCAAAGACCACCTGGGGAGGCTTAGCTAAGTCCAAGGAAAGAGTGGCATGGTAGGATAGGGACCCATCAGATCTAAGGTAGCCTTTCCGCTGTTGATGGGCAAACAGGTATTGGCCAATATGTGTACTAAAAACCTTACTTTACAAAGATAAAATATCCAAAAATTGAGTTTTTTGAAAAACCGTATGTTTTTATATATTTTTTTCTCAAATGCATTGGTGTTTTACTTCTATTTATTTAAATGTATATATACACACATGGTTGGCAGTGACTGAGTGCTGCTGTGAACCTTTTTGTGCATATTGTTCCGTATTGCAGCTTGCACCAGTTCAGGCTAGACCTTGAGTGCTGTACAGTTTTTTTTTGGGTATATCTATCTATCTATCTATCTATCTATCTATCTATCTATCTATCTACATAATGATCAGAGTCATGCCTGCTATTTGGCCCGGATGTGTAGGGGCCCCTGCGCCCCCTGCGCCCGCCGATCCCTGCGCCCGCATCACATGCCATCACTGCGTGGCAGCACATAGGTGTTAGGGAGCCTCCTGCTTCCTACTGCCGCTCCCACCCCTCTTTCCCTCTTACCATGGTGGTGACTGTCTGTTTTCTACAGTAGAATGTATAAAGCAGGCTGGTGCCGCTTCCTCCAGACTAGGAGTAGGTAGCACTTTCTGCTTTCTGTGTTCCACTGTGGAACGCACGCCGGCACCACCTTCTCCTGTGTCTTCAGTTTTGGCAAGGAGAATGGAGCTGTGGGGGAACCAGGAGAGGTAAGTATAGATTTATTTTTTTAATGAGAACACGCTGGCCAGAGGATTATGGGGGAGGAGGAGGTGGGTGCATTGTACTGTATGGAGAGTTATGAGGCTGCACTATGCAATATGGAAGGCTGTGAGACTGCATTATGCTATATGGATTGCTGTGAGGCTTCACTATGCTATATGGAAGGCTGTGAGGCTGCACTATGCTAAATGGCGGGCTATGTGGCTGCATTATATTATATGGAGGACTATGGGGGTGCATTATACGATATGGAGGGATATGGAGGCTGCATTATACTATATTGGAGGACTATGTGGGGTGCATTATGCTCTATGGAGAACTATGAGGCTGCATTTTACTGTATGGAGGACTATGAGACTGCAATATACTGTATGAAGTGCTGTGAGGCTGTATTTTGCTACATAGAGGCATATGAGTTTGCATTATACTCTATAATGGGGGTGCATTATAATAATTGTATGACTATGGGGGCTGCCTTGTGAATGGGGGACTATGGGATGCATTATAATACATAGAGGACCATGGGGGTACATTACAATATATGGAGGAATATGGGGATGCATTATAATTGGAGGATTATGGTGGTGGGAGGAGAAAGACCATATATACCAGGATAAGGGACACGTACACCGCGATAATTAGCTAACTTCCGGCAGGAGGACCATATATATTAACACATAATGAAGGGGAAGAGGGGTCAATTCGTGAGTCATTATAGGATTTACAACATTACATGGAGCCCATACATCTGACCAATGTGCGCGGGGGGGTGGGGAGACAGATCTAAATTTCACACCGGGGCCCATCAGACTCTAGTTACGTCACTGTATCTATCTACCTGTCTGTCTGTCAATCTATCAATCTGTCTATGTAAAGTAAACAAATGGAAGCAGCAGGTAAGGTTCAGAATTAGTGGACTCTACTTGCCATGTGGCAACATTTCATTTTTTAGCCAAAACGTCACTACTTGGGCCAATAAAATCCATTCTTTCGCATATTATCTTTTTTTTGTGCTGCCTTCATGTATTTGGTTTATTTGGTAGGCTTGGTAATTGCCTGGTGGCTTCACACCGAGACACATTTTTGTATAGCTGCTACTGTCCACTATTTTTTCTTTTATCCGTCTATCTCTATGTCCATTTCTGAAAATAGAAAATGTATGCATTCAGTGGATATATGAAATTTGGAATACATTGCTGCTATGTGGAATATATTTGGCCAATTTGTGTGCTAAGTATCCTTGTTGTAAGTTATGGTTCATAAAATATCTGAACTTGAAACATTTCTTTATTGCAAAATTAGTAAGACATTAAGTTTAAAATGTAGTATTACCTTAATCGTACAGACCTGGAAAATATATATATATATATATATATGTGTTATCTATACTATTATTTATACCACATGTGGATGCAATGAAAGCAAATATCAATATTACTGTGTTTTTGCTTTGTATCTCCTCTAAAAAAATACTTTTTAAAAGAATCATGTGTTCTCCGAAATAAACCATTAAAAATGAAGCTCGACGCACAAAACAATTGAGCCCTTACATGGCTATAATGATGGAAAAAAATAGTTATGGCCGTTAATGGGGCATTTTCAGGCTGTAGGTTTTCAACTGATTGTCTGGTCTTGGTATATGTTAACGTACCCTGAGTAGGAATACACAACTCTTTGCTTGTCATTTGCTGTTATTTGCCATTTTCTGCTGATCTATGTAAAATGGATACAGTGATCTTACATGTCAGGGATCTACAATATTGTAATAAAATTGTTATCATAGTCACATAAGTAGTAAACGGTGGATTGTGGTCTTAAAGCATTTGTCAGGACAAAATAAAAGCTTTCCCTGGAACAGGAGGTGTAAGAAAATAACAGATTTATTAATACTCATCATCTGCTGGCACTCACCTGGAACCAGTGTTGGCCACTCCGTGGTCTTCACCAGTCAATCAACTACTGGTCCTCCTTGGTATGTGATTGGCTGCAGTGGTCAGATGACTTTGAGCAGCATGTTATTAGAAAAAACATCTGATTACACTCAGTTGAAGTCACCTGACCACTGCTGCCAATCACAGGGCACAGAGGTCTGCCCCCTGATTAAACAGTGGCGTCTCCACTTACCGTACTTTGCCAGTCTCGGTAAGCCAAACCTCCGACTCCGCAATTTCCCTGATTCCAACTCCAACTCTGATTCCACAGCCCTGGGTGCCAGTAGATAAGTATTAATGAGTTTGATATTTTTTAAGGATCCAGCTTCCCGGAGGTTTTATTTTGCCTGGACAATCTCTTGTGTGTTATTGAGTGATTGCATTAATACACAAAGATGTGATGAGCATATCTGAAGATCTGCAATGTTGATATGGAAAGTGTAGATCTGTCACTGTGGCATTGATATATGCACGTTATTTATTCCCAAATGGATCCTTATTATGTGAGTCTACTTTCAATAATAAATTAATATTTTATTAACAAATTCAATTTTGCATGCAGAAATACATCACAATGCAATACAAAAAATAGTGACAGTTTGTGTAAAACAACATAAATACTAATGAGTGCCCAAAGCCCACCACATACGGTACATTTGTTAACTGTCAGTAGCAGCTATCACTCCCAAACCCCCTTGCATGTGTATTATTATTAATAGTAGTAGTATTTATTTTTAGAGCAACATTTATTTTACAGCACCATAGATTCTATGGTGTTGTATATGTGTAGAGGGGTTTATACTCACTTGTATACTCAGTTCTGCCAAGCACTCTTGTGTCCTCTGCGAGAGATGTGGTCAACCTTCACTGGCAGCGGGTTATGTTCCAGAGAACAAAACGATCGGCCAATGGAAATCTGATGTGCTGAATCCTTCTCTCCACCGGCCGCATACTCTTTAGACTCCAATATCACTCATTTTGGTAGACATTAGTCTAATGTGTTATAGGGGCTTTCAACCTTATGAGCAATATTGATCCTACAAAAATTGGGATGACTTCCAAATAGTAAGGTTTATAAAAATATAAACTTTAATTGAAAAATTTCACACTGGGCTTATTAAACATGATTCACACGGTAAAAAATGGGCAACACATATGACGGGGAGACAAAGGCTGTACTCCACTAATGCATGATGCTGCAATGAGAGATAAATGTAGCAATTCATCCCTAGACAGGTGTTATCATTATTATTATTAAGTACCAGATGGAAGAATAAATGAAGACATAGCCACAGTAGGTATAGTTCTATGAGTAACCAGATGGAAGAGTCTATAGTCTAGGAAAAACCTAGGATGAGTAAAGCAAGCAGCAGTCAGCAGGATTGTGGTATCTAACACAGCCTAGTGAACATAAAGATGTAACATTACTGTTCATATACATACTCATTCAGGTCTCTTTTCACTGGACCGGTCATATTTTGGGTATACAGACTCATTTTGGTTGCCGGTCCATAAGAAAAAGATATCAGAATAGGAGAGTGTTCAAAGAGGGGCA
Source organism: Allobates femoralis (assembly GCA_033576535.1). NCBI lineage: Eukaryota > Metazoa > Chordata > Amphibia > Anura > Aromobatidae > Allobates > Allobates femoralis. The sequence goes on from JARQOC010000005.1 coordinate 115,465,737, forward strand.
ACCAGATTCATATGAGACATAGAAGATGTTAAAAAAAGATCTGCCCTGGGGGTAGTATGATATCTCAATATAAATATGTAAATGTCCATTACCACTGTACTCTCATCCCACCTCTCAACCAACTCTCTCTGCCCCCGCACAACACCAGTGAAGATTTTGGATGTTCCTGTGTCGGACTTTACCATCCGCTCCTAGCCACCGCTCCTGCGGCATTTCCGGATGTGGCAGTCACGTGATCCCGCTAACTGGAACTTTGTCACCGCAGGTCCTATTCCTGTTGTTTTCAGTCGCCCAGCAACCAAAGGTCCTTCAGCGTTATGCGTGCTCCTGTAAGGTTTTCAGTCTTTTTTGCTATATCTGTTGTTATGTTTGCATTTAGTGTATTTTGTCGGCCATCTTGTTTCCTGTCATGTGCATTGACTTTTGCCCTCAACCAATATGGAGTTCTCAGCTTGTCTTCGGCCATCTTGTTTCCTGTCCTGTGCATTGACTTTTGCCCTCAAACAAGATGGAGTCCTCAGCTTTGATGTCCCTGCCCTGTTCCTTGCCAATTGCCCTTTTAATCAGTTTCAGATGATTTACCTGTGCTCCTGAATCAGGTCTGAAACCAGTTTGTGTCTTGCTCTCTGAAGCCTGGATTCACTCTGCCTGGAATCATTTATGGACACAGAAGCTTTCTATTTGCCAGCAACATCTGACAGGAAAGTAATAGACTGAATGACTTGCGCTATGCTTTAATGCTCTGATGTCCTTGGTTGTTTGCCTTCTGCAACTTGCATTTACTTTATCCTGCTGATGCACTAACTTGTATGAAGCAATACAAGAGCTGCTTAAGAAGCGTATGTCTCATGTGTCTCATTATACCCATGCATTAGACTCTATATAGACTGTATCATATATGACAGATTCAGGAGCCATCATACACTGCGAGTGCTGTGAGAGGGGTTCTGTCAGGTCCGAACCACAGACCCCAGAGAGAGTAGAGGATACAGACATTGACTACTCAGACTTGAACTCTGTTATCTCTGAGCCCGATGCACGCATCACTGCAGCAGTCTTTCAGGTTTTTTCAGGGTTTCCCAGCTGAGTTGTAAGCACAACAATTCTCATTGCTTTATTCCCCTCAAGCTCAGGGTTCACTCTGTCTGGGTATCTACCTCCGCTATGATTGATTCAGGGGCAAGCGGCAATTTTATGGACATCTCCTTCGCCGAGAAACTTGGTGTACGTTCAGTAAAGAAGGCTACTCCTGTACAGATGGAGACCGTGGATGGCTCACTGTTAAACTCTGGACCAGTGGATCAGGAGACGAAGCCCTTAAAGGTCCTCATGGGTAATGACCATCAAGAGAGTCTGTCATTCATGCTCATCTCTTCTCATTTCCCTATTATTCTAGGACTGCCGTGGCTGCAGGCTCAGAATCCTACGATTAACTGGGAAACTAAAGAACTGCACTTTCCGGAGAAACAGATAAGTCCAGAAGCTTCAGTCTGCTCCATTCCTAAAGGACCAACATCAGTCTCTGAGCTACCAGCAATATACCGTGAGTATGCTGATGTGTGTGACAAAAGGAACGCAGACCTGCTACCCCCTCACCGTCCATATGACTGTCCGATAGACCTGTTACCAGGTGCAGGAATACCTTTTGGCAAGATTTACTCTATGGCAGGGCCTGAGCTAAAGGCTCTAAAAGACTATATAGACGAACATCTAGCCAAGGGCTTCATACGCCCCTCTTCATCTCCTGCTGGTGCACCAATCTTCTTTGTGAAGAAGAAAGATGGATCTCTTAGGCCCTGTATAGACTATCGGGAGCTCAATAAAATCACGATCAGAAACCGTTACCCACTACAGTTGATCCCTGAATTATTGGAGAGAGTACGGCATGCAAAACTCTTTACTAAGTTGGATCTCCGTGGGGCCTATAACTTGGTCCGCATTAGACCTGGGGATGAATGGAAGACAGCTTTCAGGTCACGCTACGGACACTTTGAATACCTAGTAATGCCATTCGGTTTATGTAATGCTCCAGCAACTTTCCAACATTTGGTGAATGACGTTTTTAGGGACCTCCTGGATACATTCATTGTCATTTATTTGGATGATATTTTGATTTTTTCTAATTCCACAGAGGAGCATCACAGACATGTGAAGATGGTCTTAGAACGCCTACGACAAAACCATCTGTATATCAAACTGGAAAAGTGCGAATTCCATCGGACGGAGATCCAATTTCTGGGGTATGTAATGTCATCACGAGGAATTAGTATGGATGAGAGTAAGATCCAAGCCATTAAAGACTGGCCAGTCCCCAAGAATGTGAAGGAGGTCCAGCGCTTTATAGGGTTTGCTAATTTCTACAGGCGTTTTATCAGGAACTTTTCTGAGGTAGTGTGTCCCATTACGCGGCTTACCCGCAAGAATTCTGCTTTTACCTGGACCCCCCAGGCTCAAGAAGCATTTTCCCGTTTGAAAGAGAAATTCACCACGGCACCTATTCTGGTGCATCCTAACCCTGAACTTGCCTTCATAATAGAGGTGGATGCCTCAGACAGTGCCATCGGAGCTATCCTCTCCCAGAGGACAGGTGAGAAAGAAGTCTTACATCCCTGTGCTTTCTTTTCCCGGCGGTTGTCTCCTGCAGAACGGAACTATGACGTGGGTAATAGAGAATTGTTGGCCATCATCGCAGCCTTCAAGGAATGGAGACACCACCTTCAGGGAGCTGCACAGCAGATAATCGTGTTGACTGACCACCGCAATCTTGAGCTCGTTGGAGTCTTTTCTTAAACCAATTCAGTTTTGTTATCTCATATAGGCCAGGATCGCGTAATGGAAAGGCCGATGCGTTGTCTACACTCCACTCAACTGAGACCTTTCCACTCACGTCTCGTAAGACTGTTATCTCTGATTCCAGGTTCCTGGGAGTGATTCATAATCAAGACTTGCTTAACGACATCAAGGAAGCATACCATACGGATCCCTGGCTGGCACAACCGTCTTGTGAAGTAAGTCTTGTATATAAGAACGGTGTGTGGATTCAGGGGCAACGCCTGTATATTCCTGAAGCAGTCAGGGTGAGAGTACTGCAACTCGTCCACGATTCTAAGATAGCGGGGCATAGAGGAGTTCTGAAGACTCAAGAATTCCTGTCTCGCTTCTTTTGGTGGCCCACATACAGAAGAGACGTTCTAGGTTACGTCACTTCTTGCGAAGTCTGTGCCAGATGCAAGACTCCACGATCTTTGCCTACGGGTCTATTACAACCCCTACCCGTTCCATCCCGTCCATGGGGATCCATATCTATGGACTTCATTGTGGAGTTGCCAACCTCTCAAGGGAAGAGCACAGTTCTGGTGGTGGTGGATCGGTTAACAAAGGCAGCCCATTTTATTCCGTGTGTGGGTCTACCCACTGCGAAACACACATCGGACTTAATCATTCAAAACGTGTTTCGCCTGCATGGCGTACCGGATGAGGTTGTATCTGATCGAGGGGTGCAATTCACTTCAAAGTTTTGGCAGCATTTCTGTGCTGCGTTGGACATCAAAGTTAACCTGTCTTCTGCCTTTCATCCACAGACGAATGGACAAACCGAGCGGACTAATCAGACCCCAGAACAGTATCTCCGCTGTTTTATCTGCCACCTACAAGATGACTGGGTGGATTTGCTCCCACTGGCTGAATTCTCTTATAACAACTCACAGAGCGCTTCCACCAAGCAGTCACCCTTTTATGCCAATTTGGGTTATCATCCTAACATCCTTCCTCGACTTCCCATAGATACACCTCTCCCAGCTGTGGCCGACAGAATCACCTCTCTACAACAGAATCTTGATCTGCTTAAAGAGAATCTGGAATCCGCTCAGGACAGGTATAAAAAAGCGGCAGATAGGTTTCGTAAACCTGCACCAACCTTCAAGGTAGGAGATTTGGTCTGGCTGTCTACTAAGAACCTCAAATTGAGAGTACCATCGTCCAAATTGGGTCATAAGTACGTTGGGCCCTATAAGATTAATAAGCTCGTCAGTAACGTTGCCTGTCGCCTTCAACTTCCAAGATCTATGAGGATTCACCCCGTGTTTCAGGTTTCTCTACTAAAGGCTGTGACTCCCAATTCATTCCCTGGTCGTTCTTCTTCCCCTCCTGCTCCGGTACTCATCGATGGCCAGGAGGAGTTTGTCGTGGAAAGGATCCTGGACTCCAGGTCGCGTAGAAACGGGGTGCAATACCTGGTAAAATGGCAGGGCTATTCTCCAGAGGACAACTCGTGGGAGCCAGCCTCCAATCTCCATGCTCCTCGGTTACTCCGCCAGTTCCATCGGAGGTACCCGGGAAAGCCTGGACTGGGGCCATCCAGAGGCTGTCCCTAAGGGGGGAGTAATGTAAGGTTATCAGTCTTTTTTGCTATATCTGTTGTTATGTTTGCATTTAGTGTATTTTGTCGGCCATCTTGTTTCCTGTCATGTGCATTGACTTTTGCCCTCAACCAATATGGAGTTCTCAGCTTGTCGTCGGCCATCTTGTTTCCTGTCCTGTGCATTGACTTTTGCCCTCAAACAAGATGGAGTCCTCAGCTTTGATGTCCCTGCCCTGTTCCTTGCCAATTGCCCTTTTAATCAGTTTCAGATGATTTACCTGTGCTCCTGAATCAGGTCTGAAACCAGTTTGTGTCTTGCTCTCTGAAGCCTGGATTCACTCTGCCTGGAATCATTTATGGACACAGAAGCTTTCTATTTGCCAGCAACATCTGACAGGAAAGTAATAGACTGAATGACTTGTACTATGCTTTAATGCTCTGATGTCCTTGGTTGTTTGCCTTCTGCAACTTGCATTTACTTTATCCTACTCATGCACTAACTTGTATGAAGCAATACAAGAGCTGCTTAAGAAGCGTATGTCTCATGTGTCTCATTATACCCATGCATTAGACTCTATATAGACTGTATCATATATGACAGCTCCTTTCCTCGCAGCAGTTCCTGCCGGGCTTCCCACAAGGGGAATTGGAACAATGAAAACAAAAACCGGTCTGATGGAGCGCTAAAGGAAGGTGCAAAGGGGAAACATATTAATACATCCAAACCTTTTTATTGAAAGTCCCTTATGCCACAACGCGTTTCGACAGGCAATGTGCTGTCTTCCTCAGTTGATATAAGGGAGTGTTACAGTGGATGGTTTATATAGGGAATGGTAAACTAATACTTAAGTGGATGATTGGTTAATTACAAAATGGATCATAAAATTAACCCCATATACTCCCTCAACCAAATGAAACCTCTAGTTTCCATATTACACCATTATACATCATTAAAATGACACAAAAGAACACAAAATAAAACCGACATAACAATGAACGGCATAAAAATAAAAAATTTCTGACATGAAAAATTCTTATATACTTATATAAATACATATAAAAAATCCATAAAACAATATAAATGCTAAAATTGTATAAAATGCATTAATCATATACCGTATCTATTGCATATACTTTCATATACATAAAAATGCGTGTATATCAAACCACCACTGAGAAATCTAAACTACATGGACACTGTAAATTTTTTTTTGTCCTCCTTCCTTTTATATACCGGTACTCACTAGTGCTTCAAGTCTATGTTGCATTCTGGTTTTAGGGATATTATACTGACTGCTACTTTATGTCTATGATGTTCCCCCAACTTCAGGGTTGTTTGTTCCCCTTGAATTATTGCTTGGCAACATGTTAGTGTTAGGTTATGTCCCTCCGGGGTTAGGGTACCCAATTTGTAGATCCAGTAGCTTTCTCTGTTAATTAATCTTGCCAAAGGATCTGTATCTTTGTTTACATGGTCAATTATAAATAGACTAATTTTAGTAGGATCTCTTTGGTGTATGACATTAAAATGTCTAGAAAGACTATGCAACTGGTAGTCAGTCTTTATGTTGTGTCTATGTTTATTTAAACATGCGTGCATCTCCTGCACCTTGCGGCCTACATATTGGAAAACCAGTTTTTGTTTTCATTAAACTACTAACACTGACTTACAAAGCCATCTACAATCTGTCTCCCCCATATATCTCTGAACTAATCTCCTGATATCATCCAACTCGTAGTCTTCAATCCTCCCAAGACCTCCTTCTGTCCTCCACACTTGTACATTCCTCATCTAACCACCTGCAAGATTTCGCCTGAGCATCCCTCATACTATGGAATTCTGCACCCCAAAATGTCCGACTGTCCCCAACACTCGGAACCTTCAAGTGGAACCTGAAAACTCATCTCTTCAGAACAGCCTACAGCCTGCAATGATCACAGTGCCATCTCACAACAACTGGACCTGGCGCTCCACCACCACTGGACCCGGTGCTCCACCACCAGATCATACCCAACCCACCATTTCTCCCCATTGCCCTGTAGAATGTAAGCCCACAAGGGCAGGGTCCTCTCTCCCCTCTGTATCGGTCTTTCACTGTTAGCTTGTTCGTTATATTTTTTACTTGTTTGTATATAACACTTTCTCATGTACAGCACCATGGAATCAATAGTGCTCTATAAATAAATAATACGTGTCCAACTAGTGATTTAATGATCTTATTTCCTGTGCGTAACTGTTATAATAATTACCAAAACCAGTGCTCTAAATTATTCTGTTCGTGGTCAAATCAACTTACTGCTTGCAGTTAAAGTAAGCGCAGTTTGAACATATGCTTTTAAAATATTATTCTTCTATTCAAGTTATGGACCATGATCCTCTATGATTTGACAATGACTGGAATTCTACTAAGATTAAAGAAAGATTTACATATCTTTTTTAAGGGATACAACATACAGAGTTGTGTACAAGTGTTACCTTGGATTGCAAGTAACGGTCTAAGAGTGTTTTACAAGACAAGCAGACATGTTTAAAAAATTGTAACTTCGTAAAAGAGCAAGATTTGCAATAAGAGCAGAATGTGAGCTCTCTCCACCCCTCTACAGTACTGTACCTCCTTCCCTGCACAGGTACAGTACAAGCTCTCCCCACCCCTCTAAAGTACTGTACCTCCCTCCATGCACACATACAGTACGAGCTCTTCCCACCCCTCTGAAGGACTGTTCTTCCCTTCCTGCACAGATACAGTACAGTACGAGCTCTGCTCACCACTCTACAAGACTGTTCTGCCCTTCCTGCACATATATTATTATTGGATATTTGAAACCTTTTCTAACAAATAAAAAACTGAAAAGAGGGGGCGTGCAATATTATTCAGCCCCTTTACTTTCAGTGCAGCAAACTTACTCCAGAAGTTCAGTGAGGATTAGGGATGGGCGAATCCTAAATTACTCGGAATTGCTAGACTCTGACGAGTCCGAGTCCAGGACTCGCTACTCGTTGCAAGTCTAGCGAGTCCAATGTAAATGAATGGGGAAGCGAGTATTGCAGCGATTCCTCTGCTCCTGGACCCTATAAGGGGTCAGGCAGCAGAGGAAAAACCTGCAATTCCCTATTTTATTCTTTTAAAGGCAGCGGCAGAAAGCCGCTGGCTTTTAAAGAATAGTAAAAGAAAAAAAAAAACGGATCGAACCGAGGGAGCAGGAGCAGGGACGCAGGACTCAGGCGGGGAAGCCGGCGGTGAAATTTGCTCACTGCCACTTCCTCCTCTGAGTCCTGACCAGGGGTGGGCTTGGGGAAGGGGGGGTGAGTGCACCGGACTGGCCGGCTACTTACCGCTGCCGCCGCCGGCCGCAGTCTCGCTCCCGCCCCTCTGCTTCTGCCCCCGGAGATTTCCGAGCGGTGACAGAGCAGTGAATAAATTAACTTCCATCACCGCTCGGGAATCTCCGGCAGCAGAGAGAATCGGGCTAACAGCAGGGTTCAGCTCAGGTCATAATGACCTGAACTGAACCCTGACTGTTTAGTCAGTTCTCAGCCTGCTCTCCCTGTGTCTAAGCACAGGGATGTAGCAGAGCTGAGATTGCGTTTTGGACTACGTCAGACGGAAGAGGATTTTTTTAAATAAAGATGGAGTCCCTAATTGTGTTCTGTTTTATTTCTAATAAAATTATTTTTCTCGGTGTTGCGTTTTTTTTTCTATTGATTACTGGAAATTCATGGCGGTCATGCCTAATATTGGCGTGACCGCCATAAATTTCAGGCTTAGGGCCAGCTGATAATACAAAGCTGGCCCTAACCCCTTTATTACCCAGTGAGCCACCCGGCACCAGGGCCACTGGAAGAGCGGGGTTCAGCGCCAGAAGATGGCACTTCAATGAAGCGCCATCTTCTGGGGCGGCTGCAGGCTGCAGTTTGCAGCGGGGGGTGCCCAGAAAGCTTGGGGACTCCCTGCGCTGCGGATTCCAGCCCCCAGCTGCTTAGCTATAACTGGCTGGACATAGAATTTGCGCGGAGCCCCATGCATTTTTTTTTTATTATTTCATGAAATAATAAAAAAGGGGGCTCCCATATATTCTTGTGTCCGGCCAGGTACAAATAGGCACCTGGGGGTTGGGGGCAGCCAGTCGCTGCCTGCTGGATCCAGCTGGTTACAGAAATACGGCGAAGCCCACGTCATTTTTTTTTTTTTTTTTTTGAAAAATCAATAAAACAATCCTAAAAAAGGGACTGCATCTTTATTAACCTCTCGACCATGGTCCAGGGGTTGATAAAGGTGCAGTCCCTTTTATTTATATTGTTTTATTGATTTTTCCCCAAAAAAAATGACTTGGGCTCCGCCGTATTTCTGTAACCAGCCGGATCCAGCAGGCAGCGACGGGCCGCCTCCAACCCCCAGGTGCCTATTTGTACCTGGCCGGACACAAGAATATAGGGGAGCCCACTTTTTTGTTATTTCATGAATTTCATGAAATAATAATAAAAAAAAATTTGTGGGGCTCCGCGCAAATTCTATGTCCAGCCAGGTACAGCTAAGCAGCTGGGGCTGGAATCCGCAGCGCAGGGAGGCCCAAGCTTTCTGGGCACCCCCCGCTGCAAATTGCAGCCGCCCCAGAAGATGGCGCATTCATTGAAGCGCCATCTTCTGGCGCTGAACCCCGCTCTTCCAGTGGCCTTGGTGCCGGGTGGCTCACTGGGTAATAAAGGGGTTAGGGCCAGCTTTGTATTATCAGCTGGCCCTAAGCCCGAAATTTATGGCGGTCACGCCAATATTAGACATGACCGCCATGAATTTCCAGTAATCAATAGAAAAAAAACGCAACACTGAGAAAAATAATTTTATTAGAAATAAAACAGAACACAATTAGGGAATCCATCTTTATTTAAAAAATCCTCTTCCGTCCGAAGTAGTCCAAAACGCAGTCTCAGCTCTGCTACATCCCTGTGCTTAGACACACAGGTCTATGCACAGGGAGAGCAGGCTGACAATCTCAGCTCTGCTACATCCCTGTGCTTAGACACACAGGGAGAGCAGGCTGAGAACTGACTAAACAGTCAGGGTTCAGCTCAGGTCATTATGACCTGAGCTGAACCCTGCTGTCAGCCCGACTCTCTCTGCTGCCGGAGATTCCCGAGCGGTGACGGAAGTTAATTTATTCACTGCTCTGTCACTGCTCGGGAATCTCCGGAGGCAGAAGCAGAGAGGCGGGGAGCGAGTCTGCGGCCGGCGGCGGCGGAGGCAGCGGTAAGTAGCCGGCCAGCCCGGTGCACTCACCCCCCCCTCAAGCCCACCCCTGGTCAGGACTCAGAGGAGGAAGCGGCAGTGAGCAAATTTCACCGCCGGCTTCCCCGTCTGAGTCCTGCGTCCCTGCTCCTGCTCCCCCCGCCCGGTCCTAACTTAGGATCAGGTGGGGAGGCTGCAGGGGGGGGTGGAGGGATGATGGACTCGTTACTGTGTGAGTAATAGCTTGGAAACTCGCAGAGTACCGAGTCCTGCGATTCCACTATTACTTGAGAGTAACGAGTCCTAGCGAGTAGATTCGCCCATCCCTAGTGAGGATCTCTCAATGATCCAATATTGTCCTAAATGACTGGTATTGATAAATAGAATCCATCTGCATGTAATCAAGTCTCTGTATAAATGCACCTGCTCTGTGATAGTCTCAGGGTTCTGTTTCAAGTGCAGGCAGCATCATGAAGACCAAGGAACACACCAGGCAGGTCCGAGATACTGTTGTGGCAAAGTTTAAAGCTGAATTTGGATACAAAAAGATTTCCCAATCTACCAAGACCCGGCCGTCCCTCTAAACTTTCATCTTGAACAAGGATATGCAAATAGAGTCTGTGGAGCCTCGGTTAGGTGTCTCAAACACATGACTATCCAGATATCCCTCCAGGGAAAGACCCAGCCAAGGGGGAATTCCATGCAGAGAACACCATAACCACCATATTAAGTGACCCTTTTAGTCCATATCCAGCTCTTATGAGTTTAGAGATATGACAAGGGAATACCAAGGCCAGGTATCCATCCATAGACAGCTGTTTCGGGGTATTGCCCCTCATCAGTGTGGAGTAGGATTCTGGCTAGGTGGGAGCAAGGCCTAGTAGACCAACATCACAAAGCATTCACTGATCTCAGGGAGACCAGTCCAAGAAAACACTGCGTGCAGCTGGCTAAAGCGCTCAACACAGTGAATTCCTAGGCACATTGCCCCCTGGGAATTATGAATATGCAAATAGAGTCTGTGGAACCTTGGTTAGGAGTCTCAAACACAGGACTAGCCAGATATCCCTCCAGGGAAGGACCCAGCCAAGGGGTGGCTCCTTGCAGAGAACACCATAACCACAATATTAAGTGGCCCTTTTATTCCATATCCAGCTCTTATGAGTTTAGAGATATGACAAGGGAATACCAAGGCCAGGTATCCATCCACAGACAGCTGTTTCGGGGTGTTGCCCTTCATCAGTGTGGAGTAGGATTCTGGCTAGATGTGATCTTGAACAAGGAGAAGACTGATCAGAGATGCAGCCAAAAGGCCCATGATCACTCTGGGTGAACTGCAGAGATCTACAGCTGAGGTGGGAGAGTCTGTCCATAGGACAGCAATCAGTCGTACACTGCACAAATCTGGCCTTTATGGAAGAGTGACAAGAAGAAAGCCATTTCTCAAAGATATCCATAAAACGTCTCGTTTGAAGTTTGCCACAAGTCACCTGGGAGACACACCAAACATGTGGAATAAGGTGCTCTGGTCAGATGAAACCAAAATTGAACTTTTTGGGCATAATGCAAAATATGTTTGGCATAAAAGCAACACAGCTCATCACCCTCAAAACACCATGCCCACTGTCAAACATGGTGGTGGCAGCATCATGGTTTGGACCTGCTTTTTTTTCAGCAGGGACAGGGAAGATTTTTAAAATTTGATGGGAAGATGGATGGAGCCAAATACAGGACCATTCTGGAAGAAAACCTGTTGGAGACTGCAAAAGACCTGAGACAGGGATGGAAATTTATCTTCCAACAAGACAATGATGCCAAACATAAAGCAAAATCTACAATGGAATGGTTCAAAAATAAACATATCCAGGTGTTAGAATGGCCAAGTCACAGTCCAGACCTGAATTCAATCGAGAATCTGTGGAAAGAGCTGAAAACTGCTGTTCACAAACGCTCTCCATCCAACCTCACTGAGCTACAGCTGTTTTGCAAGGAAAAATGGGCAAGAATTTCAGTCTCTCGATGTGCAAAACTGATAGAGACACACACTAAGCAACTTGCAACTGTAATTGCAGCAAAAGGTGGTGCTACAAAGTGTTAACTCAAGGGGGCCGAATAATATTGCACGCCCCACTTTTCAGTGTAAAATGTTTAAAATATCCAATAAATTGTGTTCCACTTCACGATTGTGTCCCACTTGTTGTTGATTCTTCACAAAAAAATTAGAATTTATATCTTTTTTTGAAGCCTGAAATGTGGCAAAAGGTTGAAAAGTTCAAGGGGTGCAAATACTTTCACAATATGAAATAAAAAAATGAGAGGCGCAATCTTGAATAATACCAGATGGTCTAGTGGGGATATATTATTAGTGGCGGTATTCACCACTCACCTGGACTGGTTGTGCTGTCTGTGCACAACCACGGTGTTCGCGCGTAGCTGCTGATTGCTGTGTGTCGCTCCAAGCGTCGCCGCTCCCAGCCGCCTCCTCCGGTTACGTGTTCCGTCTAGGTCAGGTGACCAGGGATTTTTGCTGACGTCAGGGCAGGTCCTTTAGTCCTCTAACTAAGCTTCCTCATTACCATGCAGCTCCAGCCAGATCCCATAAGGGATAATGATAATGAAAGGCACTAATTCTGGTATTATTTAGGAGCGCTCAGTAATAATAAGAAGAAGATACCAATGATTAAAGTAGACCTCTTTATCCTAGCTTATCCACTATGTGTTTCAACAGCGGCTTGCTGTCTTCCTCACACCCCCACCTGAGGGAGACAGCAGGCCGCTGTTGAAACGCGTAGTGGATAAGCTAGGATAAAGAGGTCTACTTTAATTATTGGTATCTGCTTCTTCTTATTACTGAGCGCTCCTAAATAATACCAGAATTAGTGCCTTACAAATACTTTCACAATGCACTGTATGTATACTGTACATACCATAGCACTGCAATTAATCACAGAACTGTAACTGATTAACTTCCTGCACATATGTATACTGTATATACTGTACAATTGCAATTAATCGCAGAACTGTAATAATTTTATATAAATACAATAGATATTTTTGGGTTGTGGAACGAATCATTTGCATTTGAATTGTTTCTAATGGGAAAATTTGCTTTGATATACAAGTGGGTTAGATCACAAGCATTTCCCGTGACAAATTATGATCGTAATCCAAGGTTCCACTGTATTTACTTACAATGAAGTCCTACTGGAGTTCTGCTGTTGTGTCTTCCTAAAGTAATAATGGTAGTGACAGAATTTGTGACTCAGGCTGTGCGCTAGGATTCCAGCTCAAAATGACCATAGCTATGAAATTTAAGAATACGCTTTTTTTTGGTTTTTATTTCTGAGTGTTTAAGTTTAAATATATGGGGCCCAATTCATCAGTGATATTTTACACCTGAGTCATAGTCAAGGGGCATTTTGGACCAGGATGCGCCTTTTAATCTAGGTATATACCACTTAATCAATTTGGTGCATCTGCTCAGTGGCGTGCACCGCTTTGCCAGAAATGTTACTCCAGTCAAGTAACATTCATGGCATAAAATAGCTGTCAGCTATTGACGGATTTGACGAACAAGCATTGCCATGCCTGTTGTTTGGTCAGCTCCACGTTTTTGTTTTTTAGAGTTGACCGAAACTGGTGTGAAAATGCCAAAAGACACATTTTTGCACAATTTTGAATTGCACAAATCTTTTCAAGTGTTGCACACTAGAAAACTGTCAGAAACACCTTGATGTATTGGCCCCAATTACTTATTTGCAGTCGAACATATTATACAAATTTTTTTCAGTGAATCTTAAGCTTTTTGCTTCTTTAATGCAGATCTTTATATCTCCTGTGTATAAATAGAGATAAATTAAAATATTTAATATGCTTGCTGCCTTAGTGCGGTTAACTTTGGAGCCTACTGTTCATTATTTCATGGTTAAATTTAATTCACTGTTATATTTATTCTGATTTTCATTGTAAACAGGCAATAATAGATGATTTTTAAAGTGTATCTGTCATTTCAAATAACTGTTCAGATTTAGCTTTTGTGTGTAACACTGTTTCCTACCATTATATGCCTTGAATCCAGCATGTTTTCCCACTGCGCACACTACCCAGTTTCCTTGGTTCTAGAGGGTGGAAACTAGAGGCTATGATATATCTTTGTTGAGGGGTCGGCTACACAGGGCCTTGGCAATCATGGCTGGTCAGGCAAGACCCTGGTTTTGCAGCATGTGTCCTGGCCGGTACCCAAGTGCAGAAGTTCAGTTCAGGATTACCCTTAGTGAGGGACAAAGCACACTAAGAGTCAATGAAGCTTTTCAACAAAGATTTACTCAAGCAATCTCATGAAACATGGGCACCAGGCTTAAATGTTACTTTCTCAGGGAAATTTACAGTAACCAAATTTGGCACAGACTGTTCCCGCTGTCCCGGTATTTCCAAGCTCTCGCCCACTACGTTCAGCATCATGGAATCCCGCTGGAAATTCATGAAGTCTCAATTGGCTCACGCCCAACTCTTCCCATGGGATCCGCTCCTTAGGGACAGGTCGCGCCACCTTCTAGACAGACCTAGTTTCTTTGTCGCATGCACCATTTCACTAGTAAACTCACCATACCCATTCTGGATGGATCAGTGGAGAAGCCGTCAAGGGCAGGGGTTGAATATTAGTACCGGATGAGTGATTCTGTTCTGTGTTCTTGGCCCACTTCCTGGCTGCTAACATTCACTTCTTGAGGTGATCCAGAAGGTCTGATTAAAATGAGTAGAAGGGGCTTTACATTCACATTGCTCCCGATTTCCTCTCCTTTCTGGGAAACTCTCCTGATTCTACGCAGGAAGCCCTTTTTATAGACTGTGTGTGAATAAAAGAGAAGAAAGCGCCCATGAGTGGAAACTGGTGGTCAAGTGGGTATGTAGTTTAAGGGATGTAGAGCCTGCTCACCTATGTTTGTTGTGCACCCCTCCCTTCACAACTGCGTTCAGAACATTGAGATGAGGGAGAGACTTCCAGGAGATTCAGGCTCCGCTGCCGTGCTCGAATGCTTCCTGGATCCCAGTCAAGAGGTCCGGTGATGTGACCACATTGGGGCGGGTGTTGTACACGTCACCGCAAGTCCTCATGCCCAGCGTGTGGTGTGATGTTCTGAGCAGCTCCTACTGATCTCCCACAGGGGGAGGGATATAATGGAAAGAGAAGTATAATAGCGGTCTCTGGAGCGCTTGAACAAAGGGACAGGTAAATAACCTTTCCCTTTGTTCAAGCACTCCAGAGACCGCTATTATACTTCTCTTTCCTTTTTATAGACTGGGCTCCACCCCTAAGGAGTATCAACAATTATAATCAACTTTACATAACTACAGGGGAGAGGGGAGCAGTCTTCACATCTAGGCACTATGTGGCTACATGCAGATCATTAAATATATAACTTTCAAATGTAGACACAAACACAATGTACCCTTTGTAGAAGTATGACATCACCCTAGACCCTCTTACATCTTCACAAATCAAGATTGCCTTGCCTGTCTCTATGTAGGATATGGTTTAAATAGCACCGGACTTTGAGGAATGGCGCTTCCTTAAGAGGCACAATAATTTCTTCCAAGAGTTCTTTAATTCATTTAAAAGTCATATATTGCAGTACAGTACAACGCGTTTCGACTTACATATAAGTCTTCCTCAGGTACATGTGATAATATCATAATCATAATCATAATACCACTGGGACGGGGTACTCAGTACCGGACCGGGGTATCACGGGGGGTATCATGGCAGTCCTTGGTCCGGACCGTGTCCCGAGCCCACAAGTAAAAGGGGTATATTTACAGGGAATGTTTGTTGTGACGCCTCCCACGGGCTGTGGTCAGTGAGGGGACCACCGCTGCAGCGTAGCTCTGCCAGGAGAATGGATGGATGGGGCTGCAGCTAGATGGATGAGCCCGCCATGGGTCAAGCTGCTCCTTACAGGGTGTAAAGGTGGAATATAAAGTTCTGGTTGCAGGGAATCACACACAAGAGACTGAAGCAGTGTTCACCCGGTTTACTTGCAAGTTCTTCCACAGTTCAACACAGTTTACAGCACAGTTCACACAGTTAACTCCGGTTACTCTCTGAACCTTCTGCAGCCAGGTTCCCTCTCTGAGACCCTTCACTCTCTCTCTGTAACCTTTCCGGCTCTCTCTCTCATCTGTTCTTCCCTGTGGGTTGTATGGCGGCAGCTAGGTCCCTTTATCTGACTTCCCCCTGTGTGTGTGGGTGGCAAGCCGGGTCCTATACGCTGCTGTGCCTCCAACTCGTGTGGTAGGAACTCTGACCTGGAATCAGAATCCCCCATCGGTTTGTCTGGGATCCGGCATAAAGCTGCAGTCCCCCTCAGAGCAGACACTCTGGTCCCAGCCTAGCCTTGCGTGTCCCTGTCTTGCAAGGGATCACCGGGCTCTTTCAGACCCATGTGACTACTTGGTACATCAAGGGAAATCTGTCCTGCCTGTAGTCGGTCAACGCTGCCGTGTTCCTCGGACCCGGTGGCACCGGTCCGGTCTCTGTCTTTCCTTTCCCTTGGGTTGCAGGCTATGGAGCGGGCTTTCTCTCCAGGGAACGGTGTCTTGCAGGATTCTGCTCCTCCAGGGAGCCTCAAGCCTTCTGGGAAGTGTCTCTATGCTGTTCTTGGCTTCTAGGCACCCACTGCCCTACTTGGTCTTTACAGCTCAGCCTACTCCGGCCTACTAACTAACTCCTCCTAGTTCCCCCCTTTTGTACTGGTCTGTCACCTGACCTACATTCCACCCACTTCCGTCTAAACCCTACCACCCCTTGCCCGCCTAGAGTCCCGGGCTCCGGGTTGAGTGCTGTATCTGGTGGGTGTGTATTTTGAAGGTGTTTGGTACACACACTGTCTACTTTTTGCCTGGCTGCAGTTCCTACCTGTGGCCACCCTGGTCGCAGGGGTGCCACAAATTAGCAAATGTAAATTGGCAATCCTTCTTGTTTTCACCAAGGTGGATTTTAGCAGTATTTGTTAGAGATGTTGTAGTGAAAAACTGAGAAATTATAATTTTTTTGCTCATAAAATATGTTTTAAAGTTTCTGATATTTGATTTATTTATGCAAAGTTAGTTGAAATGATAAAGTTTTGGCTTTGTAAGAATAAGGGCCCTTTCACATCAGCGGTAATTTCAAATCTTGCACTTGCGGCGCGGTTGCGGTAAACGCCATACAAGGTATAGGCGGACTTGTGGCAGATGCGGCAAGTGCGGTTTTGCACTTGCGGCAGGTGCGGCCGCTGAAAAAAACACGGCTGACTGCGTTTTTTTTCGCGGCCGCACCTGCCGCAAGTGCCAAAACCGCACTTGCCGCACCTGCCGCAAGTCCGCCTATACCTTGTATGGCGTTTACCGCAACCGCACCGCAAGTGCAGCCGGTATGCGGTAATCGCGGCAGATGTGGTTTTTTTCACCGCATCTGCTGCAATTTGAAATTACCGCTGATGTGAAAGGGCCCTTAATCAGAGCAAAATTCTGAATCGATTTTGATTTTGAAGAAAATGTATCGCAAACTATTTTGAATCGAAAATGAATATAGTTTCTATTTTTTACAGCCAAGAAAAAGAAACCCAAGCTGTTAAACAAGTTTGATAAAACAATTAAGGGCGAAATTGATGCTGCCGAGAAACTACGG
Source organism: Allobates femoralis (assembly GCA_033576535.1). Taxonomy (NCBI): domain Eukaryota; kingdom Metazoa; phylum Chordata; class Amphibia; order Anura; family Aromobatidae; genus Allobates; species Allobates femoralis. The sequence continues at coordinate 115,482,988 of JARQOC010000005.1, forward strand.
AAAAAGGCAAGTTTTTATCACATTTATGTCATGCGAGGAATGGGAAGGTACCTTGCGTACAGCAACAGCAAATGAAAGGGAATCCCTGAATCTACTGAAGGGGGAGGTCGGGACCCCTAGCCAAACCTTCTGCTGGCCCCTGTTCCTCTGACCACCCTAGGTAGGTTGCACACCTTTGCAAAGAGCAAAGGCCCTAGGTAGGGATCAGGTGGGATGAGCTCATAGTCAATCCCACTAAACATTAAAGAACACATGGGGGGACAACACAATAAGGATACACTGTTACTAGATATCAGTTGCCAGCAACAAAACCAACAGAAAGGACAGCACCCGGTAGTAAGTCTCCAGCAGCAGTACATCCAAATATCGGGCTGGTCAGGTCAGAAATGAACAATCACTGACAAGTGTTGGACCATGCGCCTACTTAAAGGGAGGTGGCTGAGGTCGCGTACTGCTGCAAACTAAAGGCCCTGTCACACATAACGAGATCGCTAACGAGATCGCTGTAACGTCACAGATTTTGTGACGCAACAGTGATCCCGCTAACAATGTCATCATGTCGCACCAACGATCTGGCACCTGCTGTGAGATCGTTGATCGTACGCACTGCTCTGGGTCATTTCTACGTCGTTGCACTCCCGCTGGGAGCGCTACATCGTTGTGTTTGACAGGGACAATGACCAACGATCTCAATGCTACGCTATGGAGTGACAATTCCCAACGACCTCGGTATAATTCTGGATCGCTAGTGCGTTGTTTTTTCACATCGCTGGTGAGATACCTGTTTGACCTCTTACCAGCAATGTGAAAAACGATGCACCAGCGGTCTCTGCACATCGTTATCGGGATCGCTGGTGCGTCGTTATGTGTGACTGGGCCTTTACCCAGCACTACCAGCAGGGAAACTGACATTAAAGCTACGTGCACACACAGCGTTTTTGATGCGTTTTTTTGAGGAGCCATTTTTCAGCTGCAAAACTGGGTCAGCTTTTCAAAAAAAGTATTAAAAAACAGATGATCCATTTTTCATGCATTGTAGACTGTTGCTTTTTTTAAACCCATAGACGATGGAATCAATGGGAAAAGCAAATCAGAAAAACGCCCACACATTGACATGCTCATTCTTTTCGAGGATCTGTTTTTGAGCCAACAAACGCACCAAGGACAATAGGACAATAGAAAAATTAGTGCCTTGCTCAACAGGACTGGATTTTTCTTTACATTTTATTTTTCAAAAGAAAGTAAAGTGCATAGTAAAGAAAAATTTACATGGCCGACATAACCGTCGACGCGTTTCGACTGCACTAAGCAGTCTTACTCATGACATTACTCATGCACTGTATGCACTTTACTTTCTTTTGAATAATAAAAGGAAAAGAAAAATCCAGTCCTGTTTAGCCGGGCTCCAATTTTTCTATTGTTCTTGGTGTGGGGCCAGGGCGAGAACGGTGTCTGACCTCCGGGAGGATGAGCATAGAGCAACTGGGTGAGCTGGAGTCAAGTTTCTACATTCCAGCGTTCCCGACAACGATATGACCTGGTAAGGATCGGTGAAACGTCGCTACATGGTCGCTGGTGAGATGTCAAACAGTCAGATCGACTGAACGACGCAGCAAAGATACGGCGACTGGTATAATGACCTCGGCGGTCGATGGGACCCTGTCACACAGCAGCTAGTCTGACGGCTCAGACCTACCAACGGGGTCGCTGTTAAGGTGTCAAACACACCGATGCACGCTGCCCGGCGGGAGCCCGACGATCAAAAAATGGTCCAGGGCATTCCGACACAATCGGCGATGTCTCAGCGAAGGCCCGGTCGCTGCTACGTGTCAAACATAGCGAGATTGCTGGCGAGGTCGCTGTTGCGTCACAAAACCTGTGACGTAACAGTGATCTCACTAGCGATCTTGCTGTGTGTGACGTGAGCTTAAGAAACACACCACTGCAAAAGTTTGTTTGAATGACAAATCTTGAAAACTCATTGACTTGGCTGGGAATCTCTTAAATTGATCCGTTTCACTTAACTACCACTGTACAAACAGATCCTCAAAAAATGCATTAAAAACACTGTGTGTGAATGTAGTCTTAATATCCACAGCTCTAAAGCTGTCACCAGTCTCCTACTGACTCGTGACAATTTACAACTGCCCAGATGACTAGTTTAGCACGCTGTAGTCTGATGTTTGGGGGCAGCCTGTTTAGTGGGAGCACTTGGTAATCATTTAGGAAATGTTTTTTCAGATGTCCTTATTTGGAGCATGAAAAACCACAAGACACAATTGTCAGATTAATGCGTTCTTAAACTTTGGATAATTGTCCTTCTCAGGCTTTCAGTTATCTGAGGTGTTATCTAGTTTAGAAAACCAATTTTCCAATGACCTTGGAAATTAAGAACTAATTGATGTGTCCTTATTTGCCAAGTAATCTGCAGAGAAGCTGCCAAAAGTTCAATATGTAATGTGTTTGTTGCTGAGTTCCCCCACCAATTACAGACAGTTTAACGTACCACTACAGCATTTCTTTATTTGTCAGCCCTGGAGTGGTGCCTTAAATGTAAGTCCCCTGCTGCCTATTATATACTCACCTTCCAGCTTCTTTATCTCTTACCATCTCCGCTCTAGTCCCATAGTGGTATTTTGTGCCTGTAGCTTCTGATTGGCCAGAAGTTAGAAGCTACATCACAAAAGGTCAATGCATGTCTAGGAGAACCAGACAGAGACCGGAACAAGATTCTTATAGAGATGTATTGAAAAGTGACCTCTGGTGCCCTCTATGAAACAATGGAACTGTCAACACATCACATTTCACCGCAACTTGACCGGAGCAACGAAAAGGATGAAGGTGGTGGAAGGTGTGTTTAAAACTAGGGGCAGGGGCTTTAGATTTAAAACCCCAGTTTTAACGGTGTGCTAAAAGAATATGCTGGAGTGGTGCTTTAAACTACAAGTTATTGTTAAACCCTTTTAACAAGATGGGATTTTGAAGGTGGACAACCCCATTTAAGGTCAATAAAATATGATGTAGCAACATGATATCATTGTTCAAGGCAGTATGAGTCTCTAAATCCTTAGTCATCAATCCTTTAGATAACTGTATGATTGCTCTACTCACAAGCGATGCGTCCGCAGATAGTTCCAACTCGGCCACACTAACTTGTAGTAAGAGTCCAGGAGAAACTTTCTCTGAAATCTTTTATTTAAGCACAATGTAGTGGGTAGAAAGAGTAATCCAAAAAGAGCAGTATAACGTTCATCCAAAAATGGCTACAGCAAACTGATAATTGGGAAGAAGGGAGGAGCTAAAGCTAACATCATCAACTACAGGAGGGACATAAGGACAACGTCAAGAGGCAGGACTTCTGCGTAGCAACAGCAAAATGCAGTACATGGCATAGAAAACACACACAATGAATTGTTCCCATTCATCGGACACAACAATTGTTATGGAGTTTGCAACTTACTGCACAAAGATTTTCAAAAGATTACACATTTAGTATAGTGCTTGGCTTTTCCAAGATACAAGCAGAGTGCTTCCTTATGTGGAGGTCTGCCAATAAGAACACCAATGAAGGGTGATTGCAGTATATCATGTCATTGGAGTGCTTACGTTAGGTAGGCATTACTGATGGAAATTAATCTTCCAACAACTAAATATTAACTCTGCTTGCCCTATAAAATGCCTAAGGGGCAGTTGTTATGTACATAAGGTAGCATACATGCTAAAAATATATACAGATTTATTACTGAATAAGATGGTAATACATTAAGGTAAACAGAGGCATTACTACTGTGTCCCTCTTCTGGGATCTTGGATTAAGAGATCACTTTACATCTCATACACTGTAATCCTATTTGACCATATCTCCAAGTCATAACCAACTAACATTAATGGAAATAAAGCTGCTTTAGTTTTCCCTTCGTGGAGATCTTTCCTCCAGGCTGAATTTAACTGCAGTATATCAGATGAATGTGTCATTTTCTGAGCAATATCTGTGCAAGTTATCTTGTCATAGTTATTGCATTTCTCATTTCTGTACTGCTCACTCCTATATACAAGTCATACATCAGTTTCTCCCTTCGCAGATCACCAGCTCTGGTAATAATATTCTTTCTATGTATCTTTCTGTCATTGAATAAGAAATGTAGATTACCTGTATAACCATGTCATCCACAATCCACTATAATCATGTCATATACAATCCACTATAACCACATAATCTACAATCCACTAAAACTATGCCATCTACAATCCACTATACCCACGTAATCCACAATCCACTATAACTATGCCATCTACAATCCACTATACCCAGTAATCCACAATCCACTATAACTATGCCATCTACAATCCACTATACCCACGTAATCCACAATCCACTATAACTATGCCATCTACAATCCACTATTCCCACGTAATCCACAATTCACTATAACTATGCCACCTACAATCTACTATACCCATGTAATCCACAATCCACTATAACTATGCCATCTACAATCCACTATACCCACGTAATCCACAATCCACTATAACTAAGCCATCTACAATCCACTATTCCCACGTAATCCACAATCCACTATAACTATGCCATCTACAATACACTATACCCATGCAATCCACAATCCACTATAACTATGCCATCTACAATACACTATACCCACGTAATCCACAATCCACTATAACTATGCCATCTGCAATCCACTATACCCACGTAATCCACAATCCACTATAACTATGCCATCTACAATCCACTATACCCATGTAATCCACAATCCACTATAACTATGCCATCTACAATCCACTATACCCACGTAATCCACAATCCACTATAACTATGCCATCTACAATCCACTATTCCCACGTAATCCACAATCCACTATAACTATGCCATCTACAATCCACTATACCCACGTAATCCACAAACCACTATAACTATGCCATCTACAATCCACTATTCCCACGTAATCCACAATCCACTATAACTATGCCATATACAATCCACTATACCCATGTAATCCACAATCCACTATAACTATGCCATCTACAATCCACTATACCCACATAATCCACAATCCACTATAACTATGCCATCTACAATCCACTATACCCACGTAATCCACAATCCACTATAACTATGCCATCTACAATCCACTATACCCATGTAATCCACAATCCACTATAACTATGCCATCTACAATCCACTATACCCACGTAATCCACAATCCACTATAACTATGCCATCTACAATCCACTATTCCCACGTAATCCACAATCCACTATAACTATGCCATCTACAATCCACTATACCCATGTAATCCACAATCCACTATAACTATGCCATCTACAATCCACTATACCCACGTAATCCACAATCCACTATAACTATGCCATCTACAATCCACTATTCCCACAAAATCCACAATCCACTATAACTATGCCATCTACAATCCACTATACCCATGTAATCCACAATCCACTATAACTATGCCATCTACAATCCACTACACCCACGTAATCCACAATCCACTATAACTATGCCATCTACAATCCACTATACCCACGTAATCCACAATCCACTATAACTATGTAATCTACAATCCACTATAAACATATCATCCATAATCCACTATAGCCATGTCACCTACAATTTCCTATAGCCATGTCTGCCATAGTCTTCTCTAACCATGTCTTCCACAATCCACTATAACACATGTCATTCATAATCCACTATAAGCATGTCAATCCTCAATTCCCTATAACTATGTCATCCACATTGGGAGGTCATGTGATTGGTGACATGACAAAGACATTGATGCCAATTTTTTCTTTTATGTACAGCGCTATATATAGTAATAAGGGATGGCACTGTATATAACAAGAGAGCACAATATATAATGAGAGATATTGCTATACATGACTATACGATATGATATGTAATAAGAGACAGCACTGTAGATAACAATATGGAATGCTATATAATAAGGCGCAGCACTACCCATATCAAGATATGATGCTATATAATCAGATAAATCATTATACATAACAATAGAGGATGCAATGTAATAAAGGACAGCAATATACTTAGCAAGAGGGGATACTTTGTAATAAGGGACAGCCCAGTATAAAACAAGCGGGGACACTATATAAGAGATCGAGGTATACATAACAAGAGAGGGCACTTTATAAAAGGGATAGTGCTTTACACAACAAAAGAGGACACTATATACTGAGGGATGGCAAGAGCAGTGCTCCAATCATCTTTCCACAAGTAAAATTGCATTTACACTGAAAAACAATCGTTTCATGATAATCCTTCAGTGTACAATGCATTGGAAAGTATTCACACCCATTCCCAAAAATGTGGAAAAGTTCATGGGGCATAAATACCTTTTTTTAACTGCACTGTACACTGAAGGATTTTCGTGAAACGTTCGTTCATGATTATACAGCGCAAATGATCATCATATTCAGTAGTGCATCATTCTATGTACAGGACTCCCTCTGCTGAATACTATAACAGCTTAAGTTATTGAGCGATCTAACATTGATAACTCAGTGCGCATCATTTACTGTCTTCTGCCTGTTTAAACGGGCTATTAAACAACCGCTGATCGATAAAGGTTTACCGATCAGTGGTGGTTTAGTGCTTCTTTCGATCTGTGTAAACGGACCTTTAACACAGTCTAGATACAGAATCAATATTTACATTCAGTCACTTAAAAATATATATACATTTGGTTCCTGAATAAAGCAGCCAACTTCCCTTGCCCAATAAAAATATAAATTAATTAGCCTCTGTATTCTGTCCCTCAAACCATTACCAGTCACTCTCCTTCACCCTCAAGCCCCCACCACGGTTCTTCTCCTGCCCCCCCATTCATTATAATTAAGTGCCCCGCTCCGTAATTTCATTATAATTTCATGCCCTCCCTCAATTAATTATAATTATCTGCCTTATCCTTCAGTTCTTTATAATTACGCTTCATGTCCACTCCCGCAATTCATTATAATTACTTCATCTTCCCTAATTCATTGCAATTACGTCCTTTCCCCAATTTGTTATAATTACATATCCTCTACCCCAATTCATTATAATTATTTAATCTTTCCTAATTCATTGTAATTATAGAATGTCCTTTCCCCAATTACTATAATTACATGCCCTCTCCCCCAATCTAATATATAAAGTTGAGTGTATGTGTGTATGCACATGACCACTCCCACTCCACATAACCACACCCCCTGTGCATTGCCACACCCACTCCACATGGCCACACTTGCTTCATATAGCCCCACACCACATAGCCACACCTGTGTGGCAAGCTCCACCCACTCCAGATAACCACTCCACATAGCCACACCCCTCATTATGATGTCACAATAGAATGTAGAATGTTAGCCTATAAAGTTCTGTGTCATATAGAGGAAGAACAAAACAAATTTTTAGTTAACAAATCAAGGACAACACGAACAAGACAGGTCACAATAGATAAAAACAATTAAAAGGCTTTTGTAGCCTGGCATACAAGGTCAATGAAAGTAAACATTGGACCAAACCCACTCAATTGAGTCCAAAGAGGGACCTTGGAAAAATAGTATATTACAGAACAATATCCACAAGTGTAATTAGGTAATAATAATCTCTAACAGTTAGCACAATGCCTAAACATGCAAGAAAATAAACAAGCAGTGTCCAACTGGTGTTCAGAAAAGAGGTACCGTTATAGAATAAGAGCTGTAATAGAGATTGTACAATACCCAAAGTTAGACCAGTTACAGAATAAGTACATAATAAACGACCCCCTGATCATCCTAAAGGAGGTTTATTATGATCAGGGGCCGTTTATTATGTACTTATTCTGTAACTGTTCTATCTTTTCAGTTAGTTACTATGCCTGGGCAACGCCGGGCTCTATAGCTAGCTACAACTGCATCATCTTCCCCAATTCATTTAAATTATGTCAACTCCATCACCCTCAATTCATTATTTTTTCTGTGTCCCCTCTCCCAAGACTTCATATTTTCATATCCTCTTTCCCTTCCCCCTTTCCCAATATGTTTATGTTATTTCTCCCACCAAACATCCTGAATTCATTATATACACATCTTCACCACCAATTAATTCTGTTTTTGTGTCTTCTTTCCAACACCCTTCCTACAATTCATTGTAAACTCATGTCCTCTCTCCACCCCCTCCAGCACCAATTACATTTTCTTGTCCTTTCTCCCACCCCTCACCTCCAATTCACTATACTTTCATGTCCTCTCTCACTCATCTTACTCCCAATTGATTCTAATTTCATGTAGTCTCTCCCCCCCTCCACAATATGACAGAAAAGAATCTCCTCTCTATATGATCTCCTAAAGATCCACTTCTATCCTCATCTAGCTGGCGAGTATGTGCTAAATGACGCATAGTCATAAAGAAAGCAATCGGAAGGAAGGGAAAAATGGCTCCTCAGATTCTTTATTGCCGACAATGAAGCTACAAGACTGCTCCCTGCCTGATTGATGTTTGTCACTGATGGTGGTGAAAAAAATATTATAATGAGTACAATCTGATCATGAGCCACCTGGAAGCCTCGGGCCCTCGTCAGTAGCCCAGATTGCCCTCATTATAATTTAACCCTTTCGGGGGCGTGTCCTGACACCATTCATGGAGGACGCATGATCTAGGAGCTCTTGCTCTGGCACCTTCTCCCCAGGCTCCCACGGCTCCCACAGACACCAAAAATCATAAGGAGGGACCCGAACATACCTAGCACCCCCTGAGATGCCGAAAGCTGCGCCACAGGGTCGGGGTTCTACACAATGGCTTACAGACTTCTACCCCGCTCACCGGCTCTGCTCGGAAGACCCTAAGATGGCGCCTGCCTCTCATCACTCCGCCTCCCCTGCACGCTCTCTCAGGAGCTCTGGCAGCAAATCCCCAAGGGAAGGTGACGGTGATTCTGCCTTGATCACTCAGGGGCACCTGCGGTCTATGCTGGACTCCCTACGCCTGTCTATACAGGAGGATATCAGAGGTATTGTGGGGGAAATGCGGGCGGACATTACAGCACTGGATAAGCGCACGTCGCACACAGAAAAGAAAATGGCGGAGTTTACGGCTGCCCATAACGCCCTAGCGGATGACTATCAAGAGGTGGCGGAGGACATGCGGGCTATGCAGGCGGCGATATGGGTCCTCGATGATAAACAAAGACGGGGCAATTTCAAAGTCCGGGGCATGGCTGAGGGCGGTGAGGAGGAAAACCTAATTCAGCTTGTGGCCCCCTTCCTGTCCCTTATCCTCCCTGATGAGAACCCTGCGACTCTGTCCGTGGAAAAGGTTTACCGGCTCCCGAGATCCCCAAAGATCAGTAAAGATCTCCCGAGAGATGTTTTGGTGACGCTAGCGGTTCCTAGTATGAGGGACATTCTTCTACAATCTCTACGACGTCGCCCGATCTCTAAGGACCCCTACAAGGACTGGTCTCTCTATCCTGATCTTTCCCCGGGCACCCTGGCGAGGCGTCGTGAATTCGCCACCTACTGCACAGTCTTGTGTGAGAAACACATCTTGAATGCGTGGGGATCCCCTGCGCAAGTTTCCTTTAGATACAAGCATGTTTTTTCATCTCCTTCCAGACTTAGAGCGGTGATGTTATCTTGGGGATTGATGGATGACGCCGGTGCGTCCCCGAAAAAATCTCGCAACCGCGAAGCTTCCGCTCTCTCCCCTGGACTACGGGATCACTGACTCTTGCAGCAACGCCTGTGGTGAACTGCCAGAGCTGGAATATTTGGTTATTTTCCTAGCCCATTTGGCTCCTAGGGGCTCATACTTAAGGGTTTGAGCCTTCTGGACACTGGTCCACCTCTTCCCCGCCTCTCGGACTACTGAGGGTCTGGGGAAGGTACGGAATGGCCATCTGACTAGTGTCCATACCCCCTTTTCTCAGGACTCTGAGACGCTCCTGGTTTACATTTTTGTTCTTATTCTGTGCATTCCTCCTATCTCTCACCCCTTTTGCTCCCTTCCTACTCTCTCCTTTCTTGTCCTCTTAATTTCTCCCGCCCTTCTCTTTCCTTCCCTTCCCCTCTCCCTCTCCTCCCCCCTCCTGGATTTTGGTTGGGTGGAGCTGGGACGGTCTGACCACCTTATGAGTCATGAGCTTTAAGATCCTTTCATTGAATATGAGGGGTCTTAACTCCCCGGTGAAGAGAAGCTTTCTATGGAGGGAAATCTAGAGGCAGCGGGCGGATGTAGTGTGCATTCAGGAGACACACCTATTGGCGGGGACAACTATAGGCTGCACCACCCCAGATTCCCAAACCTCTTTTTCTCTATTGCTTTAAACAAGAAAGCGGGTGTTTGTTTGATGGTGGGCTCCTCGGTCCAGTTTTCTCTAAGAAAGGTTGTGACGGACCCAGCGGGTAGATTCCTCTTGGTTATATGCGAACTGGGAGGGCTACTCTACACTTTCTCGACCTTGTACGCCCCCAACTCGGGTCAAGCAAAGTTCTTGCGTTCTTTTTTAGGCAAACTTCAGGAGGAAGCGGTAGGCCGTGTGATTCTATGTGGTGATTTTAACGGTGTGATGGAACCTCACTTGGACTCCTCCTCGACGGGGAGTCGTGGGAGTGGAGGGGTCTTGCCTCCGTGTGCCGGGAGTTTCGCCTCCATGATATCTGGCGCTACCTACACGTGGGAGAACGGGACTATACATTCCACTCTGGTCCCCATGGGTCGCACTCCAGGATAGATTTCTTCCTGGTGGACGACCCCTCCCTGGCGGACTGCACTAAAGCAGAGGTTGGGACTATTACCTGGTCCGATTATGCGCCTATGTCTTTGGAGGTGACTCTCGGCTGCGGGGGGGGGATCTCCTAGGAGATGGAGGCTGTCCCCAGACCTCCTTCTGGACCAACACACAGTATCTGACATTGAGGGAGACATTACCTCCTTTTTTGCCTCTAATGATAACGGGGAAGTAATGAACGGGACTCTATGGGCAGCTCACAAAGCGGTTCTGAGAGGCTTCCTCCTCCAGAGATCTGCTTAAACGTAAGAGAATCAGGGAGGCACGGCGGAAAGAGTTGATTTTCCAGCTACAATCCTTGGGGGCGACCAATAAACTGGGCCCCTCGCCGACGCTCTCCGCCCAAATAACGTCAGTACGCACCCAGTTACGTGCTTTAATGCTGCGGCAATACGAGGTGGGGCTCCGGAGGATCAAGGTGGATTACTATGCCATGGAAGACAGGGCGGTTGGTTTTTGGCCAGGAGGTTGAAGAAAAGGTCGGTTGCATCCATGGTTACATCAATGAGATCATGAGGGCGGTTTGGTGAGAGACCCTCTGCGTATCGTTGAGGTGTTTTCCCACTATTACGCTAAACTTTACAATCTAAAAGACGACCCGGGCACCCCTCAGCCGTCTCTCTTGGCTATCAGGGCTCATCTTGTCGGTTGAGGACTTGGAGTCCCTGAACCGTCCATTTTCGGTCGGGGAAGTCCTGAAGGTGATCAGTTCTTTGAAGTCCGCCTCGGCCCCTGGCCCGGACGGCTTCGTAAACAACTATTATAAGACCTTTCGGAATGTCCTTGCCCGTTCCTGCTGCGGCTCTTTAATGAGTGGCGGGATGGGGGGTCCATTCCCGTAGAGGCCCTGGAGGCGACTGTGATGACTATCCACAAGCAGGGGAAAGACCCGGAACGTCCAGAGAATTATCGGCCTATCTCTCTGTTAAATACGGATCTAAAAATATTCTCGAAACTCCTGGCCACGCGCCTCCATGACGTGATTCCCAGGTTGGTTGGCCCGGACCAGCTTGGATTCGTGGCCCACAGGCAGGCCAGAGACGCGACCAGACGACTGAGTAATCTTGTTGACCTGGCGGAGAGAAAAGGTCACCCCACGGCATTCCTGTCCCTTGACGCTGAAAAGGTGTTTGACAGGGTGCACTGGGGTTATCTTGAGGAGGTCTTGAGGAAATTTGGGTTAACTGGTCCCATTCTTGCCTCGATTCTCAGCCTATATTCCAACCCCTCCGCCAGAGTCTTTTCCTCTGGTTTCCTCTCTGAGCCGTTCCGGATTTCCAACGGGACTAGACAGGGGTGTCCTCTTTCCCCCTGATCTATGCCCTTGCTGTGGAGCCCCTTGCTGCTGCCTTCCGGGCTGACCCTGGGGTTCTCGGCATCAAGGTTGGGGCCTATACTCATACCGTTGGCCTTTACGCTGACGACATTGTGGTGATGTGCTCCCAGCCTCTGTCCTCCCTTCCTAGGGCTTTGGAGCTCCTTGAGGAATTTGCGTCTGTTTCTTATTACAAACTATACGCCACGAAGTCACTGGTCTACCCTGTTGGGGTTCCGGAGCCTGACATTGCCTCCCTCTCCCGTGCGCTCCCATTTAGGTGGGTCCCGGAGGTCAAACCATATTTGGGGATCACGGTTTGCTCCCTGGCATCTATTGTCCGGCGCACTTTGGATCCCCTTTTGAAGGCATTACGTAAGGAGACGTCGGAGCGGGGATCCTCTTCTCTTTCCTGGACAGCGAGAGTACATGCATTTAAGATGATGTGGCTTCCGAGGATATTGTACCTCTTCCGCTGTGTCCCCCTGACCTTCCCTTCCAGGGCCTTGGCTCAACTACAGGCAGCCACGAATAGCTTCATTTGGGCATCCAAGCGTCCATGGCTGGCCAGGCATGTAATGTACATGGGAGTGAGGAGGGGGGGCATGGGGGTTCCTGACCTAGCCTCATATCATTGAGCTTCACTGTTAGAAATAACTAAGTTGTGGTGGGCGGAGAACTCGGATGTGGGATGGTAGAGGATTGAGACGGAGCAGGTCGGGGGCCGGTCCCTACGTCACCTTTTAATGGCGGAGGCCTTGGGCGCTACACCGTCTACACTTGACCGCTCCTCGATCAGAGCCTTGATTTTGGCGTGGAGGAAGGCTCCAGACGTGTGAACTGAGCTCCCGCCCTCCTCGATTCACCTGGGGGCCCTCTCACTACACATCCCTTCATTGCGTCTCACGGACTGGTTGGCTAATGGCTTGACGCATCTGTCCGATATAATAGTAGGAGACAGACTTATGTCGTTCGCCGAATTTGGGGGGAGGTTCCCTCAGGTGGGTCACTCCTTCTTCCAGCTGTACCAGATTTCCCATTTCTTGGCCTCCAGGGGAGGTGGCCGGGCCTTCCCAAGCTTGGGATTGTCCCCGTTATGCTCATTCCTTCTTGCAGGCCCACAAGTGCGTAAGGGCCTGTCGCTTTTATACACAGGCTTTTTAGAGGTACTCGCCCAGTCAGCTTTTCCTTCCCGTTGTAAGTGGGAATCAGACCTAGACTTCAAAGTGGATCTGGATGATTGGGAGGGTGCTGATAGGTGCGTGAACCGAGTGACGAGATGTGTTAACCACTTGGAGCAACTGAAAAAGGTCCACCTGAGATGGTACCTGCCTCCTACTCGCTTGGCGAGAATGAATGGTTCGCTCTCCTCCCTCTGCTGGCGCAATTGTGGAGACAGGGGGACGCTGGCACATATGTGGTGGGGGTGCCCGAAAGTGGCTCAGTTTTGGACGACGGTGGACTCACTTATAAGCACACTGGTGGATACATGGGTTCCGCTCACACCCCAACTTGCTGTCCTTCATATTGGCATGGAGGCATTTCCTCCGGTGACTCGTCACCTAGTGTCCTTTATCCTTATAGCTGCTAGGGGATGTATTGCGGCCATGTGGAAGTCCTCCTCCCCCCCTACTATGAGTGACCTCACAGCCAAACTAAATTTGATTTTTCTCTACGAGTATTGGCTAGCAAGAGAACTGATTCCGAGGCGTTACACCAGAGAGGCGTGGTCCTTATGGGCCTCTCACCCTCTGGCCATTCTCCTGACTGAGGATGCCTCTTGGGGGTCCTTGGCTCGGGCCGCTTCTCCCTGACCTTCCCAGTCTCTGCCCTCCTTATCATCCCTCCGTCCTCTTCATCCCCACTCCTTCTGAGACTCTCGTCTCTTGTGTGCGTCCCGCCCTCCCAACTCTCCTCCTCCTCTACTTTCTTCTTTCCCCCTCCTATGTCCCCCCATTCTCCCTCTAAACTCATCTTAATTCTCACCTGTTTTTTCTTCATTGGTGCAGGGGCTAATGCCCTTTGTGGCACTTTTATTCCTCACCTTTACTCTTAACGTGGTGTATGACTATCTTTCCCGATGATCCTATCGATTGTTTGTTATTATTGTGTTTAAAACTCTTTTAATAAAAATCATTGATGATAATTTACCCCTTTCTATTAGTTAGCTCGCTTTTAGAATAGTCAGCAAAATGTTAGTGTATTTTCATCTGAAGGGGGTTGCTCATTGGACCACACCACTTTTCTGTGAGGCCACTCCCTCTTGTCAGGCAAGGCATAAAGTGTCTAAAACACAGAAGAAATATAGTCCTAGTAATGAAAGACAGGTTTTTTTTGGTGTAATAATTCTGGCCTATTTAGCTTGTTAAATCTCCACCCACTTTGTAGACCAGGGGTGGGGAACTCCAGGCCACAAGGGCCGCCAACAGGGCAGGTTTTTAGGATTTCCTTAGTATTGCACAGGTGATAGTATAATCACCTGCACTGGTGATGATTCCAATCCCTGTATAATGCTAAGGAAATCCTGAAAACTTGCACAGTTGGCGGCCCTTGAGGCCTGGAGTTCCCCACCCCCTGCTGTAGACTAACAGAAGAGGAATATTCTTGACTGTATATAAATTTTGATATATGTAAAGAAATCATCCTTAATAGTTTTCCACATGATAGAGATGTTGGTGAAAGATTGACTTTGGTGGAGAATCGGTGTTTAAAAAACCCAAGATCATTGACCACTTTCTTATGTTTTGCTCATCTAGGGATTTCTATGGTCGTTCGCAGTTATAGACCTACCGCTCCTCATCTTACCATTCTTATATTATTATAAATGATAGTATGTAAATTAATCAGGACATGTAGCGTAATAAATATTTGGACAGTCATTCATTTTCTTGCTATATATCAACAGTAGCCTGTTTTTCCCAAGCTTTGCCGCTTTCATAGACTTATTCCTGAAAATGACCTCTCTATTTATAGTATACTTTTCTTCCTCTGCTGGTTTATTCAGCGGCACCTGGGATTCTGGATGAAGTCGATGCAAGGTCACACTGCTCACCCACCTCTGGTCATGTGGAATAATTTGATTTGTACTCAGATTGAGAACTCCGGGTGAATTTTAGATCAAGCACCATATTTAGCAGAAGCAGTCAAGCGACTTTCTAATGCATGGAGGTTTATCAGAAAGCTCCTCCGGTGAGGCTGTAGCGGTGATCTTTATTCTGAGCACAGCTCTCTCACCTCTTCCCACTCTTTCATTCATTTTTCCTCAGCGATTTATTGGTGTATTTTGTCGCGGTAGTTATGACTTCTTTTCCTCAGAGCTTTACATTTAATATCGACATTAATTTTTATCTTGTTTATGATTCACAGGGAAAAATGGAAGACGCTTTAAAAGCTTTTGAACTTTTGGTGGCAAAATATCCCCATAGTCCAAGAGCCAAATATGGGAAAGCCCAGGTAGGTTATTCCAAAATGAATATAACGTTTTACTGCTTCGCCTGTACAGTCTAACCAGGTTATGGGTTTTCAGGGAAAGAGTTAGTAACATCCCAGAAAGACTCACTAGCGATCTCGTTATGTGTGACGGGGGCTTAATATGGATGTCTGAACAAAGCCTTAAGCCCCCGTCACACATAACGAGATCGTTAGTGAGATCATTGTAACGTCACAGGTTTGTGACGTAACAGTGATCTCGCTAACGATCTCGTTATGTGTGACACTTAGCAGCGATCATGCCCCTGCTGTGAGATCACTGATCGTTACAAAGTGCTCTGGGTCATTTTTTGATCGTTGGTCTCCCACTGGTCAGCACACATCGCTGTGTGTGACAGCAAGATACCAGCAATCCGCGATCTCACAGGCTGGTAACCATGGTAAACACCGGGTATCTAGGCACTGTGAGCTGCTAGATACCTGGTGTTTATCATGGTTACCAGCGCTAAGCAGGGAGGATGCTGGTAACTATGGTAAACACTGGGTATCCAGGCAGTGCGCGCTGCCTAGATACCCAGTGTTTATCATAGTTACCAGCGTCTTCCCTGCTTACAGGCAGCGCTAAGCAGGAGGATGTTGGTAACTATGATAAACAGCGGGTATCCAGGCAGCGCGCGCTGCCTAGATACCCGCTGTTTATCATAGTTATCGGCGTCCTCCCTGCTTAGCACTGCCTGTTAGCAGGGAGGACGCTGGCAACTATGATAAACACAGGGTATCTAGGCAGCATGCGCTGCCTAGATACTCGCTGTTTATCATAGTTACCAGCGATGTGGTGGAGGCTCCCTGGTCACTGGGGAGATCTGCCTATTTGACAGCTCCCCAGCGACCAGGTAACTACACACTAACGATCCCTACAGGATTGTTACCGTTGTCGGGATCGCTGGTGCATCGTTGTGTGTGACGGGAGCTTTACAGACAGTAGAGTCTTTCCAAGAGAACTCCATTGGCTAATCTGTGTTTCAAAGTTGGACTAAATTCTTAAAAATTTGGCCCACGGATGACATGTACTGATGGTTCTTTGATTGATCTATTACCACCGGAGGATGAAGCCAATCCGCCTATTTAATATGGGGACAGTGTAACCAACAAAATGCTATTGGAAAGAAGGCACTGGCTTTTAGAGCTTTCGCTCAGCAGCTCAAGTATAAAAAGCTTCCAAAATATCACTATTTACACATGTGGTCAAAATTGTTGGTGCCCCTTGTTTAATGAATAAAAAACCCACATTGGTCACAGAAATAACTTGAATGTGACAAAAGTAATAATAAAAAATCTATGAAAATAAACAAATGAAAGTCAGACATTGCCTTCACAGAATTAAAAAAAAAATTAAACTCCTGAAATAGGCCTGGACAAAAAAAGATGGACCCCTAACTTAATATTTTGTTGCACAACCTTTATAGGCAATCACTGAAATCAAACAATTCCTGTAACGGTCAATGAGACTTCTACACCTCTCCACAGGTATTTTGGAGACTCCTCAAGAGCAAACTGCTCTAGTGGTCTCATGTTTGAAGGTTGCCTTTTCCTAAGGTTGCCTGTCTCCCATAAAGTCCACTTTGGCTCAAACAACGACGAATGATGCGATCTGCAACTGATGTTCCTTGAGCTTTAAATTCACCTTTAATGTCTTTAGAGGTTTTTCTGGGCTCTTTTGTTACCAGTTGTATTATCGTCTCTTTGATTTGTCATCATTTCCCTCCTGCGGCCTTGTCCAGGGAGGTTGGTACAGTCCTATGGATCTTAAATTTCTGAATAATATGTGCAACTGTTGTCACAGGAACATCAATCTGCTTGGAGATGGTCTTATAACCTTTACCTTTAACATGCTTGTCTATAAATTTCTTTCTAATCTCCTGAGACAACTCTTTCCTTCGCTTCCTCTGGTCCATGTTGAGTGTGGTACACACCATGTCACCAAACAGCACAGTGAGTATCTGCAGCTCTATATACAGGCCCACTGACTGATAACAAGATTTTAGACACCTGTGATGCTAATTAGTAGACACACCTTGTTGGACACACCTTGTCCCTTTTGTCACATTATTTTCAGGGTACTATCATTTCTGTCCAGACCTATTTCATGAGTTTAATTTTTATTTTAATTCTGTGGAAGCAGAGCTGAAAAGCAATGTCTGACTTTCATTTGTTCATTTTCATAGATTTTTTAATAATACTTTTTTTTAGTATTACTATTCAGATTCAAGTTATTTCTGTGACCATTGTGGGTATTTCTTTCAGTAAACGAAGGGTACCAACAATTTTGACCACGTGTGTATCTACTACACCTTACTGTTTCAGACTTCTACTTATATGAAACATTAGAGACCTGTCAAAGTAGGTATTTACTCTAACAATTCAACCGTTTGAAGGTTAAAGATGTTCCCTAATCATATACTGTTGACATGTCATGTATGTAGTATGTATATGTTCATCCAGTATGTCTAATGTTTCATTTTCTTCTTTTGGCACATCCTCAGTGAATTGTGTGATTTGGGTAGGTGATATGTTCCACAATGTAGACTTGCCTAGTGTATAGTAGTGCTGAAATGTATTTCATAACATGTTTCTGTATTGCCTTTGTGATGCTATCTGGAGCCTCAGAAAGCCCGATAATATATCTTTATGACTGATCGTTAAGGGAGTCTCAGATGTTTGTCTCAGTGGTCCTTCTACAGCAAATATAGAGAACAGCGGCAATCATAAACTTACACACTCACAAGTAGCTATTACTTTACTTACCACTGCAGGAAACTATACATAAATGTTGATTAACTGCTCTAGGGCATTTGCAGGCAGTGCTTTGCCAACCTGTACTTGCTTTTTGTTTCGTTACAAAAGTAGCATGAATTAAAGCCGTAATATGCTTACAGCAGATAGTTGAGAGAAGCAAAAAGAATTAAATGCATATTTGACTGCTCTTAGTTTTTTAGGAATTTGCGAACACGGCAAATGAAACAACAACGTATGATTTGCTTTGTGTGAAATGCCTAAAATAATGAAAATATACAAGGGGAAAACTATAAGGATAGACTATTATAGCCTGTATAAAAGCAAGAGCAGGAAGCGCAGCAACCATTTTGCAGTGTATGTAGATAATTAAACAACGTCACAGCTTAACCCAAGAGGTAGAGCAAGAAAACCATGTAACACTGCTAAAACAGTAGAAATAAGGGGAGAGAAATGTAGACCAGTTACCATCTGTTTATACATAGCCATATAAGTAGATGTCAATCTGATATTACTAAGACAGTGTTTGCACTAGACACCTTGAAAGATGATACTGGATATAGCCATAGGAAACCTGAGAGTGTCATACACGTGTTCTCAGGGCCATTGGAGACTTTCCAGAATCTTACATTTTACAGCAGATTTAAAAAAAGCCAGAATTGGTGAATTGGTGAATTAAATTCAATAGATTCATTCATCTTTACTACACAGATGTTATGGTTATGCAATGAAAATTTATCCAATATTCAGTATACTATTTTATTACTTCCCTGCATATTTTAAGATCTCTAGGGCAAAGAAAACTGTTCTGGCCATGTGATGGTCACTCAGGTGATAGGATGTCCACATGTACATCACATAACCAGACCATATTTTTTTCCCTGGGAACAATGACCACTTAAATGTGGTATTTCATGACTACAAACAGAAACGCTACTACTTTTTTTCTATGGACAGAAAAGTGCCCCTTTTTACGGAAGCGTCCAGGAATTTCTGAATGGTTGAGAACCTTGATCTCCGGACAGGTAGTGTGGGGGAGGGGCAGCTGAGAGTGCTAGCAGAGGAGGAGAGCTGATATTCGGGGTTTGTAATGAAACACATGTAAACTCCGCCGCACTGCCCCTTCCCGCATACTGACTCATGCAGGAGATCAGACCTGTATCATTGCATATCATATACTGAAGAACCTTTTGTAAGCTGTTGTGGGGGAATTTCTGCTTTCCTTTGAGCATTACAGACTTCCTGGATTAATTGAGAACGGTTTATTTTGCTCAGCAGCCACTATGACATCCTGTGTCCAGCTTAACATAAAAAATTTAGGGGAAGGATTCTCATTAAAGGGAATCTGTCATCAGGCTTTTGCTATTAAATCTGTGAGCAATATAATGTACAGAGACCCTGATTCCAGAGATGTGTCACTTAATGTGCTGCTTGCTGTAAACTGCTTGATGAGCAGCAAATAGAAGAGGGATTGTTTTTAAAACTACAGCAAGCAGCTCAGTAAGTGACACATCACTGAAATCAAGGGTCTGCCCCTACATCATGTCATATGGACTAGCACAAACCTGGTGACAGATTCCCTTTATGATTGTGGAGGACCGAATTTCTTTCATGTAAAAATACCAATATTATGCATAAAAAAACAGAACCCTGATAGACTCTATTAGAATTCATTACAGTCAGCCTATTTAGATGTCAGTTGTATAGAAACGTCTCTTTAACTACATCCATCTATGACTTTTTCTTCAGTGTGAGGATGACCTCGCTGAGAAGATGAGGAGCAATGAGATTCTGTTGCGCGCTATCGGCTCTTATGAAGAAGTGGCTGGGATGCCCAGTGTTCCTACTGATCTTGTGAAAATTTCTCTTAAGAGAAAAGCAAATCGCCAGCAATTTCTGGTAAGAGGGTTCTAATGAAACCTTATAAAAGACACAGTATGATGTGAATCAGTATGTATCCTTTCACTGCAAATGATCCACTGAGCATGTGAAGTTTCAGTAAAGGTAGTAGAGATGGGGTTCAGCTCCAGAATTAGCTGGATCCCATTTCTACTCTCCTGTTATATGTAAAGTTTCAGTTGTGTCCATCTGTGGCGCCCCTGCGACCAAGGTGGCCACAGGTAGGAACTGCAGCCAGGCAGAAAGTAGACAGGTTGTACACCAACCACCTTCAAAACACACACCCACCAGAGCACAGCACCCAACCTGGAGCCCGGGACTCTAGGCGGGCAAGGGGTGGTAGGGTTTAGAGGGAAGTGGGTGGAATGTAGGTCAGGTGACAGACCAGGTACAAAAGGGGGGAACGAGGAAGAGCTAGTCAGTAGGCCGGAGTAGGCTGACCAGAAAAGACCAAGAGTAGGCCTGAGTGAGCCAAACAGCCAAGACGAGCAGAGTGACACTTTCCTTAGGGACAGGGCTCCCTGGAGGCGCAAAATCCTGTGAGACACCGTTCCCTGGAAGAAAGCCCGCTCCAAAGCCTGCAACCAAGGGAAAGGAAAGACAGAGACCGGACCAGGGCAACTGGGTCCGAGGAGCACGGCAGCGTTGACTGACTACAGGCAGGACAGACTCCTTGATGTACCCGGTAGTCACACGGGTCGGAGAGAGCCCGGTGATCCCTTGCAAGACAGGGACACCCAAGGCTAGGCTGGGACCAGAGTGTCGGCTCTGAGGGGGACCGCAGCTATACGCCGGATCCCAGACAAACCAACGGGGGACTCTGATTCCAGATCAGAGTTCCTAACACACGGGCTGGAGGCACAGCAACACCATAGGACTCAGGCTTGCTGCCCATACACACAGGGAGAAGTCACACAAAGGGACCACAGGGAAAAACAGATGAGAGGAAAGCCGGAAAGGTTACAGAGAAAGTGAAGGGTCACAGAGAGGGAACCTGGCTTCAGAGGGTTCGAGATGGCTTCAGAGGGTTCAGAGACTGTCCGGAGTTAATTGTGTGAACTGTACCATGAATTGTTCAAACTGCACTAAGAACTTGCAAGTAAAACCCGGTGAACCCTGCTTAAGTTTCCCGTGTGTGCTTCCCTGCAACAGAACTTTATTCCACCCCTTCACGCTGTCAGGAGCAGCCCCGGCCCGCGGCGGGCTCATTCATCTTGCTGCAGCATCCATCCATCCTCCTGGCAGAAGTACGCTGCAGCGGTGGTCCCCTCACTGACCACAACCCGTGGGTGGCGTCATGACAATATCCCCTGTAAATTCCCCTTTTACTTGTAGGCTCGGGACACGGTCCGGACCAAGGACTGCCATGATACCCCCGTGGTACCCCGGTCCGGTACCGAGTACCCCGTCCCAGTGGGCTCCACAACTTGGCAACACGAACAGGATGGACCCGGTCCAACAGAACTGGACTCTGCCTAAAACCTGTGATTTGGACTATTCTGCAAAAATCTGGGCATAATAGCGGCCATAGGAGCCTGAGGCCATGTGCAGAGGAGGCGTGCCCAGACCCCCCATCGTGGGCCAGCCCGGTCCAGAGCGGGAAAAGAAAGGCCCGCCCTGGCTCCCCTTAACTCCAGGGGAGCCAGCCATCAATCCCAAGGAAGAGCCTTCGCCCCAAGCTGTAGCTACCAATGAGAATGTGGCGGGAGATGAAGAAAAAGACGCCCAAAGAAGGCAGGCAGGAAATCGGATGGAGAGTTGTCGCCATTGCTGAACACCCGGACGAAAGGAGAGGACGCTGAGCTTAGAGCTGCGATTGGAAGACCCAAATTGATCCTGGAGGGCCCACAGGAATTAATAGTGCAGGAACCCGGCCAGGGAAAGAAATTTGGTGACCAAGTCAGTATGGCGGAAGGTGGCAGGAGAGATCCTGAGGTCCGAGACACCCGGCGGGGTGTATTGAGGCTGCTACCTCATTAGACAACACGGGTTCGTACAGAATTGAGAACCCAGATCCAAGTAGACTTTTATCAGTCCCAGCAGACCCTGGCTGTACAGCCCGGCTGGGCTAGTGCCTCCAATGCTACCCGGAGTAGGGAACCGCACTGTTGGTGGATCTGGAGGATGTGACCTTCCCTGAAACTGTGTCCTGAACAGCCACAACGTGTGATTAATCCACTCGGAGCTATGGGAGAAGGATTCCTTCAGTTACCAGCGCCTTTAATACCGGCCCCTGCATCAACTGAGGTGAGAAGTGAGCAACTCCGCTGTTAGTGGGAAAAAGATGAGGCAGAAGAGAATTTAATGGGCTTCCCTGGGAATCCTGATGGTGGAATAGGCCCAGTAGAGATTATTACCAGAGACAAGTATCTACGGAGCTGTGCCCGGAGATGGGATCAGGAAGAGGCAGAGAAGTTAGCCCAAAAACAGGAAATGATCGCCCGCACCCAGCGTTCCAAAGCAGTAGCCCAGCGGGATGCAGATATCAACCAGTCCCCACGTCATGAGGGAAAGATAGTAAAGATTAAACCAGAACTTGGATATGCATTCGCTAGAGAACCAGGAGCAGACAGGGACATATTTATCAACAGGAGAGATGTAGAAGAGCACCTTCCTGAAAAGCACCCGGTTATTGAAGTACAAGTTGGTGAATGGGTGTCCTATATTGTGGTACCAGGAGAGAGAGGTCCGTACGGCATATGCGTACATAGACTGTCCCTAAATCCACAAGTGGAAGCATTGCCTTCAACAGCTACAGAACACCCGGATTCTATGATTGTGCCAGAAAGTAGTGTGGAAACAACCGTCACAGACGAGCATACAATTGTCCCAGAATCAGCAACCATGGTGGATGCAGCGACACAGACTTCTTGAAGCTACTTGTTGACGCGTGCGCTGGAATTGCTAGAACTGTTCCCAAAAAGAAGAACCCCAGACATTTTACTGTGGAAGAAGGAGTGAGAACCCGGACTTCTGCAAGCAAGACAGTAAGTGTGAATGTGATGTGTTCCTTATTGACCCCATCCCATTCTGAATGAATGAATGAATAGTCCTTTTCCCCTGTTTGTCTTTTATGTGTTATAGACAATCAATGCCATGAACCCCTTCACCCTGTCAGGTACAGCCCTGACCCGCGGCGGGCTCATCCATTTTGCAGCAGCATCCATCTATCCTTCTGACAGAAATACGCTGCAGCGCTGGTCCCCTCACTGACCACAACCCTTGGGTGGCGTCCCGACAATATCCCCTGTAAATACCCCTTTTACTTGTGGGCTCGGGACACGTTCCGGACCAAGGACTGCCGTGATACCCCCATGACACCCCAGTCCGGTAGCGAATACCCGTACCAGTGGGCTCCACACATCATTGGCAGGAATGATTATTGCAAGTTGGTAGCCAATATTAAAGCTGTTTGCTGGTTTCAGAAATTGGTACAATATACATCATATACATCTAAACCTTTTACTTTTTTTAAGAAATTTTATTAAAGGTAATATGTCATCAGACTATAATTAATTGCTCAAATTAAGTTTTTATTTTGAATATTTTTTAAAGAATTGTTGATGTTTTTCCATATAGAGAGAGAGAGCATATAGAGGTGAAAGCACAGAGGGGAGACGACAGCACAGGGGAAGAGAAACTGGACCGCATACAGGGGGAGATGGCTCAAGGGAGAGAGCACATAGAGAGAATGCAGCGCATGGAGGATAGAGAGAGTGACACACCCCCAGAGCCGTGGGGTACTGGGAACCGGACAGCAGGTCTGATGAGAGTCACGGGGGTCAAGACCTGGCTCAGTGACCCTGGCGGTGTCAAAAAAGTTCAAGGAAATAGGTTTTAGGGATGGTTGTAATGACACCACCCGTGGTGTTCAGCTATTAATGGGCACGCTGTGGTACAGGACCTCTGGGGATGATGGGAGTGCAGCAAGGTGATATCGCTCGCCATGGGTAGAGCGGTTCCCCAGGGCAACGGGTGTAGTGTTCGGATTGGAGGGCCAGCAGGATTGTTCTGACAGGAAAGCAGGATTGGAGTGATTCACAGGCAGGGTCTTCTGTAGCCTGCGTGTCTTATCAGTCTACTGCTCCGTAGGCGGGAAATGAATAGTCTCACAAACAGTTCTGAGTTCTATACCCAGTTTACTTAGCTTTTACTTTGGTGGCACTACAGGATATTGTCCTTGCACAATTTCAGTCCGGATAGTCCTCATTGAACCGGGATAGCTCATCCAAGACACCCCTATATTATGTTCCTTCCTTCACGGGTTGCTCTTTCTCTCAGTGCTGCCTGTCCGTCTCTCTCCTGCTTGCGCCTCCACACACAGTGCCCCAATCAGCAGCCACAGGTCTTCTCGGGTGACTGGTACCAAGTCCCCTGACCCTAGTACCTTCTCTGGCGGATGTGTCAGGAATTGTCCACAGCTCCTCTAGACCTCGTGGCCTCCGGTTCCATGGTTGGAGCGCAGAGTCTCCTCGCCACCTTGAGGGCCATCCCCTGGTTCTCAACCTGCCCCTCCGCTCGGGTGCATGGGTAGATCGCTCAATGCCCGTGCCCCTGGGGCCCTCTGTGTCCTTCTTGCAGTCTGCTGGTCTGGGACCCATGACGAGCTCCTCTCTGCTCAAGTTCTCTGGATCCTCCTCTTTTCACTGCTTCGTCTCGACTCTCTCACTAACTTTCCACCCTCCACCTTTCTCCCCTCCATCCCACTGACCTCCCCCTCCCCCTATCGGGTCCGCCCACTGTCCATGGGACCGGGTGTGTTTGAGTGTCATGGAATTACCATCCCGTGTCCTGAGAAGAGGAATCCACATCGGGGGATGGGTGCAGTACCTCTCTGTGGCGACCAGACTGCAGGGGCGCCACAAGAGTAAACGGGGGAGACAGGTCAAAGGAGTGAGCACAGAGGGGAGAAGACATGAGAGGGGGAGAGAGAGCAGACGGGGGGGGGGGGGGAGCGCACAGGGAGGACAAGACAGCCGTCAAGCCCGCACCGCAGAGCCCGCCCCCATTGTGATGTCACCGCCCTCTAAATGCGATATTGTAGCATTCGGCCCACATATAGTACCTTCTAATACTCACTGGCTTCAGAACCTCTTTGAAGCCTGTGGCAAAAGCTATTGATCAGCATGTAGTTTGCTTTATACAGTTCCTTGAACCAGACTGCTGCAGAATCTTTTTAAAAGCCTTGTCAATAACTAGTATTAGGACTGAAAATAAAACTGAATCACCACTCTCCACTGTAAGATTTTCCATCTGATTGCTTTGCCCTGACGTCTGGCAATCTTTAAGGCAGAGGCGTTGTTCAGGTGGGTGAGGTCCTTAACCAGATAAAACAGATAACCATGTTTACAACTATGGTGGCTCCCCTAAAGTTGGGTTTAAAGGAAACCTGTCACCAGGTTTTTGCCATCCCATCTGAGAGCAGCATAATGTAGAAATAGAGACCCTGATTCCAGTGATGTGTCATTTACTGAGCTGCTTGCAATCACTTTGATAAAATTCGTGTTTTCTCTGTTCCAGATTCAGCAGTCTATGAATATGCCAGACTACTTGGCAGCAGGCCAAGTAGACTGCTAATAATAATCTGCAGCTGATTAAACAGTGATTTTATTAAAACTACACTGAGCAGCCCAGTAAGTGACACATTGCTGGAATCAAGATCTCGGGTCCTATATTATGCTATTCTCAGATTAGGTTGCAAAAACCTGGTGACAGGTTCCCTTTAAGGCCCCGTTATATGGCTCAACATCGTTCAAAAGTGACGTGTTCAACGATGTTGAAACGACATCGTTAGTGCGTCGTTGCGTGTAACTGAACGATTCTACTGCAATAATTAGTCAAGTAGAAGTTGACAGGTTTATGAACATATTCAAAAACCTGACGACTGCAACTCAACCAACCTGCTGCATCGTATTGTGTGACACCGCGATAACGATGTCACGGACAACTTCGCCTATTCACAGCAATAAGCACAACATCATTGCTGAGTTGTCCACGATATCTACACATGTGACATCTCACCAGCGATGTTGACATGATGTCAGAAATGACCGCGCGCACCCGAAATTGTTGCTGACATCATTTCAACATTGAAGCGTGTGACTGTACCTTTAAGGGAACCTCAGCAGATGACCATGTTCTTACTGAAAATATATCTTTTCACAAAGACCAATACTAATATTACCACTATATGGTGACATTTAATGGTAGATACCTGTCATACAGAACATGTAAGAGATCACAGAACAGTTATAGATAGTGACTTACATCACTTTTCCCGCACCAGACTGACAGGACAACTTCTACCAGCCAAGACTCATCTGCAGAGTTTACAAAAAAGAAACATACGACGTCTCACATTTTCAGCATTTTCTGAATCCATTCCCAACCTGCACACATTTCTCATCCTGCTGTCACCCTAATATTCAGCTGGTGCTGCCATATGTGTCCCTATTACTTGACCTGCAGCGGATACAAAAACAAGACTCCTTTTAGTTCCCCTCATAGTATTTGTGCACTTTGTGATTTTATAACTTCTAGAAAAAATTATTATTGACCTGTGCAAGGGCTCTAGAAAACATAGCCCACACTTTGCCATCTTGAAAGTGATAAGTCTCCTGTGTAACCTATACACAGTATGATGTTCCTATAGCTTTCTCCTACACTGTATAATAGCACCACAGCTCCTCTTTACATTGTGTAATGCCCTCACTGCTCTCTTATACACTTATGTCCCCTATATACAGTATGATTTTTCCACAGCTCCTCTATACACAGTACAATGGGCCCACAGCTCCTGTATACACAATATAATTTCCATCAAACTGTATGATGGCCCCCAGTATCTCCCACATTCTATGAAGGTCCCCTTAGTAGACCTTGTACATTATGACAGGCTCCACAGTAGCCCCCATACTATTTGTTAGCTCTCACAGTCAGCCACTATGCTGTATTTTGGCCCAACAGCACATTGTAAGATGGCCCCTTTAGTAATCAACAGGCGTTTTGATGACCCCCTTAGTACCACCATGCAGTAAGATGGCTGACTTAGTAGCCCCTATTACATATGACCGACCCTCTGATCAGCCCCCACATTGTATAAGAGCCCCCTTAGTAACCTTCCCCCAGTTTGAAGGCAACTTTTTGGCCCCAATCTGTATGAGGGACCTCTTTGTACACCCCACTCTGTATGAGGACCCCCTTGGTAGCCCTTACTTTGTATTTAGGCCCCCTTAGTAGCCCCCACTCTGCATGATGTCCCCTTTAGTAGTCCCCATTCAGTATGAGGACCTTCACACAATCTAATATATAAAGCTGAATGTGTGTATGTGTGTGTGTATGTGTGTATATCCGGGATTGGCATCTACACCGTCGCAACTACAGCTACAAAAATTTGCACAGTCACACGTCTGGACCCGGGAGCGTCATAGAATATGTTGTGAGGCGAAATTTTAACCTGCGCGTTCCAGTTCACCAAACAATTTTGCCCCTATCTACATAATGGGGAAAAAGTGAATGGAAAAGTGTTGGAGGAAAATCGACAGCTGTCAGCTATAGAGACAAAATTTTGCACAGTCACACGTCTGGACCCCGGAGCGTCATAGGCTATGTTGTGAGGCGAAATTTTAACCCTGCGCGTTCCAGTACACCAAACAATTTTGCCCCTATCTACATAATGGCGAAAAAGTGACATTACCAGATGACAGTTGTTGAATAAGAGGGCTTAATGATAGGCACCAAAGACTTACAGCACATTACCAGCATATAGTCACTATGATGGGGCCCAACATGAATATTCACCACGCATGGACATGTATACACACCACATGCACACAAAGAGTAACAGCAAGTGTATAGTCGCTAAAGTGCAGCACCAACATTGGATATCACCATTCACCCGAACAAACATCACCACACACCACAAAGAGACACACACAACACAGAGACACACACCTCCCCCAAGGGACACACTCACACCTATAGCGACACATGCACTCACCACCACAGGACACACACACACCACAAAGAGACACACATAACACAGACACCACCCCACAGGGCACACACACATAGCCACCCTATAGGGACACATGCACTCACCCCACAGGGACACACACACACCACAGATACACACACACACACACACCACACAGACCCCCCCACAGGGACACACACACATACACTCCCTATAGGGACACATGCACTCACCCCACAGGGACACACACACACCACAAAGAGACACACACAACAGATACACACACCACACAGACCCCCCACACAGGGAACACACATACACACCCTATAGGGCACATGCACACACCCCACAGGAACACTCACACCACAAAGAGACACATACAACAGAGACACACACCACACAGACCCCCCCCCACAGGGACACACACATACACACCCCAGGGACACACACATACACCCACCCCAGGGACACACACACCACACAGACAAACACAGATGTGCACAAATCACCTCACACAACTCGCCTCATACG
Organism: Allobates femoralis; assembly: GCA_033576535.1. Taxonomy (NCBI): domain Eukaryota; kingdom Metazoa; phylum Chordata; class Amphibia; order Anura; family Aromobatidae; genus Allobates; species Allobates femoralis. The sequence continues at coordinate 115,511,735 of JARQOC010000005.1, forward strand.
TGTGCTATCTTTATTTTCCAAACATAAACATCTGATTAAAAACAGCCAATGTGCAACACATGTGCCATATAGGGAATTAAGGCAGATGTCAGTCACATGAGCCGTCTATTATGTGTATGTGTGAGGTAACATACACTGCCCGGCCAGGGGTAGGGATTACTGTTGGCTTAGATTTATTAGGCTGCCTATAGCAATCAATCACAGCTCAGCTTCTATTTTCCTACAGGTCATTAATATGACATATTGAAATTCAATGTTGTTATAGCTAACAGCAGTTATTTATTAACCCGGGGGTAGCCGGGTACTACAGCTAGTATTAAAATAAACATATGCTCACCTAAGCTTGTAAAGTCCAGTGGCAGGCAACAAGTAAACCGATGCGGTGATATCATTGCGCCAGCACATGCACAGGATGTCAGAGTCCCTGTCACAATGACATCATTATGTCGTTGTGCCCAGGACCTGCTGTTCTCCAGATCTAAAGCAAACTGCAGCCTAGAACGGAGAGCTGAGAACACGTCAAAAACGTTAAGGGCAATGGTTGCTCTGGGTGTACTCGGGGCAACCATCCTTTCCGCCTCCTTCGTAGCCGTGCTACTGATTTACGTGCTTGTCAGTAGAACTTCTCCATTTACGAGAATTATGCAGAACTATTTCCTGGTGCTCATAGATAATTAGTGACTCAGAACAATTGGAGTTAGATATGATTGCTTTTAGTCCCATGTACCTACAGTGGCAGCTGCGGCGACACTCAGAAGCCCATGAAAACGTTCAGATCCTTACTGATGGAGAATTAGAAGTCATTGGGGGGGAAGTGTGAAGTTCTGAACTCTAATTACCAAGCGACAGACTAGAAACAAAGGTGTTTATACTATCGACTGCGGCGGTGACATGACGAGTGGCACAGTCTGATTGCTTAGTGGACTCGGCATTCCCTCCCTGGATACATTAATAATACAGAACTGTAATGAAAATGACAAACTTTCCGGAACAAAACATTTCCATTATCACCTCTAGTCATTCTCATTTAAGCAACAGAAAAGAATATGCTATTAGGAGGCCTAACAATGCAATCAAACATGCTGTGCTGCAGTGAAACAACACTTGAATGAACAAATGGTACTTGTAGTTTAATTTCTAACCACACACTTTACCAACATTTCAACCTTGTATTGGTTTGCTTAAAAATAACTTCTCTTTGATTTTCGCAAATCACTTGGAGGTGAAGAAAAGAAACTTCAATATATCCTATTAGAGAAAAATGCTTCTCCCACTCTCCAATTACACTTCTCTCCTGCATTGATCATTCACTCTTAAAAGGTGCTCAAATCTGTCTATGGATCTGTCTTCAGTAAGAGATAAAATTACATCTGCTACAAATAGAGAAGAACGGGTGTAGCTGGAGAGGGAAAATGCAGAGTACATCAAGAGAAGCTGCTGCAGAACATATAGAGCCTAAAGAAGGAAAATCACTAATTTATGCGGGATACCAGTCATTTAATGAACAGACATCATGTTATTCCTCATATATACACATGCCAACTGATTCTGAAAAGTTATCTGAAAATACAGAAAGTGCTGTTATAATTTAAAGGGGTTCTCCAGCCATTGAACTTTATAGTTCGGAGGACACATAAAAGTTTAAAATAATAAGCAAAATGATGCCCTCAGCCTTCACTTGCAGGTCCTGTTCAAGCATTTACCTGGTGATCGATGGTCTGTGCTTTGATATTTGACACACTGGAAGTGCCTGGAAATGCTCAGGCAGCCAATTACTAGCTTAGGCAAGTTACTACATCAGCCAGTGATTGTCTAAATGGGCATTGTCTAAATGGAAAATATCTGTATAGTAGCAGCAGAGTAAATATAGCTCAGTGTCCCTCCACCCCAACGCACGTTTCACACAGCTTCGTCTTCACCCCCTGAAGAAGCCGTGTGAAACATGCGTTGGGGTGGAGGGACACTGAGCCATTTTTTACTATCCAGGTACTTCATATTGATGCACTGTAGCACTTTATTATTTGGTGCACCTTTCTCTTGAATATTTAACTTTAAATCTATAACTCATTACCCCGTTTGATTAGGCTTGTGGTAGTCATATTTACTAGGGATAATAATTAGGATATTGTCGTAATTTGGGCTATAATGTAATGCCCCATTGTAGGGTTTTAATGGTGATCTGCGCATCTCTCACTGTTCATGTTTTAAATATTTAAAGGTATCGTCTGGGTCCCTAATTTTTGGAGATGCTGCTTTGTAGTTATTAATATTATTTATCTTCAATAAAGAAATTATCATGTTTTTTTATTGCCCACTTGCCTTTTTTCAGGATTTAATTTGTAACTTGATAGTGTGTTAATATAATGTTTCAGTCAAAGTGGTTTACTTTTGGACATCGTGGTATTCATATCACATACTTGGTCCAACTTGACTGCCACTTCCGGCTCTGAAACCAGACAATCTTCACAGCGCACAGTCCAGGAGATGTGAGGATTCACAAGTCTGCAGTCACATAGAGCAGCTGCAGAGATATGGATTTAGACCGGACAACCCCTTTAAGCATGTGTTGGTTGTGTATAAATATTATTATTGACGTGTGTGGAGTGAGCTATTTCATGCAAGCAGTAGATGGCATGTGAGCATTTACTTCTATGGGATAGAAGTAATAGGGTCTTTAAAAGGTCGTCAAGGGGTCCAGACTTCTTTGAATCACGTGTTTCTTGTTCCCAGCTACATAACTCTTTAGGTCTATACTGTATATTTGTTCCACTTTGAGTTTCCTCTGGGTGATAGAAGGAACTGTATGGAATCTCCACATTGCTGTAATAGAATTCTAGCAGACCTAGTAAGTGCCTAAGGCTGGCTTCACACCACGTTTTTGGGGATCCGTGTGTATCTGTTTTCAAATGGGTAGTCAGGAATCCGGTTTGCCCTCCCATGTATCCCTATGGGCACGGATTGGTCCTATTTAGCCATCCGTTTGTATGGATTCATTCAGAGATCCGTTTGTGTGAATTCATTCAGAGATCCGTTTGTGTGAATTCATTCAGAGATCCGTTTGTGTCATGTTTTTTCCTGTACCCAGAATCGGAGACTGCTCCGATTTTGGGCACACCGGACCCAGACAAAACTGGACAGAAACAAATCTGACGCGGTCCGGGGCACATAATATAGGAGTCTATGGAGACAGATCCAGGAAAGTAAGGATCCCAGATCGTTTTTGCGGTATTGAGCATGCTAAGAAGCAATACGGATCCTTCAAAAAAACGAATCCGGAAGAATAAGTGCCATCCGTTTGCACACATCCATGCCTGTCCGTCTGGTCCTTCAAATTAAAGGATCCAGTTGGACAGGCAAAAAACGTGTTGTGAAGGGGGCCTAAGGAGGATAAGTTTGTTTTTAGGCATTGTCTGTGGAAAAGGTGCAATAGATACTTTTATGTGGTTAAGGTGAGGGAGAATTTATGAGTTTGTTTTATAGACATTTTTCTAAAGCAAATTCTCTGGGAAAACTCAGCTGTTCCATGTCTTAGGGCCCTTTCACATCAGCGTTTTTTTCAAATCGCGGCAGATGCGGTGAAAAAACCGCATCTGCCGCGATTACCGCATACCGGCTGCACTTGCGGCGCGGTTGCGGTTTTTGCCATGCAAAGTATAGGCGTACTTGCGGCAGGTGCGGCAAGTGCGGTTTTGCACTTGCGGCAGGTGCGGCCGCGAAAAAAACCGCGGTCAGCCGCGGTTTTTTTCGCGGCCGCACCTGCCGCAAGTGCAAAACCGCACTTGCCGCACCTGCCGCAAGTACGCCTATACATTGCATGGCAAAAACCGCAACCGCGCCGCAAGTGCAGCCGGTATGCGGTAATCGCGGCAGATGCGGTTTTTTCACCGCATCTGCCGCGATTTGAAAAAAAACGCTGATGTGAAAGGGCCCTAATGGGGACGTCAGACACTGCCAGTGATCTCATCGCTGGCGACATTGAAGGCTGATCGCTGGGGAGCTGTCACACAGGCAGACTCACCAGCGATCAGTACCAGTGAGATCGCTGGTAACCATGTAAACAAGCGGGTAACTAGGTGCTGTGTGGTGCTTACTTACCCGCTGTTTACCATGGATACCAGCTCCCAGCGCTTGCTGAGAGGCACTGGGAGCTGGCTTCTCGCTCGTCTCCCGGTGTCACGCAACGATGCTGCGTGTACACCGGGCAACCATCGCCGGGTTTTAGAGCAGGTTCTAAAACCTGGCGACCATCAATCAGTGATTTATCGCTGGTTGATGCGCCCTGTCACACACGTCAATATCGCTGCAACGTCACGTGCAGCAGTGATATTGCAAGCAATATTGACGTGTGTGACATCCCCATAAAAGATGTCATGAGCACATAGCCTTAGCTAGAAAACCCTTTTAAATTGATGCAGATGTTAAAAGGAATCTGTCAATGAGAGGGAAGCTGAAGTACTGATGTCACGAGTCAGTAGGAGACTGGTGACTGCTTTGGAGCTGTAAATTTGAAATGTTTTATTTTCTCTATTACCAGTGAGGGTTAATATCAGTTTCCTTGCTGCTAGTGCTGGGTTACTTTGCAGCAGTGTGTCACCACAACCACCTCAAACACTTGATGTCGGTAATCGTTTATTCCTGATCTGACAAGCCGGATGCGTGGTTCCAGTTAAGATGCAGCTGGTGCCGTCCTTTCTGTTGCTTTTGCAGCTGGCAACTGATATCTAGTACAATGTATCATTATTGTGCCCCTGCCCCCTGTGTGTTCTTTAGTGTTTAGTAGGGTTGACTAGCGCTCATCCCATCCTATCCCTATCTACCGCCATATCAGAGTCAGCCAGGGCCAGGTATCCTGCTTAGCATGTAGGTGCTGAAACTATCTAGGGTGACCAGTGGAGGCAGGGGCCATCGGAAAGTTTGGCTAGGAATTACCATCTCCCCCTTCACTAGATTCAGGGATTCCCGTCCATTCCCTCTGGCTGTACACAAGGTGCCTTCCCATAACTCGTGTGACAACTGAGCAGACCCTGCAGATATGTCAGGTATAATTACACACAGCTCTACAGTGAGATCAGGAGAGCAGAGAGCGGCCATCACACTGGTAATGCCTCCATTTTTAGGGAGATCTGTGTCCGGCCCATAGATTTTAACAGTTCCTTTACATAGAAGTAAAGTTCTCTGGATAGATGTAAAGTTATCTGGAATAAAAACATAGAATCACAAATATCAAGGTATCGTTTTAGTCAGCTTCCTATGACCTACATTCCCATAGACAACTTAGGAGGAGGGTTAATCCTACGGACAGATTTCCTAAAAGTACACACTCCTCCTACACCAAATTCTTAATATTTATTGAATAACAGAACAATTGTCTTCAAGATCATGCAAATGTTAGCACTAGTAATACATTCTAAGACATTGATCTTATACCTACAAAGCCTATTTTGAGGATGCTTTCTTTTATATGAGCCCTTGAACTACTTTGTTCCCATAAAGAAACCAATTTCATATATTAACTTTTCGGCTTTGTTTTTTACACCTCAGGCCGCATGCGAGGATCTATAGTTACTCTTCAGAAGTTAGTACAGCTGTACCCTGAAGATGCATCACTCAAGAATGAGCTTGGTGTTGGCTATCTTTTGCTAGGAGATAATCAGAAAGCCAAAGAAGTGTATGAAGAGGTAAATTATAAATACAATAAACCTGGTATTGCAAGTGTTTTTCCCCCCATTGCTGTTATGTGTTTAGGATTTTGTTACCTTTGCTAAAGATTTTTTATAAATAGAGTTGAGCAAAAAGATTTGCAGTACTCTGGTCCAGCAACCTCATCAGTAGACTGAAGCTACCGGACCAGAGCTTAGGAGCTTCCCCCTACCTGTGACATCCTCTTCTGATTAGTAGGTCACTTTGGCTTAATTGCTTTCCACTTTCCAGCACTAAGTACACATAATGTCCATGTCCTACCAAGGAGGCATCGATGATGTTGGATCTAGGAAGAGGATTGCAGGACTCTGGTCCGATATAGTAGTTGTACAGATTTTATTTTTATTCAGATGGGCAGATAGACACTTTTAAACACTTTACAAAGAATATGGTATCTGACACCGTTACGCAAATAGTTCAACATAACTAGGTGTACAATATTGGTAAACAATCTAATTAAAGAACAGCAAAAATGTATGGTGTAAGTACCAACAAATTCAGAATCGGACTTTTGCCTCCGTCACCTGTAAGTATGACTCGTCTCACTACTCACTGTGAGTGGATAATTAACATCTACTTACATAATCACAAAGTCCCGTCCATCATCTACATCCATCTGGTTGTCCCCGTATGACGCACCGGCGGCAGCCATTGTTTGCACACCCAAGTGATGGTGTGCAAATATGGCAGCCGCTATGGTACTGGCCCATTGCGCAGTACTGCTAGCAGTGCTCCCGGCACCCAAACCTGACGCCATCCAAAACCGAAACTGCCACCGCAAAACCTGCCACTCAGGCTGCCCACATACTTTACCTGACATCGCCGCTGCACGCTGTCAAATGACTAACTGCGCCTGCTCCTACCCAATGCACGTAGGCGCAGTTAGTCAGACCGCCGCCATCGTTGGACACTACTTGCGCTTGCGCACACCAGGTATGCACAGTACTTGGACACCAGCGCTCACCACACAGGGAAGAGAGAGACAACACAGATGGGAGACAAAGCACAGGCAGGCAAGCGCACGGGGGAAGAGACAGCTCAGGGAGGGAGAGAGCTTGAGGGAAAGAGCGCACGGGGGAGAGACTAAGCATAACTTGGAGAGAGAAACAGCACACAGGGGGCAGAGACAGCACACGGGGGAGAGACAGCACACAGGGAGAATAGAGAGTGCCCAGGGGGAGGGTGAGCACACAGGGGGCGAGCGCACTGGAGAGACAGCTCAAGGGAGAGATCACACAAGTGGAAAAGACAGCACAGGGGGAAGAGAGACTGACACGGGAAGACAGCTCAAAGGAGAGAGCACAGAAGGAATAATAAAGTACAAGGGGAGAGTGCACAGGGGGAAGACAGCTCAAAGGAGAGATTACAGAGGGGAGAGAGACAGCACATAGGGGGGAGACAGGTCAAAGGAGAGAGCACATAGGGAGAAGACAGCAGATGGGGAGAGAGAAAATGTACGGGGGAAAAGCAATTGGTGGGAGAAATGCCTGCCACCCTCCTGATGCTATAGCCTCCTGTACCCAAAGCTCCCCAAGCTTTTAATGGCTTATATCAAATTTTTTACTTTCCTCTTCTCGGGCTAAGAACATACAGGAAAGTAGTTGTAATTATCTGCCTGTGCTACCTGCTACCGATCCTTGCCTGCTTAGAGCTGTCACAGACTGCTCCTATAAGCAATTCTATGGCTTCTGTTGCCCAATTAAAAGAGCCGCTCTTCTTCTTCCACTCTGCTCTGTTCATGGGGCGTCTCTGCTGATGACATGCTGATTGACAGCTGGCTCCCACAATTCCTAACTACGGATAGCCGATTGTCAGTCAGGATGACATCAGCAGGGACGCCCCTTTAATGAGCATGCACACTAGAAGAGGAAGGACTACAATGTTGACGTGAGGGCAAATTAAGCAGTAGAGTCAACAGTAGGAATGCTCTGAATGAAATCACCTTACTACAAGTTTTTGGCCTCATAAGAAAAAAATACAGGTGTCCCAGATAATCTTTTATCCAAGACCCGCTGTTTACATGGCACTCTGCTTTATCTGTTAGGCTTTGTTCATACAGGCATTGCATTCCGTAAACAATATTTTTCCTGTGAAAATGAGGAACACCTCAACGAAACCCAATAAACTTCACCATATCTCAATGGGAACTATTGGGTGCCAATTGGTTACATTACCCGAAAATCCAGCTATGCCTTGTCTTCCCGAAACAAAGTATGTTTCAGTAGCTCTTTTACAAAAGTCATATTAGAAGGGCTTTTTCAGAAGGTTTTTTTTTCTGATTCAAATATACTCAGGGGAATGTCTTCTTTTCTGGTTTCAGGTTTTATCATTGGAACCTAATAATGGTTTTGCCAAAGTACATTACGGATTTATCCTCAAAGCGGAAAATAAAATTGTTGAAAGCATTCCTTATTTAAGGGTAAGGAGCAAAATCTGAATAAAAAAAAACTAAATTATTTTACACATATTTGCATGTTTAGTCATTCCTCTAACTAATTTCATTTGTTCATCTACAAACAGTAGACACCGCCAATCTTGGTTCTCTACCAACAGTAATTTTAATGCAGATTGTCAACAAGCAAATAAATACTAACCTTACAGAGACAATAATCTAGTGTATTAGCATAGCTCTGAATATATTGATATACATGTATGATTGTAATTGCACCTATTATTGATACAGATTATTCCAAATTAATGTATATTCTATTCTGTGACATTTATTAGTCATTTGAGTTAAGCCTGTCAGGTTTTGTAAAGTAAATGGGCATGGCTTACTGTTTGGCTATAGAAACATATGTTAAATGTAAAAGTTTTTTTAAAAGTCTCAAATTTTTTTTTACAAAATCATAAAAAAGTCATCTCTATTTCACACAGGCCATGGACATAGCAAAAGTGTATATTTGCCTATAAAGTAGACTAAGCTTTGACTTCGAAATTGGCTGAAATAGTTCTACTTTTAAAAGATGTTGTCCAAGGTTTAAGCATTCTATCTACTAACGGACCCAAACTCTTAGGGTGCTTTCACATTGCGTTTTGTCCCCCATTCAGTGGTCCTATTGGGGCTTACATTTTCACTATGTAATCTAAAATCAACATAATATAGTGGCAGAGAGTCTGATTCAAGTGGTTTATCCCTTATTGGGCTGCTTAGTGTAGAGTTGTTAAAATCACTGTTTTCTCTGAAGTAGAGTTAGGGCCCAGTCACACATAACTGTAACGTTACAACGATCTCTCCAGCGATGTCGCCGTGTGACACTTAGCAGCGATCAGGCCCCTACTGTGAGGTCGCTGATCGCTGCAAAGTGTTTCTGGGTCATTTTTTGATAATTGGTTTCCCTCTGGTCAGCACGCATCACTTGATGTGACAGCAAGAAACCAGCGGTCAGTGACCTCACTGGCTGGTAACCATGGTAAACACCGGGTATCTAGGCAGTGCGCGCTGCCTGGATACCCGTTGTTTATCATAGTTACCAGCTTCCTCCCTGCTTAGAGGCAGCGCTAAGCAGGGAGGACACTGGTAACATCGCCTTCAGCGATGTGGAGGGGGCTCCCAGGTCCCTGATCGCTGCGGAGATCTGCCTGTTTGACAGCTCCCCAGCGACCAGGTAACGACGCTCCAGCGATCCCGGCAGGTAGTTATCGCTGTCGGGATCGCTGAGCAGTCGTTGTGTGTGACAGTGCCTTTACCACTTCTCTACATACAGAGTTGTGTACAATCGCATCCACCACAATTGGCAGCTTTCAGTGAATGTTGTTCATAGACAGAAAACTGTTAATCAGTGGTGGGGATGGGGTCATGAAGAGCACTAGGAGACAGCTAGTTCTCTAGTGATAATCTCTTGTTGATAAAACTATGATTTTATTGAAACTACCACAAGCAGCCCTGTGAGACATTGTTGGAATTGGGGTCTCTGTCCTTACATCATGCTATTCTCAGATTAAAGGGAACCTGTCACCAGGTTTTTGCCATCCCATTTAAGAGCAGCATAATGTAGAAATAGAGACCCTGAGTCCAGCGATGTGTCATTTACTGAGCTGATTGCTGTCATTTTGATAAAATTAGTGTTTTCTCTGGTGCAGATTTAGTAGTCTGTGAATATGCTAGACTACTTGGCAGCAGGCCCAGTAGACTGCTAATGATAATCTCCAACTGATTAAACAGTGATTTTATCAAAACTATACTGAGCAGCCCACTAAGTGACACATCGCTGGAATCAGGATCTCGGGTCCTATATTATGCTGGAAAAAAAGAGGGGGTTAATGAAAGCTGAGTATTGACATCTTGTCATTAAGCCCAAATTGGTAATGTTCAGGCATCTATGATACCCGCCCACTACCAGTCCGGTAAGGAAATAGTTAAAAAAAAGCACACATAGATAAAAATCCTTAATTAGTAATAAGACACACAGACAACCCTCATTTTCCCATTTTTTAACCCCAAGCATACCCTCCGACGATAATCCATAATGATTTCCCACAAAGAACACTAAGCTTTGCTGCATATCAGTTCGCGCTGAAGAACAAAAATCCTATCAGCGCAACCTCATAGCACATTGTGAGTGCATCGAGAGCTGCGGATGATCTCTGGGTACACACCAAGAGCTTTGCCCGTGCCAGTGTTGCAGTGAGTGAGGTCACCTGAGGACATAGCAGACTCTGTAGCACTCTTTGTTTTTGACGTGTTTTGCAAATAAATTCTTAGCGTGAAATAATAAAGCTTTACAAAATGGCAAAAAAATGTACATAGATTCACTTCATGGGGGAGGGACTTGGGTACATTTGTACATCTGGAAACTGAAACCTCTGTCCACAATGCACTACAAGGCCTATAGTCTGTATGTCAGCACTGACAGTACCAATAGTCTGTATGGCAGCACTCACAGTGTCTAAAGTCTGTATGGGAGCATTCACAGTGCCTATAGTGTATAGCAGCACTCACAGTTGCTATAGACTGTATGTGGGTATTCACAGTGCCTATAGACTGTATGGCAGAATTCACAGTGCCTATAGTCTGTATGGCAGTATTCACAGTGCCTATAGTCTGTATGGCAGAATTCACAGTGCCTATAGTCTGTATGGCAGAATTCACAGTGCCTATAGTCTGTATGGCAGAATTCACAGTGCCTATAGTCTGTATGGCAGAAATCCAGTGCCTATAACTGTGCAGCATCACAGTTGCTAAGATGATGTGGTATTCACAGTGCCTATAGTCTGTATGGCAGAATTCACAGTGCCTATAGTGCTGTATGGCAGAATTCACAGTGCCTATAGTCTGTATGGCAGAAATCACAGTGCCTATAGACTGTATGGCAGCACTCACAGTTGCTATAGACTGTATGTGGGTATTCACAGTGCCTATAGTCTGTATGGCAGAATTCACAGTGCCTATAGTCTGTATGGCAGCACTTACAGTGTCTATAGGTCTACACTACAAGGCAGAAATCATTCTTTTTTGCTGAAGGTATTCTCCCCTAGAAATAATGTCCAAAACACTACACAGGATTAGATGGAACATGGCTAAAGGTGTTTAATAGTAGACATATGGAGGGACAGTATATGTATCCACCTCTGTGAAGGTCTTACTGTGCACCCGTTTGAAAACTTTGTATTATTCACCATGAAACATTCCAGCAATGCTTGTTGCATGATTTATAGATGCTGCCAAGTGTTCATTAAACGCTCACCCCAACAGAACATTCTGTCATGACCGCGATTATTTTTATATCATTTCTAGATCTAGAAAGTATTAAAATTATTATTAGAATGAAATGTTCTGACATTACACAGCACAGTATAACTCTATATAGTGTATCCAGTTCTTCCTCATTGTGTTATTCCTGAGATGAACAAAGGTTTTTGTTTCTTGCAATATGAAAAAATGAGAGGAATATCCAGAATAACAGAAGTTAGGATATTCCTCGGTGAATCCTCAGACCGTCTATCATGTTGTGCTTAATATATTTAATTGTGTCATTGTGCTTGCCCTATAGATTTATTGGTCTCAGTGTAAATTCTCGATGATCTATATTTCAGGAGGGCCTGCTGTCCGGTGAGCCCGGCACCGATGATGGCCGATTTTACTTCCACTTGGGAGATGCTTTGCAAAGAGCTGGAGACAAAGAGGTACGGAGTTCATTAACACGAAACGTGAGGAGCATCTGTCAGCATGACACGATTCTCTGACTGGAGGCAATAATCAGCTGCCATCTGCTTACAGTAGAATGTGTGATGGATTGTGTCACCTTCACAATTACTAAGACTGAGGATAGGGAGACAAGTGCAAATTTACAACTTTAGCAGTTATGAGCTACAACTGTAAGTCAAAAGATACTTGGACTTCATGTAGCTGCTGGCACTCCGGTGTCCTGCCACTGTCACGTGAAAAGTGAGGTCTCCACGTAGCTCCAGCTGAAGGCTTCATTTAGACCTCCATAATGCAGCCACCTTCTAGCTCTTGTAGATGGGTGACTATTCAAAATGAGTAAGGCTGTGTTCACTTGTTCAGTTTTTGGTCAGTTTTTCACATGAGTACGGTAGTTACAAGCCAAACCCAGGAGTGAAAAAATCAGAGTAAAAGTCTAATAGATACATGTCACCACTACTGTATTTATCACCAGGGCTGCCACTAGGAATTTCGGGGCCCCTTACTGAAAAAATTTTTGGGGCCCCCTGAGATTCCGCCCAGCCTCCACTTATGCTCCGCCTCCACCCATGCTCCGCCTCCACCCATGCTCCGCCTTCACCCAAACATAGATTATATTTATAGTGAAAAATTGGAACAGCACCAAAAATTACCTCAATTTATGTGCAAAGCTTTCCCAACCAGCAATTCAGATGGTTCCTTACAACAGGGTAAAAAATTGAAAAACCGAACAAAAAAAATAGAAAAAAATGGATTTTAATGCACAAGGCGCATGACCATGCCATTGGGCAATACAGTCCACTTGTTCTATATTTTTGTGCTGTTTTTCCTTTTGTTTACACTATCTCTCTCTATTATATATTACACACACACCCTTGAGACTGCTGTGGGCTGAATACACAATAGCTGAGCCTGTATATACAATAGAGAATACACAATAGAGACAGCTGCTAGCTGTATACACAATAGAGATGACTGCAGGCCGTATACACCATAGAGACAGCTGCTGCCTATACACACAATAGAGAACACACAATAGAGACTGCTGCTCGCCGTTCATAATAGAGAATACACAATAAAGACTGTTGCTGTCTGTATAGACAATGGAGACGGCTGTGGGCCCAGCGGTATAGACAATGGAGATGGCTGCTGGCTATACACACAGTAGAGAATACACAATAAGATGGCTGCTGGCTACCCACCATAGAGAATACACAATAGAGACTGCAGCTGGCTGTATACACAATGGAGATGGCTGTGGGACAAATGCACAATGGAGACGGCTGCGAGATAAATGCACAATGGAGACAGCTACGGGACAAATGCACAATGGAGATGGCTGCGGGACAAATAGACAATGTAGACAGCGGTGGGACAAATGCACAATGTAGACGGCTGTGGGACAAATGCACAATGGAGACAGCTGTGGGACAAATGCACAATGGAGACGGCTGTGGGACCAATGCACAATGGAGGCTGCTGCGGGACGCATGCACATTAGAGACTGCTGCTCCATCTCCCACACTCAGCTCTGCTCCATCTCCCACTCTCAGCTTTGCTCTATCTCCCACACTCAGCTCTGCTCCATCTTTTACACTCAGCTCTTCTCCATCTCCCACACTCAGCTCTGCTCCTTCTCTTACACTCGGCTCTCCTCAATCTCCCACACTCAGCTCCGCTCCTTCTCTTACACTCGGCTCTTCTCCATCTCCCACACTCAGCTCTGCTCCTTCTCTTACACTCGGCTCTCCTCAGTCTCCCACACTCGGCTCTTCTCCATCTCCCACACTCAGCTCTGCTCCTTCTCTTACACTCGGCTCTCCTCAATCTCCCACACTCAGCTCCGCTCCTTCTCTTACACTCGGATCTTCTACATCTCCCACACTCAGCTCTTCTCCATCTCCCACACTCAGCTCTGCTCCTTCTCTGACACTCGGCTCTCCTCAATCTCCCACACTCGGCTCTTCTCCATCTCTTACACTCGGCTCTCCTCAATCTCCCACACTCAGCTCTGCTCCTTCTCTTACACTCGGCTCTCCTCAATCTCCCACACTCAGCTCCGCTCCTTCTCTTACACTCGGCTCTTCTCCATCTCCCACACTCAGCTCCACTCCTTCTCTTACACTCGGCTCTTCTCCATCTCCCACACTCAGCTCTGCTCCTTCTCTTACACTCGGCTCTCCTCAATCTCCCACACTCAGCTCTGCTCCTTCTCTAACACTCGGCTCTCCTCAATCTCCCACACTCAGCTCCGCTCCTTCTCTTACACTTGGCTCTTCTCCATCTCCCACACTCAGCTCTTCTCCATCTCCCACACTCGGCTCTTCTCCATCTCCCACACTCGGCTCTGCTCCTTCTCTTACACTCGGCTCTCCTCAATCTCCCACACTCCGCTCCGCTCCTTCTCTTACACTCGGCTCTTCTCCATCTCCCACACTCAACTCCGCTCCTTCTCTTACACTCAGCTCTGCTCCTTCTCTTACACTCGGCTCTCCTCAATCTCCACACTCAGCTCTGCTCCTTCTCTTACATTCGGCTCTTCTCCATCTCCCACACTCAGCTCCGCTCCTTCTCTTACACTCAGCTCTGCTCCTTCTCTTACACTCGGCTCTCCTCAATCTCCCACACTCAGCTCTGCTCCTTCTCTTACACTCGGCTCTCCTCAATCTCCCACACTCAGCTTCGCTCCTTCTCTTACACTCGGCTCTTCTCCATCTCCCACACTCAGCTCCACTCCTTCTCTTACACTCGGCTCTTCTCCATCTCCACACTCAGCTCTTCTCCATCTCCCACACTCGGCTCTTCTCCATCTCCCACACTCAGCTCTCCTCAATCTCCCACACTCGGCTCTGCTCCATCTCCCACACTCGGCTCTGCTCCATCTCACACACTCGGCTCTGCTCCATCTCACACACTCGGCTCTGCTCCATCTCACACACTCAGCTCTGCTCCATCTCACACACTCGGCTCTGCTCCATCTCACACACTCGGCTCTGCTCCATCTCACACACTTGGCTCTGCTCCAGCTCCTACACTCGGCTCTGCTCCATCTCACACACTCGGCTCTGCTCCATCTCACACACTCGGCTCGGCTCCATCTCTTACACTCGGCTCTGCTCCATCTCCTACACTCGGCTCTGCTCCATCTCACACACTCGGCTCTTCTCCAGCTCTTACACTCGGCTCTGCTCCATCTCACACACTTGGATGCTATGCTGGACAGTTCTGGTAGACAGAGTCTCCTCAGCCCATGTCTCCGAGGCTGCAGCCTCCCACCACTTCCTGCTCAGTCAGATGACGTCCTGCTCATCCAGGTGTTGGTGTGAGTCTGAACTGTCACAGAGAACCCACAGCCTCTGCAGGGATGAGCAAAGCCAGCAGCCAGTGCACTGGAACCTCCACCCGGCGGGTGCTGCACCGGCAGGAGATGTTAGCGTGCTGGGGATGGACCTGCCCTCTGTGCTGCCAGGCAAGAGGCAGACCTCGGCTGCCGATGCTGGTGCCCGCATTACTTCCTGTTTGCGGGCCGCACCGGCAGCTGCCCTGCCTCTGTGATGGACAGAAGGTGAGAGATCAGGGGGCGGGGCCCAGGCCCAGCGAGGATTCTTCACAGGAGAGGGGGGCCTTCAACAAGACATGAGGGGGCGAGACTTGCACCAAACGGCCATGCCCCCGCCGTCGTGGCCGGGCCCCCCTGCCCCTGTTCTAATGGCCACGCCCCCTCCACTGATGAGCGGGCCCCTTACAGCAGTATGGCCCGTAATGCCCTAACGGCGGCCCTGTTTATCACCCACTCCTGGTTTTGGCTGCAAATACTCATGTGAAAAACTGACCAGAAACTGAACATGTGAATGTAGCCTAAATTGGTTCAATACAAATCAAATTTGTGTTGAGTTTTTGGAAATTTGCTGGACCTGGCTAATTTGTACAATTTGTGATTTCATGTACATGAATGACCAAAAGTACACACTGATATTTTAGATAATGCTGAAGAATATACTAGAGCATCTCAATGAATTAAAATGTCATCAAAAATCAATGTCGTATTGCTATGTTTCAGTTTGTTTCTGGGAGCCCTGAAATGCGTTGACTAATAAATCAGTATCGCTATATAATATAGTGAATTAGTGAAATAAATTAACTATTTGTTGATATTCTAATTTATTGAGATGCACTAGTATCAGCCAGAGAAGATGCACATGACCTCAGACTTTATTTTTCGGGTCTCCTAATTACACCTTGCAGCCATGACATGACATGTTATAGTACTTCACATAGTATAGCAGAGTCATCACATAATGTAGCAGATCACATTGCCACCAAGTATAGCACAGCCTAACATGGCCTGTATAAAAGCCCAGGCAGGGAATGTAATGCAACAATCTTTAAGGTGAATATGTTTATTGAGAGGAGGCCACAGCTCACAGCTTAACAACTGAAAAAGGGGAGAAAAGCCTAAAAAAACTCTGAACATATCTTGCAAATGAAGTCAGCTCATTTATGTCTTGGGGCACGGTCCCCACTCCTCGGGTAAATAGAAAGGAAAAGTTCTGAACCAGCTCCAATCCATTTGTGTAAAATCATTTTTATTAATTTCCATTACAAGCATTGAGAACAGGATACAACGGGGTATAAATAGAGCATATTTACAGAATAGGATTTTTATGTATCATGAATATGGAAGAAGAGCGACGCTGACCAGTTGCGTGTGCAGAAATCGCAACTTTATTGGCTATTGTGCAGGTTACATTGCAGGGAGGGGTGTCGGCAGGACAACGGTCACCATTTTACGCTCTTTGGCGCTTCTACGGTGACTGTTGTCCTGCCGACACCCCTCTCTGCAATGTAACCTGCATAATAGCCAATAAAACTGTGATTTCTGCACACGCAACCCGGTCAGTGTCGCTCTTCTTCCATATTGATTATACCTCTCCAGCTGACAGCAGAGCAACACCGGACCCCAGACACCGCCGACCCGGCATAAAGGCTAGATATAGCTACAGGTCATTGCCTGGATTCCTGCTTATTTACTTAATGATTTTTATGTATCAGGCAACATGTTTCGGCCTCCATGACATTTATTCACTGCCCTGAACATATCTGTACAGATTGTTGTAACAAAATTGCAGTGAAGAACAGTTACCATGTGTTTACCCATAGCCTTGTATGAAGAGATCACTTTGATATTACTTCAGCTGTATTTGCATTAAAGAGATTTCTATGGGTTGGCTACAGTCTTATGAGAGCACAGACCATTATGCACATCTTTATAGCAAAATTGAAGCACTCAATGTTGGGCCTACAGTTCTGTAAGACTGACACCAATGACATAGTTTCTACTTATTTTCTGTTCTTCCCTAAATATATGGTTTAATGAATTCTGAAATGTTTTTTTTTTTTTCTTCTAATTTTTATCAGGCATACACTTGGTACGAGGCTGGGCACAAAAAGGGCCACTTTGCTTCTGTCTGGCAAAGGTCTCTTTACAATGTGGATGGACTCAAAGCCCAAGCCTGGTGGACTGCTCGAGAGACTGGCTACACAGACTTAGTGAGGGTACGTCTTAAGTGGATAGTTTAGTGAAATAATCACACATGATGCAGAGAATCAATTGTCATGTTTCTTTGAGATCTTGTTCTTCCATGTCTACCTTGTGTATTCTAATAGAGACTTATTATATTGTTGGGGCCACTTGTTCATCTGATCAATTGTAAAGCAATTTAAATGTTCCTTTTGGAAAAGCTGCATAACCCCATTAAAGTTTATATACTAGAAATTGGCCCGATGCTATTGCATCAGGAGGGCAGTCTCTGTGCCTTTGTCCCCTTGTGCGCTCTCCTGTCTGTGCTGTCTCTTCCCCTGTGCGTTCTGTCTTACTTGTGCCTTTCTCTCCGCTCTGTGTGCTCTCAGCCCATGTGTGCGCTGTCTCTCCCCATGACTCTGCCTCCCCCTGTGCCTCTGCCTCCCCTCTGCATTCTGCCTTGCTTGTGGCTTCTGCCTCCCCTGTGCCTTCTCCCTCCTCTGTGCCTTCTGGCTCCCATGTGCCTGCCTCCATCACTGAGCCACCGTACAGTGCTAATCACTGAGCCTCTATACAGTGCTAATCACTGAGCCAGCATACAGTGCTAATCACTGAGCCACCATACAGTGCTAACCACAGAGCCACCATCCAGTGCTAACCACTGAGCGGCGCGGAAATTCAAATCTCCGTCAAAGTAACTCGCGCTCCGCTGATTGGTCGCCACTGATGGCACGACCAATGAGCGAAGTGTCGCGTGGCTTAGCTGGAGATGTGAACCCATGCCGCTCATTGGCTGAGCTGCTGGGAATTCAAATCTCCGCTAATCCGCGCCCGCTTCGCTGATGTCGCCGCCGTCAGTGCAACCAATGAGCGCTGTTGGCGCGTGATTTAAATTGCGCTCTGCTGATTGTCCCACTGACGCGCGACATCATGAAGCGGCGCGCGTTAGCGGAGATTTGAATCCCACACCACCATTGGCTGAGTGACGTGGGATTCAAATCTCGTGCTAAGCTGTGCGCCGCTTCATGATTGGTCGCCAATCAGATTCAGGCTGCCACTGACTGTCACTCTTGCATTCTATTCATGAAACCAGGAAACTCAGGATTGACTCAGGCAATGAGCGCTGGTCATCTGAGCCTTCTGTGTCATGAATAGAATGCAAGAGTGACAGTGAGGACTGACACAGGTATTCCGCGCGGCAGTGCTCATTGGCTCAACCGGCGGGCAGCTCAGCCAATGAGCAGTGCCGCGTGGCTTTAGCGTGTGAATTTAAATCTGCCCGTCGACGCTTCTCAATCAGAGAAGCGGCGCCAGGCAGGTTTAAATTCCCACGCCAAAGCCGCTGGGCTTCAAACCACTCACCAATCAGCGCTCTTGGTGCGTGGTTTGAATGACGCGCGGCTTGGCAGGGAATTTGAATCCCGGCCGCCATATCGGAATACCTAAGACTTAGGTGTTCCAATATGGTGGTCAGGGCATTTCTGCTCCGTGCAGCCGGGAGATGAGCGCCGCACGTGGCGCTCATCTCCTGGCTGCTTTGGAGGCGAGCTCCGAGGCGCGGAAGGTGACCGACAGTAGCGGTGGCGTTGGTGTCACTTTCGTCCGGCACCTATGTCACTATCCCACAATGGCACCGCGGTGCATTGTGGGCTATCGACATGAGCCCCGGAAGTCTGTGACACATATTATTGGTGATTATATAGTAGAAGTACTATACATATCAGGGAAATAAGAAGACTCAGGTTATTATTTATTTATTTTTAGATCACCATTGTGCACTGAAAGAGGGGTTACATACAGAATCTTAGATATAATTGCCGTAGCTCACTTCCGTCATATTCGGCGCTACTTCCGTCGTCGTGGACGTGGCTGCCAAACGGAAGTGCGCTACGGCAAGTATATATAAGAGGATAAGATATAGTGAAGCTCCTCCTGGCCGCGCTCCACTGCCCGCTCACCCCCCGCCTGTCACAACACTTCCCCCCGCTGCCCCATCACCCCCCCGCCTGTCACCATAGCCCCCCTCCACTCTCCGGTCACCCCCCGCCTGTCAGCACAGACCCCCCCACTCTCCGGTCACCCCCCCGCCTCTTACCACAGCTCCCTCCAGCCAGCCGCGATCTTTTCATGGGGCTTCAGGACCTCTGATGACCTCACGATGATGGGCGGAGTCACAGATCACATGACCGTGATCAAAGGTCCTGTCCCGATCTAACCTCCTCTGCCTACTCATCCCCCTGCGCTGCACACTGACCCACGATCTGCTCCCTCACCCCCCGCTCTGCCCACTGACCCCCACACTGACCCCCCAACTCTGCCCACTGACCCCCACTCTGCCCCTGACCCTGCTCTGACCACTCACCCCCACTCTGCCCACTGACCCCCCTACTCTGCCCACTGACCCCCACTCTGCCCCTGACCCCCTCTCTGCCCCCTCACCCCCACTCTGCCTACTGACCCCCACTCTGCCCCTGACCCCACTCTGACCACTCACCCCCACTCTGACCACTCACCCCCCTACTCTTCCCCCTCACCCCCCAACTCTTCCCCCTGACCCCCTCTCTGCCCCCTCACCCCCACTCTGCCCACTGACCCCCACTCTGCCCCTGACCCCCACTCTGACCACTGACCCCCACTCTGACCACTGACCCCCACTCTAACCACTTACCCCCACTCTGACCACTGACCCCCACTCTTCCCCTGACCCTGCTCTGACCACTGACCCCCAATCTGCCCACTGACCCCCCTACTCTGCCCACTGACCCCCCAACTCTTCCCCCTGACCCCCTCTCTGCCCCCTCACCCCCACTCTGCCCACTGACCCCCACTCTGCCCCTGACCCCCTCTCTGAGCACTGACCCCCACTCTGACCACTGACC
This sequence comes from Allobates femoralis, assembly GCA_033576535.1. NCBI lineage: Eukaryota > Metazoa > Chordata > Amphibia > Anura > Aromobatidae > Allobates > Allobates femoralis. The sequence continues at coordinate 115,531,980 of JARQOC010000005.1, forward strand.
CCCACTCTGCCCACTGACCCCCACTCTGCCCACTGACCCCCCAACTCTTCCCCCTGACCCCCTCTCTGCCCCCTCACCCACACTCTGCCCACTGACCCTGCTCTGCCCACTCATCCTGCTCTGCCCACTCACCCCCACTCTCTGCCCACTCACCCCCTCTCTGCTCCCTGACCCCCTCTCTGCCCACTCACCCCCACTCTGCCCACTGACCATACTCTGCCCACTGACCCTGCTCGGCCCACTGACCCCTCACACTGCCCACTGACCCTGCTCTGCCCACTCACCCCTCACACTCACCCTGCTAAGCCCACTCACCCCTCACACTGCCCACTGACCATGCTCTGCCCACTAAACCCTGCTCTGCCCAGTCACCCCCGCTCTGCCCGCTGACCCTTGCTCTGCTCACTGACTCTGCCCACTCACCCCTGCTCTGCCCACTCACCCCTGCTCTGTCCACTTATTTTTCACACTAACCCCTGCTGTGCCTACTGACCCCTGCTCTGCCCAATCACTCTGCCCACTAACCCCTGCTCTGACCACTGACCCCCGCTCTCACCCTGCTCTGCCCACTGACCCCCCAATCCTGCTCACTGACCCCCCACTCTGCCCATTGACCCCCCCACTCTGCCCACTCACCCCAGCTCTGCCCATCACCCCCGCTTTGCCCACTGACCCCAAGCTCATCGGTTTCCCAGCCAACGACAGGTCCTGTCCTGGAAGCTACAAGACAGGTGGAGCGAGCCGCCGGAGGGTAAGTATCCTCACTGAGGTTTTTTTTTTTTTTTTATTATCACCATGAAGTTCCGGGAGGGAGGGGGGTGGGGTGCTGGCCCAGAGGGAGGGGGGCCGCACAGAGTGGAGGCCCAGAGGGACGCCGGCCGCGGGGAGCGGAGGGGGTCTGGAGGAGCGCCTCCATCCTGCCCCCCGTATCCATCCTGCCCCCCCGACACCATCCTGCCCCCCCAACTCCATCCCGCACCCCCACCACCATCCTGCCCCCCCCCAACATTCTGCCCCGCCGTCTCCATCCTCCCCCCCGCCACCATCCAGCCCTGCCGTCTCCATCCTGCCCCGCCTTCGCCATCCTGCCCCTCCGGCTCCATCCTGCCCCTCCGGCTCCATACTGCCCCTCCGGCTCCATCCTGCCCCTCCGGCTCCATCCTGCCCCACCCCCCCATCCTGCTCCGCCACCCACCATCCTGCCCCGCTCGCTCCATCCTGCCCCGCTCGCTCCATCCTGCCCCGCTCGATCCATCCTGCCCCGCTCGCTCCATCCTGCCCCGCTCGCTGCATCCTGCCCTGCTCGCTCCATCCTCACCCCCGCTGTTCTTGCTCCCCCGGCTGGTGTTTAAGTCTATTATTTACAACTCTTAAAAATATTATATACAGATTCTAGACTCCTGATTCTTTAGAATCGGGCTCACAGCTAGTACATATATAAATGAATAAAACAACAGTGACAGACTGGTACAATGAGGAGACGTCCCTGTTCTCTTGAGTTTATGGTCTACTGAGTAATTTGAGATGAGACAGTAGGTTGTGCGGTTGCAGCAGCTTTGTTGGTAGTGAGATGACTCCAGAGTGATTGCAGGCTAAGTTATCTTGAAGAGATGGGTTTACAAGTTATGTGTTGGAGACAATTAGATGTATTGGGGCACCGATTTCCAGAGGCTGTTGGATCCTTTGTAGACATTTTGAAGGCAATTGGGGGAGGAAGATAGAAGAATGGAGGAGAAAAGGAGGCCTTGAGAAGATCACAGATTACATGTGGGAAGATATCGAATTAGTTTGTTGATATGTGGAAGAGACAGATTATGGTTGGCTTGGGAAAGGTCAGTGTAACTGAATCCACTGGAAAATTGGGAGCCATAAAAGAGATTTGCAAAGTGGAAAGAAGGACATGTAATGAAGGGAGAAGGGGATTATTTGGGCAGCAGAACTAAGGTTGGACTAGAGAAGTGTGAGAGTATTAATTGGAAGGCCATAAAGGAGGATATTTCCGTTGTCGAGGAGGAAACGATGAAGGCATGTACTAACATTTTAGTAGATTGAGGAAGGGACAACTCTGGAAATATTTTGAGTTTTAGTTGGCAAGAGGGGATGCGGGCTTGGATGTGTGATTTAAAGACAGGACGGGTCAATGATTTCTCCTAGGCCCTTCCAGCACAGGGAAAAGTATGATGTTGTTTAAAGTGATAGATAGGTCAGGTGAGGAGAGTTAAGTAGATGGAAGAAAGATGGTGAGTTTATTTTTGCCCACATTAAAATTTAAGAAGTGTGATGAGAAGGAGGATATGACTAATAGACAGGGATTCTGGACAGAAGAGAAATGACGGTGTACGCCAATAAGGTAGATCTGAGTGTCATCAGCATATAGATGATGCTGGAAGTTTGGGAAGTTGTTTTGGAGATTCAGGTAGATTAGGAATTAGTGAATTGAGGTACACCTCCAAGATGTGCCTTATGTTGACTTCATTTTGTACATATGACTTTTGTGATTAGATGTTGGGGCTCCAGACCTGAAGGCAGTCCAGTCATTTAGTAGTGCATTATTATTAAGTAGTAGGTGATGCAGCCTGGTTAATACATTACCCCAAGAGTTGGACAGCTGGTTTCTTGTATTGGTTTATTTTCTAAGGAGATTTAAGTTATGGTGAACCTGTCACTTTTCTGGGCTGCAGACAGTAGTGAATTTCAGACTGATTTCAACATTGTGTCTGATTTCATCAATTTAGTATGGTTTGGCCAAACCTACATTTAATATACAGAAGTTCACAGCAGTTGAAAGAACTTGGAGTCATATTTAGGATATACAGGTGAACTATACCGACTTAGACATATATGCTATAAATAGCTGTCAGGTAATTATTCAGCTAGCAGGTATATCAGCCATCTTCACCATATAGAGGAATGCTCACTTCTGTGTTCTTTACGAGAGAGCCGCTGTGGACACCTATGATGGCTGCTTATTTCATGTAGAACAAAAGGATTGTCAGTCCAAATTTGGATATGCTGCATACTTAAAGCAATACTCTACCTCCTTCTTTTCAGCCTAGAGTGGCGTTTTAAATGTAAGTCCCCAGCTTTCATTCGTATACTCACCCTCCGGTTGCATCTTTATTAGCGCCATACCAGTGCCACGGCACCATCTTTTGCCCATAACTTCCAATTCTCCGGAAGCAAAAAGTTATATCACAAGCCACCAATGCACCTGACACCTTCTTCTCTTTCCAGTTTCGCCCCCATTGGTCGCCAGCGCGTGGAGCATGCTGGAGGTCAAAAATCCATCTGGGTTTATAAGACCATTGTTCTGGCCTCATTCTAGCGTTTATAGAGATATACAGTATTAAGTTGTGATCTCTGGCATGCTGCATGAAACACTGGAGATGCTGGCAATTCACAAATCGCGGGAGATCGACGGGGGCAACGCTGGAAAAAGATGAGGATGGTGGCGGGTGAGTATAAGACAAGGGGCAGGGGATTTAGATTTAAATCGCCATTCTAGCGGTGAAATAAAAAAAACAGTGGAGTGTTGCTTTAACTCCCCAATATAATGTACCTGGACCCCGTTACACATTAGGCTGTTAGCTGAACCCATTGATTTTGACTGGCTCAGCCAACCTTAATCATTTTGTCTTGGGGGGCTATATTTTGGTTTGTCACCAAACAGCACTTCTCTTGTCTGTGTCTCGTCTTGCTGCTATTACAGGTCAGCTGCATTAAATTCAGTGAAGCTGAGCTGTAATACCACACACTGTTGGAGGACGAGTGCGCCAATATTTTTGGAAGAAAGAAGTCATATTTTTCTTAATCCTAGATAACCACTTTAAGCGTATGTGCACAGAGCATGTTATTTTGTCGGATTCTGCCTGAAAAAGCGTTCGGAAAATGCTAATAGGAGCATATTCACTCCATGTTGCATAGGCCCTCTGTATATAGTTTTATTCTTTTGAGCTTCTTCTAAATACTTTAAGATTTGAAAGCCGTGAAATGACTAAAAGCAGTGACCTGACCCATCCTTCAGGCTACTTGGTTTATATCAAAATGTAAAAAAAAATACTGGCAGAAACAACGAAAAGATGCCAGAAATAGACACTTTACAATAAGAGATGCCAGTGTGTCCTGAAGTGTGTCCTTCCTCTGGCAAAACCCAGCGGGTACGCCGGTGTCCGTGTGCACCTAACCGGAGACTCAGCTGTGATAGAGGCATCCACTATGGACATGAATAACACCGCTTCAGAGGAGTAGCAGACCCCTTTCCTCTGTAATCTCATTAAATCCCATTTGCCCCGCTTATTTGCCTCCTATGAGTTTGTTTACTCATTTTAAAGAAGAATTGGTCTATTAAGAGCAGAATGATTCCCAGTGCGATTCTTTCATACAAGAAATTGAGACTTTTGCAATCAGAACGCTATTGTTCTGTGCCTCAATAGTAAAGCAGCTGGAGAATAATGTAGTAAGCCATACTTATTAGGATATTCTCAGTAGACCCTTAAAATTCCAGTAAAATAGACATTTATCACTCGGAAACATTGCCCATGAATAATGAGCATCTTATTATTCACCAGATTGATTAGCAGGAGTTCCATTATTCACAGTGTGCTTCTCCTGTGTTCGGCCGGTGGGACCGTGCATTTAATACACCACATTGGGTTTCAATGTATTTTATACCTGGCTTCTCTTAATAATGAGATTGTGCAGAGGAGGCTCACTGCTTTTTTCTATGTGTGAAATAAATCCTTAAGATCCTCAGGAGTTCTTGCATTTAAAGTGGCCTTTTCCTTTTCACACCGCGGCCATTTTGGCGGCGTTCTTCATATGACTTTGTATTATCCCTTATATCTGACTCAGATCAGACACAAATATTCTGTGTATGCCAGTGCCTTAAAGGGAAACTTTCATTGGAAAATGACCCATTGTTTAAATCGTGTATTTTTAAAATATTTTAGTTTTTATTTTTATTTGAGAAATCATAGTCTGTATTAACAAAAGAAAAATAGAATTGTTGCAAATTTTCACAATCAGCACTACGGCTTTAATTTCTAACTTTGTCTTATTTCAGTACCTTGATGTGTACATGAACAACAATAAACAGATGTCATCCCTATGTTTTGTATTAAAACATCTAATGAGCATGTGCAATAATCATTGTGAAGGGAGGAGGAGCAGGTCAGCTGTGACATCACCTGTTGTGATTGGTGGATCCTGTGTTAGCAGCTGTGTATGGTGGTATTACCTGTCATTGAAATCCTGCCTCTAGGGATAAGGAGCGTGCTAAAAAATACACCGGATAATGAAGTCTGCATAGAGGTTGTCTGAGACTGGCCCAGCTAGATAATTCAACATGTGGTACTATGATCAGACTTTGTACAGTCATGGCCAAAAGTTTTGAGAATGATACAAATATTAATTTTTACAAAGTCTACTGCTTCAGTTTTTCTAATGGCAATTTGCATATACTCCAGAATGTCATAAAGAGTGATCAGCTTAACAGCAATTACTTGCAAAGTCAATATTTGCCTAGAAAATGAACTTTAACCCCAAAACACATCATTGCAGTCCTGCCTTAAAAGGAGCAGCTAACATCGTTTTAGTGATTGTTCCATTAACACAGGTGTGGATGTTGATGAGGACAGGGCTGGCGATCAATCAGTCATGATTAAGTAAGAATGACACCACTGGACACTTTAAAAGGAGGCTGGTGCTTGGTATCATTGTTTCTCTTCAGTTACCATGGTTATCTCTATAGAAACACAAGCAGCCATCATTGCACTGCACAAAAATGGCCTAACAGGGAAGAGTATCGCAGCTACAAAGATTGCACCTCAGTCAACAATCTATCGCATCATCAAGTACTTCAAGGAGAGAGCTTCCATTGTTGTCAAAAAGGCTGCAGGGCGCCCAAGAAAGATCAGCAAGCGCCAGGACCGTATCTTAAAACTGTTTCAGCTGTGGGATCGGACTACCAGCAGTGCCGAGCTTGCTCAGGAATGGCAGCAGGCTGGTGTGAGTGCTTCTGCACGCACTGTGAGGCGGAGACTCTTTGAGCAAGGCCTGGTTTCAAGGAGGGCAGCAAAGAAGCCACTTCTCTCCAGAAAAAACATCAGGGACCGACTGATATTCTGCAAAAGGTACAGGGAGTGGACTGCTGAGGACTGGGGTAAAGTCATTTTCTCTGATGAATCCCCTTTTCCATTGTTTGGGACATCTGGAAAACAGCTTATTCGGAGAAGAAGAGGTGAGCGCTACCACCAGTCTTGTCTCATGCCAACTGTAAAGCATCCTGAAACCATTCATGTGTGGGGTTGCTTCTCAGCCAAGGGAATCGGCTCACTCACAGTCTTGCCTAAAAACACGGCCATGAATAAAGAATGGTACCAGAATGTCCTCCAAGAGCAACTTCTCCCAACCGTCCAAGAGCAGTTTGGCGCCCAACAATGCCTTTTCCAGCATGATGGAGCACCTTGCCATAAAGCAAAGGTGATAACTAAATGGATCAGGGAACAAAACATAGAGATTTTGGGTCCATGGCCTGGAAACTCCATAGATCTTAATCCCATTGAGAACTTGTGGTCAATCATCAAGAGACGGTGTGGACAAAAAAAACCAACAATTCTGCCAAAATGCAAGCATTGATTATGCAAGAATGGACTGCTATCAGTCAGGATTTGGTCCAGAAGTTGATTGAGAGCAGCCAGGGAGAATTGCAGAGGTCAGAAGAGAAGAAGGGTCAACACTGCAAATATTGACTTGCTGCATTAACTCATTCTAACTGTCATATAACCTTTTGGTACTCATAATATGATTGCAATTATATTTCTGTATGTGATATAAACATCAGACAAAAACAAATAAAAACCAGAGGGCAGCAGATCATGGAAAATATAATTTTGGTGTCATTCTCAAAACATTTGGCCATGACTGTAGAGTCAGCAGCAAACTAAGTAAAGTCACTAAGTAAAAGCAACTCTGGTCTTTTTGCCAGGGCTGTGGAGTCAGTAAACTAAACACCCGACTCTGACTCCTACATTTCCCTGAATCCGACTCCAACTCCACCAAAATGGATCCGACTCTGATGCCATGCCTCCGACTCCACAACCAGGGCTGTGAAGTCAGTAAGCCAAACTCCTCAATTTCCCTGAATCCAACTCGAACTCCACCAAAATGGACACCGACTCCACAACCATTGCCGTAAAGTCGGTAAGCCAAACATCTGACTCCTCAGTTTTCCTGAATCCAACTCGAACTCGACCAAAATGGACACCAACTCCACAACCATTGCCGTAAAGTCAGTAAGCCAAACATCCGACTCCTCAGTTTCCCTGAATCCAACTCAAACTCCACCAAAATGGACACCGACTCCGACTCCATGACTCTGACTCCACAACCATTGCCGTAAAGTCAGTAAGCCAAACATCCGACTCCTCAATTTCCCTGAATCCAACTCGAACAACTCCACCAAATGGAAAACCGACTCTGACTCCACAACTATTGCTGTGAAATCAGTAAGCCAAACATTCAACTCCCACTCCTCAATTTACCGTGATCTGACTCCACTAAATGGACACCGACTCTGACTCCACTGCCTTGATTTTTACCCAGGCCATCCATGGTATTTCTTTGTAGCTATGCTTTTCAATTACTTGAGGAGAAGATAATATATGAAGTTCAACTTGGGTGACAAGTGGATGTATTTGGACTGTCTACGTCTCTAGCCTAAATTTCAGCATGTCTACCCTGGTCCATTAATTGATATTGTGAAATGTCAAAGTAGCAGTGTTTACCTTTGGGCAGGTCATTCAGTAATAGTCTTCCCATGTGCCAGTCCTCTCATCACTGCTCGGTCATCGCTACCAGTAGTTATGCAGACTAACTACTCTGCCCACGTAAGAGTAAATAATGTGCAATTCTTCAGTTTTACGATGCAAATACCATATATTGTGTAGCCTGTGATGACTTTGTAGACAACATTAAATGATGGACCAGAGATCGGTTTAGTAAAGAATGACTAGGACACTTAGATGGTCTAAGTGCACGTAGAGGTCATTTGAGTCTTCTGTGAGGGACCTTCTCAGTACTTTCTTAGGTAGCGTACATTGCTACACTTGACAGATGGACTTAACTTCAGAAAGATCTTTTCAGGTCACATATAGGGCGGAAGTGGCTAAATCCTGCTAATTGGTTTCCCTTAGGTATATGTCAAGCCCCAGGCCCTGGGATACTCGGGTACCAGGCTCGGTGGTTCTTTGGGATGTCACAGGTGGCAGCGCCTGATCCCGTGGCCTGGGTGACACTTCAAAAGGGATATATTTACAGGGGATTAGAGTTTTATACAGTTCACGTGATGCCACCTGTAGTACCTGGTGATGGGTCATCAGCGCCGCCACAGTCTGCCAGAGGTAGATGATATTGCGCCTGAGTTGGCAAAGCCCTCTACAGGCAGGGCGATCCCTCCAGGGCAGCGTTCCTGCAAAGGGAACAAGTTCATGTAGGAAAATACTTGCAAAGGCAAAGTCACTTTCTCCCAGGTACTTTACTGTCAACTTGTAACAGCATCAGATACAGTTCACAGTTCAGCGTTAGATGTTACAAATAACAGGTAGCTTTACGGGTGGCTGCAAGTGGATCCCAGGTGGTATGGTGGAACCCTTGGTGTACCTTCATTGACTAACCCGTGTCTGTTCTTCCCCGCCTAGAATGGGCCTACTGGGCCTATACCCAGTAGCTCTGTGTAGGTAGTACCGGGAGTCCTCTCCCTCGAGGTGAGGAAGCAGGCAGACCGCTCCACTGGCAGGGTGCTGTGGCTGATAAACCAGCCGGTTGCAGACTGCAAAGCTGGACTTTGGCTGGATCCACGGGCCCAGCGTTCCCGTGGTGGACTGGAGTATCCCCTGGAGTATGGTCGCTCCACTCTGAGGATCTCCCTTTCTCTCTGGGGCCCAGACTTCTCTCGTCGGGTGCCCTCTTTCAGGACCTCCTCAAGGTCCCTTCTTCTTCCCTCCGGTTCGGCTTGAAACCGACCTGGTTTGACCTTCCGCCTCGTTCCAATTAGCTAAGTCTTCCTAACTCCTCTCCTCCACCTCTATCTAGCCCAAAGACCAGGAGCCAAAGACCTCCTTGATCCCCCTAGAAATGAATATATCCCCTCCCAGGTAACCTCCCACCGCTCAACTAACGTGGGAGTGCTGGGAATGGGTCCCACCCACCATCCTAGGGTCCACCTGCAGCTGGGACATTTACACCTCTTTTACGGGTGCAATACCCCTCTATGACGCCTGCATATACATATGGAATAATGTACATCCTACCAGTACTTCAAGGGCCACATGAATCTGAAATCTGATAGAAAAGACATGTATCCCTGCTATTACTTGGTAAGGAATTTAGAAACGTTGAGAGCTCAGATATGATAGATGGAGCTCAACAATACTTAGATTGTCCTCTAAAAATGAACATTATTATTCTTTCGATGCCTTCAGCAAACACTTCATCAAAGCATTTCCATTGGGAAATAACAAAATAGAGAGGAGTGAAAAACACATTTTTAGTAGAGCGCTGTCTTCACTGATGATTAATTCCAGGTATGAGGCCATATGTAATCACTTCACCTGTGATTACAACTTTCATGTCACAGTAAATGTATACATAGAACAAGTTTTGTCAGACATCAATCATAAGTATAGTCTACTGCTCACATCTAGGCATATTGGTGGTAAGACAGATACGTCTCCCCATTTCAGTATGTTGACCAGTCTTTTTATTATCAGTTTAGCATCTTAAGGAGTATTCTGAGACTGATATTTTGGTTAGGACCGGCCATTAGTATCTAATTGGAGGGATTCTGCTACCACCACCCCCAAGATCAGCTGACTGATACATTTGTGGCACATCTTTTTCATTGTTTACCATAGGTTTAGCATTGGATGTGCTTGGTACTGTAGCTCCAAGTGTCTCCAAGTGAATGGGTGGAATGATAAAACCATATACGTCGCTACTTAGGTGCATATGTACTTGCTAAACAGGGATTTGATGCCCCCCAGATCGTAACAGCCATTCCCTCATCTGCTAAGAATCCCATCCCATCCTAAAGATATCAGTATCCCATCAATATTAATGTTCTGAAAAGTATTTAAGCCCTTTATCAAAAGCAGGGCATTTAGATTTCAGGGGGATCACTGGTGCAACTTAGGCAATGCTTCCATACTTTTACCTTTTTACTCATAATCTCTTAAGCCCTGAATTCAGTTATATTCATGATGGTTTGAGCACATAAGTAAAAAAAAGGCTGTATTTCAATAGGAAAGAAATAAAAAAAATATATTTACAAATGCGATATATGAAAACTCCATAATGCATCCTGTTCCCAGCATTTAAAGGGAACCTGTCACCTGGATCTAAGCCCCTACACTATCACTACCTGTCCCTGCACCTTCCTAGCTGCTCCCTATCTATCCCTCTCTGAGCTAAATCCGCCCTATAAAACAGCAGAAAAATAACTTATAACTTACAGAAGTCCCTGAGGCTGGGGACTGAGAAGGTGGGCCCAGGCTCCATTCTGCCCCTCCTCAATGCAGCAGCACACGCCCCACTGGGCGGCGTTATTCTTTCTTCATCGCCGCCTCCTCCATTTGGAATCTGTGCTTTACACCTATCATGTTGTGGTGATGCGACCTCGATGTGTCCCCTGACCGAGACACAGCATATGGGAGATTGTATCTTATGCTCGGTAGCAGCACACACAGGGTGAGCTGCTACTGGAGCTAAGTGCTGATTGAAATCACTGACCCCCAGGTGTGCGGGTGAATAGGAGATGATATGTACTGCCCTGGGCTGTGGGGAGGGGGTGGAGTGTGTCAGGACAGCAGCAGGAGCTGCTGGGATTGTATGAGGTTCTACTCGGCTGTGCCCCGGTGTAACAGGCCAGACTAACCCCCCGACCAGAATATACTCGGGGTTAAAGTGGCCTAGGCCAGATTATACCCCTCCGTATACCACAGCAGCTGTAGATCAGGGCTCCAAGCAACACATGGGGGCCCGAGGCAGCACAAAGTGGCCCTACGCAACATACAGGGGCCCCAGGCAGTGCTAGGGGCCCCAGGCAGTGCTAGGGGCCCCAGGCAGCACAAAGAGGCCCCAGGCAACATACAGGGGCCCCAGGCAGTACTAGGGGCCACAAGCTACACACAGGATCCCAGGCTACACACAGGGGCCCCATGCAGCATACAAGGGCCCCAGGCAGTGCACGGGGCCCCAGGCAGCACAAAGTGGCCCTGGGTGGCCCACTGCCTGGGGCCCCTGTATATTGCCTGTGGTCACTTTGTGCTGCCTGGGGCCCCTGTGTGCTGCCTGGGGCCCTTGTATGCTGCATGGAGCCCTTGTGTGTAGCCTGGGATCCTGTGTGTAGCCTGGGGCCCCTGTATGTTGCCTGGGGCCACTTTGTGCTGCCTGGGGCCCTGTGCACTGCCTGGGGCCCTTGTATGCTGCATGGGGCCCCTGTGTGTAGCCTGGGATCCTGTGTGTAGCCTGGGGCCCCTGGTACTGCATGGGGCCCCTGTATGTTGCCTGGGGCCACTTTGTGCTGCCTGGGGCCCTGTGCACTGCCTGGGGCCCCGTGTACTGCCTGGGGCCCTTGTATGCTGGCTGAGGCCCCTGTGTGTAGCCTGGGATCCTGTGTGTAGCCTGGGGCCCCTGTGTGCTGCCTCGGGCCCCCATGCACTGCCTGGGGCCCCTAGCACTGCCTGGGGCCCCTGTATGTTGCGTAGGGCCACTTTCTGCTGCCTGGGGCCACCTTGTGCTGCCTCGGGCCCTCATGCATTGCTTGGGGCCCTGTGCACGGCTTGGGGCCCTGATCTACAGCTGCTGTGGTATACGGAGAGTTATAATCTGGCCTAGGCCTGTTTATACCCCGGGGTATAGTTTGGGCTAGGCCAGAATATACCAAGGGTATATTCTGGCCCAGGGGGGTATATTCTGGGCTAGCCCAGTTTATACTTCGGGTATATTCTGGTCGGGGGGGTTAGTCTGACCTGTTACATCGGAATCTGGAGGTCTGTGAATACCTGAACTGTGTGCTGTGTGAGTAAATACCTGAGTCACTGCCTTCTGTCGTGCCGATCCTAACCGCTACCTTACAGTGTAAAGTGGGTGGGAGATTCCAAATGGAGGAGGTGGCGATGAAGAAAGAATAACGCCGCCCAGCGGGGCGTGTGCTGCTGCATGGAGGAGGGGCTGAATGGAGCCTGGCGCCGCCTTCTCAGTCCCCAGCCTCAGGGACTGCTGTAAGTTATAAGTTATTTTTCTGCAGTTTTATAGGGCGGATTTAGCTCAGAGAGGGATAGATAGGGAGCAACTAGGAAGGTGCAGGGACAGGTAGTGATAGTGTAGGGGCTTAGATCCAGGTGACAGGTTCCCTTTAACAAGTGTATGATATAGAGGCAAGACACAGAGCAAAGCCTAAAACTATTGTATCGCATTTTCAATGGCATTGATCTCCTCATATAGGGTAATAGGGTAAAGGTTTCTTTAGGCCCCCTTAAAGGGAATCTGTCAGCAGGTTTTTGCTACTTCATCTGAGGGCAGCATAATATGTGCAAATAAACCCTGAATCCAACAATGTATACTGATGTATGTAAAGTGCTATGGAATTATTAGCGCTATATAAATGAATAAATTATTATTATTATTATTATTATTATTATTATTACTAGATTAAGGCCCAATGCTATTGCAGCGGGAGGGTTGGATTGCGCCACATCCAAGATGGCATCCAGAAAGTCTCACGAGACTTCCAGAACACCATCTTAGATGTGGCGCGATCCAACATGGCGGCCGGGAAGTATCGCGAGACTTCCCGGCCACCATCTTGGATCTCGCGAGATCCAACATGGCGGGCAGGTAGTCTCGCGAGAAATCATCGTCGAGGATGGATGTCGCCGGACGGGGTGGATCCAACATGGCGTCGGCGTCGCGGAGAAGATGGGATGTCGGCAGAGGCGTGCAGGAGACGATCGCATGTTAGCGGACGGGTGTCGGTGAGTATAGATGTCGGCGTGAGAGTGCATGGGGGTATGAGTCTGAGACTGTACAGAGAGGGGGGGCATATATGAAGTGGCCAGGGGATCATGTGTGTGCGGAGGTGCAGAAAGAGAGGGGGGGGGGTGAGGAGTGTGATGGTGTGTCAGTGGAGATTGTGGGGCAGAGCAGAGGCTTCCGATGGCGGTAGTGGGGCTTTGAAAGCCCCGCTACCGCCAAAGGTCGGCCATCTTGGATCACCCACGACGGGTGTAAAGGCAGCTTCTGTCACGGATGTGACGTAGCGATACCGTTACATAGTGACGGAATTTGGCTTAGGGCTTTTTATTATTATTAACACTAGTAAAAAGGCCCGATGCAATTGCATCGGGAGCGCGGCGAAATGAATAGTGTGTATACAGGTGGGTCAGTGGGTAGCAGAGTATACAGTCGGCTCTGCGGGTAGCAGAGTATACAGACGGCTCTACGGGTCGCAGAGTATAGAGGCGCTCTGAGGGGAGCAGAGTATGCAGGCGGCTGTGCGGGGAGCAGAGTATGCAGGCGGCTGTGCGGGGAGCAGAGTATGCAGGCGGCTGTGCGGGGAGCAGAGTATGCAGGCGGCTGTGCGGGGAGCAGAGTATGCAGGCGGCTGTGCGGGGAGCAGAGTATGCAGGCGGCTGTGCGGGGAGCAGAGTATGCAGGCGGCTGTGCGGGGAGCAGAGTATGCAGGCGGCTGTGCGGGGAGCAGAGTATACAGGGGGCTGTGCAGAGTATACAGGGGCTGTGCAGAGTATACAGGGGGCTGTGCAGAGTATACAGGGGGCTGTGCAGAGTATACAGGGGGCTCTTTCACACACCTCTTGTTCCTTTCTTTATTTGGTCCCATCTTCACTCCAGCTTCTTGTATATCTCCTTCACGCTGGGTATATTCCATGGCTCCGCCCACCCGGGTCACATGCCTGTGACATCATCGCAGGTCCTGGTGCTCCATATAATCTCTTGTGCTGGGCAAGGTAATACAGCCCTGACGCTGGGGTGAGTCACCTGGAGGCTGCTGCGGCCCCCCCCACACGTGCCGGCTGGGGCGGACGGCCCCCCCACACTACGCCACTGGGAGAGTTGTGGCGGCGGGTGGGCAGCGGACACTGCTCGCGATGACGCAATGCATTGTGGGATTCGGCTACAGTGCCCGAATTTCAAACTGCGGATTATATAAATAGATAGTTAACTGGCTGCAACCGTTCTGACACAAGACTTTTAGTTTTAGAAACACAGCAGAGCTGAGATAGCTACACCCTCCCACAAAAGGCTCTTAATAGAGATTGTGCACTAACTGTGAGATGTCAATCACAACTAGGGGCGTGTCAGACTGCTATGTGCGTGGCAAAGTAGTCCTGTAATGGTAATCACAAGGTGATAAAGCCATTAGTTTATGTAAACAATAGCACACACATGTATAAGAGAGGCACTGTTAATTTTTATTTTTTTAACCCTTACAGCATGCTGTCCTCAGTTACATAGCAAAAACCTGCTGAAAGATTCCCTTTAAAACCTCTATATACAATAGAGTTTTGTAGGCAAACTACTGATATCAACAGGTTTGGCTAATAGTCTATTATGTATGGGGGTTCCAACTCTATCCTGACACATGATGTCAAGGGAGATAAGGATCTGGAATGTTTGATTTTGTGGCCTGCTGATATGTTTAAGTTAATCTGTTACCAGATTGTGCTGTGGGATCTTGGAGCAGCATAATGCAGTGGTGAAGACCCTGATTACAGTGGTTTGTCACCTGCAGGTCTGCTTGTTGTAGGTATGGTAAAATCAGAATTTTATCAGCAGGTGATTATCACTAGAGGACTAGTTGTCTCCTGGCTATTGTAACTCTATCCGCCCACTCATTAGCAGCTTTTTGCCAATGAAGAGTGCATACAGAAAGCAGACAATCAATGGTGTGGATGGGTTTACACAGAGTCCAGCATTCAGAGAACTGCTAGATGTGCAGAATATTAAACAATGATTTTAGTAAAAAAGCAGCATTGTATCACTGGATTAAGGGGTCTCTGCCCCTACATCATTGTGTTCTCAAATTACATAGCAAAATCTGGTGACAAATCCCCTTTAATGCTGGTTCCACACTTGCGATCAGGTGTGATCAGGCTGAAAACGCATCCTACCGCATTCAGGTTTGTTTGTGCAACTGTATTCAACCGCAGCGGTATTATCCCTGATTCGAGTATCGGATCAGGCAAAAAAAGCTGCGGTTGCATCCGTTTTTTCCTTGATCCGTTTGAAAATTGAAAGTTTACGTGGGATACGCCTAATGGGGAGGGTGCTGGGAGGATCTCTGGGCGTCTTCAGTGTGATAACCGGATCTAGCCTGGCTGGATCTGCTCCTCGCCACATCCGGCCCCATTAAAGCCCATTCTATTTTGTGCTGCATCTGTTAACATGAAACTTTTTAACCAGCCACAAAATCGCAACTTTGTCCAGGGAGGAGGTCAGATCCAGGTTAGACAGACACTCCCCTGGCTTCCAACCTGCAGCCCCAACACATCTTATGCGTTACCAGAGATGTGGAACCACAAGTCCCAGCACGATACCTGTGGTGCAGTCAACCATTGCACCGCAGTGTGTAAGGTTGCCTTCACACTGCAGCGATTTTGATCCGTGTGGATCCAGCACAAATAGGATGCCCACTGATCAGTTTTTGGCCCCATTATCTTTCAAAGGGGATGGAAAACACACATCCGTTATTTGGGGATCCTTGTGGTCCCATAGTTTCCACAGAGACCGAAAACTTAACTTGCTACATTTTTTTTCTCTGCGAAAAGTAACGTGATGAAACGGAATCACACTGAACCGCGGCGCCACGTGAAACATTATAATGACTGCCTATGGGCACGGACAGCCACGGACAATTCAGATCCTGGGGGATCCGTACTTCCAGGCTATGACGCATGACGTAGATGTTAATGACTCCCCGCAGGGGGCGTGTAATTATATACTTACGATCCATGACAACTGCTTGCAGAATCCAGTTTGCCTGTGCGTGGGAATCCATGGGTATACAGGGTTTTCCTGTATACCCACGGATTTCAAAAGTGACAGTGTAAAAGCAACCTAAGGATCGATAGAATGAATGATTACTTCAAGTTCATTACACTTCCGATTGCTTTTTATCCTAGGACTCATAGTAAAATATATAACATACGGTAGCAGGCAGGGACAGTGTAAATGTAACTTGTATTATTAGCATTATTCCTCAGAAGTGACGGCTTATGTGACTGGAGAAGAACATTTTGCGCATGTATTGGAGAACGCTTTACAATACTTCATTTTCTTTGAGCGTCTCTGCAGTAATGAATGTTAGCCCAAGTTCAGCGTAGGTGTAAAACTGCTTTGGGGATGCACGTTACTGTCAAAACAGAAGGCTCATTAGTTCCTTGGAGATAATGCCTCTGTCATGCTATCACTTCACAAATGACAATCCAAGCTTTTTCATCTACAGTCAAAGCATGACAATTACTATGTTTAACTGAATCTGTCACCTGCTTACAATGGAGGCAACCATTTATGATGATATTTATGAGTATGTAAAGTGTGAACAAGAGCCTGGCTGCTTCAAAAGGATTGGGTCGATACTTACGTGTGGTGCGCTTTACAGTGAACACTCATTTCTTTATTTACATGACAGAAAATCAGTAGCTTTGTATTGAGAAGTATACGATGAGGTTCTCAGTTCTGACAAACAACAAAGATTCTACATTGAATGGACTCAATTTATTGCTTAGAACAAGTCTACTTAAAGGGGGTTGTCAACTACTCGGCCCACCCCTTCTCTATCCCCATGTTTGCTCCTGTTAGGGTATGTGCTCATGGTCCGGAGGAGCTGCGTGTTGGACGCAGCAACTCCGGACCTGAGTGAACCCACAGCCACCCTGTAATCACCATGTGCTGGCGGTTGCAGGGCGGCTTCTCCCTGCAGTCACCCAATGGGAGCCGCTTCCGGCTCCACAGCATTAAATGAACATGCGGAGGAGGAGCAGAATGCCAGCAACCCGCACTCGCAGCTGTCAAAACGCTGCAGTTGGGTTAAGCATAGTGGGCATGGGATTTATACAAATCCCATCCACTATGCTGATACTGTTCTACGCAGCGTTTTGGACGCAGTGGCAAAATGCTGAGTCCAAAATGCTGCATATACTGATGTAGTATGCAGCATAAAAATAAAAAATTGTATACTCACCTCAGCTACTGGTGTCATTCTAACGATGTCAGCATTTCCTCTCCCAGGGATCATGTGAGATTGTTACATCACATGAGCTCTGCGCCTAATCACTGCTGGGTTCTCTTTCCATACCTTCGGATGTATAAGAGGAAGTAAATGGAAAGACGAAGCTCACACTTCTTGATTACTTATTACTCTGAATGTGGGGAGTGAAAAGCCGGCGGTGATTGGGCGTGGTGCTCACGTGAGTCTCAGGAGATTGAGTGTTGCACTGTTGGAATGACACCGGCAGGGGAGTGAGTATATGTTTTTTATTTTAACGTGGGCAAGCATTTGGTATAAGAAGGGGTTTTGGACAACTGGTCTGCAGTGGAGTCGGAGTTGGTGCCCATTTTTGAGTGAGTGACGTGTGGCTTACTGACTTCACACCCATGGTTATGGAGTCAGATTCAAGGAAATTGTAGAGTTTATCTCGGATGTTTGGCTTACCGACTCCACTGCCCTGGAACTGGAAAGCCAAAGTTACAGTGTATAGTCTTTAGAAAAATGTCCTAAAACAACGTTAAATGGCCACTGAACTTTCCACAAACTGCATAAATCAGAAATACAAGCAAGTATAACAAGCTTTGTAATATATCTTGGGGAGAGCGCTATCTGAACTAATTATCCACCCAGGAAAACAGTTCAAGTCCATCCTGATCAAAGTAAGACAGACTGCAAGCTCATTGAAGTATCAGGTTACTGCTCCTAATAAAGATTTACAGAAGGGAAGGAGGTATTGATACAGACAGGGAAACACAGATCCATGCTGCAGATCCTAGCAAGTCATTTTCTCAACCCAGAGATGGATTCACATCTACACCATTCAGTACAGCTATATAATGCCCTACATGATTCTACTGCTTCTAAACATGTTTACTTAGAAAGCATACAATGTAATACCTCTTAAACACACAATAGGTTATTCTGAACAGATTTCTTAAATAATAGTTGCAATTTAGTTGATTAATGTGGATGTTTCACACAGATATTCCCTGACATTATTACACCTTTAAGAATTCACTCGCTTTTAAGCAGCTAATGGCATTCACGCAGGCACATTGTTCCTTGGTCAATCAGGCAGTTTTATTATGAAGGGCATAAACTTCCAAAACTGGTTTTCTCTGGCATAAAGGAACAAAATAAACTGTCCAAATACAGCATATGAGGGCTCACCCATTCAGATATATGTCCAGCGTCTCTCCCAGCCAGCAGTGATTTCAATGAGTTCTCTATAGCGTTACGGCAGGTATTCACTTGGACACTGTCATGTTATACATGGGCAATCATGAGCACCATAGCACCCATGGGCCCTGCATGTATAGTGGGAAAGTCAGTGTATCAATATTACTTTACTAGTAGGACCATATGACCCTGCAGTGCCATGGCACAGCAGGTCAAATATCTGAAGGTTGGCACCTGGTATGTCTGCTATGGGCACTTTTTCCGCTCTAGCATGTAGAGAACAATGTAATCTTGAGCTGATGGCATAGTGGATTTTGGAAATATAGACAAGCAGCGCTCTTGTCTAAATTATGTGAGCCCTCACGGACAGGGTCCTATCCCCTCCTGTTCCTGTCTGTCCGGACTACCCGATTATATTGAACTAGTCCTCGTCTATCCCTTATCATGTAAAGAGCCATGGAATCTAATGGCGCTATATAAATAATAATAATAATAATAATAATAGTTATGTGCTGTGATATGTGCTTCCATGGATGCAATACCCATTATTGTGCCTAGCAGAAGAGAACTGCTATTGCTATACATACACTGTGTGCAGAATTATTAGGTAAGTTGTATTTTACAGGATTATTTTTATTATTGATCAACAACTATGTTCTCAATCAACCCAAAAGACTCAAATATCAAAGCTTAATATTTTTGGAAGATGGAGTGTTTTCTTTAGATTTGGCTCGTAGGAGGATAACTGTTTGTGTAGGTAACTATTACTGTGCAGAAATATTAGGCAACTTAATAAAAACCAAATATATTCCCATCTCACTTGTTTAGTTTCACCAGGTAAACTAATATAACTACACAAAATTTAGAAAAAAACATTTCTGACATGCAAAACGCAACACAAAGAAAAATTAGTGACCAATATAGCCACCTTTCTTTATGATGACACTCAACAGCCTTCCATCCATAGATTCTGTCAGTTGCTTGATCTGTTTACGATCAACATTGTGTGCAGCAGCCACCACAGCCTCCCAAACACTGTTCCGAAGGTGTACTGTTTTCCCTCCCTGTAGATCTCACATTTTAGGAGGGACCACAGGTTCTCTAAGGGGTTCAGATCAGGTGAACAAGGGGCCATGTCATTATTTTTTCTTCTTTTAGACCTTTACTGGCCAGCCACGCTGTTGAGTAGTTGGATGCATGTGATGGAGCATTGTCCTGCATGAAAATCATGTTTTTCTTGAATGATACCGACTTCTTCCTGTACCACTGCTTGAAGAAGTTGTCTTCCAGAAACTAGCAGTAGGTCCGGGAGTTGAGCTTCACTCCATCCTCAACCTGAAAAGGTCCCACAAGTTCATCTTTGTTGATACCAGCCCATACCAGTACCCCATGTCCACCTTGCTGGCATCTGAGTGGAGCTCTCTGCCCTTTACTGATCCTGCGTTTGGCCCATCAAAAGTCACTCTCATTTCATCAGTCCATGAAACCTTTGAAAAATCAGTCTTAAGATATTTCTTGGCTCAGTCTTGACGTTTTATCTTATGTTTCTTGTTCAAAGCCGGTCGTTTTTCAGCCTTCCTTACCTTGGCAATGTCACTGAGTATAGCACACCTTGTGCTTTTTGATACTCCAGTAACGTTGCAGCTCTGAAATATGGCAAAACTGGTGGCAAATGGCATCTTGGCAGCTTCATGCTTGATTTTCCTCAATTCATGGGCAGTTATTTTGGGTCTTTTTTGCCCAACACGCTTCTTGTGACCCTGTTGGCTATTTGCCATGTAATGCTTGATTGTTTGGTGATCATGCTTCAAACGTTTGGCAATTTCAAGACTGCTGCATCCCTCTGCAAGACATCTCACAATTTTGGACTTTTCAGAGCCCGTCAAATCTCTCTTCTGACCAATTTTGCCTAAGGAAAGGCATTTCCCTAATAATTAAGCACACCTTATATAGGGTGTTGACATCATTACACCACACCTCTCATCATTACAGAGATGCACATCACCTGATTTACTTAATTGGTAGTTAGCACTGAAGCCTATACAGTTTGGAGTAGGACAACATGTATAAAAAGTATCATGTGATCAAAATACTCATTTGCCTAATAATTCTGCACACAGTGTATATTACCCACCTTTATCAGACATTGTACCCCGAGAGAGACTGAGTACAATACTCAAAAGAATAACTGAAAATAAGTCCCCCCAAAATGCCTGTCATTATGATCAGTGTGGTGTCTCGTACATATCCTTTCCTGACAACCTCCAGGATCTTTCACATAGAGATGTATTATGAGCTATATTAGCATCTCTATAATAAGCCACCCATCTATAAGATTGGTGTATTACTGCTCCATTATGGAAACAGTGTCCAGAATCTGAAATATATCTCAAGTCCTTATTTCCAATAAGATATGTAAATGGTCTTTCACTTTCTCCTATAGTGATTTTAATATTTGTAGTCAGTGATAAGATTTCTCCCTGGGTGCGGTGCCTTCTGCATACCAATGAGCGAGCCGGAGCCGCGGCGTCCAGGCAAACATCTATTGTTTTATTATTCACAGCAGTTACCTGCTCCACAGCCGCACACTGTTTCAATGTGAAACCAAAAACCTAAAGCTTTTTTTTCTCCTAATTAAGACGTGATGCTTGTGTAATGGTTGGACACAATATTTTTAGAAAATGACGACCTCACGTAGATGTATGAGATATATCGAGCCGTCTGCTTATTATCATTGTGGTGATATTCTGTGTGACCTTCTGTTTTTCCTCACGAAGGCCATGGAAACCAACTGGAAGATGATTCGTGATGAGGGCCTCGCTGTCATGGATGAAACCAAAGGCCTTTTTCTTCCTGAAGATGAAAACCTTCGAGAAAAGGGTGACTGGAGCCAATATACATTATGGCAGCAAGGTAAACATGTAAAGCAGTGCCTCCCACATTGTTAGGTGGGCTTCATTGCAGAGGAGCCCTTAGTTGTTGGAAAATAATATAGCACCATTTGTCCCAGGCTACCTGCTATGTTGGGATGTAATGAAATCCAAAAAGAGGCTACTTTCTCATTCATTAAAAGAAAATATTAAAATCTGAGAGTCCTAATGGCTAACTGGAAAGATGGTAATAAATAGCAAGCTTTCCAGACTACTCAGTCTCTTCTTCAGGCTCATAATAACAGGTAAAAGAATCAACCATTGAGGACTACTGGATAACATAGTATAAACATATTTTACGTTATCATTCATTAATGTCACTACTGAACTTCAACTTCCAACAGTCTGATTTATTATAACCTTATAGTCCAAGGGTGGGGAACTTCAGGCCTCGAGAGCGCACATAGGTCATGTTTTCAGGATTTCCTTAGTATTGCACTGATGATAATATAATCACCTGCAATGGTGTTGATTCCAACCTCTGTGCAATGCTGAGGAAATCCTGAAAACCTGCACTGTGTGCGGATCTCAAGGCCTGGAGTCTCCTACACCTATTATAGTCCTTTTAGATCAGTTTCCCAAAAATGTGCATAGGCAAAATTACCAGGGCAGCAGGAATAGCAAGGCCAGCTCCATACAAAGTCAACGTACAGTTGATCATCACTGTGGATATTGAAAGATGGCATCAACAATGAAATTAAGACCCACCTCAACCATATTTGTAGCGTTTTGTGGTTACTTGTGTTCCTTTGCTGTGTGCATTACCCAGTCTGTGGGGAAACATTTCGCCTATGGAGTGTGCCCATTCAACTTAAGGTGACTTATAGGCCATGCATTAGCTCATGCGATGCCCACCAGGGCCGGGGGTACTCGGTAGCCGGGCCAATCGACTTTCTTGGGAGGTCACAGTGGCTGTAAGCCGACTCCAGTAGCCTTAGCCATGCAGTTAAGGGGTATTTACAGGGGATGAACTTGATGCCACCTGTGGTGTTCGGCTAGGAATGGCTGACGCTGCAGATTAGGACCGCTGGGGCAGATGGTAGTGCAGCTGAGATAGTATCGCTCCCCACAGGTGGAGCTGGGCCCCAAGGCAGATGGAACAGTCAATAGCAGGGATGGGGCACTAGTGGCGTAGAAGGTAATGTGGCGCAAAAGGAGTAGACAGACACAGTTCATGAATTTCTTAAACTTTTTACTTGCTGATTGGGAAAGGTTAGCCAGCTGGGTGCTGTTCTTCTCCAGAGTGAGCTAGGTCAGCTCCCAGGAGATCACGTTCGCTCCATCAAGATACCTTTTGTGGGCCTTCCCAAGTTGCTCTCTCCCTGCGCTGGTTCACTTGCCTCACCTGCACTGTGCCTTCGTGAACAGGGTTTCAAGCTGGTGGCTTGCGGGCCTTGTCGGGCGATGGGCAATACGTTCCCTGACCCTAGTTCTAGCCACCATCCCGTGCATTGTCCACGGATTGTAGCCACTGCTCTTGCAGATGCAGTGGCCTCCGGTTATCCTGGTAGAACTTTGAAGTGTCCACACCAGATCGGGGCTATTCCCCTCTGGCAACCAGTCCCTCTGTCCGTTTTCCGTGTCCCCTCTGGATGCCTTCCTCCTCCTTTGCTCTCCTACGATGTTCTCCTTCTCTCCCTCTACACTCCCCTACCCCCTCTTTGTAACCCCTCCTCCAGCCTGAAGATGGGGCCCTCCCTGCTTCGGGTCCGCCCAAGATCTCCTGGCCTGGAGTTGGAGTGGTGTTGGATGCAAGTTTTTGTGTCTCAGGTTTGCCATTACACAGTCCATTAAGTATAGTCTTTAGGCGCACGCGACCCAATGTTAGCGGGGGTCTGAATCCTGTTCGTGATGCCAAAATGTGACATCCACCAGGGCCGGGGAGGGGGTACTCAGTAGCCGGGCCGGTTGACTTTCTTGGGGAGGTCACGGTGGCTGTGACCTGGCTCTGTGGCCCTGGCCATGCAGTTAAGGCGTATGAAGTGACGCCACCTGTGGTGTTCTGCTAGTAATGGCTGACGCTGCAGATTAGGATTGCTGGGGCAGATAGTAGTGCAGCGGGATGGTATCGCTCCCCACATGTGGAGCGGGGGCCCAGGGCAGATGGCACAGTCAATAGCAGGTACGGGGCTCTAGCGGTGTAGAAGATAATATGGCGCAGAAGGAGCAGACAAACACAGTTTGTGGAGTTCTTTATCTTTTTACTTGCTAATTGGGCAAGGTTGCCCAGCCGGGTGCTGTACTTTTTCCAGAGTACAGACAGGTCAGCTCCCAGGAGTTCAGGATCGCTCTGCTGAGACACCTTTCGTGGGCCTTCTCAGGTTGCTCTCCTCTCTGCACTGGTTCATTCACCTCACCTGCCCTGCGCCTGCATGATCAGGGTCCCAAGCTGGTGTCTGCGGATCTTGTTGGGCAACAGACAATACATCCCCTGAACCTAGTGCTAGCCACCTCCTGTGGATTGTCCACGGATAGAAGCCACTGCTCCTGCAGATGTAGTGGCCTCCGGTTTACCTGGTAGAACCTTGAATGTCCACACCAGATCGGGCCCGTTCCCTAAGGCAACCATTCCCTCCACCTGACTCGGGTCGGGACCAGATTCGGGCCCACGGGTGGTTCCTCCACTCCCGTGTCCCCTGGGACCTTTTCTTCCTCCGTCCCCTCTGGATGCCTTCCTCCTCCTTCGCTCTCCTACAAATTTTCCTTCTCTCCCTCTACACTCTCCCTACCCCCTCTACCTAACCCCTCCTCCAGCCAGAAGATGGAGCCCTCCTGCTTCTTGTGCCCAAGATCTCCTGGCCTGGAGTGGTGTTAGATGCAGGTTTCTGTGTCTTGGGTTTGCGACCCCTCTCACCTGAGAACAGTGACACCACACCTATGGAGTAGGTGCAGCATCACTGTGGCGACCAGTCCGCAGGGGCACCACACTGACATTCACATTCTACGGCTCTGTCACATCCGTACATTATCCCATACTTTGGAATTATTATGCGCTGTATATATACATGTATATAGTGACATCATTTTTTACATTAGTCCTTGCATTGTGAATTCATATTTGCATAATTTATGTGCGTCAATATCCTCTTCTCATTATGTGAACTATCTACTACACTGTCTATTAATTATTTCAGGAATGTGTCATAACTGTTACCGAAATACTGTAGTTATTATCTGTCTACTGTGACATTACGATGCAAAATATTCCACTATTGTAACATCACCGTGTGCATGATTTCTTAGCTTTTATTTTCTAAAATTCATAATACCTGTACATTACATTAGTGTGTCTTACAGGTGCATCTCAATGAATTAGAATATCATCAAAAAGTTATTCCAGTAATTCAATACATAAAGTGAAACACATATATTATATGAATACAGCAGTGCAGTTTTTAACCCTTCATCCACCCTACTTTAATTTTCTGAGATAATGACCTTTGGGTTTTCATTGTCTGTAAGCCATAATCATCAACATTTACAGAACTAAAAACTTGACATAGATCACTCTGTATGTAATAACTCTATATAATAAATGCGTTTCACTTTATGTATTGAATTACTGAAATAAATGAACTCTTTGGTGATATTCTAATTCATTGAGCTGCTCCTGTAGTTAAATGTTGGAAAACAAAAAGTGGTGCAAAGCTGAATCCAAAATAATTGTTTTTCATGTTCTGAACTCAACGGTGATGGTATTGCAAATATATTCATAAAGTATTTTTTATAAAACAATTTGAAAGTTTATAATAGTTACCGTATTTTTCGCTTTATAAGACGAACCTGATTATAAGACGCACCCCCTAATTTGGTGAAGGAAAAGAGAAAAAAAAATATTTTTAATGTTAAATGGGGTTCATCTTATAATGTCAGTGTCCGTCTTACAATCAGTTTATATGTCCCCTATTCTGGTATATTTGTCTCCATTCTGGTATATGTGCTCCCTCCTAATTAAATGGTCCCCCACCTGGTATCCATGCCCCCAT
Organism: Allobates femoralis; assembly: GCA_033576535.1. Classification (NCBI taxonomy): domain Eukaryota; kingdom Metazoa; phylum Chordata; class Amphibia; order Anura; family Aromobatidae; genus Allobates; species Allobates femoralis. The sequence continues at coordinate 115,557,362 of JARQOC010000005.1, forward strand.
CCTGGTATGTTTCCACCTCCTGATATATGGTCCTCCTCCTAATATATGGTCCCCCACCTGGTATCCATGCCCCCATCCAGGTATGTGGTCCACCTCCTGATATATGGCCCCCTTCCTAATATATGGTCCCCTCCTGGTATGCATGCCCTAATCCTGGTTTATGTTCCCCCTCCTCATATATGTCCTAAAATGGGGGACATGCATCCTGCTACATAGACCCCCAACTCTTACCGAGGGAGGTTTGTGGTGGTGCTCCGGGACCATGGAGGTTGGGTCCTAAGCAGGAGCTGCGGGAGTGCCACAGAGGTTGGGAGCCAAGGCAGGAGCTGTGGGGTGTTGCGCCGATCTCCGGTGGGCGCTGCCATTATTATTTCCCAGCATGCATTGCCGGTCTGGCAATGCATGCTCTTGTGTCCAGAATTGTCCGTGAATCGCGGTTTGCGCATGCGCCGCGGCCATTTTATTGAAGACTGGAGAACATAGTACTGGAGTACATAGAAATGGCCGCGGCGCATGCGCAGACCCCCATCCGCGGCCATTTACAAGAGCATGTAATGCAATGCAGACCGGCAATGCATGCTGGTAAATAATAATGGCGGCGCCCACCGGAGACCGGCGCAACACCCCCACAGCTTGTGCCTTGGCCCCCAACCTCCTTGGACCACATCAGGCACCTCCGATCCACCCCCCCCACCTCACATCCCCCCTAGGTAATTTTTTTTTTTTTTACATTTTTTTTTAACTTTTTTTTTTTTACATTCTCTTTTTAAGACGCGCCCCTGTTTTCCCCCTAGTTTTGGGGGAACAAAAGTGCGTCTTAAAAAGCGAAAAATACGGTATGTGGCTTACCAAAACTTCATAGAATTGAACAACATTAAAAAAAGAGTATACATTTTTCCTAAAACCAGTGCCGCTTGCCATTGGGCTTTGTCTGGTGTTGCAGCTTATTCACTGTGATTGGCCTGAGCTGCTGTACCAGACAAAGCCCTTGAACAAGGGCTGCGCTGTTTCTGTGGATGAAGCAAAACATTTTTTTTTCTAATTTTGGACAGTCTTCCCAATCTTATTTTTTTTACTTACTGTCTGTCTAAGAGTGCTTTCACATCTGCGTTTTTCGTAATTCGCGGCAGATGCGGTGAAAAAACCGCATCTGCCGCGATTGCCGCATAACCGTTCCACTTGCGGCGCGGTTGCGGTTTTTTCTATGCAATGTATAGGCGTACTTGCGGCAGGTGCGGCAAGTGCGGTTTTGCACTTGCGGCAGGTGCGGCCGCGAAAAAAACCGCGGCTTACTGCGGTTTTTTTCGCGGCCGCACCTGCCGCAAGTGCAAAACCGCACTTGCCGCACCTGCCGCAAGTATGCCTATACATTGCATAGAAAAAACCGCAACCGCGCCGCAAGTGGAACGGTTATGCGGTAAACGCGGCAGATGCGGTTTTTTCACCGCATCTGCCGCGAATTACGAAAAACGCAGATGTGAAAGCACCCTTACTCCGATATAAAATTTTGAAATCCAAATAATTTACAGAAAGAAGCTGGGAGCAGTTTCAGTATTCAATTTTTCTAACCTTTAGTCACTAATGTAATTATACTTATTCGTTTCACAGGGCGAAAAAATGAGAAATCTTGTAAAGCCGCACCTAAGACATGTGCTTTGTTAGAACGATTCCCAGAGTCCACTGGATGCCGCAGAGGACAGGTAAGAGATGCCCATACCAGGATAAATAAAAAGCTTAACGAGATGTGAAGATAAGTGTCTCAAATTATAAAGGTAACTAAGCACAACCGGTAGATCTAGTGGCACTCTGGCGCCCCCCAACAGTTTGTGTTGACTTTGCTTCATTACTGCTGCAAAATGTTGATTTCAGCCCCCAGTTGTAGAATATTTACTAGATATTATTTACCGACAGTAACATTATCCCCCACTACACAACTTCACATACAATTGTGTTCAATATAATAGCAGTGTGTTCAAAAACACGAGTTAAGGCTGCCTTTAGATTTGCAGATGCCTCCGCAGCGTTTTGCGGAGGCATCTGCAAGCATCTGCATGCAGACTGCAGCCCCTATGTTTATAATGGAGCGCACGGCGGTCTGCAGATGCTTGCAGACCGCCGTGCGCTCCCATTGCTCGCCATGAGTGATCACACACTAATCACACACTCATGTTGCGTCCCTGGTGCAGGCGAGAGTGTGTGATTTGTGCGCAGGCATTGTGCGGGCGATGGGAGCGTACGGCGGTCTGCAAGCATCTGCAGACTGCCGTGCGCTCCATTATAAACATAGGGTCTGCGGTCTGCATGCAGATGCTTGCAGATGCCTCTGCAAAACGCTGCTGAGGCATCTGCAAATCTGAAGGCAGCCTAAGCCCTACATCTTTATAAGGCCACGTGCACACATTGAGTATTTGATCAGTTTTTTACCTCAGGATTTGCAGCCAAAACCAGGAGTGGATAATTAAATACAGAAGTGGTGACGTGTTTCTATTAGACTTTTCCTCAGATTGCTCCACTCCTGGTTTTGTCTACAAATCCTGAGGTAAAAAACTCATCAAATAATGAATGTGTGCACATGGCCTAATAGTCTTTATTTCCATGTATTGGGGACATTACACACTGTTTTCTAAATCAAAACATGAAGAGAAGTGTATATAATTTTATACTACTTTACAGAAAACAACAAAAAATTATCATTGGGCTGTTCAAAAAAATAGCAGTGTCTGCATTCGTCTTTACAAACTCTAAATATGTCGTTTTTTTTTTGTTTTTGTTTTAGAATTTAGCATTCCTGTGAATCACTAACCTAATATTTAGTAGCAGTGGCGTAACTAGAGTCTGATGGGCCCCAGTGCAAAATTATGACCAGGGTTCCCCCACCACACGCACATGTTAGTCAGATGTATGGGCCCCGTGTAACGTTCTAAATCCTATAAAGACTCACAAATTAACCCCTTTTTCCCCTCATTATGCATTAATGTTCCTCATTCTGCTATATATGATCCCTCTCCCGGAATATAGCCCTTATCCTGGTATACATGTCCCAATCCTGGTATATATGGTCTTTCTCCTCCCGCCACCATAGTCCTCCAATTATTATAATACATCTCCATATTCCTCCATATATTACAATGTACCCTCATAGTTCTCTATGTATTATAATGCATTCTATAGTCCCCCGTTTATAAGGTAGCCCCCATAGTTATCCAATTATTATAATGCACCCTCCATATAGTATAATGCACCCCATAGCGTATGCCTCTACCAGCAGCCTTTCTCCCCCACCATCACCAGCTTCTTAAAGCAGCCCTCCTCCCCCCATCAACAGCCTCTTGTAGCAGCATCCCTCCCCCTCTTGTAGAAGCCTCCATCCCCCATCACCAGCCTCTTGTAGCAGCCTCCCTCCCCCATCACCAGCATCTTGTAGCAGCCTCCCTCCCCATCACCAGCCTCTTGTAGCAGCATCCCTCCCCCCATCACCAGTGTCTTATAGCAGCCTTCCTCCCCCATCCATGGCTTATTGCAGCAGCTTCCCTCCCCCACCATCACCAGCCTCTTGCAGCAGCCGTTCTACCCCACCATCACCAGCCTCTTGCAGCACCTCCCCCCCCTTCACCAGCCTCTTGCAACAGTCTCCCTCCCCCCATCACCAGCCTCTTGTAGCAGCCTTCCTCCCACAATCACCAGCCTCTTGTAGCAGCCTCCCTACCCCATCACCAGCCTCTTGCAGCAACCTCCCTCCCCTCATCACCAGCCTCTTGTAGCAGCCTTCCTCCCCCATCCATGGCTTATTGCAGCAGCTTCCCTCCCCACCATCACCAGCCTCTACCAGCAGCCTTTCTACCCCAACATTACAGCCTCTTGTAGCAGCCTCCCTCCCCCATCACCAGCCTCTTATAGCAGCCTTCCTCCCCCATCCATGGCTTATTGCAGCAGCTTCCCTCCCCCACCATCACCAGCCTCTACCAGCAGCCTTTCTACCCCACCATCACCAGCCTCTTGCAGCAGCCTCCCTCCCCCTTCACCAGCCTCTTGCAACAGTCTCCCTCCCCTCATCACCAGCCTCTTGTAGCAGCCTTCCTCTCCCCATCACCAGCCTCTTGTAGCAGCCTTCCTTCCCCATCCATGGCCTCTTGCAGCAGCCTCCCTCCCCACCATCACCAGCCTCTACCAGCAGCCTTTCTACTCCACCATCACAGCCTCTTGCAGCAGCCTCCCTCCCCCATCACCAGCCTCTTGCCGCAGCCTCCCTCCCCTCATCACCAGCCTTTTGTAGCAGCGTCCTTCCCCCATCACCAGCCTCTTGTAGCAGCCTCGCCCCCATCACCAGCCTCTTGCTGCACCCTTCCTCCCCCCATCACCTGCCTCTTGTAGAAGCCTTCCTCCCCCCATCACCAGCCTCTTGTAGCAGGCTTCCTCCCCCTGCCACAGCCTCTTGTAGCAGCCTCCCTCCCCCCATCACCAGCCTCTTCCAGCAGCCTTCCTTCCCCCATCACCAACCTCTTATAGCAGCCTCCCTCCCCATCACCAGCCTCTGTAGCAGCCTCCCTCCCCCCAATCACCAGCTTCTTGTAGCAACCTTCTTCCCCCTCATCACCAGCCTCTTGTAGCAGCCTTCTTCCCCCATCCACAGCCTCTTGTAGCAGCCTCCCTCAACCCCCACCCCCATGTCTTCAGCAATATGAGCACTCACTTGCTCTCCTCCTGGCTTCTATGTTCTCTGTGGCACTTTACTGAGACATCTGCTGTAGCTTGGGGAGATGACCTAAAGGGTATGTCTCACATACCGAGATCGCTAACGAGATCGTTACTTTTGTGACGCAATAGCGATCTCAGCAACGACATCGCTACGTGCGACAGGGTGTAACGATCTGGTCCCCTGCTGCGAGATCGGCAATCGTTACACAGCCTCCTGGTTCATTTTTTGGTCGTTGCGCTCCCGCTGGGAACGCTGTATCGCTGTGTTTGACACCTTACCAACGATATCGTTGGCAACACATAATGAGATACGTAGGCGTGCACGCATGTGAGAAGGAAATACAACGACTGAACAATATCGTTGAAGAAATCGCTAGGGTGGACATATCGTTGTATAGATCGGCGTGTTTGAATACCAAGTAGCGATACCGATAATGACTCATCAGCGATCCCGGGAGCCATGTCGTTATCGGGATCGCTACTGCGGTCGTTACGTCTGACCGGGCCTTTAGAGACGCTTCAACATCTTGGAGCAGGGGGCTGATTGGCGCTCATCGGACCGCGGAATGCCGACTCTAGTACTTCCGGGGTCAGACAGATCTCTGTGAATAGAGGTGCATGCACACCCCATCCTGAAAACCCCTTCCTTTGTAAAGACATGCTAGATAAGATATGCTAGATTGTGTCCCTAAGCACTGTGGGCCCTGTCCCAGTTGCGACAGCAGTAGTTACACTCTGTTTAGTAGTATAATCACAGTTTTTTGCAACTGCTTCACATCTATTAATACATAAATTTGGGAGACGCATGGAAAATGATACCAAATATTTGGGTCCCTCTTTACATGTCTATATCTGCTAGCTTTGGGGAGTGGACAATTTAAATCCATTATAATAAAGGGGTAAAGAAACATGCCAATTGCTGTGCAAAGTAGTTTATTTAGAAAAATACACCATTGTGACAGGCATCTAGACTTTACAAGGAAATCTTAAAAAACAGAATATAACGTGTCTTGCATTCAGAGTTTGGGGGTCGTCTGACAAACTGTCTGCGGCCCTTGGACCCAAAAAGAACAATTTTTTATTTTCATCAGTCAACAAAATGTTTCTCTGTTTCTCTTCAGGCCAGTTTAGTTCTTTGGCAAAAATGTATCCGCTTCAGTACATGTCTTTTCTATAACAGTGGGACTCTGCAGGGACTTTTCTTTCTAATAGATTACACAGAGGCCGTCTTCTAACTGTCTTCATACTCACAGATAACTTGAGACTGTCTTTGATCATCCTGGAGCTGATCGTTGGCTGAGCCTTTGCCAATCTGACTATTCTTCAATCCATTCGGTCGTCTTCCGTTTTCTTCAGCGTCTCTTTGGTTTTGCTTTCCATTTTAAAGCACTGGAGATCCTTTTAGCTGAACAGCCTATCACTGTCTGCACTTCTTTATAATTTTTACCCTCTCCAATCAACCTTTTAATCAAAGTACCTGGTTCTTCTGAACAATGTCTTAAACAACCCATATTTCTCAGGCTTTCAAGGAGAAATGCATGTACAACATATGTGCTGGCTTCACCCTTACATAAGGGCCACCTGATTCACAACTGTTTCTTCACAAAATGATTGACCTCACTAATTGAACTCCACACTGCTATTATTTTGAACACACCTTCTTTCAATAATTATTCAAATACACTGACTCAAAAACATGTAGATCATGAATGCTGAGTCTGTTGGTTTTCTATGAATCTACTGCATCGGCTGTGGTAATGTAATTTATACCAAAAACAGTGAATAATCTGGTTAGTCATATTGGACTGCTATTATTTTGAACACTACTGTAACACCAAGAGTTGTCAGGTTGCTCTTTGATTTCCTTTGGTGAAGAAAACTCATTACAAACAGGTACAGTGACATGCAAACGTTTGGGCACCTATTGTCAAAATTAATGTTATTGTGAACAGTTAAATGAGTTAAACATAAAATGATCTTTAAAAGGCATAAAGTTAAAGATGACACTTTTCCTTTGTATTTTAGGCAAAAAAAATATTTTCATTTTAAAAGGAACCTGTCAGGTCCGCTGGGCACCCAGAACCACAAGTAGTTCTGAGTGCAGAAGTAAAATCCCTGCCTAACTGACCCATCACTTTAACATTTTAAAAATTACAAAAAGGAAAATGGGTTAATGCAAAAGTTTGCACACCTTGCATGGCTAGTACCTAGTAACACCCTCTTCTGCAATATCACAGTTTGTAAACGCTACTGCTCATACAGTTGGTTGTCAGTCTGAGAGCGCTACTTGTGGTAAGCAGACACTAATGTCTCTGCTCACTGCAATGAAGCAGAGCCGGAGAGCTTAACTTGACATCATGCTGTGGATTATCGTCGCAGGGTATCTTTGGGGTTAATAAATGGGTAGAAGAAGGTTGTCTGTGTTTTATTTAAAATAAAAGGATTTTTCTCTAAGTGTTTTTTAACTGTTCACCTGAGCCTGAACATTATCAATCTAAAGGCCGGGTTACACGCTGCAATATCCCAGCTATCCGACCAACGATCGGGATCGCTGGGACATCGCTATCTGATCGCTGGTGAGCTGTCACACAGGCAGACTCACCAGCGAGAACGCTGGTAACCAGGGTACACATCGGGTAACTAAGCATATCGCTGCGCCTAGTTATCTGATGTTTACCCTGGTTACCATGTACCAGCGTGTACTGTGCGGCGCTGGGCATCGGCCGGGAGGTCGTCGATCGTTGGTCTCCCGCTGTCACACACGCAGATGCTGGCCGTCCAGCGGGAGACCAATGATCAAAAAAAGACCCTGGCCATTCCGCAACGATCTGCGATCAGCGAGCTGATTGCTGATCGTTGCAGGATGTCACACGTTGCAACATCGCTACGAGGTCACTGCAACATCACAAGTCTGTAAATACTCAGCTGTCATTAACCTTTTGTTACCATGATTGCCACCACACCAAGGCAACGGGAGGAGCCAAGTGAAGCGCCATGAATTGGCTCTTCTATTCTGTAGCCTGGAGGGCCCAATAACTATGGGTCTCACCTTGCTGAGAATACCAGCCCCCAGCTGCCTGGTTTTACTGTAGCTGGCAATCAAAAGTGTATTTTTGATTGCTAGACAAGGTAAAACTAGGCAGCTGGGGATGGCACTGAGAATAAGGAGGACCCCTACGCAATTTGTTTTTAATTATTTATTTTTACACCCCTATTACAGCAGGTTCATTGCCAGTACACATGTATATGTCAATTAATCAAAGATGCCTGTGTGGCGCCCCGCAACGAGTGCGTCACAAGAGGGTATTGCAGACGCAATATTCTCTGACACAGCAGTGACCTGGTTAATTTAGAAATCCAACCCTACATGCATCACCTAGAACAGAGGGCCAATCCTAGGTCCTGGTGGGCGGAGTGCTAGGGTAGTGTGTAGGAGAACACAATAGTCTAGAGAGAGAACCTAGAACTCAACCTAGAACAAGGTCGAGGACTTGAACTTGGAGAGGAGCGGGGGCTCCGCACCCCGTGCAGCCCCTGGGCCGTCACCGGTCGGGTGTCAGCACCTGAGGCCTTACTAACCGGGATTGGGCATTATTCACACGGGTTCCCAAAAGACTCCCGTGCCCACAACTCACAGCCGGTTCACTGGTACCGAAGCTGGCAGCAGTTCACCTCTGCTACGCGAACCAGAAGCATGGAGGAGCAGCTTCACAGGAGCACCCCACCACCAGCCAACTTCCAGTCGTCTAACCAGCGGTGTACCCACTGAGGGATCCAATGCTCCCCAAAACATCCAGAACGTACATCATGGATAGGGCATTGAAGCAGCCTCCCCGTACCCGACCTGGTATTCCTGGGCGACACTGGCAACCAATTAGTTAGAATGGAGGAACACTGCGGATTTCTAAAGGACACCATCACTGCTGAGTCCACCCGGTCTACTACCCTTAATCTGTATACCATGTACTGCCTGCTGGTTACAGTAAAGACCCGTTGCAGAGACTTTCTGTGTCCGTGCTTCTTTATGAACTGTCCGTCCGCACTACAAGGTAACCGCAGCTGCCGCACAACATCTTAAGCAGCTCCAGCCTCCGGGGATCACCGCTCAGCCTGTGGGGAGCGTAACATCTTGCTGCTGTCCATCCCCCGGAGGTTCCGCAGCGTCGGTAACGATTACCGAACTACTCATAGGTGGCGTCACAAATAAATTAAAAACCCCTTTAATCTGTTCCACCCAGACGTCTTCAACACTTTTGATCTGCACTACACCGGGCCCCACTACCGGCAGGCGCGGTCCACCCGTGACAAGGAGGAAGGAATCATCGCCTGTCTAAACCGGAGTCCCGGCCACGGTGAGTCACCTGCACAATGGGTGGGGGTGCAACAGTCAATCACAGACTCTGTCACGGATAGTGGGCATCTGTGATTGGCTGTAGGAGTCAGTGCAGTGAATAAACATGAGGTTAATGAGCAGACATGGATGCAAGTGTGACCACGGCGGGAGACTGAATAGGTTTGGTTGCAGGTCCAGCGCCCAGCCATGCGTTTTGAGATAGACAAGTTAGTTTTAAAATAAATAATGTGTTTCTGATGTATCAAGGAGCACGATCCATATTTGTCTATCCCTAAACACATGGCTGGGCACTAGACCTGGAACTGAACCTATCCTTTCTCCTATGTTTACCAGGACCTTCAAGGAGTCTTGGAGTTAACACTGCTGGATTTGCTGCCGCCCCCTGGGATTCAACCTTACATATGATATGCGCTTGTCATAAGTAATAAAGGTGAGTGCAATTGCATTCACATAGCTTGTCATTAATTAGCACAACACTACTATGCTTAGATGCCGCTGCATACCTCTTCGTTCTTTATAGGTAGGAGTCCTTATTGCTAAACAGTGGGAGACTAGTAAGTATAATTCTCCTGCTTTAATCATTACTTTGCTCTGCTTTACTTTAACTGTTCACAATAACAGTAATTTTGATTAAGGTTGCCCAAACTTTTGCTTGCCACTTTATTGTCATTGTACTGTTGTATGAACGTTTTCTCTTAATGAGGTGATGTTGTTCTCTATAAATGTAAGAAAATTATGAAACATTTTTCCAGCTCCCCTTCCAAGAACAAAACATCCAAAACAGTTCATGTCACGTGATGGGCTTGTAGACAATGCATGGCAATGGATACCACAATATAGGGATACATTTAGGAAAAAAAGGAAGTTCCAGAATTGTCTTCAAAGATAAAAGCTCTCAATCCTTTATTTCATTAAAATCCAACATGGTAAAAAGGAAATACATTGAAGTCGAAAACAATACACTTATGAGCTCATGAACGTATTATTTTCTAGTTGAATATTTTTGTATCGTGGATTTTAATCTTCTATAATAAAGGATTTAGATTTTTTTCATCTTTGAAGATGATAGCCGGACCTTCCCTTTTTCCTAATTATATAACTATATTGATCTCAGTAAATGCTATTGACTTCTTGTACTTAGTTTTATGTGACTCACATGGCATATAACTGGGACGAGTGCTCACTGATGTTTTACCGGATATCAGTCGCTCCAATGTTATACTATTGGGCAGTGCTAACTGGCATTTCTTATGTCATGCCAATACGGTATGAGAAAATTGGCAGCTTATATTGGATGGCGCACACCCCTTCAAGTCAATGGGTGCCTAAAAACATCTGATTACATTTGGAAGACATCCGATTGCAGTCCAATATACGCCGAGACAGACGATGGAGAAGATGGAGATATTAGGCTCTCCATCTTCTTCGCCCCGGTGCTCCAATTCTTGCATGCAAGACAATCGGGTTACAGTTAAATGGCACTCGCTTCTCGCTCGCAGCAGAGTTTGAGCAAAGTGTCATTTGCCTCTCGCAGGAGAGAATCACCAGTTGCTAAACCCATGTGTGAGTGAACCCTGACGCTTACAATTTCATTTGTTCTGTTGTAATCCATTGAGATCGTGGCTCGACTTTACAGCCTTGTGTCAACACAAACTGTAGATGCCTATGTCCCCTTATTCCTTTGCCTAACAAGGACTTTAATTCTGTTTGACAGATTAAATATTCCGTAATGCACCCAGGCACTCATGTGTGGCCTCACACAGGACCAACAAATTGTAGACTACGAATGCACTTGGGCTTGGTTATACCAAGTCAAGGCTGCAAGATAAGATGTGCCAATGACACCAGGTATGTTGTACCAGCATCGTATTAATATATGACATCTTTTGTGATGTTCACACACACTAATCTCAGATACAACAGGCACAACACACACTAAGCTCAGCTACAACAGACAACACAGACTCAGCTCAGCAATAACAGACACAGCACACACTAAAGTCAGCTACAATAGATAACACAGACTCAGCTCAGCTACAACAGGCACAACACACACTAAGCCCAGCTACAACAGACAGCACAGACTCAGCTCAGCTATAATAGACACAGCACACACCAAGCCCAGCTTCAACAGACAACACAGACTCAACTCCTCTACAACAGGCACAACACACACCAAGCTCAGCTACAACAGACAAAACAGACTCAGCTCAGCTATAACAGACACAGCACACACTAAAGTCAGCTACAATAAGAAAACACTCACTAATCTCAGATACAACTGACACAACACACACTAAGCTCAGCTACAACAGACAACACAGACTCAGCTCAGCTACAACAGACATGACACACACTAAGTTCAGTTACAACAGGCACAACACACTAAGCTCTGCCAAGACATTAAGGCTGCGTTCACACATTGCGTATTTTGCCGGGTTTTTTTCAAAATACGCAATGTGCCTTTTGTCTGCCAGCAAAGTGAATGTGAAATTCACTTTGCAGTGCAGACATTGCGTAAAAATACGCAGTGCGTTTTCCGGGAGAAAGCGCAGCTCCGTAAACAATTGATATGTCAATTGTTTACGCAGCTACTTCTGCGTATTCTCCCAGAGGGGAGGAAGAATCCTGCTTCCTCCTCCCCTCTGTGACAGCTGTGCCCGCCCATTAGATTTCACAGTGTATTAATATACACTGTGAAATCTAAATTAAACAAAAGCAAGTGAATGAAAAATAAAAAAGAATGAATACTTCACCTGTCCGACGCCCTTCTGCGCTGTGCAATTTGTGGTGTATGGTACACCACCACTCATCCTGAGTTTGATGAGACGGGGTTTCCATAGACCCGTTCCACCTCACCATCATCTACTTTGTTGGAGCTGCTTAAACAAGGCTAAACAACACCAAACGTCACAACATTGTTCCATTGCCTCACAAATTGTGTCTTTTCAAAGCTTTTATGCCAGTTTTATGTTGTAAAGGCTCTGATGAATAAGGGCCTATGTGATGCATTGTCCTAGAGAACAAAATGGTGGTCGTCAGATAGGGATTGCAAGGTTTAAATATGATATTTTGATTAAATAATAGCAACATTTTTTTTCTACCAATATTAACAGCAAAACGAAAATATAAATATTTTAAAGTGCATTAATAGCTGCAGTTTGCTGAGTCTATTTTGAACTCATAAACCGCGGTTGTAGCCGTCTTAAGTGAGGCATGTTCGGTATTAATAAGTTAGCACTGCTGGCAGCCTCACCGCTCTCCTCAAGTCTTCCAGTGACGTTGAGACCTTACTGTATTCATCCTTGCAGTTGATGACTTGGTGTCTAGACTAATCTTCTATTTTACCCAGTTTTATCTGTTTTTTTCCTCCACTTCATGTGTTATAGACGAGTAGCAATATGTGGTGTGACGGTGTGGCAAGTATATCTTGTTATTTTCACTCCCTACATTCTCTACATACTAACTCCTGTAATGATTTGGGTTCCCCTTGTCCAATTATGCATTCTGTTCATCTCTTCTTTATTATTGTAAGGTCTAGGAACTTAATTAACTTTTGTGTCTTTAATATGTGTAGACAATTCTGAAATCTAATATATTTTGTGATCCCTCAAGCTTCTCGGATGTTACACTCATCATCCATGAGCTCCTCTAAGCAGCTGACGCTCTTGAATGAAAGATAATTGACTCTCATAAAGTTTCAGGAGACTATAAAAATATATCTAAATGTTTCTTACTTGTACATTTCTTGTCTGATGTGTAATTAAGAAAAGGAGGTTATGACGGACATCTGGAAGACAGCAGAAGGTAGAATTGTCTACAGACCGGTAATATATGCAAAAAGAAACCCCTACGTTACTGCCATGGACCTACAGGGATGTTCGGCTGCCATTAGAGTGGTAGTGCCAGTTACAGTTACCATTGAGTGGTTGTGCCAGTTACAGTAACTATTGAGTGGTTGTGCCAGTTACAGTAACTATTGAGTGGTGGTGCCAGTTACAGTAACTATTGACTGGTTGTGCCAGTTACAGTAACTATTGAGTGGTGGTGCCAGTTGCCGTTACCATTGAGTGATGGTGCCAGTTACAGTAACTATTGAATGGTGGTGCAAGTTACAGTTACCATTGAGTGGTGGTGCCAGTTACAGTTACCATTGAGTGGTGGTGCCATTTACATTAACTATTGAGTGGTGGTGCCAGTTACAGTTACCATTGACTGGTGGTGCCAGTTAATATTGCAAAAAGCTATTGTGCTAGAAAAACTGTAGGCAAAAAAGGTACAGTAGTAAAAGAAAATACCCCAGAAAAGAAAAGTACAACGACTCAAACTGAACGACAGATGTCCATGTTATTTGTTGGTCATCTGGGAGAGCCCCATTATTTAGGCAGCCTCCAAATAATTTGACCACCAGGGGTTTGGCTGCTGGAACACCAAATGATTGCTAAAAAAAAGAGGTCATTGTTTCCATTGTGATCGGTAGGTGACCATGAAATAATTTACTACCTTGATGTGAGTCTTTTAGAGTTATAAGCACCTAGATAATAAATAGGGTTTATAAATGGTAGACAATGAGCCAGTTTTTAGGGAGGGTATAAATGGTGCATGCTAGGAGGACCAGGGGTGGAAAGATCAAGGGTGCAACTTGGCAGCCACACAGGGGCTGATGGAGGCCAAGGAGGTAAGGGAGCTCTTCTCCATCTCCAAAGAAAGAGGAACTGGGCATTATGATTAGCTTTTGGACTGCAAAGGCCCATATACTGTCCTCCTGCTTTCTTCATCTGCCCCTGGCGGGCCCTCTATCATTTTGGGGACAGTAGGGAACTTCAACTATCTCCTTCCCTGATGGCCATTTTCTAATCCTAACTAGTTTGGAGGTCTAAGGCAGTCAATAACTGGTTCCCAGAAATAAAATGGGGTCACTCAGTTTTATGTTCACCATCCACCCACCATGAGCTTGATATCCAATGATATGAACAGGGGATGACCTGAGTGGACTCTATTACAATGTGCAGTATGGGCCATGAATACAGTAGTCACTTCTATAATTTGTAAAAAAAAAATAAAAAAAATTAAGGATTAAAAAGTGAAGTATTGAAGTAAACGAAGTATGTATTTGGGATATTAGCAATATAAAATAGGAGGAAAAGTGAACCTTCACCTTAAACAGTTCTCTTACCAGATTCGACATACAAATTGCATACATTAGACATTAGATCTGCTAGACTTGATGAGGCAGGAGTACTTACTTTGAAAATCCACATCAGACTGACTCTACAATCCTGATATTATAACGAGCATTTTACGAGTCTGGGTGAGTATGAACCCAAGTGTATGCAGTTTCCGCACACCCAGCCTAACTGACAGCTGCAGCTCATACTGAGTAGTGTGAGATCTTAGCTGCAGTAAGGAGGAGGGACACTGATGAGCTGTCACTCAGGCTTTGTGGGTAAAGATTGAACTTTCAAAATACAGTCAATCTGACATGGATTATCGGTACACCAGCCTCAACAGGTCTAAGATATCTATTAAACAATGTATACAGCTTGTATTGAAAAAATCTGTGACTGATTCACTTTAAGGTCCGAAAAGAGAACACAAGGGAAAAGAACATAGTAACTTGTTAACCGGCTGCTATTACTTTTCAGGTCATGGGAAGAAGGCAAAGTGCTCATATTTGATGATTCCTTTGAACATGAGGTATGGCAGGACGCTAGCTCTTACCGCCTGATATTTATCGTGGACGTATGGCACCCAGAGCTGTCACAGCATCAACGACGGACACTGCCGGCTATCTAGATACCGGCAGAAGAAGTTTACAGGGTCCAATATGTGAAGGAGAATAGGGTTACCTTCTGAAGCCCTACAACATTTCCCATTGTTACTGCCTATCCGTATGAATTTCTGTTGCTTTTTTACCGAATACTATTTTCATACAAGATGTAACTGATTTGTGTTAGAGAAAGAATCATTGAAGGCGTCTCATATATTTCACACTCTCTTATTCTGTATTTGTGAAAGAAAAACCACTATAATTGTTTTCTAGAATTGTATTTTATATTTAAACCTTTTTTTAAGACAATTGCATCCACCAATATGTACACTACCCGGATACTCAATACCAATATTTACTGTGGCCTTTTATTATGTCATGGATGAATATAGAGCTGCTTTTATAGTGAATAATGCACATACTTGGTTTGTTCACCATGAAATATATACAGGGGGGAAATAAGTATTTGATACAATGCACATTTTGCAAGATTTCCCACCTACAAGGAATGGAGAGGCCTGTAATTTTTATCCTAGGTACACTTCAACTGTGAGAGTCAGAATCTAGAAAAAATCCAGAAAATCACATTGTATGATTTTTGCATAATTAAATTGTATTTTATTGCATAGAGAAATATTTGATTACCACCAACCAGAAGAATTCTGCCTATCACAGACCTGTTATTTTTTCTATAAAAAGCCCATTCTACCCTGCACTCATTACCTGTATTAACTGCACCTGTTTGAACTCGTATAAGACACCTGTCCACACTCTCAATCAATCACACTCCAACCTCTCCACCATGGCCAAGACCAAAGACCTGTCTAAGGACACCAGGGACAAAATTGTAGACCTGCACAAGGCTGGGATGGGGTACAGGACAATATGTAGGTAGCGTGGTGAACAGCCAACAACTGTTGGTGCAATCATTAGGGAATGGAAGAAAAACAAGACTGTCAATAGGGGGCTCCATACAAGATCTTGCCTCATGGGTTAAGGAAGATTCTAAGATAGGTCAAGAATTAGCCCAGATCAGCAAGAGTGAACCTGGTCAATGACCTGAAAACAGCTGGAACCACAGTCTCAAAGATTACTGTCAGGAATACACTACACCATCATGAATAAAAATCCTACAGGTAACACAAATTTATGCCAGCACATGTCCAGGCCCATTTTAAGTTGCCCAATGATCATCTAGATCAGGGGTGGGCAACTCCAGGCCTCGAGGGCCGTACACAGTGCAGGTTTTCTGTATTCCTTAGCATTTGACAGTTGGTAATTTAATCTCCTGCAGAGGTGATGGTTCCAACTGTCAAATACTAAGGATATCCAGAAAACCGGGACTGTGCGCGGCCCTCGAGGCCTGGAGCTGCCCACCCCTGATCTAGATGACCCAGAGAAGGCATGAGAGAAGGTCTTGCGGTGAGATGAGACCAAAATAAAACTTTTTGGTGTCAACTTAGCTCGACATGTTTAGAAACAACCCCAAGAACATTGTCTGAACTTTGAATTATGGGGGTGAAAACATAATACTTTGGAGGTGCTTTTCTGCAAAGGGAACTGGACGATTGCACCATATTGATGGGAGGCTGGATGGGGTCATGTATCACGAGATTTTGGACAACATCCTCCTTCACTCCATAAGAACATTAAAGATGAGTCATGGCTGAGACTTCCAGCATGACACTGACTGAAGAACACTGGGCAGGACAACTAAGGAGTGTAATTGGAATTTCAAAGTCCTGGAGTGGCCTAGCCAGTCTCAAGACCGGAACCTAATAGAAAACCTTTGGTGGCAGCTAAAACTCAATGTTGCCCAGTGACAGCCCTGAAACCTGAAAGATATGGAGAAGATCTGTATGGAGGAGTGGATCAAAATCCCTGCTGCAGTGTGTGCAAAGTTGGTGAAGAGCTACAGGAAAGTAGATAAGTAGATAAGTCCTGACTTATCAGCATCGGGAACTGCGTGCGGCTGCACACAGGATCGGAGGGCATAATAGCCCCCCGGTCCTGTTTGCTGATCCGGTCCGCGGCTGTCTGCCTCAAGCGGACAGGCACAGATCGGATCTCAGACGCAGTCTGAAGCCGGCCTAACCTCTGCAACATGGCATGACCAAATAGCTTTGAAAAGGCTACTTCACAGGCTATGATATCGTTAACGATATGGTTGAAATGTCACGCCTTTTTGATTGTTCGAACGATGTTGTTTGTGCATCATTACGTGTAAACATACAATCTTGAAACGAGAAATCGTTGGATCGTTCATCAAAAATGTAAGGTCCGGACCTCAAATCTATCGTTCGTTGTCCAATTAACGTTCTGTGAACAAGCAACATCGTTCAGTGTGACACCTATTTGAACGATGTTGTTCACAATTCTCCTAATCTTGCTGCTATGTAACATCGTTCACTAGTTCTTCTCAAGGTAGCTGGCGCGTTGCCAAATTTAAGATCGTTAACGATATCCATGCGTGTGAACAACGCACTAATGATATCGAAACGATCGCGGTCACGTGACATAGCTAACGATATCGTTCAACGATACCGTAGCATGTGAAGTAGCCTTTAGGGTGCTTTCACATTCCGTTTCTTGAGGATCCGTGGCCGTCCTTGTAAAACGGACAGCCACGGATCCGATTTGTCCCCCATGTTATTCTATGGGGATCAGATTGGATATGGCCTAATTGCCATCCAATTTTGTATATCCGATTTGTGTCTGATTCTTTGCTGTACCCAAAATTGGAGACTGCTCCGATTTTGGGCACAACCAAAAATCGGACACAAATAGGATCCCACAAAATTGGATGGCAATTAGGCAGTGTCCCGTGCTGTCATACTCGCTCCTGGGACTGAAGGACCTGTGGTTGCCTGGCAACCCGATCAGCTGAGCGGTCATGTGACCGATCAGCTGATCGGGTTGTCACATGACCGTGCGGTTTCAATCTTCCGCCCGCCAGTAAATATTTGGCGAGCGGGAGATTTAAACCGCGCGGTCATGTGACAACTCGATCAGCTGATCGGCCACATGACCGCTCAACTGATCGGGTTGTCACATGACCGTGTGGTTTAAATCTCCTGCCCGCCAAAATTGACTGGCAGGCGGGAGATTGAAACCGCGCGGTCATATGACAACCCGATCAGCTGATCGGTAACATGACTGCTCAGCTGATCAGGTTGTCAGGCAACCACAGGTCCTTCAGTCCCAGGAGCGAGCGAGACAGCGCGGGACACCGTCGAGAGGTGAGCATATTTTTTTCTAATTTTTAACCCTTTGTTCACTCCCGCAATAGATATACATATACATTGCGGGAGTGAAAGTGCCCGGCTTGCCTGCGCTTGGGCTTTCTGTGTCGGGGTCCATGACAATCATGGACCCGGACACAGAAGTAGCATCTGGAGATCACCTCAGATGCTTTACTTTTCCTATCCGTGGATCCCACGGACAGGAAAAAAAACGTTATGTGAAAGCAGCCTAAGGATGTCAGGGAAAAGATCCTAGACTTGCACAAGGCTGGAGTGGGCTACAAAACAAGTAAGATGCTGGATAAGAAGGAGACAACTGCAATACTAAGAAAATGGAAGAAATACAAAATGAGGGTCAATCGATATCGATCTAGGGCTCCATGCAAAATCTCACCTTGTGGGGTATCCAGGATCATGAGGAAGATGAAAGATCAGCCTAAAACTATATGGGGTGAAGTTATTAATGATCTCAAGGCAGCTGGGACCACTGTTACCAAGAAAATCATTGGCAACACATTATGCCGTAATGGATTAAAATCCTGCAAAGTCCCACTGCTCAAGAAGGCACATGTGCAGGCCCGCCTGAAGTTTGCCAATGAACACTTTGGTCATTCTGAGAGTGATTGGGCGAAGTTGCTGTGGTTAGATGAGACACAAAATTTAGCTCTTTGTCATTAACTCAACTCGCCGTGTTTGGAGGAAGAGAAATACTGCCCCTAATCCAAAGAACACCATCCCCACAGTCAAGCATGGCAGTGGAAAAATTCTGTTTTGGGGGTGTTTCTCTGCTAAGGGCACAGGACTACTTCATCGCATCAGTGGGACAATGGATGGAGTCATGTACTGTAAAATCCTGAGTGACAACCTCCTTCCCTTCACCAGGACATTAAAAATGGGTTGTGGCTGGGAGTTCCAGCATGACAATTACCCAAAACATACAGTCAAGACAACAAAGGAGTGGCTCAAAAAGAAACAAATTAATATCATGTCGTGGCCTAGCCATTCTCCAGACCTTAATCCATAGAAGACTTATGGAAGGAGCTGAAGCTCCGAGTTGCCAAGGACAGCCTCAAAATCTTAATGATTTAGAGATGATCTGCAAAGAGGAGTGGACCAAAATTCCTCCTGACATGTGCGCAAGCCTCATCATCAACTGCAATTAACGTCTGACTGCTTGCCAACAAGGGTTTTACCACCAAGTATTAAGTCTTGTTTGCAAGAGGGATCAATTAGTTATTTCACTCTGCAAAATGCAAATTACTTTATATAATTTACACAAGGTGATTTTCTGGCTTTTATTTTTTGAAATACTATCTCTCACTGTTAAAATTAACCTACTAAAATTATAGACTGTTCATGTCTTTGTCAGTGGGCAAACTTACAAAATCAGCTAGGGATCAAATAATTATTTCCTTCACTGTATCATAAAACTTATTGAATGTAATCATTGCTTGAGCAGAAATTAGAATGTAACCCTCACTGTAAACCATGTGCAATTATTTTGGATGTGTTGAAAATAATGAACCACACTACAATACCTGACACTACCATGCCCTCTGCATTTTGCAGATGTAAAATATTTTTCTACTGTACTGCTTTTTTGGTGATTTAATATTAAACTGTTGTTCTTGGGATTTATTTTATTTTTATGTTCTATGCCTCAGAGTACTCTAAAATGAAAATAAATAACAATATCATCCTTGATCCATTCCAGCGCTCACCTGGTCCCTCTGATCTCCATTTCCTTGTCTGATCCTTGACACACCAGGAATGTCCTGTCACTAGCCGATGATCTATTGCTGGGAAGAAAGGTGTACCACGGTCCGCGCTGCTGGGTCACAAAGATCACAAGGGAGGCGATGCTCCGATAAATTGTTCGGAGCATCGCCTCCCTTGTGATCTTTGTGACACAGCAGCGCGGACCATGGTACACCTTTCTTCACAGCAATAGATCATCGTTTTCATCCACGTGCAGTGGCGGTGGAGGTCCAGCGGCAGCTGTATAAAACGCACTAGCCGGTTGTGGGTATACACAACCAAGCAAGGTGAGTGGATACCACACATCACCAATCCCAATAGTGTCACCATTGATAGGGCACTATTCTGCGCCTTGTTTGTCTCCTTTGTGTTTTCACACACTGTCACTAGCCGAGACAGGCCACTGCTCAGACAGTGATTGGTTGAGCAGGCATTTCTGTCCCAACTCAAAGAAATGTGCCAAAAATGTAAAAGGGAATAGCTCCTCGCCTTGTGGAGATCTATCTGCCTGACAGCAGTGAGGAGTCTTTTACCTGCAATGCTCCTCTTAGAAATATGCAGATTGTCTCTTCAGGGAGGAAGTAGACGAACTCTAGTGCCACTTAATGAAAGCAGCAATCCTAAAAGCCATAATTGACTCTTTAACAAATCTTTTTACTGATGAACATACATAATCTGGAGCAGGGTGGGCTCCGGCGCTGACATCAACGGCGTTTTAGCTGCTGGGACTGCTCCCGCTCATTGCTCGCTCTGTGCAGGGTAGCTATAAAGGAGGCTGAACAAGAGAGGGCTGGAGGTGGACCAGAGAGGGCTGGAGGCGGGGAGGACACCAGCAACAGCGATGACACATACAGGAGGCTGAACAAGAGAGGGCTGGAGGTGGGGAGGACACCAGCAACAGCGATGACACATACAGGAGGCTGAACAAGAGAGGACTGGAGGCGGAAAGGACACCAGCAACAGCGATGACACATACAGGAGGCTGAACAAGAGAGGGCTGGAGGTGGACCAGAGAGGGCTGGAGGCGGGGAGAACACCAGCAACAGTGATGACACATACAGGAGGCTGAACAAGAGAGGGCTGGAGGTGGACCAGAGAGGGCTGGAGGTGGGGAGGACACCAGCAACAGCGATGACACATACAGGAGGCTGAACAAGAGAGGGCTGGAGGTGGACCAGAGAGGGCTGGAGGTGGGGAGAACACCAGCAACAGCGATGACACATACAGGAGGCTGAACAAGAGAGGGCTGGAGGTGGACAAGAGAGGGCTGGAGGTGGAGAGAACACCAGCAACAGTGATGACACATACAGGAGGCTGAACAAGAGAGGGTTGGAAGCGGGGAGTTCACCATACAACAGCGATGACTCATTACTGAGTAAGTCCATCCAGACTCCTTATCCATAAAATTTATGGTGTAAACCAGTCTGGCACGCCTATGTTCTCGCCGCGCTGAAAATGTACGGCCACATTCCTTTGGGGATTGCGGTGTGTGAAGCGGCGATGGGAGTCTACCGGATGTTTCCCGCTGTTGGTGTGGCGATTTCTGGGGCGACACATCGCCTTAGGTTGAGGGCAAAATTGCGGCGTGTATAAGCGCCATCGGCGATCGGAGGCGACCGTGAAAAACGTGCACGCGCACGTTAGATCGCCTACGATCGCCACCAAAAGTTGCGGCATGTAAAGGTACCCTAAAACTCACCAGAAACAGCAGCGAAGGGGCATCACTGGAGCAGCAGAGGGTATTTCTGTTGAAAGGGGGAAAACGCCTTTAAAGGGAACCTGTCACCCCCCAGGGCCTATTAAGCTAACAGAGCCACCTTCAGCAGCACCTATGCTGCATTTTGTGAGGATGGCTATTATTATCCTACCCCCCAGGGACACCAAAATAATGATTTTATAAGATAGTAGTTTAGGTGCAGGCGGTATGCTCTCCTCTCAGGACCTAAACGCCTTGGTAGTGTTACTCCTCCATCTGTGTTGTCCGGGTCCCTCTTCCTATCTAACTTCGGAGCGACTCCTGCGCGTTCTCTCAGCTCTCGGGCATTTCCGTGATCTTTGCCCGAAAGCTGAGGTCACATGAGATTACACAGCCTCAGATCCCGCCCTGTGGTGTGTTATGCTGTATGCAGACTGCATGACTGGGAATATGGCAAGGGTAGGGACCTGGATAACACAGGAGGAGGGGTAACAGCACCAAGGCGTTTAGGTCCTGGGAGGAGAGAATACCCTCCCGGACCTAAATTAATATCTTATAAAGTCATTATTTCACTCTCCCTGAGGGGTAGGATAATAAGAGCCGTCTTCACGAAATGCAGCATAGGTGCTGCTGAAGGTGGCTCTTTTAGCTTAATATGCCCTGGGGAGGGGGAGACAGGTTCCCTTTAATTTATTTTGAACTATTTTAGGATGTAGTTTGATAAGTCAGGTCAGCTTTCCTACATGTTGTAGATACTACCTATAAGTGCTTGTTAAACACATCACAGAGGAAAGGAAGCCACACTTATCAATACCTAGGTGCAATACTGACATACTACAATTTACTTCTTAAGAATTTACTTCTCAAGAACAATGGGATTTTTAATTATATGATGTTTGTATTCATTGCCTTCACAATTATTAGGCAATTTGTATTTTTAATGACTAATTTTATAATTGAATAACTACAGTGCTGTCAGTCAGTCTAACAGGCTAATCCATCTGAATGAGAAGGTAAAAGTAATTTTTTGTCTTTCTTAGGAGAATTATTATACAACTAAATGAAAAAACATCTTCTCACCTCGAATATTTATTTTCATCTTTTAAAGTCAGGATAACCAAACAACTCAAAATGTACAAAAATACATTTCTGACATTAAAAAAGGATCAATGACTAATATAGCTGCCCTTCCTTTCAATAAAAGTCATACGACTTCCATCCATGAAGTCTGCCAGTTTCTTAACTGTATGATGATTACTTTTTTGGGCAGCACCAACCATAGCCTCCCAGTCACTGCTGACTGGTGACTCTTTTCCTTCACCATCATTCTCCATTAAATAAGGGCCTACAAGTTCTCAAAAGGGTTTAGGTCAAGTGAGGAAGGGGCTGTGTCATTAATCTTTCATCTTTAATGCCTTTATTGGCAGCCGAGCATTGGAGACTTCAATACATTTGATTAAGCATTGTCCTCGATAAAAATCATGTTTTTTTTCTGAAAGATGAAGACTTTTCCCTGCACTGCTTCTTGAAGAAAGTGTCTTCTAAAAATTAACAGTAGGTTTGGGAGTTGCTTTTGACTATCTTCAACCTAAAAAGGTCCAACTTGATCCTCTTTAATAATACCAGCCGTTAGAGGATTCTCACCTCCACCTTGCTGGCATCTGAGAGTCAAAATGGAGGTCTGCGCCCATTACTGATCCAGCCATAGGTCCATCCATCTTGTCCATCAAGAGCTCCTCACATCTCATCAATCCATGAAAGCCTTGTAGAATCCTTGTTCAGATATTTCATGGCCCAGTCTTGACATTTCAACTTCTGTGTCTAGTTCAGTGGTGGTTGGGTCTCAGCCTCCTTTGACTTTGCCACGTCTCTGAGCACTGAACACCTTGTTCTGTGGGGTAAAACAGTCAGGGAAATGTTTAACCTCACAGAAAGAATCATCTACAATCTCATGCTGTCCTGACCATGTTCCTGCATCTTCAAACCTAGCCATTACACAGTATATAACTGGGGCATGTTATTTTTATTCCATGATTTATTAATTAAAATGTGCTTGGACTGTGGGATAACCCCTTTAAAAATGGCATAGACAGCAGTTTTTGGATTTTTTTTTTTAGAATAGTTGTCCAGAAAAAATAAATAAAAACCAAGCTGGCAACTGGGGTCAGACCACACACATTCTGTATAACTTCACGGTTAGTTCTGCTCTGCTTTACCTGACAAACCTAGCTCTGCCGCATCTGTTCACCATCCCTTGTATCGTGAATGCACTTTATATTTGCTATTTATGATAAGGAAGGGGCATTAAAAGAGTAATCGCAGGAGCGGTATATTATACGTTTAAGCTGCTATATATTTCAGTTGTAAATTCAGCACTTATTTTTCCGCAGTGTAGAAATGACTTTTCTCTATGTGTGACATTTATTGGATCAAGCACTTGGTTCAGGATTTCTCTATTAACTATTTATCATACACAGCTAAATTGCTTCAATTTAGACTGCTGGGTAAATATATTATACGCTGTTTGCCTTTAGTTTACTCCCTTCGCTACTGAAATCGTGTTCTATTTGATGGTAATCTTCTATATTTCTGTCTGATCTCCCGTAATAGAAGTGTGGGCTGCTTCTATCGTCTTAAATCACAGCTAAACTAAGGAGTAGAAAAACACGTAACGTCATTATCTGTGTTCTCTGTTCATGCACTTTACTAACAGAAATAGAATATAACTGTATATTATTCACACGATAAAGGCTTGGAGTAACGTGCTTCATTCCAGACTTCATAGCTGAGAACGAGCCATGTCTTGGTAAATTCAGTTTGAATCTCAGCGTAACAAGGCAGATTTACCATTCGGGATGTTAGGAAAATAGAGTCTGGGGGTGTAAGGTACACTTAAAGGGAACCTACCGATAACACTACCCTTGCACAAGCAGAGTTCGTGTGGATAGGGCAGGGTAAACATTATGAAAGATACCTATTATGGCGTTAACCACGGTGGCTTATAGGGATATGCCAACTAGTTTTGCAAGTGCACTAGTGGGTTGTATCGCTGCACTTGCAGTCTATGGCCTTTTCTCCGCTAGCTCGGCCTTTCCTTCTTGGTTGACATCATTTCTGCACATTATGTCACCACTGTTCTTCCCAGTCCGTCAAGAAGCAAGGGTCTGTGCCACTGGGGAGAAGCCATCAATTGGTGCCAACTAGTGATGAGCAAGTAACGAAATATCCGTAATCACTATACTCGTAATGAGTACTTTTAATACTCGTGTATTCGTCCGAATAATGTGTCCAATGTTAGTCAATTAGTGATAGGCTCTGCCCACACACATCCGGCTATAAAATTAGTATTTCCAAGATGGGGCAGGAGGGTGGTTTTTTTGCATTTTCAATGCATAAAACACCTTGCTGTGTCCCCCAGTTAGAGTCTAGCATTCAATCTGCTCTCACTGGGGTGCCAGCTCACTTTGGGAGCTGGCAATTTGTGTCAGATGGGTCACAATCGACACATCACTCACAAACACCAGCATTACTCAATGAGTATCATGAATACCGTACTATCTGTGCGAGTAACGAATAGTAACAATTACACTCACTGATCACTAGTGCCAACTAAGAATGAGCAAACCAAACTTTAAAGTTGAGTGGTCGTACCGAACACAGACTTAACAAAATGAAAATCAGAGTTTGGGTACTTTATGTAGGCAAATCACTGGTGTGAGCATTGCTGTACTCTGGTACTTTCAGTGTTCGGTTACACTTGGTGCCCGGCCCAGTATAAGCCACCTGCAGTATTTGAATGGTCACACTAGCGCTAAAATCAGCATTATCAGATGTAGAGGGCACAAAAAAAATTACAACATTACACCCTCCCTTCCCCCGGTACTGCTTTGTTTATGGCTGGCTGTATGTGGGTGGAGATCCGAACTACCCAATCAGTGACTTCCAAAGAGGTTCAGGAACAATGAGGTTCTGCTCATCTCTAGTGCCATCTGTACAACTAGGGCTGTGTACAAATCTGATATGACAGCTCACTGAAGGTTAATGGCTGAGCAGTTTTATTAATCTAATCTCTAAACAGTTTTACTTGCAAAACCATACCGATTTTTTAGGAAACTTGCATTTCCAGAATGGTTTTCAGACACAAGTCTCAGCCGCAATGTGGTCCCTTACACCCTAAGGATATTTGTTCACAATGTCTTTTTTAGGCAGCTGTGCACAGGAAACCACCTGAAAAAGCGCTAAAATAACTGTCAAAAGAATATGCATGTCAAAATGACTTGCTGTCCACTTGTTTAGTCTCTTTCAGTTTCTTTTAAATGCTGTAAGATAACAAACCTGCAAAGTAGTTAAAATAGAAGGTCATTAAGCTGTCATTAAAGGGGTTATCCAGGATTTATCTACAAAAACAATGTGCTACCTGCCTGTTGTGCCTGGCACAGGTCACCACCGACATGGAGCTGTCTGAGACCGCTCTTGTCAGTGATTTTTTTTACGTTTCGTTGACATCACGACTACCGAGGGGAGGCTTCTCCTCTCTGTCAGCGAGAGTCAGAGCCGACATCACGCTGATTGACAGCCGGCTCCCCCAGTCTGTCCTGCCCTTTAACAGAGCAGAACATAAAAGCTGCCGCTGCTCTGTTTACCGCGACATGCTGTCCCCGGCAGGAGCGGCTTGTGACCAATCTGTGGCAGGTAGGTGGCATCCACTTGCCTGTTAGTGATTAGGTACTTTATATATATATATATATATATATATAATATATATATATATAATCCCGGATAACCCCTTTATTTTATTTTATTTTTTATCATGATGAAATGCAGATCTTACAGCGCTCCTGGCATGTCTTCTCTACTAGTACTAGTATTCCACGTGAAATCACAATGTTGGAGCATCTTTACATGTTAATGAGGTCCGGTGCAGTGTATAAAGTGGATGTGTGCTATCCAATATTTTGATCAGATAGGACATGGATAGCGCACTGACCCATGTTATTCAATAGGACTGTTCAGATAACCATTTTTTTCTCTCACTCTGACTGTCCATGAGAAACAAATCACAGCATGCACTTTTCACTTGTGAGTCACAGATTACACTCATCCATTGAAGTCTATGGCTACATAAGAAGCAATTGGATCACACACAACATCTGTGTGATATCTGACTTTTACTGATACATTTCCATTATTATCCTGGAAAATTGTTTTTAATTCTTGTACATTTTTCAATGTAGATGTATGAAAATGGATCCCACACAGATCCCACACAGACTTAAAAAATGGACACATGGATGAAAATTGTCTAACTTTTCAGGATGAAACTCTGATAGTTTTTCATATACTCGTTTGTCCCAGACCTAAAGCGTCAGTGGTGTATTTGTAAAAACGTCATATTGAAAAGGTAATTAAAACACCTACCTGTAAATGGATTCATACATTTCAAAAAGGAACATCAGAGGAGCAGAGTTCCTGCACTGTCTTTTCTGGTTTCATACAAGTATTTAGTAAAACAGACATGTTAGGGAAACTGGAGGTCTCTGAATCCCAAACCAGTTAAAGCTCGTCCATCACTGCACTGTATAGCATGGTCAATTGGTCAATCTGTGGCTGCCAAGCCATGCTGACAGTTGTAGTGTTTGGATGGAGAACCGCATGTTGAAAACCTGGTAAAAAATGACTCTGAACCAACCAATATACAGACCTCAAGATAAAATGTTCTATTTTGTATCATGTCTCGCTGTTCTTACTTCAGAATATTGAATATTTTCTCTGTTGAAATTTTAAACATGTAATTTTGCTTTTTTATATTGTTTCTTGTCTTTTTTAAATAAAAAAACCGATATTCTAAAATAAATGATTTTTGTCCATTCTTTTATGTTATTGCATATATGCCAAAAAAACAATTCTGCCATTTAAATTTTTTTCTCTAGTACTGTGTTTACCGATCATAATTTTGTTTTATATATTTTGATAGATCGGACATTATGAATGCAGCGATACCTACTACAGTCATGGCCAAAAGTTTTGAGAATGATACAAATATTAATTTTAACAAAGTCTACTGTTCAGTTTTTCTAATGGCAATTTGCATATACTCCAGAATGTCATAAAGAGTGATCAGCTTAACAGCAATTACTTGCAAAGTCAATATTTGCCTAGAAAATGAACTTTAACCCCTAAAACACATTTCAACATCATTGCAGTCTTGCCTTAAAAGGAGCAGCTATCATCGTTTTAGTGATTTTTCCATTAACACAGGTGTGGGTGTTGATGAGGACAGGGCTGACGATCAATCAGTCATGATTAAGTAAGAATGACACCACTGGACACTTTAAAAGGAGGCTGGTGCTTGGTATCATTGTTTCTCTTCAGTTAACCATGGTTATCGCTAAAGAAACACGTGCAGCCATCATTGCACTGTACAAAAATGGCCTAACAGGGAAGAGTATCGCAGCTACAAAGATTGCACCTCAGTCAACAATCTATCGCATCATCAAGAACTTCAAGGAGAGAGCTTCCATTGTTGTCAAAAAGGCTCCAGGGCGCTCAAGAAAGACCAGCAAGCGCCAGGACCGTATCTTAAAACTGTTTCAGCTGCGGGATCGGACTACCAGCAGTGCCGAGCTTGCTCAGGAATGGCAGCAGACTGGTGTGAGTGCTTCTGCACGGACTGTGAGGTGGAGACTCTTTCAGCAAGGCCTGGTTTCAAGGAGGGCAGCAAAGAAGCCACTTCTCTCCAGTAAAAACATCAGGGACCGACTGATATTCTGCAAAAGGTACAGGGAGTGGACTGCTGAGGACTGGGGTAAAGTCATTTTCACTGATGAATCCCCTTTTCGATTGTTTGGGACATCTGGAAAACAGCTTATTCGGAGAAGAAGAGGTGAGCGCTACCACCAGTCTTGCCTCATGCCAACTGTAAAGCATCCTGAAACCATTCATGTGTGGGGTTGCTTCTCAGCCAAGGGAATGGGCTCACTCACAGTCTTGCCTAAAAACACAGCTATGAATAAAGAATGGTACCAGAATGTCCTCCAAGAGCAACTTCTCCCAACCATCCAAGAGCAGTTTGGCGCCCAACAATGCCTTTTCCAGCATGATGGAGCACCTTGCCATAAAGCAAAGGTGATAACTAAATGGCTCAGGGAACAAAACATAGAGATTTTGGGTCCATGGCCTGGAAACTCCCCAGATCTTAATCCCAATGAGAACTTGTGGTCAATCATCAAGAGACGTGTGGACAAACAAAAAACAACAAATTCTGCCAAAATGCAAGCATTGATTATGCAAGAATGGACTGCTATCAGTCAGGATTTGGTCCAGAAGTTGATTGAGAGCATGCCAGGGAGAATTGCAGAGGTCCTGAAGAAGAAGGGTCAACACTGCAAATATTGACTTGCTGCATTAACTCATTCTAACTGTCAATATAACCTTTTGGTACTCATAATATGATTGCAATTATATTTCTGTATGTGATATAAACATCAGACAAACACAAATAAAAACCAGAGGGCAGCAGATCATGTGAAAATATAATTTTGGTGTCATTCTCAAAACTTTTGGCCATGACTGTATATGTCTTTTTTTAAATGCTTAATTTTTAATTGGGCAAAAGAGGGGTGATTTGTACTTTTATATTTTTTTATTTTGTTCATATTTTTAAAGACTTTTTTTCTTCTTTTCACTGTATTTAATAGTCTCCTTAGGGAGCGTAACCTGTCATTATCTGACCGCTTGTACTATACACAGCAGTGCTACAAGTATGCTATGCATCGCAAACATCATGGTCTCCTATGAGCACTAACTAAACGTTGGCTTTCACTGGAGTATAATGACAGGCACAGGGGTCTTTAGCAGACTCCAGTTGTCATGGCATCCTATCAGCACCCCTGATCACGTCATGGACAACAATGGGCACAAAGATTGATGAGCCACCCTGCTGACAAATATTAAATCCATTCATATGATAAGAAAAGAAGGAGTTAATCTGTGCTGCCAAATATGACCAATTAAATGCCACTGTCAGAGATTGACAGAAGCATTTAACAGGTTAACAGCAATGGGTTCCATTCCTCCTCCTGCAGCTGTTAAGAGTCAGATGATGGCTCAATAACACAGCCATCTTCTGCATGGAAAGATGTGGGCTTGGATCAAAGTCAAGGGACCCCACACATGTTGTAACTGTACGTCATATGTTAGGAAGAGTTTGAAAAAACAACTGAACTTTTACTTACCCTCCTTAAATCCAGTGCTGTGTCTTTGCAGCTGCCTCGGTCTCTGTTCTTTGGCAACAGAGGTGACATCATGTTGACAGCACTGCAGCCAATCACTAAGACCAGCAGCTTTGCCGATATATTCTAATCATTTGAAGAGAATGTTCATCCATTTGTTGGTTGTCAAAATAACCCAATTCTTGTGAATGGAATTGATGTTAATTGCAGTCTCAAATCTCAAAAATTATTGTGGTAAATTGTCACCTTGCTTAAAATAACCCATGGGTCCTTTCATAACCTGAAGTCACATAGTACAATTGGTATATAATGAAAAAAAAATCCAGCAAAGCAAATGAGATATAGCAATCATTTTATTACATAGTGAGGAACGAACATTGCAAATAAAAAGAAAGCAAATCAAATCTTTGGCACTTGAGATTCACTGTTGATTCTTATATTCGTCTTATGGAACGGTGTGTTCAAAATTTTAGTATAGATAATTCTGTATGGTTGTCCCACGTGAACACTAAGGACTGAGGGCCGCTCACACTGTGTCACAGGAGCTGAATAAACTTGTTCTCCATTCCTTCATCCGGTTTTACACCACGTTTTTAGTGATCCGGGGCTATTCCAGTCCCTATGGGGCTGGATGGCGCCTGATGGTATTGCTTTGCCATCCGGTTTCCATCTGTCCGAGAGGATCCGTGAGAATTCAGGTTTTTGTCCCGGACACAAAATCGCAGTTTGCTA
This sequence comes from Allobates femoralis, assembly GCA_033576535.1. NCBI lineage: Eukaryota > Metazoa > Chordata > Amphibia > Anura > Aromobatidae > Allobates > Allobates femoralis. The sequence goes on from JARQOC010000005.1 coordinate 115,587,840, forward strand.
CGATTTTCTGTCCGGGGCAAAAATCTGAACAAATCGGATGCTCCCGGATCCGGCGCGATCCGGCGCACCCTGACATGGGGTCTATGGCGCCGGATCCGACAGAAAATCGGTCCGGCTCCCGGATGCCGGTTGCTGAGGCTCAGTGAACTTCTGCACTGTGGAGAGCTCCCCGCTGACATTTCAGGACTTTTGAAATTTCAGCAGGGACAGCTCCTGAAAGCTGCGATCTGCCGATTCTGGCAGAAAACAGGACTGGAGGGCATATTTGCCCTCCGGTTCTGTTCTTCCCGGGGCTGTTAGGTTATGTCCGCTGCTGCCTGCAAAACACCGGACAGAACCTGACAGGGTAAAATTGTGGTGTGAAGCCAGCCTCACTGTTTAGAACCTTCATTTTTCTCCCAATTAAACTGGAAGCAGCGTGGTGACGAAGCACTGACTGAGACCTTATGATGGCAACAATAGGCAATGAATTCATAACATTCAATAACATTTTTTCAATTAATAACTATTATTATTACACAATAAATGTGATGTTAAATGAATGACAAATAATAAATGAATAACATTATAGGAGGTCAATTACATTTCCTATCATAACTATAGCCTACTCAATTGGATCATAACATAGCCCAGGGCAGTGTACAGACCTCTGAATGTTCACAATAGTTAACCTCTGATTTTAGAGAAAATTGATTTAGGGTTTGACATTTGATATTTAATTTTGTGGTCAACTTTACACAGTTGCCAAAGGAAATCTCCCCTGATTTTTGCTATAAGGCCATGATCCAATGCAACTGTTGGTGGCTATAATATAATAGTAACAACTATAATCCGGTCAGTTGAGCAGACAGCTGATACTACCATTTCTTGTCAAGGTTCTTAATATTATAAATAATATAGTTTGCCCTTTTAAAACTATGAAAAATATGATAAAGGGGATTTTTAAGGCATTTTCCTTGACTTGAAAATGATGGCTTATCCCACCAATCAGCTGATGGTTCCCTTCATTTTATTAGGCACACAGCTGTACTTTTTATTTGCTGTGCCAGGTATTGTATGTCTGCATCTCCAATTCATTCAATAAATGGGACTGAAAAAGGCACAGATGCTACTATGTGTACATTGTCTATGTGACTACCAGAATTAGCAAAGAACTATGAATGGCTCCTTCCAGCAGTCCTATAGATAATGAATGGAGCGCAGGTTGAGCATGCATACCTTTTTTCCCTTCAAGATGGGGCTCTCCAGAGCCAGATTACTGGGTTCCAGAGTCTTGTTGTCAGGATCACTTAATATCGCAGCAGTCACACCCCAGTGAACATTTGAATTAGTAATAACCCTTTAAGGTGATATACAGTGGATTTGAAAAGTCAATACACCCCTATTAAATTGACAGGCTTTTGTCATACAAACAAAAAGCTTTCCAAGAGAAATAATTTCAGAAAGGTTTTCACTTTTAATGTCGCCTATCTATACAAATCCATTAAGAAAAAAAACTGAAATCATTATCAATAACAAAGCTAAAGTAATGTGGTTGCATAGATGTGTACAGCCTCACACGCCCAGCTGAATTTGAGCTTAGTGTCATTAACATATACAGTAGCATCCAATTCTCTACCATCAGAGAATCATAAGATGTCATATGCCAGTATGACGCCAGCCTTAAACTCATGATAAAGAGTAGTACGCACACAGCTGCCATCATGATTCTTACTAACCCCATATAATAATAGCTTTTCTAGTGGGATTTTCCTTACATTTCCTTAATTGCATTTTAAAGCAAAAACCATGGTTTACAAACAGCTTACAACAAAGCAAAGGGATCTCACTAATAAAAGGCATCAGTCAAGATAAGAATACAAAAACACTTCCAAGGAAAGAGATATTCCATGGAACACTGAAAAAATCATCAAGAAGTGGCTCAAATTTGGAACAAAAGTAACATTACCTAGAACAGGATGTCCCTCAAATGTCATGAAGCAGCCGACACAATCTTAGAGCGGTTGTCCACAATTGGGACACCCCCTTCTCATTTACCATGTTTGCTCCAGTTATAAGAATGTTTATAAACATGTCTGATACCGGAGACATTCCAGTGTTGTCTGCTCTACCTCTCCCAGGGCTCACGTGAGGTTTTTATGTCCAGTACAGCAATATAATGGTAATAGTAGTGAATAAAATAGACCTAAAACGCCATGTGGCAAGGAATTGAGAGCCAGTGTAGCGTGCGTCAGCAGGGCTATATGGTGTGCCCCAACACTTATGGATGCAGCCATTGATGCCCATCTCCCCTGAAGAAGTACATGCTGTGTATAGAAATGCGTCAGGAGGCACGCATACATCACAGTGGTGACTTCCTTGGACCAATGGAACACTGAGTGTCATAAAGAAAAGGACACCTTCCAGATGGGAGGTTCAGAGTGAATGTCAGACACCTAGGAACATCCACGGAACGGGTGAGATTGTTCCTATATATATCGCTAGAAGGGAGCTATTGCCACCAGACCGTTGTACCTCGCTAAGAGGGAGGTTATTGGTAAGGTGATACCCTAACTTTTTAAAAGGGCAGCAACCTGTTGTTTTCTTGGGTCTTGAGATTCGACTAAGGTTGGCCCTCACTGTTTTATTGCACTTGTTTTTACTAGGTTTTCAAGCCTTTTTAAATCAGTACTGAGTAAAAGTTATGTTTTAGGTCTATTTTATTCACTACTATTACCATTATATTGTTGTACTGTACATTGGACTGTTGGTAATTTGCTACCCCAAGTGGAGTTCTGAGGTTTTTATGTCAAGCGAATCCTGCATCCAAATAATACCAAATTTACTGTCCCCTGCCTTTGGACATGTCAAACATAAATAGGGGGTGAGAGAGCAAATGCATTCCAGTCGTCCTATTGATGCTTGATACATCTGAAGGAGGGGGAAGTGAAATTACCACTGATTACGCACAGGACCCCTGTGACGTAACAACCTTATGTAAGCCCCAGGAGAGCAAATGGTGACACCACTGGAATAGTGCTGGCTTAGGAGGGGGAAAGTGAGTATAAGTAATTTAATTTAACAGAGGCAAACATGATGAATAAGAAGGGTTTGGACGTTAAGAAGTGTACATTCCCTTTAAAGGAGCTACAGGAATTTCTGTTAAGTCCTGGTTGTGTAGTACATGTGACATCAATCTTCCATATTCTACATATCTTTATCTTATGGGGTAGTGTAGCAAAGTACAAGCCTTTTCTTGTAAACAAAAACATCAATGCCCGGCTATGGTTTAACAAAACCTACATCAAGTCAGCCAAAATCCTGTGGGAAAACGTGTTATGGTCTGATAACACCAAGGATAGACTTTTTGGTCATAATTCCAACATGTATGTTTGGTGAAAAGCCAGCACTAAGCTTCAGCAAAAGAACACCATTACCACAGAAAAGCATGGTGGTGGCAGCATTATCACTTAGGATTATGCAGCAGCTGGAACTAAGGATTTAATCAAAGTGCAGGGAATTATGAACAGTTCCTATTATCAGTAAATTTTACATCAAAACATTCAGTCATCTGCTAAAAAGCTGAAGATGAATTTCACCTTTCAGTGCTACAATATTTCTAAGCATACATCCAAATCAACTAAAGAATGGCTTAGACAGAAGGAGATCAAAGCTTTGGAACAGCTACGCTTGAGCCAAAACCTGAATCTTCAGAAAACCTGTGGGTTGACTAGAAAAGGAGGCTTTACACAGGAGACGTCAATCTGACGAAGACGGAGCTCTACCGCTAAGAACAGTGGGCAAAGAATGCCAATTCTGATAGACTCCTACCCAAGAACTGAATGCTGTCACAAATTCTAGAGTACTTCAACAAAATATTAGGTTAAGAGTGTGTATGTTTATGAAATTACACAATTTTAGTTCTTTAATTTAGTTGTTTAACCTAAAATTTATTTCAGCTTATTTTTAATTGAATGGTACAGATTTTGTTGACTTTGAAGGTCGAAAGAGTTCTGAAATTATTCTTCTTGATTTGATTTTTTTTTTGCATGACAAAAGAACGGGCATTTTAAAAAGGGTATGTGAGCTTTATACCATTTAGAAAATACATCAGAATTATATATTATAGTCAACATTTCTGGATACTAAGTGAACTGGAACTGGTGAAAACGGTGAACAGAACATCATTCCACCTATAGTCAAGGTGGTATTAGTGGAATCACTCAGCTGGCACATCACAAAGGGCAGAAACATAAAAAATGATTAACAAGAAACATAGAGATAATAAAGCCAAATGGGTCATCATTATGTAGATTTTTATACAATTTTTAAAAGCATTTGCAAAGGAAAATTAAATTATAATCTTGTGTGTAGTGACTAAAAGCATACAGTATATTCTGTGATAGTAAAGTCTGTGACATTAAGGGCTTTCAATGAGCACACAATAGATTTATTTAGTATTTTGCATGAAGAATTCATTAAGGAGATATAGTAATCCTGTGTAATAGACAGTGTAAATTGTAGACAGTGTTAAAAAGCACAAGTTTACCATATTTTTCATACTACAAGACACACTTTTCCCCAAAATGTTTTCGTTTACTAGGGGATTTTATGTTTACCCAAAATGTTCTGTAGGAAAGTGGGAACTATATATTTTGTACATGGCTGTGACTGTACGGGGGGACAGCAGCCGTGGAGAAACTGGTGACAGGAGGCAGGATCCGGACCTGGGGCTAATTGTGTGCCCACCTTTAAAGACAATGAATATGACAGCTCCCCACACTTTTAATCCTGCCCACCTCTCGGCGCCGGCTTCAGTGCAGGGAGATGCACTGGATTATGGGTTTGGGGAGCAGTGAATATTCATTGTCTTTAATAGCAGGCACATATGATCACCCAGCTGATTACTGAATCGGCTGGGCGTTTATGTGCATTGACTATTAAAGAGAACTTGTCATCAGAATTATACATATTAAACTAAAGGTATTGCCATAATGATGCTGATATACTGATTTAGTACATAGGTTCATCCGTAGACTGTGAGCCCTCAGGTTCCCCTCCCCTCCCGTACCTGTATGACTTGACTGTCCATTTGTATTGTACCTGTCCTCATCTACCTTTCCATATGTAAAGCGTCATGGAATCTATTGGCGCTATATAAATAATAATAATAATTTAAGAAATCCGTAGCCTGGCTATTTTTTTAATTTTCATAACAAGTTTTGGTCTCCATGCATCAGGGCAGGCTTATGAGGCGAGACTGTGAGTAGGATCTTCATCTCTGCATGGCCTATCTGCTGTCCATTGTCATCCTTGTTTCAATTAAGTGCTGGTGCTGCTCTAACCACTAATGGCGCTTGATCTCTCAATGAGCTTCAATAAAATGGCACTGGTGATGGCGCATGCGCAAATTGAGATCTCGGCTGAATGACAAGCAGAGAGCTCAATCTACTCCTGCACCACCACCGACTTTATTTTCCTGAAGACTGCCAAAAGATTAACATGTGCATTCACTTTTACCGATCCCATTTTTTTGAAGCCCATTGAGAGATCAATCTGTGCAAGCACTTTACTTGGTTAGGATGGCATCAGAGAAGTATTTAAATAAGGTATATGATAGACAGCAGAGAGGCCATGGCAGAACCAAAGAACATAACCACAGAACCACACCCATGAGCCTGCATGAATGCACGGAGACCAAAGGTTATAATGAAGATTTTATAAATACCAGGCTATGGATTACTTCTGTGAAATCACTATTAAATCAGTATACAAGCACCATTATGGCAATGCCTTTAGCTTAATAGGTATAACCCAGATGACAGGTTGTTTTTAAGAAAATGAATATTCATGGCTCCCCATGCCCATAACCCCAGGCGTGGGGAGCAGTGAATATTATGGCAACTGACATTGGCATGTAACTGGGGGAGCATGGCAGTGATGTCATGTGCTGCGCCGTGTACACACTGAAGTCAGTTGCTGGCATCAAAAGAGGACACCCTGCATCGGGGGAATCGATGGAAGATGTGTAGAATATTTTATTTTTATATTTGTGCTGCATGATGGAAGACATATACGCCAGGATGGGTTCATAATGGAGATCATATATATCAGGATGGGGTACATATATACCATGATATGGTCCATATATACCAGGATGGGCCCAGTAAATGAACGTATATTGTATACCATGATTAGGATCATTTATACCAGAATGGGCCCATGATGAGAGTCACATATACCAGAATGGGGATCATAAATATCAGAATGGGATGGAGAACATATACACCAGGATAGAGGACATATATACCTGAAATGGGCCTAGCATAGGAGACTTTTGTACAGAAAAGGGAGACATTTCCCCATAACAGTGTCAAAAGCAGAACTCCCTTTAACAGTCCATCATGTCAACATTTTTGCTTCAAATTATTTCCTATGTTCCACCTCTGAGGCGTAGGTGAATCGTATAGTCTGATGCATCTTATAGTTAGAAAAATATGGTATACTATACTACATTACAGTGGCGTAAATCCAATAGAGGCAGACCATGCAGCTAGTATGATTCCCATGAGTTTGGAAGTGTAATGCCCATCCTCCACAGGGCAATATTTGCCCCTGTGATTGGGGTTGAGGTCAGGATTAATTTTGAGTGGTGCTCTAATTGGTTGTATAAGTAGGAGGAAAGAAGCAAGATTGTTGCCAACTGGATGTTTATACTCATTGCTAAAATTGGTAGAGCAGACCACTCCAATCAGATTGACTAGTCAGAGCTCTTCAACCACTTAGGAAAGCATGGAAGGAAGCTGTGACTGGCCTCCCCTTCATTCACCTTAGCTTCACCTCCACAACTATTGAAACTTAGTGAAAGTTACATACTGCTACTGTCTGTGCCCAAGAATGATCATAGTGACGTGTACCAGTGCTGTGGGTGGTTTTGTAATAAGATTTTTTCATGAGTTCCCATGATTTCTATGTATGTCTCTGTCACAGTGGCTAATGATGGTATATATGCTGTATCATTATGCTGTCTTCACCATCTATTAGTTGGCTTATTTTTAGACCACTTCTTTTTTTACCAAGTTGTTAAGTTGTTCCTCATCAATAGGATAGAGGTCAATTTTCTGATCTCTTGAGGTTTGACCAACTGAGACACCCATTGATCCTGAGAATAGAATTCTGTAGAGTCCTATCTGCAAGGAGTTTGTATGTTCTCCCCAAGTTTGTGTGGGTTTCCTCCAGGTTCCTTCCACTCTCCAAAGACGTACTGATAGGGAATGTAGACTGTGAGCCCCAAAGGGGACAGTGTAGCTGATGTATGTAAAGTGCTGTGGAATTAATGGTGATATATAAGTGAATAAATATTTTAATATCGTTATTATTAATATATAAGTGAGGTCATGCTGGTGCATAAAAACCTCTTCATTTTTATGAGACATGATGACATTAGCAGAGTACAGCCCTTTGCTATCTTTTGCAATCTAAGAGACAATGAATATATCAAAGGTGCAAATGCCCAACCTCTGCTCCATTCAGACTCCGCAAAGCCCCATTTTCAGGATCTCAGAGACAACATGAAGAATTTCAGGGAATTATAAAAACTATCAATGATATCCTGCATCACTTTCTATATAAAAACATCAATTTCAATGCTGTTCCCTTTTATAATTAGTGTGTAGTGCAGAGCACCCAAACAGGACCTCAGTCAATCACGGGGAAACCTGGATACATTCAGTACATGTGAATAGATTTGCGTACATTGGTACAAATAAAGTTCAATACATACTGTATCCAACTCCACAAGGCAAGAACAATTTCCAAAATATTATGAGCAAATAGTGAAAAATATTTTACAATGTGCCAGGTATATGGGTATATGATAACAACTAACCTGATCTCTTTAATAGATTCATTATTTATACTTCAGATTTGCTTAACTGTTATATTTTGCCAACTTTCTGCTGGTGATTTACTTGGTACCTCTTGGGATCCATTGGACATGGTATAAAAATACTGGCCATATAAGTTTGTCCCAGAAAACGTACCCTCTGTTTCCTTTACATTAGGCAGTACAGTATATGTCTCACTCTATGGAGGGCTCTAATGCACTTTGTTGGGTCCTTTTTTGGCAGTTAAAGAATATTCACAGTTAGAACGTTGCTCCTGTTATTGGCACTATGGCAATGAAATTAAACAAGTTTTTGCACTTTGTCCAAGTAGCTGGTGAATATTTTGCAAAGTGACATAAAAAGAAAAAAGACCCATTGGTGGATTGTAAGGTGATTGCAGTGGTGTCCAGGTATCAGTCCAGGGCGAGCAGCGGCTGAGTGTTTTCACTGTCTCTGTGATCTTCATGCATCAGTGTGCCAGGTTCAGCTACTGATTGAGACCTGCAGAGAATAAAATAATAATCATACTTAATGTGTATACTATGTATGAAGTTATCTGTGTGATTAGGTTTGCCATATGTTTTTTAGTCTGGTTTTTACTAAAAAGAAACCCTCAGATGATTCGCAGCACCTTCTCAGGATGAAATCAGGTAAACATACCCAAAAGGGCCACTTCATTTTCACAAGGGGTACACCCGGAGCATATACACATGGAAGAAAGAACATCCAAACAGTGTTCAAATGCAGTGAAGGTCACCCAAAGCCTTAGTTGATTGATTCAGACCCATTCAGAATCAAAACGTCACTGTATATGGCAGAATAAGCCAAGGTTTTGGTGACCTTCTTCACGGCATTTGGGCGCTTTCTGTTCTTTGTTCTACTACTTGTTTTTACTAAAGTGATAAAATTCGATACCACACTAGCAAAACATTAGAGACATAGCTATAGGGTATGCTGAGATAATACTTACATAATGGGCCTGGACCCTAATGAAGTACACATTTGAAGAAAAATGGTATCAGGTATGTGAACGGGCACTGTTACAGATTGTGTTGTTACTGTTTGTCAGTGTGTTGGCCGTGTGCCCATCGGTCCCTTATGTAATGGATGCAAGTCAACATCTTCATTTACTAGTCTTGCCCTCTTTGTGTTCTAGAATTTGCTATTTTCAATTGTTTGTAAATGTCACCTCACTGCAAATAAGCTTACAGTGTGCATATTAGTGAAATCACATCTGCAATTTGCTGATGTGCCTGATGCCAGAATTTCACCTTTTCATACCTGCATTCAGATGTATACAAGCATAGTATAGCATGTTCAGTATTCTTGCTGTCAAATTGACGGAATCTTGAGGACAAGCCCAAGCCACAATAGAGGACACCATATCTCACTCTTCTGTAGGTCCATTGACTTTTATGGCTATCCTGACATGCTAAAGTTTTTCTTGGTAGTAATGCAGTGCCATCACAGCATACCCAAACATGGAGGTACTAGGAGATCTCCAAAAACTGTTAATTAGCAAACACGAAGCATAGTGAGGAAATGACTTCATTCTCATGCCGTATTTTTGTTCTATGAAAAGACTGCCCAGTCTTTAAAGGGAACATGTCAGCTCGTTTTACCCCCTCTGCTATCACTACCTGTCCCTGCACCTTGCTAGCTCATCCCAAACCATCCTGTCTGACAAAAAAGGGCCCTATAAAGCTTGTGAAAATGATTTTATAACTTACATGTAGCCTGCAACGTCGACTGGAAAGGCGGTTCCAGGGCTTCATTCCCCCCAACTCCCCACCCCGCTGGGCGTCCTCATTCCTTCTGTCGTTCCTCTTCTTTTTGAAATTCCCGCCTCCCTTGTAGTATGATGTGGTGGCCGTAACATCATTTCCGGCCCGGTGCATTGTGAGGGCTTATGACGTGTATGGCTCGGCTTCAATATGCGTACTGCACAGGCGCTGGGTCATACACCCAGGGGCGTATCTAGGGGGGTGCAGCCGGACTTTTTGCCCCGGGCTCCACTCAGTGGAGGGCGCCGGCGGCACCCCCTCCCTCAACCCCTTGCAGCTGCAATATGAGCGGCGCGGGCGAGGCTGGAATCCGACAGTGCTCATCATAGACATGTAGGACTCCTGTAAAGCGCCTCCTCCTCGCCATCTGGTGGCGGCCGGGCGCACTGCACTTGTCCTGCTCACTCCGCTCCTGACATGGAGGAGAGATCCCCGGAGCTGAGTGCAGTGTGCACTGACCCCCAACACCAAGAGGCTGCTGCCCTGGAGACAGGTGGGTGTCACATCTGCCCTCTATGTCTACATTCATGTCTGGGTCCTCACACCCTTTCTTATAACTAACATAAGTCAGCAGCATGCTGCCACCTGTAGTCCTTGTGCTTCCTCTAGAGCCAGCGCTGCACACACTGTCTGCTGCACACACTGTCTCTTGCACACACTGTCTGCTGCATACACTGCTGCACACACTGCCTGCTGCACACACTGCCTGCACACACTGTCTGCACACACTGTCTGCTGCACACACTGTCTGCTGCACACACTGCCTGCTGCACACACTGTCTGCTGCACACACTGTCTCTTGCACACACTGTCTGCTGCATACACTGCTGCACACACTGCCTGCTGCACACACTGCCTGCACACACTGTCTGCACACACTGCCTGCCGCACACACTGCCTGCTGCACTGTCTGCTGCACACACTGCCTGCACACACTGTATGCTGCACACACTGCCTGCTGCACACACTGCCTGCTACACACACTGCCTGCTGCACACACTGCCTGCCGCACACGCTGCCTGCCGCACATGCTGCATGCCGCACATGCTGCCTGCCGCACACGCTGCCTGCCGCACACACTGCCTGCCGCACACACTGCCTGCACACACTGACTGCTGCACACACGCCGGCGGCACCCACCCTCCCGTGGCTGCAATATGAGCTGCGCACACTGTCTGCACACACTGTCTGCTGCACACACTGTCTGCTGCACACACTGCCTGCTGCACACACTGTCTGCTGCACACACTGTCTCTTGCACACACTGTCTGCTGCATACACTGCTGCACACACTGCCTGCACACACTGTCTGCACACACTGCCTGCCGCACACACTGCCTGCTGCACTGTCTGCTGCACACACTGCCTGACACACTGCTGCTGCACACAATGCCTGCTGCACACATGCTGCTGTACACATGCTGCCGCACACGCTGCCTGCCGCACACGCTGCCTGCCGCACACACTCCTGCCGCACACACTGCCTGCACACACATGACTGCTGCATCACCCGGCGCAACCCCCCCCGTGCTGCAATATGACGGCGGCTGAAATCTGACAGAACCCCAACCCCACACCCCCCTCGGTCCTCACTACTTTGGGGGGGGGGGGGCCCATATCAGATCTCTGCCCGGTGCCGCAAACCTAGTTACCCCTGCATACATCTGATCAGCCAGAACGTCATATCCGGTGTGGTGCATTCTGGGGGCTGATCACGTGTACGTCCCGGCCTGTCATTCCCTGAGGAAGGAACTGGGTGCTAGCTCCGAAACGCGTCGGAAAATAAAGCTGAAGATTACTTGTTTTAAGACATTCCGGTGTTTCTGATATTTACTTGGAGCAGCGGCGCAGACCTAGAGGCACTTGGTCCCGGATAGAGTTTCACCCCCACGCTGTGGAAGTGCGGTTCCTGCTGCGGCTGCTGTGTTTAGGCGATTGAGCTGGTTGTGGGCTGCACAACCGAACCAGGTGAGCAGTTTTCATACTGTATGGGATTCACCTCTTATATTAGGATAAGACCCTATGCGCATTCTCATTTTTCAGATACGTCCCGGCTCCGACACTTGTGCAGTGCACATATTGAAGCTGGTTTAATTAGAATCCAACAGCTTGATTTTGTTATGTAAAATAAAGACGACATGGCTAATTACCATTTGATGTTTTCAGTTAATTAGATTTCCATTGCACAGGGGCTAGACTGTACACTGGGTCTTCTCTCCCTGTCTTTGATTCCCGCCCTCTCTGTCTCCCTCTAATCTGTGAATGACCTGACCCATATGTCTGATATCTCAGCAGTGACCTGTCATTCACAGTTTAGAAGCATTGGAGGACCCTGGGAATCAAAGGATTGTTGGAATTAGGGACTATGCCTCTAAATTATGCTGCTCCCAGGTTAGGTAGCAAAAATCTGGTGTCAAATCTCTGTCTCCCCTGGTGCTATGTTAACTGAATGCAGCACTGAATGCAGCGTGTCTGCTGCATTCAGGGAAGGGGTCCTCCATGTCTCTAGTCCCCCTTAAGTTGTAAAAAAGACTTTATGGATAAGGAGTCCAGAGGGACTTACTCAGTAATTAGTCATTGCTGTTGTATGTTGTCCTCCCCACCTCCAGCCCTCTCTGTTCAGCCTCCTGTATGTGTCATCGCTGTTGCTGGTATCCTCTCTGCCTCCAGCCTTCTCTTGTTCAGCCTCCTTTATATCTCCCCTCCACAGAGCGAGCAATGGGCGGGAGCGGTCCCAGCAGCTAAAACGTCTCCTGCCGGTGCATGTCAGCGCCGGAGCCCGCCCTCTCCAGATTATGTATGTACAGCAGGGCGGGCTGCGGTGCTGATGTCAACTGGCAGGAGGCGTTTTAGCTGCTGGGACTGATCCCGCCCATTGCTCGCTCTGTGGACGGAGACATAAAGTAGGTTGAACAAGAGAAGGCTGGAGGCGGGGAGGACACCAGCAACAGCGATAACTCATTACTAAGTCCCTCTAAACTTTATAAAGTCTTTTTTACAATTTACAGGGGTGCTAGAGACATGGGGGACCCCTTCCCTAAATGCAGCAGACACACTGCATTCAGTGCTGCATTCAGGGGGGGTGACAGGTCCTCTTTAACTTATGCATGGTAGGAGAGTTATTACCAATCAGTGTTGTGTCAGCCACGTTTTTCATATTGCAGGTTTTGGAATACATAGTTAGCTAAACCCACAACCCTTAGGCAGAAATTGTGACATGCAAACAATTTAGTCCTAGAGTTTTTTAGAATTATAGAAATAAAGCCATGTAACCGTTTAGTAATCATTAACAAGGGGCAATAATGTCTCCCTGCTGTTTAGATGTTTGGCCTACACCTATGCAAATAATGGAATTATTTTGTACAGTTATGAAAACAATACATAATAATGACATGAAAAATCCCCACAGACAACTGACACAAGCAAGAATTCAGATCCCACTACTATTCAGCATGTAAGCTGCGTGGAGGAATATTAAGTGGGATTGCTATTTTAATTGCAGACATGTCCTTGGTGTAGGTCAATGCCATTAATCTGATTGCAAGTCACAGCTGCGACTGCAGATCCGCACTGGCACTGCAGGGCAGTCAGCAATACAACTGGGGATAGATATATGGCTGCATTTTTACATTTCTGTCATGTTATGTAGATAGATATATAAAGCTTGAAAATGATGCACCATGTTTGTGTGAGCCATAGCACTGTTTTACAGCATAGATTTATCTTGTCTATTGGTTGGAAGAAGACGGGTGGAGTGGGTTTTGTATGTGACCTGTGTAGAAAATGTTTCATTATATTATAGCAATCCTAAAACTATGCTTTGGGCTATACATACCTTGTCCCAGCAAAGACATATGATGTGTTTGTGTGTGTGAGGTAGGAGGAAGGGTACATATTATAAATGGACCTTCTAAGGCCGGCTTCACACCATGCTTTTATCATGTCCGGGGCTGTCCGGTGTGAACCTGACAGTCCTGGACCCGATTTTGGACATAATGTATCACTATGGTGCCGATGGCAGTGATTTACCATCCGGTTTTGTCCCTGTCTGGCATTTATAACTAAATTTGTCATATTCAACTGGATTCAGGATGTAATAATAGCTGGGGAGCGAAATAAATTTTTTTTTTTTTTTTTTTGTTTGACCATTATATTGCCTCACCATTGCAGAGATAATAGCAATTAAAGTGTTTGGCATTTAATGAGTTCATTTGTTTTAAACTTCAAGTAGGTGTTATGAGCTAGGTTTACTAGGGGCATGTGTTTCTTTTCCCGCTATGATACTGACCAAAAGAAGCGTAACAATTGCATGCCAACAAATTAGAGGACATCGACTTTGCAATGCGATGCATGGCAGTGAAGTCATGAGTCCGCCATAGCAGTCAGATGTCAGCTGCCGTCATCTAATTGGTCGGTGGTGTGTACTGCCATGCAGGCACCCGACAGGTCTTGCACTGCATACACTTCAGTTGAATGTACATCCTTGGATGTGCATCCGGGTGAAGTAGGTGCTTAAGTCATTGGGTCCTCCTTATAGACAAGGATGTCATGTGTTGACAGTGTGCAGAATTTTTTTTATTACTGCATTAAAGAACAGAAACAGAACGGGGACATATATACCAGAATAGGAGAAATATATACCAGGATGGGGAACATTTATGCTAGGATCGGGGACATATATACCAGGAGGAGGGAGATATATACCAGAATGGGGGAAATATATACAGTGCTGTTCAAATTAATTGGGACAAAGCAAGTTTTTCTTGCATTAATTTTACTATTTCTGATAAGTGTTTTATCAGTTCTTGGTGTCATTTTCCTTAATCTTCCACATTTCCCTTTTCATTTGGAGAAAACAATCCAGTTTCATTGTGTGTGCGAATTATTCTTGAAACGGTAGATTTTCCAATACCAACGGTGGAAGCGATTTCTCTTACAGTCAGACTTGTATGTTCATTAAGAGTAATAATTCTAGACCTCTTCCATGGAGTAATATCCATTTTTACAGGCACGAATCACACAGAGAAAAAGTACACTAAACCACTCCTCACAGAAACAAGCTCCCAACTGAAGCTGAGGGGGCAGCTAGCTGTTATTTTCTGGATAAAACCAGTCAAACCACATTTTGTTACTCAAGGTTGTACACTCACACCTGTTCAAAGCAGTTAAATATGGTTTGTATCACTGACTAGTAACCCCAACTTACGATATTACTTAAAAAAATGCTTTGTCCCAATTAATTTGCACAGCACTGTAAGTCTGAATATTGTTTGCTATTTCACAAACCTTCGATTTCCTATATAAAATGAAAAAAGTGATATATTTGGTGTGATGAAGAACAGATGAACATTTCCTCTTTTTATATCCTGACTATTGACCAGATTGAACACGGCCAAAAAAACTATGACCACATTTGATGTTTATTGAAGTCATAATGACCTTGGTTTTTACATTAAGCAAAAGAATCCTATTTTTGAGAAGCTATGTATGTATTGCAGTGGTCAGCAGCTTGTGAGGACCTTTATGTTGTGCATATTGCCTCTCTTTGTAGCTCATCATATGAACCCGGAGTTACGATCTTATTCAGTGTCTACAATGTGAAATCCATATTGCCATTACTGCCTTATCCTAATCCTCTGCTCAGTGTTAATGTGAATGGTGCAATAAGACAAAAAAATTTCCCTGAAGTAAGGAATGTATTGGCAATAGCAAGTTCATGATTTCTCGCGATTCTGTAGCTCCTTACCATCAGTTTACTTTATATTGAATGTGGATCACAAAGTGCACAAATATTGGGATCTCTGACTTGTAGCCTTAGCTGTTAGACTCTTACGGTATTAATATCCTTATTTTTATGTATTTTGAAGTATTCCTTATAATATAAGGTTGAGATGTTGACAATGGTTTTCAGTTGACAGCCATCTGGACTGCAGCAGGGAGTTACCTTTTCATGTATTTCGGCGAGCAGTCTCTGTCTACATTGGCGGGTGCATACTTCACATGGATAGCATTGTATGACGTGTGAGTATACTCATTTTCATCATTGTAATCAGGGCCAAGCAGAGTCCTGGCCCAGGTCCCCATATCATAAGGAGGAAGTGTACCCCCAAACTCTGATGGCAAACATTCTGGATGGATTAGCTGGTGCAGACTGTTGAGATTATTACCATGAAGGAAAATCTGCAAAAAAGCAAATTACATGTAAATATTACAGGAAAATTGTAATTACTGGAACAAATTCTCTCTGTCAACCATAATTATGCCACATGCTGTGTTATACTCGCTATCCTGTTAATCCCTCCTAATTAATGTATTCCTCTGTATTTCTTTATCCTTTCATATTACTTTCTGTCCAGAACTCCAGGATTGATGAGCAATGGTTAGCGCACTGCTAATATCTGGCAAACGCAGGAGCAGATTTCATAAATCAGACCCCACCAGTCTACAGATAGGTCATCAATTGTTTAGTCCCAGACAATCACATTAAGGTCACAGCTGTCGTGTTAAGGGCCCGATCAACTAACAATATTGAATGTGGGTGCTTAGAAATCTCAATACTATACTCAATATTGTTAGCTCTGGCGTCGTATAGTGGCATAATCTATAGGCAGGGCCGGCGTTAGGGGGGGGGGCAGACTGGGCAGTTGCCTAGGGCCCCCACTCTCTTAGGGGCCCCCAAAGGAGCTGAACTGAAAATAGCAATAAAACAGTGAAAAAAAATGTAAAAATACATATATTTGGTATCGCTGCGTTCGTAAGAATCTAAGGTATCAATATATGAAGTAAATTAATCCAATTGGTAAATGGCATAAGGGGAACAAAATAAAAACGCCAGAATTATGTCTTTTGGGCCACCACATTGTTACAATAAAATGCAATAAAAGGCGATCAAAATGTATCTGACTCAAAATGGTATCAGTAAAAATGTCAGCTCCGGGCACATAAAGTAAGCCTCACATAGCCCTGTATCTTCAAAAAAAAAATGAAAACATCATGGGTCTTGAAAAATGGCGAATAAAGCAAATTTTTTTTTTTTTTTACTTTTACAAATGTCTTTGTTTCTATTGCAATCATAAAAAAAAAATAAAAAAAAAATGTTCAGTATCTTCTTATTCTGACCCAGATAATCGACTTATGAAGTCACTTTTACCATATAACTAAATGCCACTCTCCCTGGAGGAGCCGTCCTGTATGACAAAGATGGGAATGGATGTGTGTCTGTGTGTGTGCTGTAGTGATGAATGTAATATCCCTGAGGAAGGTGCCAGGTGGGGCCCCGAAACGCGTTGGAGTGGAAGAATAAAAAGGATTTGTTTTATGAAAATCTGACTCCCATATGAGTTTTCTTGGACTGAAGCACCTTTTTTTTCCCATCATCTTCTGGATATCACCACGTGTGAGTGGTCGGTGGAGGTCCTGCAGCAGCTGGAGTACTGATGCTCTTTCAACCAGTTGTGGGGATCACAACTGAATCAGGTGAGTGGTTCCACTGTACCACCTTTGTAGCCTAGAGTGTCTCTAGTGATAGGGCACTATTGCGTCTCTTGTTCCCCACCCCTCTTGTATTTGTACAGCAGCACAGATGAGAGTTCCTAGGTGTAAACTGGTCGGCAATCACCCAACAAATGAGCAAAATGCGGCTCATCATCAGGTGATCGGATGTTTATGGAGGAACAAAAATCCTTGTTCTCGACAGCACATCCCCTGCTGCAAACTGCAGAAGAGCTGCCGATAACATGATCCTGTAGGGGCAGATTGCTCTACCGGTGATTGCTCTGCTCCCATCATTCTTCATCATCCTCTGTAAAGAGGCCGGAGACAAGCGCTGAATGTCCTGAATATTAGATCGCGCTCATTCACCAGTCTGAATTTGGAGCTTGTACTCTAAATGTCTGAGTGTGATGGTGCAATATGTGAGCATTTATGGGCCCACTTTAACCTTTTGCCCAGGGCCCCACTTTGCCTAAAACCGGCCCTGTCTATAGGGCGTGGACCCAATGCAAAGTCTCCAACAGGGCCCCAGTTATCATGAGCTTTTAAATAGCATTGGACTTCTCAAATAAGCTAAAGAGGTCTTTTAGGTGTCCTAACAACCAGACTCCATAACAATTGTAACGCCTGCCTCATTACACTTACGTTCTATGTTGTGCGTTCTATGTTGTGTTGTTCTGAGCCCAACAGCCAGTTTTGAGGGTACCTGTGCTATGGTAGCAGAACACAGCTGTTATATGACTTGATAAGACCTAAACTATATGGGATTTCTTGTGGAGCGATGACAGCACATATAATTCCCTTGACTTCATGATCATTTAGAGCTCTCACTGATTTATAGTGACTGTCTCCTATTACTGAATTCTTGATGGTAAAGTTACTTTAGATTCCTTCCTTGCTCTTGTGATGTGTTTCTGTGTGTTACCTGAGATAGCGTACAGTACTTGTAGAGTTGAACATTGCATATGAGGAAGGCAGATGGTCACTGTTGCTGGTGCTCTATTCCCGAATCCCCATCTCAGCTGAGTACACGGCCACAATACTCTGCAAAATCTTCACTCTCAGTTTAAAACTAAATTCACATGACTGTATTTTTGGTCCGAATATTAAAAAACAGACAGCACTCAGATGGTATTCCTCAGAGCGGTTCAGAAGTCCAAGTGCACAAACTAGTTCAACATACTTGTCTCTTTTGCATTTAAAATGCCCAGGGCTGCCACTTGGAATTTCGGGGCCTGTTACTGCCAAAATTTTGGGGCCCCCCTGAGACTCCGCCCAATGTCTAACTGACTCCGACTCCACCCATGCTCTGCCTCCACCCATGCTCTGCCTCCACCCATGTTCCGCCTCCAACCATGCTCCGCCTCCACCCAAACATGTATTATATTTATAGTTAAAAGTTGGAACAGCACCAAAAATTACCTCAATTTATGTGCAAAGCTTTCCCAACCTGCAATCCAGATGGTTCCTTAGAATAGAGTAAAAAAAGCAAAAACAGCACAAAAAAATAGAAAAAAGTGGACTTTATTACGCAGTGTGTGGCCAGTGGCCACACCATTATTGCCCAATGGCGTGGCCACACATTGGGCAATAAAGTCCACTTTTTTCTATATTTTTGTGCTGTTTTTCCTTTTTTTACACTCTATTATATAATACACACACACACACACACACTTGAGACTGTTGTGGGCTGAATACACAATAGCTGTATAAACAATAGAGAATACACAGTAGAGATGACTGCAATCTGTATACACTATAAGAGATGGCTGCGGGCCGTATAGACAATGTAGATGGCTGCTGGCTATACACACAGTAGAGAATACACAATAGAGACTGCTGCTGGCTGTACACAATAGAGAATACACAATAGAGACTGCTGCTGGCTGTAAACACAATGGAGATGTCTGCGGGGAAAAATGCACAATGGAGATGGCTGCTGGCTGTACACAACACAATAGACACTGCTGCTGGCCTGGCCCCATACACAATGGAGATGGCTGTGGGACAAATGCACAATGGAGATGGATGTGGGACAAAAGCACAATGGAGATGTCAGCGGGACAAATGCACAATGGAGACGGCTGCAGGACCTATGCCCATTGGAGACTGCTGCAAGACATATGCACATTAGAGACTGCTGCGGGATGTATGCACATTGGAGACTGTGCAGGACACATTCAATGTATATAATAGGTCAGCACTGTCCACAGTGGGCTAGCCCTGTCTATAATAGGCTAGCCCATTCTGTAATGGGTCAGCACTGTCCACAGTGGGCTAGCCCTGTCCTTAATAGGCTAGCCCCTTCTGTAATGTGCCAGGCCAGGAGAAATGAGGAAGCAGCTGGGTCACAAGCTTCTGACAATGTAACTTGCATGCATGATGCATTGGTCTGATGTTACAGGGGCTGCTGGCATTTGTAGTCCTGCAGTGCATGCATAATGCATGTACTGCAGGACTACAAATCCCAGCAGCCCCTGTAACATCAGACCAATGCATCATGCATGTACCGCAGGACTACAAATCGCATTGGTCTGATGTTACAGGGGATGCTCGGATTTGTAGTCTTGCAGTACATGCATAATGCATGTACTGCAGGACTACAAATCCCAGCAGCCCCTGTAACATCAAATCAATGCATGTTCTGCAGGACTACAAATCCCAGCAGCCCCTGTAACATCAGGCCAATGCATGTACTGCAGGACTACAAATCCCAGCAGCCCCTGTAACATCAGACCAATGTATCATGCATGTACTCTCTTGGTGTGGAGCGAGGGCACATTCACTCACCTCCTTGCCATTGTCCCGGACGTGTCCGCCCGGTGTCTACTCCTGCTCGGCACCTGGTGGTGGCTGCCAGGAAGAGTCCTCGGCCACACTCCAGGGCTTCTCTCCGCACAGAACAAGTGCTCTGCCCCCTCCCCGGCTGGTAGGGGTGCCAGAGTGTGAGGGCACATTTGCAGGACTGGTCTGGCGCTGTGGGGGAGTAGCTGCGGGCATGCGGCAGCAAGCCGTGGGCGCCGCCATGTCTTTGTGGCGGGCTGCATTCACTAACTGTGCAGCCAGTCGTTAGAAGTTCAGACTTCAACAAAATGGCCGCAGCCTAATGGAGATCCGCGGCCACTGTGTAGAAATCTCAACCTCTACCGACCAGCTTCACAGTTAGGGAATGCAGCTAGCCACAAAGAACATGGCGGTGTCCACCGCTCGCTGCCACAGCTACTCCATGCAGCTCCAGGGCCCAGCGGTGATTGATAGGACAAGGGGCCTGTGCAAGATGTGGGCGGTGGGGCCCAGAGGAGCCTGCTCCCTGCTTCAAATGGCCCCTTACTCAGTAAGAGCTGTAACCCCCTAATGGTGGCCCTGATGATGTTACCCACTTATTGAAGTCTAAAATGACTATAGAGTTCAATTTTTACTGACACATTGCAACTCTACAACACTGGAAACTGTATTTGGTGTTATATACTTAAATTACTGTTGATGTTTAAAAAAACAGATCCACACAGATGAAAAATCGTTCTTTTTTCTGGTTAAAAATTGGATGTTTTTTTGTTTATACCTTCATGGGAACGTAGCTCAGGGAGAGAAAAGGGTTGAAAATACTAATCAGGTCTAATATATACTGCTCAAAAAAAATAAAGGGAACACTTCAACATTACATCGTGTTGTTAAATGTTCCCTTTATTTTTTGAGCAGTATATATGTGACTTTTTTTCCAATATGGGTCTTATGGGCTTATTTAATGTATTTTACTTCTAACGTCACCTACATATGATAATTTTTTGCAAACCACTGAACCTCATATATAAAAAATGATGAGTTTTTATTTCAGTGGGTAGGTAAAAATGATTGTACCGTGTTAGCATGTAGATAGAAAAATATTAGAATCCTCAGTGGTTGATACCTTTTAACGGCTAACTGAAAAGATGGTAAAAACAAGCAAAGCAAGCTTTCGAGACACTATGGCCTCTCATCAGGCTTAATAATGACACAAATTCTGAAGGCGCACTTATATATATACATATTGCAGGGTGGATAATGCAATACACAACACAGGTGACGTGAAGCATATAGTGGGAGGAGGAAAGGAGGAGCAGCTGGCAGTAAAATCAGAATTCCTAGATAATAGGCACAGACAGTTTTATTATCATTTCCTTACTATGCTCCTCACAGTGGAAACTGACAGGTTAAATCTCTGAGACAACTTTTTGTATCCTTCCCCTGAACAACTATGTTGAACAATCTTTATTTTCAGATCATTTGAGAGCTGTTTTGAGGAACCCATGATGCCACTCCTCAGAGAAGATGCAACTAGGAGAACAACTTGCAAGTGGACACCTGAAATAGCTTTTCTCATGACTGGATACACCGGGCTATGAAGTACAAAGCTCAATGAGGCTACCAAACCAATTTAGTGCTGCAGTAAGGCAGTAAAAAGTAGTTATGAATATTCAAATCATGAAAATCAGAAGGGTGCCCATACTTTGGCACCTGTCAAATTTTGAAATAATGCATATTTCACATTTTTGGTTAGTACAATAAACCTCATTACAATTCTGAAATATTACTGTGTCCATCAGTTATTACATATATCACACTGAAATAGCTGTTGCAAAAAAACAATTTTAAACAAAAAAAAAAAAAGAGTAAGATTAAGAGGGGTGCCCAAACTTTTTCATATGACTGTATCTAGGAACTTTGATTTTCTGCCAGCTGCTGCTCCTTCCCCCCTCCCACTATATACTTCACATAACCTGTATTATGTATTGCATTATCCCACCCTGCATATGTATATATATGTGTTTTCTCCAGATGTTGTATCATTATTAAGCCCGATGAAGAGGCCATAGTGTCTCGAAAGCTTGCTTTGCTTTTTCTTACCATCTTTTCAGTTAGCCATTAAAAGGTATCAACCACTGAGGACTCTCAGATTCTAATATTTGTTTATTTCAGTGGATAAGATTACATCCTCAGCTGTACTAAATACGCAGATTTATTGATTCCCCCATAAGAAGAAGGGCATAACCTGTTCTTCCAGTCCCATGTAAAGACTGTGTATTCCAGCATTACAATGCTTCGGGAACAGGTATGGCTGCAGGAATATAATGAAATGATAGAATAGAGCACCTTATGCTGTAGATAAAAATGCTTAATTATGTGCAGCAGCTGAACCTTTATACAATTGTCTATAATTACAGCTTCTAATGCTCCTGGAAGTTTTATTATGTTCCTCCTTCATATCACAAATGAGATTCTGACTGGTTGGTTCCTGTTCTTTCTAGAGATCAAAGTTGCTCTCATTCCAAAGACTCAGACTGAGTATAATCCACTGCTATAGTTTTATTGATCGGACGCAGGCAATCTGCAATTCGCAGCTGTGACCACAATACACCATATGTCTAAATCTCAGAGGTCACCAGGAAAAACTGACTCAAAGAGGTCTCTGGAGATTTGGAGAACGTCCAGGATGCCGCCTTGCACAAGGTTTTATGTCTTACCCTTTTTCGCGTCTTGTCTTTTAGGAAAGGTTTAATGATAGTATACAGAGCATGGATGTACCAAGGTTGATTGACGAAATGGACGCCTCCGAAGCGAGCTGGAAAACTGTCCTAGAAGCGAGAAGAAAACAGACGCTCATTACCGGATATAAAGGATGGCCAGCTGGACAGAGACGCACTCTTCTACACAAGTCACATGCATTTACAACAATTTTATCGCTGAACATGATTGTATTTCTGCTTGTGTCCACTAAAACACACAAGTTGGTCAGCGAAAAAGGATCACGTGCCAACTCCAGTGAGACATGACTCTTCGTGAGGGCTAGTCCTTGGTGAATTTACAGCATGCCAGTGTCTTTAAGGATACCAATAGGGTTAGGTAGGAAGGGAAGAATGTATGGTTCTGAGGAAACATAAATTATATTTAAAAGTTTAATATTTTTTATCTAATTTATTTAATAAATAAATGAAATACATAAATGTTTGTTTTGGTCACCAGTCAGGAGAATTTTTGTGCACCTGTCTCCATTGGTATGCTAAGAACTGCCAATTCAGGTGATGCTCGAGACAACATAATGAAAAGACCCTATACAATTACTGGAATCAACATGTTCCTAGGTACACAGTATTTCCTATAAATGAAGTATGGAAGGTGTGATATCTCAGCCCACCTGCAGTCCTGCATTAAGTTGTATGATACTATTACTGCTAAAGGGAACAATTCTGCAGCCAGTCCCTGAACTTAGCGGCTTGTGCAGTCTACATCGGTGGAGTCGCTGAAGTCATCAATTGGCTGCAATGCCCACCTGCTGTAATCATTACGCCACCACTGCATTCTGTGAATCAGGGGGTCCCCAACCTTACTTTAGTACTGGGAAACAGGTTCTTTTCTAAAGTCTCCATATGTTTCCATAACCTTTCCTACTTTTTTACAAAATACAGAATATTAACATGTAGAGAAGGGCAATTTGTACTTGTATACATTAATAATATCTTGGTGAATTCATTTTATCCATTTTTAATAATGTCGAGAAATGAAGAGTATCTATAATCTCTGAATCAG
This sequence comes from Allobates femoralis, assembly GCA_033576535.1. Taxonomy (NCBI): domain Eukaryota; kingdom Metazoa; phylum Chordata; class Amphibia; order Anura; family Aromobatidae; genus Allobates; species Allobates femoralis. Next base: position 115,611,544 of record JARQOC010000005.1, read on the forward strand.
TATTGAATGATCTATACAGTGACACAGGCGACTTAATTACTATAAAAATAATACTAGCTTTGTACTTGCTTTGCATCCAACTGAGGAGGCTTTGGTGAATCCTTGTCATGGTCACTAGTTGGGTGCACCATCACACCCCCTCATTTTGTATGTTGAGGGCCCTGGTTGACAGTGCTGACTCCTCACAGTGAGCAGTGTTTGTACTCAGTGTGTACATGAATGCATACTGATGCTGCTTGTTTTGAGCCTAGTCGTGCACACAGTGTAGACGGGCACATACTCCTCCTTGGATACGCTCTGAGGACACCATTTACCATATAAAACACTAGAAGTGTAGTGAATGCTATTGTGGCCCCCATCGCTGGCCACATCAAGTGGGTGGCGTCACGAGTGACATTTCCCCTGTAAATATTCCCCTTTTATTGCCGAGCCCGGGACACGGTCCGGACCAAGCCACCTGTGACTTCCCCGGCTCCATCCGGTCCGGTACCGAGTACCCCCATCCCGAGGGGCCTGACACTATCTGCAGAGTGGGTCAAGGGAGGGGAATAAGCACACCCACACTGTGTGTCCTGACTCAGACACTGGGGGTGTGCACCTGGGCTGTACAAACATTTTTGGCAGAGTGCACAAAGGCGAACTAACTCCACTGCACCCATTCATTGAGACTTACTGGCTCAAAGTCAGCCAAGACTTATCTCTAGGGATGTTTTCCTTTACTCCTGCATGATGGTGACCCATCATAAGCAGGAGGCATCATGCCAGGAAACAAAAATAAAACCCTTCAAGAGAATGTCTGACCCCACCATTTCTAAGGGCCCCTTCAAAAGTTTGTTTTTCCAGTACATGTGTTTCCATACACCAAGAAGGTGATGGTATATGTGGGCACCACGGCATTATTAGAGAGAACTGGGCAGACGACGTACCTTGTAGCTGAAGAGCCTGTCCTTGCGGAGTCCCAGTAATGGTGCTCGACAGGTGGAGCCTAGTCCAGGCAAGACAAATCAATCCATTTCTGAAGAAAACTGTAGCACACTCCGGTAAAGTAAAACTCCTTCTTTATTTCAAATAGGTATAGGCTGGTGCACTACGCCAGTTCAGTGAGGGGGGGGGGGGCAAGAAAGGGGGAGACAAGCAGGTGTATAGGCACCTTTACACCTCCTTGTTTCCCCCTCTCCACTCCCGCTGAACTGGCGTAGTGCACCAGATTATACCTATTTGAAATAAATAAGGAGTTTTATTTTCCTGGAGTGTGCCACAGTATTCTTCAGAATTGGAGTGTTTCCATACACGTACACACGCATACTCATTAAAATCTATGTTGATTTTCACACCTCATGTTTTCACATAAACCACATAAAGTTTAGCGTCACTATAAATAACAAGGGACAATAGAAGTCTATGGGTCTGTGAAAAACATGTACAGCCCATGGATGACACCTTTGTGACATCCATGTGCCGTATGTGTGACATGGACCAGAATTAAATGCATTCAAGAAATTAAAGATTTTAATGTGTTAAAGATATGCAAAGATGTCAGATAGAGAAATAGACATAAGGCGGCCGTCACACGCTGAGATATCTCTAGCGATATTATAAGCGATCACGTGCGCGCGCGATCGCTTACAATATCGCTCACATCGCTGGTGAGATGTCACACAGACAGACTCACCAGCGATGTGGATCCACGATCTCGCTGGTAACTATGGTACACATCGGGTAACTAGGCGCCGCGCGTCGCTTAGTTACCCGACGTGTACCATAGTTACCATCTCCCAGCATAGGCTCTACGCTGGGAGATCGTTCATCGTGGTGTCATACACCAAGATGAGGCAGATTGTTAAATCGTTCATCGCTAGATCTGAGCTCCGGAGCTCAGATCAGCGATGTCACGATCAAGCGATTTCACATCGTAAATCGCTTGATTACATGCAAAGATTTCTTGCCCGATATCGCTTAAGCGATCAAAAAGGAGATCGCTTAAACGATATCGGGCAAGAAATCGTTGCGTGTGACGGCCGCCTAAGATAGATAGATAGATAGATAGATAGATAGATAGATAGATAGATAGATAAAAAATAGGTAGCTAATAGATAGCTATATATACATTTTACAGCTATTAGCCGAATAAATAATTAATTAAAAAAAAGAAAATGACATGGGGTACCCTCATTTTTAATAACAAGCAAAGGCAATGCAGGCAGCTGTGAGTTTATATTACTACACTGAGAAAGTCCATGGTACTTGGGCCCTTCCCAGCCTAAAAATACCAAACCACAGCCATGCAGTTACTGTAAGTGCGCATCTTTTTTTAAATACTATATTAATAATGGGGGTGTCTGACAGACACCTCTCCCTTACTAACACTAGGGTTTGATGCCAGCTGACGCTACACACCAGATATCAGCCCCGCAAACCACCAGAGCAATCAAGAAGAGCCAAGGTGAAGCACCATAATTGGTGCATCTTCTGTAATGCGCCACTTCTGGTGTTATTGGCTGATATTTTTAGGTTTTCTGCTTTATCTTTGCTCATTTCCAAAAATGGGAGGAGGCCCATATCGCTTTTTCATTTAATTATTTATTTGGTTAATAGTTGTAAAATCTACCAATCTATCATCTATTAATCTATCTTTGCACATTTTTAACACATTAAGAAATGTTATTTCAGTGCCTTTTTTTTGCGGTACGTGCAACAAGGATGTCCCATGGACGGCACACACGTACACACAGACGGCACATGGTTGACATATGGATGACACATGCATACAAACAGATGGCGACACGTGTATTTTTTAAACCGACAAGTGAAACATGTATCGCCTCTGTATTTACATCTTTCCTCTCAGAGCACTGTCAGCTCTGCTCTACTGCTCTTCACCTCACACTGACAAAGCCGTGAGATGAAAGCTGCAGGTGCAGAGATATTTGTAATGACACATAGGCGGCCGTCACACGGAACGATTTCTTGCCCGATATCGTTTAAGCGATCTCCTTTTTGATCGCTTAAGCGATATCGGGCAAGAAATCGTTGCATGTAATCAAGCGATTTACGATGTTAAATCGCTTGATCGTGACATCGCTGATCTGAGCTCCGGAGCTCAGATCTAGCGATGAGCGATTTGACGATCTGTCTCATCGTGGTGTATAACACCACGATGAGCGATTTCCCAGCGCAGAGTCTATGCTGGGAGATGGTAACTATGGTACACGTCGGGTAACTAAGCGACGCGCGGCGCCTAGTAACCCGATGTGTACCATAGTTACCAGCGAGATCGCGGCTCCACATCGCTGGTGAGTCTGTCTGTGTGACATCTCACCAGCGATGTGAGCGATATTGTAAGCGATTGCGCGTGCACGTGATCGCTTACAATATCGCTAAAGATATCTGTGCGTGTGACGGCCGCCATAGCTCTGCTCAACTTCGCTTTCCCACTTGTAATTAGTGTAGATACCACTAATAAGAGGGAAAGAGGAATAAGGGAAAGAGGAATAAGGTGGGTCTTAGGGGCCTTTCACACTTGCGGTTTTTCTTGATTTGGAAGATCAGGAAAACAGCTGATTCTTACAGGATTCATTTTTTTGCCCATTCTCTTTAATGAATTCAGAGAAAAACATGAAGCAACAAGATTCTACCTGACAAAATTAAAGTGAATGTGCAAAATACTGTAAGAATCGGGTTTTTTCCTGATCTTCCAAATCAGGAAAAAACCGCAAGTGTGAAAGGCCCCTTATATTGGCCATGTTCACACACATGCGTTTTTTTGACCATCTCTGCGTTTTTTGGGCTGTTAAAAAAAACGCAGGTGCGTTAACGCAGGGTACATTTGAGTATAGCTGCGTTTTTCAGCTCCATTTGCGTTTTTTACCCCTAGTCCAAAAAACGCTGCATGCAGCGTTTTTGGGTGCTGTAAAAAAACGCATGTGCGTTTTTCAAAAAAACGCATGCGTTTTTTTAACATGGGGCCCTATGGGAAACGCATGCAAAAACGCATGGTACATTAGTACCTTTTAGTGCCATTAAAAAACGCATGCGTTTCCCATAGGGGCCCATGTTAAAAAAAACGCATCCGTTTTTGAAAAAACGCACATGCGTTTTTTTAACATGGGGGCCCTATGGGAAACACATGCGTTTTTAAAAGGCACATTTATGCACCCTGCGTTAACGCTTGCGTTTTTGCCTGCGTTTTTGGTGAAAAAATGACTAAGTCCAAAAACGTGGCAAATCCTTTCAGACACACAAGGGACATTTTTTAGCACTCTTAAAAAAACGCAAGTGCTTTTAAGAGTGCTAAAAAAAACGCAAATTGAGTGTGAACAATGCCATTGTCTAGGAAGGGGTGTTTTTTTTAATCCCTGCATGACCCCTCCTGCTTCTGATTGTTCAAAATCATGCAGTGGAAACAGTCAATGCCCCCAGAAATGAATCTAATGCCCCCTTGGTTGAAAGGGAAATAGCACAATAGCTAATATCTTGCAATGGGAATGAGAAGCTAAAAAAGTAAAAACTCCACTAATCAAAGCTATGCAGCCACTTCTCCGTGATGTGGCCAGTCTAACATGCTCAAACCGGTGAGGTCCTCTTTAAGGTACCGTTACACGCGTCAATGCTGTTAAGATTTCACTAACAATCTCATGGGCGCGCGCGGTCGTTAGGACTTTTTTTTACATCGTTGGTGAGATGTCACACGTGCAGATATCGTGGACGACGCACCAACGATGTAGTGAGCCGGTATCGTACGCACAACCCAGCGAACGATACTTGTTCATTGTTGTGAATAGACGAAGTGGTTAATGACATAGTTATCGCGGTGTCACACAGAACGATGCAGCAGGTTGGCTGATCGAGGATCGTCTGATTTGAGAACATGTTCTCAAACCTGCGATCAACGATCCAACGATTCATGGTAGTCTTATGTCGGTGTTAAACGCAATGACGTACTAACGATGTCGTTTTAACGACTCGAAACTCGTTACGTTTCAGTGATATTGTTCACGATCTCGTACCGTGTAACGGTACCTTTAGCGCTGCACAGAAATGTTTGGATTGCTGATGCTGTTTACAAAGTCTGCAGGTTTCATGTTACTGGTTTCAAGAAAAAGATTGAAGTAAAATTACCAATTTGTCAGCCTTATTGCTTTAATCGAGCATTTGTTATGCAGGATGAGTACAATGCAGCAGACGATCCAATAGCCTTCGTGTTGTATCCTCACCCACACAATCCCTTAGGTCCCCAGTGAAGCCACCTGAATAGAACTATTCAGAACATAAACAATGCTGGCGCATACAGTAATTCAGAGCTGTAATTCCCAGTGAATCCCTTAACATAAAATAGCATCAATTAAAACATTGAGCACAGACCGCATATTAGTATTCAATAAACATTGTGATAGGGAATCACATCTATAACTCCTTTCCACAGTAATTTTATGCAGCACAGGTATAAGGGTGCTTTCATATGGCGTTCTTCTACAAGTTCAGTGATCCCGTCGGGGTTTACTGAAACCCCCCTATTTTCGGGTGTTCACCAGCAGTAGGCATCTGCTCACGAAAATTATGCATGATAGCACATAGTGACTCTGTCTGCACCATTCATGATAATGGTCAGCGCATATGTCCAAATCCCGTTTTGCAGGGGGTTCTGGTGTAAACCCCAACGGGACCACTGAATGTACAGTAGAGCGCACTGTGAAAGCAGCCTAAGGCTGTCCTCGCACGTTGAATTCGTGGTGCAGATTTTAAACTTCCAAAATCTGCACCTAGTGTCAGAAAATGCACCAAAACCATACCTGTCCACATGGTGCAGATTTGATGTGTTTTTGGTGCGGATATGAGGCATACTTGTAGTTGCTTGATGTCTATTTCATTAAAGTTTGGACACTTTGTTAAAAAAAAAGAGAAAAAAATTGTCAAATTCTTGCTCCTCTCCCCTAAACACCATCACTACCTGTGGATTTCAATGCAATTTTGGATCAAAATACGCACCAAATACGCATCGTGCCAACACTGCTGGGCGTATTATGGAGCTAACATGAAGGTCCATGGGTAAAATCTGCAGTAAAATCCGCAGCATGACTTGACATGCTGCAGATTTTTCCGCAATCAAATACGCAGCGGAAAAAATACGCGCCATGCGGACAGGACATCCCAAATCCTATAGACTTGGCTGGCAGGAAACGCTGCTACAAGCTTATTGCAGATCTGCTGCAGATCTGCAGCGTATCCGCACCAAAAATGCTGTGCAATACGCATTGTGCGCACGGGCCCTAAGATTACATTGACATATTCCTGTGACATGTCTGTTTTTTTCTCGGAAGCACACAGATCCATACAGAGTGGGCCATTTATATGGATACACCTAAATAAAATGGGAATGGTTACTGATATCAACTTCCTGTTTGTGGCACATTAGTATATGGGAGGGGGAAAACTTTTCCAGATGGGTGGTGACCATGGCGGCCATTTTGAAGTAGGCCAGTTTGGATCCAACTTTATTTTTTTCAATGAGACGAGGGTATTCTATTGAGAATTTCATAAGATAAACAATGGTGTGCTTGGTTTTAACGTAACTATATTCTTTCATTAGTTATTTACAAGTTTATGACTATTTATAAAATGTGTTCAAAGTGCTGCCCATTGTGTTGGATTGTTAATGCAACCCTCTTCCCCACTCTTGACACCCTGATAGCAACACCGCAGAAGAAATGCTAGCACAGGCTTCCAGTATCCGTTGTTTCAGATGCTGCACATCTTGAATCTTCACAGCATAGACAATTGCCTTCAGATGACTCCAAAGATAAAATTCTAAGGGGCTCAGATCGGGAGACCTTGGTGGCCATTCAACTGCCCCACGATGACCAATCCACTTTCCAGGAAACTGTTCATGTAGGAATGCTCGGACCTGACACCCATAATGTGGTGGTGCACCATTTTGTTGGAAAAACTCAGGGAACGTGCCATCTTCAGTGCATAAAGAGGGAAACACATCATCATGTAGCAATTTTAGATATCCAGTGGCATTGAGGTTTCCATTGATGAAGAATGGCCCCACTATCTTTTTTATCTTTGGGGTCATCTGAAAGCAATGGTCTATGCTGTGAAGATGAGATGTGAGATGTGAGATGTGCAGTATCTGAAACAACCGATACTGGAAGCTTATGTTGTGCTAGCATTCCTTCTGCAGTGTTGCTATCAGTGTGTAAAGAGTGGGAGAAGAGGGTTGCATTGACAATCCAACACAATGGGCAGCACTTTGAACACATTTTATGAGTGGTCATAAACTTGTAAATAGCTTGAAAGAATACATTTACGATAAAACCAAGCACACCATTGTATTTCTTATGAAATTCTCAATACGTTTTATGTGTCACATGACCCTTTTCCCATTGAAAAATATAAAGTTGGATCCAAAATGGACAACTTCAAAATGGCCGCCATGGTCACCACCCATCTGGACAAGTTTTCCCCTCCCAAATACTAATGTGCCACAAACAGGAAGTTGATATGATCAACCATTCCCATTTTATTTAGGCGCATCCATATAAATGGCCCACTTTGTAGAATTTAATTGATAAATCCATGTCCTATTCTTATCCATTTGAAGGATTAGACTAAGCTAAAGGCGGCTTCACACTACGGTCAGGTCCGGTCCGGGGCTGTCAGGGATGAACCTGACAGCCCCGGACTGGATCAGCACACAGAACCGGAGGGCTAATTTGCCCTCCGGTCCGGTGTGCGGCCGCACACAGCTGCCGCCGCTGATAGGTCAAGACCGGGGCTCACGAGCCAGCCGCGACCCTAACATATCAGCGGCGGCAGCTGCGTGCGGCTGCTCACCAGGCCGGAGGGCAAATTAGCCCTCCAGTTCTGTGTGCTGATCCAGTCTCGGGGCTGTCAGGTTCATCCTTGACAGCCCCGGACCAGACCTAACTGCAGTGTGAAGCCGCCCTAAGAGTTAATGGATAGTAAAAAAGTAATTTCACAACTATTCTTTATAAAAAACAAACCTGCATGTTCAATCAATTTTGCATAAATCAATAGTACAGGTGAATACAAGTAACATTTTTAATTGTATTTTATCAGAGAAATCCTTCTTTCCCCATTTATCAGACACATCTTCCTCTCACTTTTGATCACATATCACGTCAAAAGAACACAGGTCAAATCTGTTTTGTTCTGAGGAGACAGCTCATCATCCTTAATGAGGATGGGGAGGAGGCGAGAGCAGAAAGCATGGATAAAGAAGCACACAGAATACCATGCAGGGCTCTGTAACAAGTATTGTACCTCACATCAGAGGTTGATTTAGATCAAGACTATCCAACTCTGCTGTAAAATCTTGAAGTTGCAGCAGCTTCTCTGAGAGCTAAAAGTGAATAAAAAGCAGATATTCCCCTCTCTGTACTGTACTATCTATGGGAGAAATCACTGCAGCTCCCCCCCCGACTACTTTCCCAGTTCCCAGTGGATTTTATGTTACAGAAAGAGCACATGTGGTGCCCCTCTGGCAGGACGCCATAGGGAGGTACTGCGCCAAAACAGAAAAAAAAAAGAAGGTGTAGTATCTCTGTAGTCATGGGTGGAGGGAGGAAAACTACAGAGTCTGTACACAAAATCCACCCACAGACACCCTAGCACAGGCGACTGTATTTCAGTAGGTCTCGGGGGGGTGGAGCTTAGGTGAGCGGGAGACGTGAGTGACAGTTGGGAGACAGCGTAGTCAGTCAGAAGGTGACAGGAGAGAGAACGGACGGACGCAGGGGACCCTGCTGTCCTGAGGAGAGGGCACATCTAAGGGGGCAGAGGTGACCTGGACGAGAAGGGGACACTCCAGGTCTGGTCGAAGCCGTCTGGAGTGTCCAGGTGTGAATTGGAACTGAGGCGGTTTTGATCAGGTTTATCCCAAACTGCAGACCAGCGCATTGTGGGCCTTCATAAGGGAGCCGCCCATGAGCTTCAAGTTACGCCACAGACCATTGCCATGGCAAAATATTGTGTATATAAGTCCTTGACAACTCAGAATTTCAGAGATTAAGTAGCACGAGTGAGGGGGGAGGGGTGGTCATTTCCATTCATTCAAAATTATTTTGGTGTAATTTTAAAGAAATCTATATGTGTAAAGGCATCCCTGGTAATGGTATTGTCAAGAGAAATCTTCCAAAACTAAAGTAATTAATTGTATTTTAGGTTTGGATATGCGCTACATATTTATTTAATAGGATATACTATGGTACAGTATAACTTTGTCATATTTGCTTCTTATTACTGCTAATATAGACTTAAATCCAAATGATTTCCCATTTTTGGACATGACAGCAATGAAAAATTTACATCTACCATAATAAACTGACAAAGCTGGTGCCAAATGATAATGTGTGTGGCTAAATAGAAGAGCAATTGACTGAAACTACGGCAATAAAGAGAATCTTGAAAGCAGTAAAGAAAATCATTTTGTGTGAAATGTTAGCAATGTTCTGGTGAGAAGAGATCTGATTAACAGGCTGAAAAATCTGCAGCCTTGTAATGTGTATTTTATAGCCTATAAATAACTGGTGAAAGAATTGCTGATAACTGCTGTTTGCTGAAGACTGAATAGCTGGATCTAGAAGTCTGTGGATGGATGGAGGATGGATGGATGAGTGAATGGGTGGATGGATGGATGGATGGATGGATGGATGGATGGACGGATGGGTGAATGGGTGGATGAATGAATTAATGGGTGGATGGATATATGGGTGGATGGATGGATGGATGGATGAATAGGTGGATGGGTGGATGGATGGATGGATGGATAGGTGGATGGATGAGTGGATGGATATATGGGTGGATGGATGGATGGTGTTTTATATGAGAATAGTGTTTCTCCTTTAAACTCTACATTTTAGTACAACACCCATATAACAATAGTATCTCTACCTAAGGGTATATGCACACATCATGTTCCCCCTACTGTATTTTTTTTACCTTGAAAAACTCAGTATTTTACTACCCCAGCAAAGGGAAGGAGATTTCTGAAATCTCATACACACGTTGCTTATTTTTACCTTGTAGATTTGAAGCTGTACCAAGTATATAGCACGTCAATTCCTTTTTTGCAGCATTTTCATGCATGTTTTTCATGCAGAAATATCTACAACAAATATTTAATGTGTGCCCATGCCCTAAATACTAATAAGCAAAATAGTACCCAACTTACCTACTTAAATGATATTAATGACTTACAGAATTCCCCACAAAGAAATAGTGCCCCCATTAGCACTCAGTACTAGGACTTCACTTTCACCCCTCCTTCAATTGAAACTGACGCAGCCCTTGGTCCTAAAACGTACAGCACATCTCAAACAAAGTCTGTTAGTATGATGACAAGAGCAATCACATCATGTATTCCTCCTACCCACATTGGGGTTTTAGCATTTCCTAGGTTGTAGATTTAAAGTAACCTGAATCGTGAGTGAATGATTGGTGCAATGAATTCATCAAAAAGTAACAAACAGCAAAAAAAAAAGCAAGACTGAATCTATTGGTTTCATACCACCACCCTTCGTTTACCTTATCAGTGCATTTGTGAAATAATTCAAAATATCAAAGTTCTGTATGTTAAGGTCAGCCACCTTCTTCTGAGCTCGAACAGACTGATATGTGAATAATGCTGAATAAAGCAATCAAAATGTGTGCACCAGTTTGTCAAATAATAACTTCTCATGAGGATTTATTTCATTGTTTTACGTAATTATTCCAGTATTGTATCACTATCGCTCTATCAAGAGTGTTTCTGTATACCCAATAACCTTACACTTTTTTTTGTCAACCATGTTTTGTGCATACAATAAATCCCCATTACAAAATGTACCCCCTTCTCATATTTATAAATGTCTTAACTTACCCACATCTTATCTATATGTTTCACTGCTTCATTGAAGGAGTATACTCAAGTTATTAAATTGTTTAAAGAGGACCTGTCACCCCCAAATATTAGAATCTAAGGGCAGCACTGAATGCAGCATGTCTGCTGCATTCAGGCAAGGGGTCCCCCATGTCTGATGGCGGCTGGTACCCCGAGATAAAAGTTTAGTAAAACTTACCATCTGGAGCCAAGTAGGCTGTCCCTGGTGCGGCAGCCTGTGTCTCTGTGCCACCTCCCTGCTGCCAATCACGTCCTCTTTGCTCTGTCTGTGCTGGTGACGGAGTAGGTAATGTTATCTCAGCCTCCGGCTGCCTGTCCCACCTCCTGCTGTGACATCAAATCATTTCCCCACCCAGCTGCATGTTATGCTATGGAGCTGGGCGGGGAAATGCTCTGACATCACAGCAGGAGGCGGGACAGCCGGCTGTTGGGCAGGGATAAGCATTACCTTGCTCTGCCTGCGTCACCAGCACAGGGAGCAGAGACAGAGCAATGAGGACGTGATTGGCAGCAGGGAGGCGGCACAGAGACACAGGCTGCCGCACCAGGGACCGCACATTTGGCTCCAGATTATAAGTTTTACTGAACTATTATCTTGGGGTACCAGCCGCCATCAGACATGGGGGACCCCTTGCCTGAATGCAGCAGACATGCTGCATTCAGAGCTGCCCTTAGATTCACATCCATGGGGTGGTGACAGGTCCTCTTTAACTCAGACAGCATGAAAAGAAACAAGTTTGCTTTTGACTTGATTTTTTTTATCTGACATCTTTCTCTTATGAGAGCTTTAATTTTTTATAGTGTACAGCTAGTTTCCATGGAGCTTGTCCACTAGTGCCCCCTGACCCTGGCCAAGGGTGTGCTGTAATTACATTCCAGGAGAGTGGTCACCTCCTGATATCCCAGCCACCTTTCTCGAGTCCTTTATCTCCTATACAGTTATCTTCTCACCTCCGTACCTTCCCTCTCAGCTGCCAACTAGTGGCATTTATAAATTTTGCAAAATCACCCGCCTGCAGCATTTCCAGCTTTTAGAGCAAGTCTCCTACTCACAGCTCAGCTCAGTCTTACTGTCTTCAAATGCCTTGTTTTCTTTATGCTCAAAATATTAATACTACTGAGACTCTATACTCCGGAGTTATGAGACCAAGATAAATGTTTTTAGGAACTGATGGCCTCAAAACTGTATGGCATTGTAAAAGTGAGGAGTACAAAGAAAAAAAGCACGGTGCCTACAGTGAAACATGGTGGTGACAATGTCCTTATTTGGGGCTACATGAGTGCTGGTGGTGTTGGGGAGCTACATTTCATTGATGGGATCATGAATTCACAGATGTACTGCTCTATATTGACAGAGAAGATGCTACCATCACCTTGTGGAGGTGCTCTTTTCCAAAACATACATCTAAGGCCACTATTGCGTGAATAAAGAACAGGATGAAAGTGATTCAGTGGCCAAGTGTCTCCTAACCACAACCCAATCAAACACCTATGGGGAATTCTGAAGAGACAAGTTGTCATCACTCTCCATCCAGCATCCTTGCTCAAAAAGAGGTCGATCTTGAAAAATGGAAAAAGATAAATGTTTCAATATGTCATCAACCTCTTCATTCCATGCCAAGAAGACCCATTGTTGTCTTTAAAAATAATGGTGGAATAGAAAATACCAGATGTAGTTGATATTGATATTGGCCGCTTTACACGTCCCGATATCGTTGTCCAACAACGATAAAAAGTCACGTGGTTCGTGCGTTGGCGCCAATATCGTTCGTGCGTTGTGTGGTGTTAATGACCAATTCGATGCAAGAACGATGCCAAAATGATATTGGGGGGGGGAATTGTGCAGGCTCTCCAACTGGCCGATATTGGATGGACGATCTGTGTGACAGCCCAACAACGATTTGGAGCACAACTTCCCCTATTCACTCCCATGTTAAATGGTCGTTCCCTGGGTCGCTCGTACGAGGGGGCGTATACATCGCAGTTGCATTGCATGCCGATATCTCCCTGTGTGACAGCTCCTATGCAATCTTGGATTACTGCCAAAAATGTGCGCGCTCCCAGGCCATTGTATCCAATATCGGGACGATATCGGGACGTGTAAAGCGGCCATATGGGGTGACTTCATTTTTGGGTCAACTAATTTGAGTGTAACTGAAGAGTTTGTAAATGAAGTGTATCATTAATTTCATGTTATGGGTTATAAATATTTTATGAAGCTCAATCTTGTCAAAATTTAAGAAATAGTTTTTGTATTCAGTGAGATATTGATTAAAATCTTACTTTTCAAAAGGGGTGTACTCATTTTTTTTCTGGGCCTCATGTGTTCAATTGAAGCTCTTTGTTTCATGACGTGTTAGCAGCTAAACATGACCATTTTAATTCCTAAACCTGTACTAAAGAATTACACCAAACATATCTAAATAGTACACCAATTCAGCCATCAAGCTAAGATAGTACACGCACCTGTAACCCTTCGATGGCTAGTCTGAGGATTGATGGGGTAAGCTTGGAGGCTTGCTTGAAGGAAAAATTGCTCCAGTCTATGATTAAAATGAAGCCATTGATCTGAAGCTCTTGGTCTTCTATTAGAACTTCGAGCGAAAGGAGAATGGCACGCAAGATGTCCACAAAGGAGTTCCTTAATAAAAAAAGATATATGGTTAAGAAGTGACTCATAAAAGGCTTATCTTGAGAAAATGTATCCTAATAATTGAAATACTGAAATTGCATGCAATGATTACAAGATACATTTATGTCAATTATATCCAAGAGGGAAACTTTGATGGAAAGAAGGGCACAGGTGGGCAACTCCAGTCCTCAAGGGCCACAAACAGTGCAGGTTTTCAGGATTCCCTTAGCATTTGACTATTGGTAATTTAGTTTCCTGCACAGGAGATGGTTTAAACCCCTGTGCAATACTAAGGAAATCCTGAAAATATGCACTGTTTGTGGCCCTTGAGGATAGGAGTTGCCCACCCCTCTCCTAGGGGTATGATGCATTCCACATCCTTTTTAGTCTGTCTTCAGACACGAGAGGACTTGTACCCCAGTGAAAACTATAGTATGTAGTATTCCTAAATGTGAATATCACCAGAGTGCTTTTTCAATATTTTTGACGGTCAGGTGTGTTTTTTTTTTTAATTGCATTTCCAGTGTTTTTAGGGTGTCTTCTGCTCTGGTATTTTCCAGGCTTGCTTTTTAAATTAATTTCATCAATGCAGAAACTTCCAGAAATTTTGAATTAAAATGTCATGAACAAGGTCAGAAAGATGCCTGAGCCTCTGGGCATCATTTGAGCTCTCCCTTTGATTTGCATGAGAAAGTATATTACATCTGTAGAGTCAAAGAGAATAAGATGGCTTCAAAATGTTTGAGCAGCGCTGAAAAATGCAGGGTCTCCTAGGTCTGGCAAAATAGACAGAGCAAGAGTGAGATGGGGGTGCAAGGGTTCATGATGCCACAGTTTGTGTAATTCATGAAGAGCTGTGACATTCCTTACACCATGTGACGTGAGCCCTCGGAGAGCGAGTACCGAATAATGCTGGAACGGCGTCGGCACTGGAGGTGAATATAAGTGTTGTATTTTTTACTGGGGGCAAATATAGGGATTTAGAATGGGTTGTATAAGTAATGGACAACCCCTTTAACATATACATCTTATTTTGTTAAAATTCTTACAAATTTTCCACAAGAGGCTGTAATTGTCAGACTTATCCTTAATCATATTCTACAGCTTCCTTCTCCAAGATGCTAGTCAATGGTACAGAAGACCCTTGTTCTTCATCCTCTGTCAGCCCATAATGGATGTGTTCATAAAGTGGAATCTAAAATAGGCTGACAGGGGCTGAGACCCCCGTGTCACTGTGTGGAGGGCTTACAACTATGTAAGGGGCCCTCTCCAAACCCCTTATAGCGGTTATGGGCAATGTACACATTAAGCCACTAAGCAGTAGTGTTTCCTCTCCCCTCTCACCACCTTGTGAAGATCAATATGCCGTGAAGATGGCTATCCACGGCACATACAGCACCCCTCCCCGCTGCAGCTCATGTACATGGAGAGATGGTGTCACATCCTATGTGGCTGTGAGGCTTAGTGTGAGAGATTGCTACTGGCTGTTGGACCCTAAATTCAGGATGTTTATTGCCCAATGCTATGATACAGTAGGTCCACGAATAATAACGTCATACTAAATAACCATGTATTTCAAACCATAATATGGTGACTTTCGTGGTTAATGAGTTCACCACAGGGGCTGACATGGACCAATATCTCATCATAATGCACAAGTCCACTTGTTTAGGAGGTTAGTGGGCCTCCTTAACTCGTGGGTCCCTGTGTGTCTGCACAGATTACAGTAATGTTATGTTCCCCCCCATCTACACCAATTACAGTATATAATATTTTTTAAAGCACCACTCTGGGGATTCTTTTTTTGAGCTCTGGATTAGTGCTTCTAATGTAAGGTCCCCGATTCTTGTCTTATACTCACCTGCCGGTGTCTTCACTTTCTGTCACCGCAGCTCTGGTCCCAATTTGTGACCACAACTTCTGGCTGCCAAAAGTCAGAGGTAACAGTCACAAGGGCTCAATGTACGGTAAGTCTATGAGTGCAAGAAAGAGGCTTGCATTGAAAAGTGACCTCCAGTTTGCTCCAGAGAGGTTCGACAGGAGCGGTGGCAATAGAAGATGAAGACAGCGGCAGGAAAGTATAAGGTTACATGCAGGGAGCTTGGAATTGAAGCAGCACTCTAACAATACAATAACACAAAACTCTGGAGTGCTGATTTACACATTAATCTTTAGAACACTAGATTCCAAAACCTAACATTTTGCTCTGAACTCAGATGCATTAGTGAGGCATGGCCAAGATGGGGTTAAATGTTTAGAAATGATATAACATTTTCTGTTGACATCTTGTTATACTCTGAAGTATCTGATGGTTGACTTGTATGGATGTTCCTAGCTATAATAACAGACATTGATTTTGTCTGAAGCCAATTCTACCTAACTGGTCCTTACAGAAACGTCTAATAATTGATTTTTCAATCAGGACACAATGTTGCAAATAATAGAAATGACAATTCTCATCAACTATTTCCATGGTCAATAAAATATCACACCGAACCTACATATATCTACTGTATGTTATATAGGAGGACTTTGCAATTTGCTGTGACATTTAAATGAACATACTGTACATCAAAGCTTATGTGTCACTATCTTCAAAGTGACAATGAATACTATCTAATAAGATTTTCTTTCTGAGAGATGCACGTAGCTTGTATGGCAAAGCCTGGAGCAACCCATAGTTTGGACGGTCATATACTGCAGTCTTTGTGGGTCACCTTACGTATAGAGATGAAGTAATGATTTATACAAATTTACATTTTTTTCTTCCAAGAGTATGTATGAAATCTTGCAGAAAAAAACCCTACCAATGAAATTAGAGTTATATGTTTTCTGATCGTAAATTGAAAAACAGAGCCATGTAACACAGCAATGATCAATTTCAGTTTCTTTCGTTTACAGAACCTCACTGGTGATCATAGGTTGTCCAATGTGTTCATGGCTTGCATTGTGTACCATCCTAGCTCCACACTTCATCTATGATTGACAGGTTACTAACTAAAGAGTTCATGGAGAGCAGGAGTAATAATCACTTACATTTCATGAAGACATTGGAGTCATACTAACAATGGGCAGCACAAAGTGCCCTGGACACAATAAGATCATCTAAAATAGTAAAGACAAGGGTGCAATGGGTTTTATCATCTTACTGCTATGAATGTATGCAGTGCATTAAGTGCTCACCTTAGAAAGTTGTGAGAACCCACAACCAGTATTTGTGTATCAACCAGCTGCCGCAGGATCCACCACCCCAGGGATGGCCGTGTGATATCCAAGGGCAATAGACCAATACGATCCGCGCTGCTGTGTATAAGATCACAGACATCCATGGTATATAAAATGGTGCTCGTTATTTCATTCCGACGCGTTTCAAGGTCGACCCGACTGTTATGGATTAATATTAATAATATTAATAAATTGCCTACTCCTGACCAAATTGATATAGACCAAGTGCCAGCGATAAAAATGTATGACACCAGACGCATATAGTCAGATGTACACTCTCCTTGGTCATTCCAAAGTGCAATCCCAAGTTACCTTTATTTTAAGAGGCATGAGGTTTTCCTCAGTAAGGGGCTCGGCCAGCCCTACTCAGATGTATTCATTGGTCACTGGGTTGGATAATGGGCTAGTCCATGGGTGGATCCATGAAGTCATCAGGGGGTGTGGTCTTGATCGAGTATGTCCAGGTTGGTCAGTCCTTCTATGGAATTTAGCTTCTTTCAGGAACTTCCTTGTTGAACAGGATGTTGTCATAGATCTAGTCCAAAATGATATTAGACACAGCACCAGTAATATACAATTGGGTTCTTTTTTACTTTACCCAATCCATAGGGCGCACGTCACTCCAGGAAGTTCCACCTGGATATATTCCATACATAAGAGCAAAGGACAGCGCCTCAAATGTTAATGGTAAATTCAAAACTTCATACAATCAAAGGCATGCGTCTATTGTTGCCATAGAAACCTCACATTGAATCATGTCCCAGAACGACTTGGAGATGCGGCTCCTCCAATCCCCCGCTCTCTGCTTCTGCACATGCAGGAATCTCTCTCCTTTTATTGGTTCCCCTCACTGCTGTACTACGCAGGCATCGGCATTCTGTATTCCCGGCTTCAGCGTTACCATGGTATCGTCATGTTCACACACTACTCCTTCAGCGAGCATGCGTTGAGTGTGTTGAACCTGGTGCTTTCTTTCAGCTAGTCCGCAAAGTTAATATTTAAGGCAAACCAAACAGTATCCAACCAATTCTGTATAAATAGAACAGGAGCACTAATTAATCCTCTCTCCATGTCAAACACGTATATATAGAGAGATTTTTTCAGGGCTGTCATTTAGGGACGTAATACAACTAGATCAGGGGCAAATGTGGATGGTTATATATCCTCCTATCTAATATATAAAACCCGAAGCCACTTCCGTCTTCAAAGGACAAAAATGACGTCACACGACGGAGGTGGTTTGGGCACTACACCCGCTCAGGGTGATCCAAGATGGCGGCGAGCGGTGGCGCTCTAGCGCCCACTGCGAGCCACTGTCAAAACGGCGAGCTGTGGGCGTGGTAGCGCCCACCAGACCCCCGAACGGTGGGTGCGAGAGCGCCCACTGTGAGCCGCCATCCCGCCAGCCTCCCCTGTTCCTCTGCCCTCCAGACTCCCCTGTTCCTCTGCCCTCCAGCCTCCCCTGTTCCTCTGCACTCCAGCCCCTCCCCTGTTCCTCTGCCCTCCAGCCTCCCCTGTTCCTCTGCCCTCCAGCCTCCCCTGTTCCTCTGCCCTCCAGCCTCCCCTCTTCCACTGCCCTCCAGCCTCCCCTCTTCCTCTGCCCTCCAGCCTCCGCTCTCCTCACCCCTCCAGCCTCCGCTCTCCTCACCCCACCTCACCGCCCAGCCTCCGCTCTCCTCACCCCTCCTCACCCCTCCACCCTCCGCTCTCCTCACCCCTCCAGCCTCCGCTCTCCTTACCCCTCCAGCCTCCGCTCTCCTCACCCCTCCAGCCTCCGCTCTCCTCACCCCTCCAGCCTCTGCTCTCCTCACCCCTCCAGCCTCTGCTCTTCTCACCCCTCCAGCCTCCGCTCTCCTCACCCCTCCTCACCTGTCCAGCCTCCGCTCTCCTCACCCCTCCAGCCTCCCCTCTCCTCACCCCTCCAGCCTCCCCTCTCCTCAGCCCTCCAGCCTCCCCTCTCCTCACCCCTCCAGCCTCCCCTGTCCTCACCCCTCCAGCCTCCCCTGTCCTCACCCCTCCAGCCTCCCCTGTTCTCACCCTTCCAGCCTCCGCTGTCCTCACCCCTCCAGCCTCCGCTGTCCTCACCCCTCCAGCCTCCGCTCTCCTCACCCCTCCTCACCCCTCCAGCCTCCGCTGTCCTGACCCCTCCAGCCTCCGCTGTCCTCACCCCTCCAGCCTCCGCTCTCCTCACCCCTCCAGCCTCACCCCTCCTCACCCCTCCAGCCTCACCCCTCCTCACCCCTCCAGCCTCACCCCTCCAGCCTCCGCTCTCCTTACCCCTCCAGCCTCCACTCTCCTCACCCCTCCAGCCTCAGCTCTCCTCACCCCTTCTCACGCCTCCAGCCTCCGCTCTCCTCACCCCTCCAGCCTCACCCCTCCTCACCCCTCCAGCCTCACCCCTCCTCACCCCTCCAGCCTCCGCTGTCCTCACCCCTCCAGCCTCCGCTCTCCTCACCCCTCCAGCCTCACCCCTCCTCACCCCTCCAGCCTCACCCCTCCAGCCTCCGCTCTCCTTACCCCTCCAGCCTCCACTCTCCTCACCCCTCCAGCCTCCGCTCTCCTCACCCCTCCATATGCAATGTACAGTATGTGTATATATGTGTGTATGTAATATAATTTGTGAATGATGTGTGTGTATATATATATTTCTACATCATTATAGATTTGCATGTGTGTACATATAATGTGTGTGCATCTAATATATAAAAGCCCAAGGCACTTCCGTCACTTTGTCCGCACTTCCGTCACTTTGTCCGCACTTCCGTCACTTTGTCCACACACACACACATACACATACACACACACACACTCCGCTATACTTACCGCCGACCCTGCGTCCGCCGCCTAGATCCTCAGTCGACATGTCGCCGCCCCCAAACTACTGGATCCAATATGGCGTCCAGGAAGTCTCGCGAAACTTCCCGGACGGCATATTGGATCCAGTCGTCCGGGGGCAACGACATGTTTTGTCCAAGATGGCGTCTGGGAAGTCTCGCCAGACTTCCCAGATGCCATATTGGATCCAGTCGTCCGGGGGCGGTGACATGTTGACTGAGGATCCAGTTGACTTCCGGCGGGGAAGACGCAGGGGCAGTGGTAAGTATAGCGGAGTGTGTGTATGTGTGTATGCGTATGTGTGTGTGTATGTGTGTGCTGACCACTCTGCCCACGGCGCTGCGATGACCACTTTGGCCACGGCGCTGAGATGACCACTCTTCCCACAGAGCTGCGATGACCATTCTGCCCACGGCGCTGCGATGACCACTCTGAGCCACCGCACTCGCTGTGATGACCACTCTGAGCCACCGCACTCACTGCTAACCACTGAGCCACCGCACTCACTGCTAACAACTGAGCCACCGCACTCACTGCTAACCACTGAGCCACCGCACTCACTGCTAACCACTGAGCCACCACACTCACTGCTAACCACTGAGCCACCACGCAGTGCTAACCACTGAGCCACCGCACAGTGCTAACCACTGACCACTGCGCAGTGCTAACCACTGAGCCACCATATACTCTGCTACCCACTGAGCCACCTGTATACACACAATTCATTTCACTGCACTCCCCTAACTATTAGTAAATAAACCATATATGGATTCTAGACTACCCGATTCTTTAGAATCGGGCCGCCATCTAGTATTAATATAGTACTCCACTACCTCCACATCACATCAGTAATACAGATTAATACATCATTATACAGGGGCAAATGCAGATGTTTTTATATACTCCTATATTACTATAATACTGCACTACCTCCACATCACATCTGCTCTACAGATCAATATATCATTATACAGCTACCATAATTGACCCCAATCCAAGCTTATCAAGTTAGAACTTATTACAGCATAATGGGAGTTGTGCATTGAAACTGTCCATTTCTGACTTAAACACAAAATATTTAGGGGTCCCAGTCTACTTACTTCACTCCACCCCATATTTCTCTCCTTCACTAACCAACCCTTATGTACCCCAAATAAATGGGCTTACATTTGACCAGTCATATACAGTGGGACTGTAAATTCAAGGCACCACTCACCCCACGCCTCATATATCTCTAAAATATAGCTGTTGACAATTAATCTATCTCAAAAAATTCTTCTACAGATATATATAGAACAAACCACACATCTCATACATTTGTCAACCGCACAATATCTACTATATAATTGTGTAATGGCCACTTCCGTCTGAGGCCGAAATCATGCACCGCAGACTGAAGTGGCCAGTATGCAAAAGAGCAGGGGGTGGCGCTCCTCAAACACCCCCCCCCCCCGCTCCTCCTGGCCCCCGCTCCTCCACAGTAAAAGTAAAAATAAAAAAATCCTCAGTGAGCGGAGCAGGCAGGAGGAGTGGAGGGGGCAGGAGGAGCAGAGGGGACAGGAGGGGCAGGAAGAGCCGAGGGTGCAGGAGGAGCGGAGGGGGCAGGAGGAGCAGAGGGAGCAAGAGGGGCAGGAGGGGCAGGAGGAGTGGAGAGGCAGGAGGAGCAGAGGGGGCAGGAGGAGCAGTGGGGGCAGGAGGTGCAGGAGGGGGCAGGAGGAGTGGAGGGAACAGGAGGAGTGGAGGGGGCAGGAGGAGCAGGAGGGGTAGGAGGAGTGGAGGGGCAGGTGGAGTGGAGGGGGCAGGAGGAGTGGAGGGAACAGGAGGAGTGGAGGGGGCAGGAAAAGCAGGAGGGGCAGGAGGAACGGAGGGGGCAGGAGGAGCGGAGGAGGCTGAGGGGGCAGAAGGAGTGGAGGGGGCAGGAGGAACGGAGGGGGCAGGAGGAGCGGTGACAGGAGGAGAGACAGAGGAGCGGTGACAGGAGAAGCGAGGGCAGGAGGAATACGGGGGAGGAGGGGTGGTGAAAGGAGGAGAGATGGAGGAGTGGGGACAGGAGGAGCGGTGACAGGAGGAGCACAGGGCAGGAGGAGCACAAGGCAGGAGGAGCACGGGGCAGGAGAAGAGACAGAGGAGCGAGGACAGGAGGAGCGGGGAGCAGGAGGAACGTGGGGGAGGAGGAACATGGGGCAGGAGGAGCAGGAGGCAGGAGGAGTGAGGACAGGAGGAGTGGGGGGCAGGAGGAACGTGGGGGAGGAGGAACATGGGGCAGGAGAAGCGAAGGGCAGGAGGAGACACGGAGGAGCAGGGACAGCAAGATCGGTACAGGAGGAGAGACGGAGGAGCGGGAACTGGAGGTGAGACGGTGGAGCGGGAACAAGAGGAGCGGGGTCAGGAGGAGAGACAGAGGAGCCAGGACAGGAGGAGAGATGGAGGAGTGGTGACAGGAGGAGAGACGGAGGAGAGGTGACATGAGGAGCGGTGACAGGAAGAGAGATGGAGGAGTGGGAACAGGAGGAGCGGTGACAGGAGGAGAGATGGAGGAGCGGGGACAGGAGGAGAAACAGAGGAGTGGGGACAGGAGAAGCGGTGACAGGAAGAGTGGTGACAGCAGGAGAGACGGAGAAGCTGGAACTGGAGGAGTGGGGACAGGAGGAGAGACAGAGGAGCGGGGACAGGAGGAGAGATGGAGGAGTGGGGACAGGAGGAGTGGTGACAGGAGGAGAGTAGGAGGAGCGGGGACACGAGGAGCGGTAACAGGAGGAGAGATGGAGAAATGGGGACAGGAGGAACGGTGACAGGAGGAGAGAAAGAGGAGCGGTGACAGGAGGAGTGGGGACAGGAGGAGAGACGGAGGAGCGTTGAAGTTCACTCATGTTGACTGAACAAGTTCTGTCAGTCAAAGTGTATCAACTACATACATATTCTAGAATACCCGATGCGTTAGAATCGGGCCACCATCTAGTACACTTATAAACTTGAGCCCGCCAAGCTTACCCTTAGATTACTACACCCATAGGGCAAGCAAAATTGATGTATATCATGTCCACTCGAGGATATGTTTAGAAGTGCAATATCTCCACAACAGTCATAGGTTCACGTAGAATAAAACATCCTACATGACACAATGTGGTGTTTCTATGACAACAATAGACGCATGTCTTTGATTGGATGAAGGATTTGTTTACATCTTCAGATCACGGACATTATCTTTATGTTTATAAGACATTCAGTATATCGATGTGAGCGATCTATGGACTTGTGAATTCCATGAGTGATGGACATTGCTGGGAGATTAACTGGGATGTTTTTAGATGTAGGTAAAACTATGTATTAGATTAAGTGTTTGATATACTACCTAATTGGCTGGCATAATGATGGGTGTGTGTTTACCACTATAAAAGGGTATTATTTGCTTGTCACTGTGAGCTTGATAAAGACCATATGTTCTGGTCGAAACGTCGCTGGTATGGACTGGAAATAAAGAAGTTTTGAATATACCATCAACATGTGAGGCGCTGTCCTTTGCTCTTATGTAGTCATAGATCCAGTTACCATCTTACATATCAGGGGCATGCTGGCTGTGCCATTACACAATATTTATTCTGGGTCAGCTAATTTCACTTTGGTGGTACGTGGCCCTAATTTTTTTGAAATGTGTAGGCTCGTCTTTGGATTAATGTTGAAGCTTTAAACACTGGGCAAGGCTTTGCCCCAGTTATCCATAATGCACAATGATAAAAATTTTAACTCTGGGGAAATTATGGCACTTTTCCTGGTGTCTGTCCCTAATTTGAGCTGTTTTGGCAGCTTTTGTGCCTCTTTTAAGGTATTTTCTATGCCCTTGATTTTGCCTCCCACTGATTCCCATGGAATTCGGAAGTTTGATAAACAGTTTGTCAAAGAGTTCAGCAAACATATGCCTGTGGCGCTGAAAGGTCACAATATTAAGCTTTGAAGCAAGGAAAGGTACCCACCTCAGGCGACACACGCGCACAACACTTTCCCAACTCCAGGCCAGAAGAGGAAGCTCTACACCCGAGTTCAGGGCAGATCCCCTATAAGTTCAGGTCTGGAGGCAGGGTCAGGCAGTTCAGTTCCTAGGAGGACTGTAGAAGACATTCTACGGTTTAGAGCCGTGCTAGGCCCGTCTGAGGAAGCTGACTAGCCAGCGTGAGGGACCCAAGGTGAGGGTCTGAGGGACGTGGAAGAGTAGGTGTGGGGAATGGAGCAGAGCCAGCTCGCCCCAGCATCGCGCGCATAACGGACACCAGAGTCCGAGGTCGCAAGGGACTCTATGCCTAGCAACGGGATGTCGGAAGGAGACAAGTGGAGGGAGGAGAAGTTTGGACAGGAACCGGTTAGGGGAGGAAACAAAAGGACACAACACCAAGTTCACAGAGACCAGTCAGCCGAAAGACACCAGAGAGTCAAGTTCAGTCAGAGGGAGAGGAGAGAATACCATCATACAAGACTGAGAGGACACGGACCTGGCAGCCTGTACCACCTTGAAGCTTGTCAAGGTCTCGGGCTGTAGACCATGGTGAGAGAAGGAAGGAGTCCAAGCTGTGCTCGAGTCAGTGGGGTTACTGAGGGACTGGGCCAGAACCAGACTGCCGGCTCTGCGGAAGTGGCCAGGAAGCTCTATGCTCCAACCACAAATCCTAGAGGGTGCGGGGCCTTTATCTCCCGCGACCCAACCTCCAGTGCAGCAAAAGGAAGGCCACCGTATTAGGATTAGGGGACCAGGCAGGTTGTCCACTGAAAGCCCATAGCTGCTGGACCATAGCTAGCATGTGGACAGACCGAAAAGGCCCATGAAAGGGACATAAAGGGGGGTGATTTTGATGAGCCATCCCCGCTGCTTAGACCACACCAGAGCCGCCACTGTACTGTCTGTAAACTAACCATCTGCTGAGAAAAAGAGTAAACCTGGTTAAAAGGTCTATGCTGCGTGAGACTGTGATTACTGCGCCTGAAGGGAAATAGATTGATTTTGTGAACCGGCAACAGGAGACTGCCTGATTGAATTGTGAACCCTACACCCCTGACGAGTCCTGAATTACAATAGACTTCATGGTTACCCTGGGGACTTTCTGTTCCCGTGGAGAGCTGAACCATCCTCGCTGCTACTCCCATCATCCCCAGAGTTCTCGACTGCAGCAGCGGCTATCCTGGCCGCATTCCACGGGTGGTGTCACAACACTCTTTTATTTTTGTTTTCATTTTATTTTCTCCATTTTTCCAACTTCCCTTTTTAACTGCTCACCCAACGAGGGGATCACGGACCGGGTCACCCCACAGCACCAGACAACGACGAGAGGGCCCGGTTCCGAGTACTCCACGGTCCCCACCAGGGGCGAGTCATGCCCATTTGGCGACTTGAACCAAACCTGAACTTTAAAAGTTTTGCTCATCTCTAGTGGGCAGAGGAAAATGCCTAGCCAATCCACAGTTTGCTTCAAACGATCACCAGAATTGGGAGACAAATTGTACTCCCCTTGTGACGAAATGGACTCCTTCAATGTCGAACATACGATGATTTTTTATGTAACCCAGACAGTATTGTATTTTGGTATGCAAACTTGTGATAGCCAACTCGATGTTCCTAGAGTCTTGTAGATGTCTGTTAGTATTTATTTTAACATGTGTAATGCAATTATCTCTCCTCTAGGTCAGAGGGATTTAATCCTGTTAGAATGCCATGATAGTTAGGATGTGGATTGTTGACACTATGTAAATAGCCTCAGTAACCAATGTTTAAATGTCATTGATTGCAGACTAAATGTCTCCTATTAACATTCCATTGCATGGCTATGTCAAGGAGTATGGCTGGGTTCACATTTGCGGACCCCTCCGCAGCGTTCTGCGGAGGGGATCCGCAATGTGACCGCAGCGGCCGCAAGCTCCTATCTTTATAATGGGAGCGCACGGTGCTGCGCTTGACCGCGCATGATCGTGCGCACCCATTCACTCCTATATATGATCTGTGCGCAGGCATCCACACAGTCTCGTCCGCACCAGGGATGCGACATGTTGCATTCCTGGTGCGGACGAGACTGTGTGATTTGTGCACAGGCATCCGCCTGCGCACAGATCACATATGGGAGTGAATGGGTGCGCACGGTCATGCGCAGTCAAGCGCAGCGCCGTGCGCTCCCATTATAAAGATTGGAGCTCGCGGCCGCTGCGGTCACATTGCGGATCCCCTCTGCAGAACGCTGCAGAGGGGTCCGCAAATGTGAACCCAGCCTAAGTGGCTCTCTCTTGCCTGGAATGCAATATGACTAAAAATGTTTATAAAAGGATTCAAAGCGGGCCAATAAGAATACAGTCTTATTCCACCAATCGTCAACTCCCCAATATCCTGCATTGAGGGCTGAAGGTATATAAGGAGACCTGTTCATTAACCAGAGTGAGTTAGATTCTGTCTAGTGCCCTCAGCCTAGGGATTTCGGTCCCAGTTAGAGTGGCACTGGACTTGATAAAGGCAGCTAATCTAGGATCTTCAGGGCCGATTGGCCGGCCATAACCCCGGCCTATGCATTTTGGTGCCGACCAAGGGGATCAGAACCTGGATTATAAAACCACAAGGACTTCAGCATCGAATTATCGGATTCGGCTGTGATGATAAAGACTGCATAAGGAAGCCACACAGGTTGGGACAATCCAATCACCTGGCTACAGACTTTGCTGTGCTATATTCTAATCCCTGGTGAGCCAGCGGAATGGTGAGACTCTGTTGCCTGTTACATTGTTGTGTTTTGCTGGTTATGTGTTATATGCTGTTAACTGTTGGGATCCAATAAAGTCTTACTATTGTGGTTCCCTCACCCTGTGTTGTCTGAGTAGTGTTCCGCCCACGGTCAAGGAGCTCAGGCGTTCTGTTTGGGGATGAGCCCTGGTCCACATTGCCTTGCTAAAGGTGGCTGGGCTAGCAGACGAGAGCACCCACTGACCCCCAGGTCTCCACAATTGGTGGTAGCGGTGGGATACTACTCTGCCTGATTTATCCAGGGGAGCTGCAGGGGACTGGTGTTCGTGGACACCATCCAAGGGCTCAACAACCAGGGAAGCATATAAGCATACCCAGCAGGCCATAGATGAGGCATTCAGGATTCGGACTTTGCCACGTCCAATCCCACCAGCTCAGCCATGGGACGAGGAACAGAGTGGATATACTATCGTCAGAAGAAACAG
Organism: Allobates femoralis; assembly: GCA_033576535.1. NCBI lineage: Eukaryota > Metazoa > Chordata > Amphibia > Anura > Aromobatidae > Allobates > Allobates femoralis. The sequence goes on from JARQOC010000005.1 coordinate 115,638,333, forward strand.
CTACTACAGAAGCTGTGTCAGCATCATCAGATCAAATTCAGGGGCACCGACACCAAGTCAGATTTGATCCAGAAATGGGTCCATTGGAGGGCCCAGAATGATGCGGAGGATGATGAGGACCCGGTTGATATTGAACCAGAGGATTTAAGTTATGTGTCACATCATGTATCCAGTGACAATCGTGAATCAACCTTGTCTCTAGCAGCTCAAGCCGAGGAGTGGTTGGACTATTTGGGGCCCAACTCCTCAAGAGAAGAGGGGGCTGCTGTGATAGGATATGTTTATGGAGTTCCATCTGCCTGACTGTTAGCAGCAACCACTCGAGAAGGATGGTTCCGCTACCCAGTAGAAGCCCCACCAGGAAAAAGGTACACATACAGGATCTGTGACTTGCCCAATCCACGGCGCTGTTATACGTGTGGACATCTTGGACATATAGACAAAGATTGTCGCCAACGCTGGGGCCCCATGCCTGGAGCTCATCTGCCAGCACAGCCAGTTCTGGTCAGTGACGCACAAGCCCCGGGACTACAAGAAACTTATTCTGTCAACACCCTGGTAAGCCCAGTTATTGTTTCTCCAGACCATGTACCATGTTCCGAATTAACCATCTTCCTGACTGAGGGTCAGTGCTCAGACATCCCTCTGGAAGGTGTGCAGCTGGCCGGGGCGAACGACCAAGGAGAGGGCGAGTTGGAGCGCATGGACAACATCTCCACCCCTGTTATTTTGGAGCCTGAGCAGGGAGAGGACAAGTTGGAGTTTATGGACAACGTCCCTATTCCTGTTGCTTTGAGAACTGACCCAGAAGAGGTTGATGTGGAGCATAAAGACAGCCCCCCCACCCCTGTTATTTTGGAGCCTGAGCAGGGAGAGGACAAGTTGGAGTTTATGGACAGCGTCCCTATCCCTGTTGCTTTGGGAACTAACCAGTAAGAGGTCGATGTGGAGCTTATAGACAGTGTCCCTACACCTGCTATTGTGGAAACTGACCCAAAACAGATCGATGTGGAGCTTATAGACCATGTTCCCATGCCTGCTATTGTGGAGACTGCCCAGGAAGAGGGTGATGTGGGATTTGTGGACAGTCTTCCCACGCCTGTTGTTTCAGGGACTAACTTTAAGGAGGTTGAATTGGGGCTCATGGATGGTCCACCCACATCTGTTGTTTTGTGTGCTGACCCAGGATAAGGACTATCCAGCCTGTTTGTCACAGTCATCACCCACATCCAGGAAGCCAAGCAGCACCCTGATGTGGATTTTGCTACCACACCTTCAGAGGATAATCCATGTTCCCTGCCCCCATCATTCTCTTCTATGCGATCAACAGTGAGTAAACCTACACAGACTGTGGCCATTGACTAGGGGGGAATTGATAGGAAGAAGTTTATGGGAGCTCAACTCCTGAATCTCATCTTAGTGCTTGCCCACAATATGTCTGCCCATCCTGGGGGAGGTAATCTGGGGGAGGTGTATAGATGCAAGCCTCGATTGCTGACTTCACCATTAAAAAAGACAATGCCGCCCAGAGGAGAAGGATGACGAGACACTTATCACATTTGACTGCCCTGTCTGGTTACCTAAGACGGGAGAGGTATGTGACGAAATGGACTCCTTCAATGTAGAACATATGATGATTTCTTCTGTAACCCAGACAGTATTGTATTTTGGTTTGCAAACTTGTGATGGCCAACTTGATGTTCCTAGAGTCTTGAAGATGACTATTAGTGTTTATTTTAACATGTGTAATGCAATTATCTCTCCTCCAGGTCAGAGGGATTTAATCCTGTTAGAATGCCATTGTAGTTAGGCTGTGGATTGTTAACACTATGTAAATAGCCTCAGTAACCATTGTTTAAATGTCATTTATTGCAGACTAAATGTCTCCTATTAACATTCCATTGTATGGCTATGTCAGTTAGTATGTGGCTCTATCTTGCCTGGACTGCAATATGACTAAAAATGTTTATAAGAGGATTCAAAGCGGGCCAATAAGTATACAGTCTTATTCCACCAATCGTGAAGTCCCCAATATCCTGCAATGAGGGCTGAAGGTATATAAGGAGCCCTGTTCATTAACCAGAATGAGTTAGATTCTGTCTAGTGCCCTCAGCCTAGGGATTTCAGTCCTGGTTAGAGTGGCACTGGACTTGATAAAGGCAGCTAATCTAGGATCTTCGGGTCCGATTGGCTGGCCATAACCCCGGCCTATGCATTTTGGCGCCGACCAAGGGAATCAGAACCTGGATTATAAAACCACAAGGACTTTAGCATCGAATTATCGGATTCGGCTGTGATGACAAAGACTGCATAAGGAAGCCACACAGGTTGGGACAATCCAGTCACCTGGCTACAGACTTTGCTGTGCTATATTGTAATCCCTGGTGAGCCAGCGGAAGGGTGAGATTCTGTTGCCTGTTACTTTGTTGTGTTTTGCTGGTTATGTGTTATATGCCGTTAACTGTTGAGGATCCAATAAAGTCTTACTATTGTGGTTCCCTCGCCCTGTGTTGTCTGAGTAGTGTTCCGCCCACGGTTAAGGAGCTTGAGCTTTCAGTTTGGGGATGAGCCCTGGTCCACGTTGCCTTGCTAAAGGCGAATGGGCCAGCGGACGAGATCACCCACTGACCCCGGGTCTCCATACCCTTTCAGACACAATGTTAGGAGGAATTTCATGCACCTCACAACATGATTAATAGACAACCTGGTGAATGTCTCTGTATTAAGTAACCCTGATAAAGGAACTAAATGAGCTTTCTTACTGAGAGACAGAGGTAAATGCATCATTAAATCCATGGCCAAATGAGTCCATGGAATTTTAGAATAGGACCAATTCCCCAGCCGGACGGTTATGACAAAAATTAGTACAGGCACAAACCTCACGGGGGAAACAAAATTTTGAATATCATTATGCATGGACAGTCACAAAAGAGTCTAACGATGACTTTTTGCATAGCCGTGACCCCAGGGTGACAGTTTAGAATAGAATCATGAAACTCTTGTAACAGATCTTAGATAGGTATAAACAATTTAGACCCAGGAGTAGCAGAAGAATCTCTGCTTGCAACTCCAAGGACACCAAAGAAACCACAATGCCATGAGGAGGAATGAGGAATGGGGGTTCTAGAGGTGACACAGCATCAAGACTGCATGATAATACATCAGCCTTCACATTTTTGTATCACAGCAGACCCTCCACTTTAGCAGAATATGTTTGTACAAAACCCAGACATCTTTTATGACAGTTGTGGCTTCACTTAACAATCTCTTACTGACACCAATTGATAACAAGATTATGAATACACGGCCTTCACTCACACCCCACACTGGGGATTATGATGAAATACGGTAGCACTCTATGGGCTAGATCCTTTATGATCCCCCTTGTTCTAGGCTGTCGCTGATCTTGAGCCATCCAGATTTTGCTCCCGTCCTTCAGGACAAAGATGTTTCGCTGTTGGATCGAAGCGAGAAGGGACAGAGTGGAGACTTTTGGGGAGGGGTCTGAATGGCCTTCCTTGGCCACCATCAGAACATGGGACAATCCGATCTCGCTGGGATGGTAGAGATGTCCGCAGCTGTGTCATTTTCTAGGCACACTACCACCGAAGTGATGTTACGTTCGCCCTAAAACACAATTGGAGGTGCTCTGCACGGATTCGGATCCTCTCAGACATACATTGTCTCAGGTTTACTCAATGTTGGTGTCCCCCCCAGATCAGTGCCCTCCTAACTTTATAACACAAACACAATGGGAATCCGTCCTAAAAGTCAAATTTCCTGAGATGCAGATGTGGTGCCCCACTGGTTGGAGTATCACGGAGTGGTGCTGCACCCACTAAAGAGTGTGTAGTATTCCTGTGACCAAGGAATTGAGATGCTGCATGAGGGACCCTCATAACACCCATTCAAACACACACACTCTAGAGCAGGGGACCGTGGGTCGACCCGCTGTAAGTAGGAACCAGTCCCTGGCAGGAGCTCAGGAGAGCGAGGACAAGTGATTGGAGGAGAGAGAGAGCTCCGCTGGGGAGCGAGGAGTAGACGACGGCGGAGGAACCATCGGGACAGAGGGGAATCCTAGAGGCACCAGGTGTTGGGTTCGCCCAAATCCGTACCTGGTACGACCGGAGGGATTCAGTCCCGGAATCGAGGATTGACACCGAGTACGGTGCCGGTGTCCATCCCCAAGCCACCAAACCGGAGGTCCGAGCTTCTTTAGGAAGTCGAGCCGAACACCCGGCACACCCAGAAAAAGGCATTGTATAAGGTCTAGGGGGCACCCAGAAAGAGTGCTCTGCCGAGAGATCCCTAGGAGATGGCCTCCGGGGAGGTAACAGGCCTGGGTGATGTGGGATCAAGGGGGATGGGTGGATGTTCTGGCTGAACTGTGCCTTGTTGTTTGCGGTATCAAGAGGTTTCTGTTACAGATATATGCTTAACTATGTCTAGGTTTAACGGTATATGGTTAATGGGAGTTTATCGCTGTCTGTAAACTGGGGGGGGGGTAAGGGGAGTGGGGGGGTTTATGGAGGGTTAGGACGGTCATTTGAGTCGTATTTTGGTTAATTATGCTATTGAGATGATATTGGAAAGGGAGGAGGGGGTGGGGTAGGGGACAGGGATGTGGGTTTAAGTATGTAAAAATTTGGAATATATGTGGTGTCTCTAAGATGTTTGCAAAATTATTATGTCTAATAAAAAATATCTGGTTCAAAAAAAAAAAAAAAAAGGAGATGGCCTCTGGCTCTGCGCGTGGGAGCGCTAAGGAAGACAGGAGATCGAGCTCAGGAAGGAACCGGACAGGAACGGCAGGTACACCACCGAGAGTCCTGAGTAAAGCATCCTAAGTCCTGGTGACTAGCCAGGCCAGGCAGACCCGAGAGAACTGTGTAATTGATGATCTGCCAGTAAACTTGTACAGACTAAAAAGACTGTGTGGCATCCTTTACTATCTCCACCTGAGGAGCCGCTGACCAGAGCCTGAGGAGAACAAGTGACAAGGCCTGGTGTAGCTGCGTCCCTGTGTAAATAAAAGACTGTCTCACAACTCCCAACATCCACTACTGCCCTGGGGATCCCGATCCACCTATGGGGAGCATAACCATCTAGCTGTTCCACCATCATCCCGTAGGTCTGTCCCATAGCGCCGGTAACATTACCGGAACCGTAGGTGGTGTCATGAAACACTTTTATTTTCTTTTTATTAACTCTTTTCAGCAACCACCAGGGCCATGGTACTGGGCAATAGACCCTGTGACATCCCCAGTAAATCAACGCCCGGAACCGGGTACCCCACAGCCCTGGGGCGGGTCACAGATATCTTGCATCTGCCTCCTCACTCACAGTGCCTCTGTCAGCTCCAGACACCAAGATGTGGGATACAAACTCTTGTCACGGTAGTACAGAGTCCCTGAAAAGCTGCATTCTATGTTCCCTGAGGCTAATACTGCCTATTGGAGATGTGGGAGGGAGACTTGCTTGCTAGTCCACATTTTTTAGGAATGTGAGGTACTCAAGCCTTTTTGGCATGAGATTGCCGAACTAATGAGACAGGTTGCTGGCTATGCTGGACCTCTGACCCCTGCTTTGGCTTTGTTACACTTCAATGACGATTCCATCTTGTCCTATAAGAACTCTTTGCTTAAGTTTCTTATAATTGCCGGGAGGGCGTACATCCCCGAGTTTTGGAGCAAGGTCTCACCGTCAGTGATCTCACATTGGGTCCATAAATTCAATGAACTAATGTATATGGAGGATTTGACTGCCTCTATACATGACACTTATAGGATATTTTGGAACACTTGGGCACCTTGGATGGATTTCCAGCAAACAGCTCAATACAAGCTGCTACTTGGAGGTGTTGAGGATGAAAACCCTGACTACTGACCCTCCTATCCCCCCCTCATCACTATTCCCTTACCACTGTCCCCTATCTTTAGTACTATTTCTTCCCCTCCCTGGCCATTTTCCACTATTCTGTAAAAGCTCCTCAATTCCTAAACCTAACTATACTCTCCAATACGCTCTTTCTTCTCTTGGTGCAATTGATAGATAACGCTACATGAAGATAGTTGTGTTACCTAACTTCTTTTTTTTGATGAAGTTTATTTTGATTTAAATTTTCATCTAAAACATACATTAACAAATACATATTGTATAATACATTAAAACAGTGTTGCTAAACATCGTTTCATCTTGGCTTGAACTAAATAATTCCAATATCTGAAACTACATAAAAATTCTAATTGGCTGTGTCTAAGATCCAGAAAAGAGAAATTTTCAAGATTAGGTAGTCCAGTGAACCAGATGACCCAATGGGAGGAGTAAATAGTTCTAGGTAGCATAATATGTTCATATAGTCTTATAAGTGTATATCCTCAATGAACAATGTCCAACGAGTCCATACTTTGGTGAACGAGTCCATATTGTTGTGTAGTATAGCGGTCATCTGCTCTATAGTATATACATAATTTATTCTAGCATATAGGTCTGAAAAAGTGGGGATTGCAATCGTGTTCCAAAATTGAGAGATCAAACATTTAGTGGTAGTCAACAAGTGCATCAGTAGTCGTACTCTCGGTTTATCTAATCACATAGGGAACAAATTTAGCAGATAGGCTGATGGATTCAGGGGTACACTTTTGCAAATGACCTCTTCCACCAAGACCACCTCTTTCCAGAAAGCCTGTATTCTGATGCAAGTCCAACCCTAACTTCTTTGACTGGGTACTGTTGTTTATTTCTTTTCTTTTTCTTGTTTTCCTTTATTATAGTTCTACCCTGATTTTGTCATGTAAACTATCAGTTGACTGACTATATGTATATATAGTGCATATATATGCATACCCGGCGTGAAAAATACTGTTACATTGTATGGTTATTTATAACGGCCGGCCTATCTTCACAGATAATTTTCTTGTTGTCTTGTGAAATTTGTATTTGCTTCACTTCTTAAATAAAGAATTATAAAAACAAATTCACAGCCATGGAATCCCCTCTACCCAGCAGGTAAATTATAAGTGTTCTTTTAACACCGTGCTTGCTTGATGGTGAGTTGGACAGTCCTTGAGAAAAATTTCCAGCATAACCACAGTAGAGACAGAATCTGAGATTGCATCGATGTTTCCTCGCCACGTCAGCAGAACTGGCAGCTCCAACTTCCACTGGCTACACTTCAGATAAATGGACATGCTCAGGAGGGCTATAACAAACACCCTGTCTGTCATGAATTCCGCTATCAATACGTATGGCCTAGGTCATGGCCTCCTCCAACGAATAAGGAGCATTATTAAGAGCCAGAGCATTCTTAAGAGCTTCAGAAAGGCATCTATGGAACTGGCACCCAACAACCGCATAATTCCACTAAACTTTAGTGGATCGTTGATAGAACTCATACTATAGTCCTCAGCAGTTTGGATCCCCTTTGTCAATTTCATGATCTTTGCCTCAGCGATATGGGTCCAGTCAGGTTCATCATTCATTAACCCAAAGAAGGCATTAACAGATAGTCATTTTGGGGCTTGAGAGGATTAAGAAAAGACCCAGGTGTGAGGGCTCCATCGTAGTAGGGACATAATCATTCCCAATGGTAGGGAATCATCCACTGAAGACCGTGGTTGCAGTATAAAAAATAGGTTAGAGCTCTCTTTAAACACCCTAAACTGTTTTTTATCTTCTGATAATATCAAGAAGAACCACTACAGGTTCAGGGAGTTGCACCTAAATTTTGAGACTATTGTCATTTTCCACTCCAGTTTTTCCCATCTCTGACAAAATGGGTGGAGCTGAGATAGGATGCCACAAACTGGTGGGATCCCCATGTCAGAAATCTTACCCAAGTCACTAACTGCAGTGAGATTTAAGGCATAGCTCAACAAGGCGTACGCTACTCATGAAATACTCCAGAGTCATGAAGAGATGTGCTCGTCTTCATGAATCAGAAGTGTCTAACTACAGTAAACCCCCTCAACAAGACCTGCGTGAACAAAAACACTTTTTAAAGAATCATTGTGTTAAAATTTGTGTAGAACCACGAATTTCAGTAACTTTCATTCAAACTCGATCTTCTGCGGATTAATAATCTCTAACGACTGCTCAACCAAATGGTTCTCTGATAATTTTCAGAAAATTACAACTTTGCTAAAATAAAAGAACCTTTGAAATGGAATCTCTTGGTAGTAGTGGTCCTATGGAATTTCTGACTTAATGTAAATGTTATGCTAAGGTCGTCGAACAATACATTTACTTATTACAAATGGCTTCCCAATCTCTCCAGCATCACACTTAAGAAAATAAAAAATGTAATCAAATTCGACAACAACAACATACGGCGTGCTGCTTGGCAATTACAGTCTTGGCTGACTAAGCACATCTACATAGAAATAACTATCCAAAGAACTCATAATAATTATGCTGAAAAAACACAATCAGCTACTGGCAGATTTCATGCAACATCTCTAGATGAAATGTAAGATATAAAATGGTATTTACTATTAGGGAATAACAGTTGCAATCAGAACGCTGATAAAAAGAAAATGGAAAATTATGAATGATAATAAATCTGTAGAGAAATCCTGACTATGTAGGTCCAACTATGCTCCTTTAAACACCTTCTTTATATTACAAATATCGTCTATGATGTTTAGCTTACGTTGAAGACAATAGGCCACATTTAGCATGCTTGTGGTCCTGATAAGGGAATGTCATGAAGTTAAATGCTCCTGATCCATGAAGACATACATCTGATGGATCTGCAGCATCTGATGAGTGACGTACACCTCTGTGCTCTACACCAGAAATTTCCAGCAACTTGAGTGAGATTTATGGCAAATGAAACACCCCACTTGGCCGTAAATAAGAGGAGCTGTGGCCTCCTGCCCCCATCATGTCCCCATCCTCCTCAAGCTCCATGTCTTTTGTCGAAGCTGGGAGAAACTGGCAAAAAATACCCAAATTCGCAGGCTCAGTTCAGTAGCAACGAGCTGGTAATAGTGCAGGGTACACTGTCAGTGCATAGTGTAAGGAGATGAAGAATCCAGCTCACCATTTCAGTCTCCTATCCACATGGAGCATGGAATCAGTTCTGCCACAACCACGGTAATAATAGAAGAAAAATCAAATCAGGACATGTAGAAAATTATTTTCTTTTAATGGAATTCACAATGATGCATTACAGAAGAATGGGTGTGGGGCAAATGTGACCCATGTCAACGGATTTCAAATGAACTAGTGTTCTTAGTCATGACCAACTAGGAGCGCTAGTTTATTCAAAACACGTTGACATGGTGTAAGGATCCTTGGCATTTAGAAACCAGCGCCACGCTCCCAAGTGATGTCACAACTCTTCGTTTCAGGGAGGGGGCAGACGTTTTGGCTGTGTCTGCAGTCTCTTTCCCCTGATGCTTCATTTGCATATCACAGGATCCACTGGGATTCTCAAAGGAAGTGTCATCACAGAAGAGGTTAGGAAAAAATACAATAACAGTTAGCATAGTTAGGGAAATTTTTAATAAAAGCATATTAGAAATTAGTTTAGATTATGGCACTAAATAAATTGGGATTTAGATTTAAAATTTGTTTGGCCTTCGAATCACCCCTTTCAGTTCATGACTGAGTTCATTCTTATTTGAACATTTTGAGATTCAATTGGCTATTCAAACAAAGGAAAAACTTTCCGGGCTAATGTCATTTTGCGTTGCCATACAGCTTCCCCATAATGCCATGCAGCAATGACATCTAGAGGATTATTATACCTTATACAAAGGTAGTCAGAACCTGGGCCATGACAGACCAATGGTTCCCAGGGGAGCACAGTTTGTATGGTAGAATTGTTTACTATCTCGAGAGTCACTGGATAAGTTTCTCTCCTGTAGTGTGTAAGATCTTAGGGTTAATTATTGTGTAGATATACAGTACAAACCAAAAGTTTGGACACACCTTCTCATTCAAAGAGTTTTCTTTATTTTCATGACTATGAAAATTGTAGATTCACACTGAAGACATCAAAACTATGAATTTGCACACTCTTGGCATTCTCTTGATGAGCTTCAAGAGGTAGTCACTGGAAATAGTTTTCACTTCACAGGTGTGCCCTGTCAGGTTTAATAAGTGGGATTTCTTGCCTTATAAATGGGGTTGGGACCATCAGTTGTGTTGTGCAGAAGTCTGGTGGCTATACAGCTGATAGTCCTATTGAATATACTGTTAGAATTTGTATTATGGCAAGAAAAAAACAGCTAAGTGAAGAAAAATGAGTGGCCATCATTACTTTAAGAATTGAAGGTCAGTCAGTCCGAACAATTGGGAAAACTTTGAAAGTGTCCCCAAGTGCAGTTGCAAAAACCATCAAGTGCTACAAAGAAACTGGCTCACGTGAGGACCGCCCCAGGAAAGGAAGACCAAGAGTCACCTCTGCTGCGGAGGATAAGTTCATCCGAGTCACCAGCCTCCGAAATTGCAGGTTAACAGCAGCTCAGATTAGAGACCAGGTCAATGCCACACAGTTCAAGCAGCAGACACATCTCTACAATTGTTAAGAGGAAACTTTGTGCAGCAGGCCTTCATGGTAAAGTAGCTGCTAGGAAACCACTGCTAAGGACAGGCAACAAGCAGAAGAGACTTGTTTGGGCTAAAGAACACAAGGAATGGATATTAGAGCAGTGGAAATCTGTGCTTTGGTCTGATGAATCCAAATTTGAGATCTTTGGTTCCAACCACCGTGTTTTTGTGCGATGCAGAAAAGGTGAACGGATGGACTCTACCTGCCTGGTTCCCACCATGAAGCATGGAGGAGGAGGTGTGATGGTGTGGGGGTGGTTTGCTGGTGACACTGTTGGAGATTTAGTCAAAATTGAAGGCATACTGAACAAGTATGGCTACCACAGCATCTTGCAGCGGCATGCTATTCCATCCGGTTTGCATTTAGTTGGACCATCATTTTATTTTCAACAGGACAATGACCCCAAACATACCTCCAGGCTGTGTAAGGGCTATTTGACCAAGAAGGAGAGTGATGGGGTGTTACGCCAGATGACCTGGCCTCCACAGTAACCAGACATGAACCCAATCGAGATGGTTTGGGGTGAGCTGGACCGCAGAGTGAAGGCAAAAGGGCCAACAAGGGCTAAGTATCTCTAGGAACTCCTTCTAGATTGTTGGAAGACCATTTCCTGTGACTACCTCTTGAAGCTCATCAAGGCAATGCCAAGAGTGTGCAAAGCAGTAATCAAAGGAAAAGGTGGCTACTTTGAAGAACCTAGAATACAAGACATGTATTAATTTATAGTGTTGATGCCTTCAGTGTGAATTTACAATTTTCATAGTCATGAAAATAAAGAAAACTCAGAGGCGTGGCCTGCTACCTCATGTAAAGACAGAGGAACTTGGTGCTCCTGAGCCTAACATCAAGCGACAGGGATTTTAGCCTTTTTAAAGGCTCATATCCCTACTAAAGCGACAGGACGGAGTTGAGGAGTGCCCAAGGAACATTTTGAACCCCCTTTGAGGCACCACCAGAGGAGGATTCCTCTGGATTGGCAGGAGGCCTTAGACCACAGTGCAGTCCTGAGGAGCCATTGCTGACTGGGTCTCCTCCCCCCCCTGCTATTATCGGGATTCCAAGATTTGTAAGGATCTATGAAGAAATGGACAAATGAAAAGAGAGTCTCACAACCTTCATAACATCAGGTGAGCTCTATTCCTATACATCTGGATTTATATTCTCACTGTTCCCTGGGTGGACTCTGATCCACAGCAAAAGCATCTCCTGTCACATTCTACCCAAACAACTGAAACACAAATAACCTGTGTGTTTGAACTGTATCCAGGGAGCCACCGCTAGCAAGAGGGAATTTATTGTTGCTAAATCTTATTTACCTGCTAAAGGCATTCACTGGTGATGGGATTATCTTATCTCCTCATTGCTATTTACACAAACACTTCAGAGGCGGATTGATCTAAGCACATAGAGCAAGTCCCGGCCGTTCTGACATTCAATGCTGTAGTCTGCTTAGCAGTGTCACTCAGACAGGCTGTGGGAGCAGGGAACGCCCTCTGCTTCCTAGGAGAAAATAAAGCAGTGAGAATTACAGGGCACTGATCACCAGCTCCTCACCTGCATCCTGCTCAGATCCTGGACCAGAGACTTCTGCCAGTGACACATAAGCAGAGGAGCCTGCACCCTGGAGACTAGAGAACCTCATAGCCTCCCAAATCTCTTATTGTGGCTCCACATAGCTTTATGAGTGGTAAGCTACCAGCCAGCACTGTTTACCTCAGGCACTCAATAATCACAACATATCCAAAGGAGTCCTAATCATCTCAGCATTGCAGCTACATAGCTGTATACCCATTGCTCTTTGAGACCCCTGCACAAGGACTATAGATCACGCTCTAAGTGACTGGACTCTCTTTCTTAAGATGTCATATCACCTTTCCTGCTAACAAGAAGAAGTGACCACCGTACACCCACTCAGATAAGACCCGGGAAGCGGAGGAATCTGCAGAATCATCAGATATACTGTGTTTGTGCTTGGTACTGCATAACTGACATCAGTATAAAAGAGTGTCCAAACCACCTACCACCCATAATATATTTTCATCCTACCTGAGAAAGCAGCCAAAATAACATACCAGCCTTATTTTGATCAAGGTAACAGTTCTTCCTTCTAGTAATATAATTAATCCACACACTCACTGTTGTGGACCCATTCATATACACAAATTGAGCAGCAGGTAAATCATTCCGCTTTAGATGACTCCACACATTTGAGCCCACAATACTAACCAAACTATCAGTACTTGCTGTAAACTGCCTGTTACTCAATTTAAACTAAAAGAGATACATAGAGGAGTTATATAACACTCTGAGAAGCGAAGCGTAGAATCTCCCTCTAGACAAATAATAAAAGAGCCAGGAAATAATCCTCTAAGCCTTTACAACACCATAGATAGTCTATAACAACCTAACATTGTAAAATGCCTACAAAAAACAGAAATTCTACAAACAATAAGACAGAAATTAGTGACACCTCAAAAGAAGAGAGTATGGACCTAACCGCCCCATCACAACAAGTCCACGCAACTATACCTAAGCCAAACACTGAGAGAAACACCAAAAACATGTTGACATATGACCTCATCCTGCCACCAGAAGACACAATTGTCCAAGATAAGAAAAGAAAAGAGATGGGAAGCGGCCGTAGATCTGCCCTTGACGCGGAACTCCCGGATGACTCGGAATCAGAGGGCAGTATTTCATCATCAAGCCCAGTTAAAAAAGGAGCAAGAGGAGACTCAGGGGAGGAAGAATTCTTAGTCAACTATGACGTAGGTCAACCAATGGACAAGGATTTCTTCCATAACCTCTTCAAAACTTACAACAAATCGCTCAAGGTTGATTTAGAAGACATGAAAAATTCCATGGCAATGATAGCTTCAAGATCCGAGAGAACTGAAAGAAAAGTGGAAGACCTATCAAAAGACACAGAAAACATTAAGAAAGAACAAGATAAGCTAAAAGAAGAGGTGAAATACCTTAGAAACAAGCTGGCTGACAGTGAAGATAGAGACAGAAGAAGCAATTTAAAATTCCGAGGAATACCGGAAAAGGTTAAAGATACAGATCTATTAGCTCATGTTACGGAAATAGTCAAAACAAACGCTACCAAACCTACCAGATTTCGAATACTCATTTGAACGAGTTCACAGGCTCCCGAAACCAACCTTCTTAGCGGACGAAATCCCGAGAGACGTGATCGCAAAATTCACAACCTTTCGAACCAAAGATAAAGTCATGGAATTCATACAAAAGCACAAAGCACTACCAGCTCCCTATGATAATCTAAAAGTATACATAGACCTCTCCAAAGAGACATTAAAGAAGAGGAAAGACCTTAAACCTGTCACAGAAGTGTTGAGAAAGAACGAGATCTTGTACAGGTGGGCCCATCCAAGCAACAATCTAACTTTCACCTTCAAAGAAAAAAACATAACTATAGAGCATGCAGAGGAAGGGCTGAAAATACTCAAAGACCTGAAAATTTCCAACAACCCATCCAAGGAGGGAAAAAAAAGATGAAAACACTAGAGAATACCTGGGAAACTCCGGCTCCTGTCCCACATTAGAGCTGAGAGCACCACAGTAGGCTAAAAACACTAGCCCCAAAAGGAGACATTCACTGCAATATATCTCCAACTGTGAAATACCACAATTTCTTTTTTTCCTGTATTTATGTTTCTGTTTATTACAGTTAGACCAGTTAGTTTTAGTTCAAACGGCTCAACTACTGACACTCTAGAAAATATCACTGACAAAAAAATCTTTAAAGGTCCCGACTTAACCCAAAATACAAGCCAGAATGAAAGCATTAAATCACTACCATGACGATAAAATTTATGTCTATCAATGTCCATGGGCTTAATTCACCACAAAAAAGGTATCTCATATGGAAAGACATCTTAAAATTTAAAGCGGAAATCATAGGATTACAGGAAACTAAATTTGCCAAAGAACAAACTCCAAAATTTAACCACAGAGCATTCCCAAAAATTATCCTAGCTTCAAATAAACAAAAAAAATCGGGAGTAGCACTTATCATCAAAGAGTCAATTACTTATGAGGAATTAAAAGTGATAAGCGATCCTGAGGGCAGATACGTAATAGTTGTATGCAAATTAAACAATACATTGTACACCCTAGCTAATATCTACGCCCCCAATAAGGGCCAAATTACTTTCCTGAAAAAATTATTAACCCTAATTAGATCCCATCAGATAGGTTCCCTCTTGATATTCGGAGATTTCAACGCCATCCCTAATCCAATGCTAGACACTACAAATAAGAGGAGAGCACTTAATGTCACCCTAGACCCATGGATGAACCGCGAAGAATTATATGACGTCTTTAGATGCCTAAATACAACATCTGTTGAATTTTCCCACTACTCAGACCCACATAGATCATTTTCCAGAATTGACTTGGTCCTATCGGACATTAAAACATTAGAAAAAATTAAAGAAATAACTATACACCCCAGAATTTGGTCAGACCACTCCCCTATTACATTCGACATAACCAATACCCTCTACCCGAATAAAATTTGGAGAGCAAACTCTTACCTATTTGCCCATCCAACTTACAGCCAAAAAATTCAAGAAGAGTTAAACCATTACTTTCAAAATAATAATACGGAGGATGTCTCCATTACGACCCTATGGCAAGCACATAAGGCAGTCATTAGAGGAGTTATGATACAATTAAATGCCAGAAATAACAAATTCAAACAAAAAAAAATAGAAGACGTTTCAACTAAAATAAAAGCACTAGAAAATAATCAAGCATCTAAACCTTCATCCAACACCCATAAAGAAATACTAAAATTAAGACTTGAACTCAAATCGATCTTATCAAATGAATATGAGAGATTCATCCTAACCTCAAAATCCAACTTCCACAATCTAATGAACAAACCCTCTGGATTCTTAGCCAAAAGAACTAGAATCATCAGGTCAAAGACAAAAATACTAAAAATCAAAGACAGTGACAATAAAACCTATAAAAGCCCAAAGGAAATTTCAAAACAATTTGAAACGTTCTACCAAAATTTATACAACTTAAAAGACAACGGAGAAGAGTATAAACCATCCTCTGAATCAATTAAGGAATTCCTGGATTGTGTTAAACTACCAAACCTGTCAAATGAGGATTTAAATTTTTTAAATGCACCTTATCAAAATAGCGATATACTAGCCACGATTAAATCTTTAGCGTCTAATAAAGCCCCAGGTCCAGATGGTATACCCAACGACTATTATAAAAAATTCAGCACAATATTGTCACCCCACTTAACCACCCTCATTAATTCAATATCTACAGGCTTAAAATTACCCGATGAAATGCTAGAGGCCACAATGACTGTAATATATAAAAAAAAGGGGATAGAGACCTAGTAGGGAATTATAGACCCATCTCATTATTGAATTCCGATATTAAAATAATGGCAAAAACTCTGACTACCAGACTTCAAAAAGTATTACCCAAACTTATCCATAGAGATCAAGTCGGATTTATAGCCAATACATGTATAATTCATAGTTTTGATGCCTTCAGTGTGAATCTACAATTTTCATAGTCATGAAAATAAAGAAAACTCAGAGGCGTGGCCTGCTACCTCATGTAAAGACAGAGGAACTTGATGCTCCTGAGCCTAACATCAAGCGACAGGGATTTTAGCCTTTTTAAAGGCTCATATCCCTACTAAAGCGACAGGACGGAGTTGAGGAGTGCCCAAGGAACATTTTGAACCCCCTTTGAGGCACCACCAAAGGAGGATTCCTCTGGATTGGCAGGAGGCCTTAGACCACAGTGCAGTCCTGAGGAGCCATTGCTGACTGGGTCTCCTCCCCCCCCTGCTATTATCGGGATTCCAAGCCTTGTAAGGATCTATGAAGAAATGGACAAATGAAAAGAGAGTCTCACAACCTTCATAACATCAGGTGAGCTCTATTCCTATACTTCTGGATTTATATTCTCACTGTTCCCTGGGTGGACTCTGATCCACAGCAAAGGCATCTCCTGTCACATTCTACCCAAACAACTGAAACACAAATAACCTATGTGTTTGAACTGTATCCAGGGAGCCACCGCTAGCAAGAGGAATTTATTGTTGATAAATCCTATTTACCTGCTAAAGGCATTCACTGGTGATGGGATTATCTTATCTCCTCATTGCTATTTACACAAACACTTCAGAGGCGGATTGATCTAAGCACATAGAGAAAGTCCCGGCCGTTCTGACATTCAATGCTGTAGTCTGCTCAGAAGTGTCACTCAGACAGGCTGTGGGAGCAGGGAACGCCCTCTGCTTCCTAGGAGAAAATAAAGCAGTGAGAATTACAGGGCACTGATCACCAGCTCCTCACCTGCATCCTGCTCAGATCCTGGACCAGAGACTTCTGCCAGTGACACATAAGCAGAGGAGCCTGCACCCTGGAGACTAGAGAACCTCATAGCCTCCCAAATCTTTTATTGTGGCTCCACATAGCTTTATGAGTGGAAAGCTACCAGCCAGCACTGTTTACCTCAGGCACTCAATAATCACAACATATCCAAAGGAGTCCTAATCATCTCAGCATTGCAGCTACATAGCTGTATACCCATTGCTCTTTGAGACCCCTGCACAAGGACTATAGATCACGCTCTAAGTGACTGGACTCTCTTTCTTAAGATGTCATATCACCTTTCCTGCTAACAAGAAGAAGCGACCAGCGTACACCCACTCAGATAAGACCCGGGAAGCGGAGGAATCTGCAGAATCATCAGATATACTGTGTTTGTGCTTGGTACTGCATAACTGACATCAGTATAAAAGAGTGTCCAAACCACCTACCACCCATAATATATTTTCATCCTACCTGAGAAAGCAGCCAAAATAACATACCAGCCTTATTTTGATCAAGGTAACAGTTCTTCCTTCTAGTAATATAATTAATCCACACACTCACTGTTGTGGACCCATTCATATACACAAATTGAGCAGCAGGTAAATCATTCCGCTTTAGATGACTCCACACATTTGAGCCCACAATACTAACCAAACTATCAGTACTTGCTGTAAACTGCCTGTTACTCAATTTAAACTAAAAGAGATACATAGAGGAGTTATATAACACTCTGAGAAGCGAAGCGTAGAATCTCCCTCTAGACAAATAATAAAAGAGCCAGGAAATAATCCTCTAAGCCTTTACAACACCATAGATAGTCTATAACAACCTAACATTGTAAAATGCCTACAAAAAACAGAAATTATACAAACAATAAGACAGAAATTAGTGACACCTCAAAAGAAGAGAGTATGGACCTAACCGCCCCATCACAACAAGTCCACGCAACTATACCTAAGCCAAACACTGAGAGAAACACCAAAAACATGTTGACATATGACCTCATCCTGCCACCAGAAGACACAATTGTCCAAGATAAGAAAAGAAAAGAGATGGGAAGCGGCCGTAGATCTGCCCTTGACGCGGAACTCCCGGATGACTCGGAATCAGAGGGCAGTATTTCATCATCAAGCCCAGTTAAAAAAGGAGCAAGAGGAGACTCAGGGGAGGAAGAATTCTTAGTCAACTATGACGTAGGTCAACCAATGGACAAGGATTTCTTCCATAACCTCTTCAAAACTTACAACAAATCGCTCAAGGTTGATTTAGAAGACATGAAAAATTCCATGGCAATGATAGCTTCAAGATCCGAGAGAACTGAAAGAAAAGTGGAAGACCTATCAAAAGACACGGAAAACATTAAGAAAGAACAAGATAAGCTAAAAGAAGAGGTGAAATACCTTAGAAACAAGCTGGCTGACAGTGAAGATAGAGACAGAAGAAGCAATTTAAAATTCCGAGGAATACCGGAAAAGGTTAAAGATACAGATCTATTAGCTCATGTTACGAAAATAGTCAAAAAAACGCTACCAAACCTACCAGATTTCGAATACTCATTTGAACGAGTTCACAGGCTCCCGAAACCAACCTTCTTAGCGGACGAAATCCCGAGAGACGTGATCGCAAAATTCACAACCTTTCGAACCAAAGATAAAGTCATGGAATTCATACGAAAGCACAAAGCACTACCAGCTCCCTATGTTAATCTAAAAGTATACATAGACCTCTCCAAAGAGACATTAAAGAAGAGGAAAGACCTTAAACCTGTCACAGAAGTGTTGAGAAAGAACGAGATCTTGTACAGGTGGGCCCATCCAAGCAACAATCTAACTTTCACCTTCAAAGAAAAAAACATAACTATAGAGCATGCAGAGGAAGGGCTGAAAATACTCAAAGACCTGAAAATTTCCAACAACCCATCCAAGGAGGGAAAAAAAAGATGAAAACACTAGAGAATACCTGGGAAACTCCGGCTCCTGTCCCACATTAGAGCTGAGAGCACCACAGTAGGCTAAAAACACTAGCCCCAAAAGGAGACATTCACTGCAATATATCTCCAACTGTGAAATACCACAATTTCTTTTTTTCCTGTATTTATGTTTCTGTTTATTACAGTTAGACCAGTTAGTTTTAGTTCAAACGGCTCAACTACTGACACTCTAGAAAATATCACTGACAAAAAAATCTTTAAAGGTGCCGACTTAACCCAAAATACAAGCCAGAATGAAAGCATTAAATCACTACCATGACGATAAAATTTATGTCTATCAATGTCCATGGGCTTAATTCACCACAAAAAAGGTATCTCATATGGAAAGACATCTTAAAATTTAAAGCGGAAATCATAGGATTACAGGAAACTAAATTTGCCAAAGAACAAACTCCAAAATTTAACCACAGAGCATTCCCAAAAATTATCCTAGCTTCAAATAAACAAAAAAAATCGGGAGTAGCACTTATCATCAAAGAGTCAATTACTTATGAGGAATTAAAAGTGATAAGCGATCCTGAGGGCAGATACGTAATAGTTGTATGCAAATTAAACAATACATTGTACACCCTAGCTAATATCTACGCCCCCAATAAGGGCCAAATTACTTTCCTTAAAAAATTATTAACCCTAATTAGATCCCATCAGATAGGTTCCCTCTTGATATTCGGAGATTTCAACGCCATCCCTAATCCAATGCTAGACACTACAAATAAGAGGAGAGCACTTAATGTCACCCTAGACCCATGGATGAACCGCGAAGAATTATATGACGTCTTTAGATGCCTAAATACAACATCTGTTGAATTTTCCCACTACTCAGACCCACATAGATCATTTTCCAGAATTGACTTGGTCCTATCGGACATTAAAACATTAGAAAAAATTAAAGAAATAACTATACACCCCAGAATTTGGTCAGACCACTCCCCTATTACATTCGACATAACCAATACCCTCTACCCGAATAAAATTTGGAGAGCAAACTCTTACTATTTGCCCATCCAACTTACAGCCAAAAAATTCAAGAAGAGTTAAACCATTACTTTCAAAATAATAATACGGAGGATGTCTCCATTACGACCCTATGGCAAGCACATAAGGCAGTCATTAGAGGAGTTATGATACAATTAAATGCCAGAAATAACAAATTCAAACAAAAAAAAAATAGAAGACGTTTCAACTAAAATAAAAGCACTAGAAAATAATCAAGCATCTAAACCTTCATCCTACACCCATAAAGAAATACTAAAATTAAGACTTGAACTCAAATCGATCTTATCAAATGAATATGAGAGATTCATCCTAACCTCAAAATCCAACTTCCACAATCTAATGAACAAACCCTCTGGATTCTTAGCCAAAAGAACTAGAATCATCAGGTCAAAGACAAAAATACTAAAAATCAAAGACAGTGACAATAAAACCTATAAAAGCCCAAAGGAAATTTCAAAACAATTTGAAACGTTCTACCAAAATTTATACAACTTAAAAGACAACGGAGAAGAGTATAAACCATCCTCTGAATCAATTAAGGAATTCCTGGATTGTGTTAAACTACCAAACCTGTCAAATGAGGATTTAAATTTTTTAAATGCACCTTATCAAAATAGCGATATACTAGCCACGATTAAATCTTTAGCGTCTAATAAAGCCCCAGGTCCAGATGGTATACCCAACGACTATTATAAAAAATTCGGCACACTATTGTCACCCCACTTAACCACCCTCATTAATTCAATATCTACAGGCTTAAAATTACCCGATGAAATGCTAGAGGCCACAATGACTGTAATATATAAAAAAAAGGGGATAGAGACCTAGTAGGGAATTATAGACCCATCTCATTATTGAATTCCGATATTAAAATAATGGCAAAAACTCTGACTACCAGACTTCAAAAAGTATTACCCAAACTTATCCATAGAGATCAAGTCGGATTTATAGCCAATAGAGGGGCGGAAGACGCCACCAGAAGAACACTCAACTTAATCCAGGACTCCGAAAATAATAAAACACCCGTTGTCTTTATAGCAATAGACGCGGAAAAAGCGTTTGACCGAGTTCAGTGGGACTACCTAATGGAAACTCTGAAGAGATTCGGCTTCAGCGGAAAAATCCTTGACCTTATAGGTGCCTTTTATTCCAAACCCTCAGCAAGAGTGTTAACAAATGGCTTTCTATCTAACAAAATAGAGCTCTCAAATGGAACAAGACAAGGATGCCCCTTGTCTCCAACTCTCTTCGATCTTTTTATTGAGCCTCTAGCAGAAAGAATTCGGGTGGATGGTGAGATAAGGGGCATACCTATTAATAAGAGACAATACAAGATATCGCTCTTTGCTGACGATATACTTTTAACATTGACAAACCCACTGAGCTCGGTCAGACGAACCATGGAGATATTCAGTCACTTCTCAAAGGCATCCCTATATAAAATCAACCTAAATAAAACTCAGGCAATACATATCAACGTGGACCAGGAACTCCTTAGAGCACTAGAATCTGAATTCAACATCCAGTGGTCATTAGATAAGTTATCTTACTTAGGAATCAAACTATCGAAGAATTTAAAAGATTGTATGGATCAAAACATGACAGAAATATACAAAGTCCTTGACAAAGACTTACAACACCTATCAAAAATAGAACTTTCTTGGATAGGTAGAATTAGTGCATACAAAATGCTAGAACTTCCAAAACTACTATATATATTCAGAACCATTCCACTGCCAATCAAAAAGAAAACTCTTCAAAAGCTACAAACTCAACTAAACTCATTTGTATGGAGCAAAACTAAAGCTAGAGTCACTCAAACTATACTCAACAAACACAGGCTCAATGGGGGCTTAGGACTACCGAATCTACTAGCCTACCACCAAGCTATCCTCATTAAGAACAGCCAGAAGTACTGGACTATAGAAAACAAACCAGCATGGGCAAGCCTAGAAGACTCATACTGTAAAAATACTGTGGTTGGAGACTTGGTGATCTCCCATTTATGTAACCCCAAAAAGCGACTTCCAAAGGAAGAAATCACCAAATACTCCATAACAACCTGGAAAAAATTTGAGACATCCTCTAGGAAAAACTTCAACTCGCAGCAAATAAAATGGATGAGGATTGAGACCTTATCTGCATTTTCACCTAGACTAAAATTTAAAATCTGGAAAGCATCAGGCATCAATAACATAGAGGATATCATGGATAAAGACAACCTTAAGCCCTTCCAGACCCTGGTAAACAAATTCAACCTACCAAAGACACAGAAAAAGACTTGGAAACTTCTAGAAAAAATACTCTCGAAACAATCCCCACCACTTTCCCTCCCAAGCAATATTGCTAACCTCCTAAAGGACATTAATAACCAGAGTACATGGAAAACCAAAAATATTTATAGAATATTTAATGACGATGAAGACTTTAAGCCTTTCAAACAATTGGACTCATGGAAGAAAGAACTAAAAATCACAGAAATCCCAATAGAAATGAAGCTTCAAAAAGTAATGGCCTCCATCTATAAATACATACCTTGTGTATCATTGATTGAGACGTTTTATAAACTGCTTACCCGATGGTATTTCACCCCCCATAGGTTAAACTTAATGAACCCAGAACTTACAAATGAATGTTGGAGACACTGTAAACAAACAGGAAATATAACACACATATTCTGGGCATGTCCCAAAATCAGAGAATTCTGGAGAGACCTACAAAAACTAATATCCTCAATCACTCATCTGAGCATTACTTTAAAACCGGAACTAACATTATTATTACTAAACATTGACACAATTACAAAACAATATAGACCCATAGTTATACATATTATTCTAATCGCAAACAAACTAATAGCTTCCAACTGGAAAAGCACCATCACTCCAAAAATCCAAGATGTTCTAGAAACCCTATCACTCCACAAAAATCTGGAATACCATTTCTCTATTAAAAACAACACCCAAGTAAAATTTCATCATAAATGGGATCCGTGGCAAGACTCCATCATCAACCATTTCATTTAATTTAACTTAGCCCTATTGACATTGAACTGACAGTAGCAGACTTTCAAATAAAACTAAATACTTATTTGAGCAACCAAGTAGGGGACCTTGAACCTTTTAGATATATGCGCTATAAAATAAGACTCAAGCAACAAAAAGCTATAAAAGACTCCTTATTAGTAGAATGTTATTAGTAACATGAGCCGTAAGATGTTCTTGTTAGAATGTTTGTGTTATCACCTTATTCACTGTGTTCTGTAAACGAAGATTATTGATGATTATATCAAGCATACTTATCAACAATATAGAGTTATTAGTTAAAGAATGTGTACTTTGTACATTATACTACTTTAATTACACTAAAATGAATACTTAATGCTGTAACCCATTGTAATATACTGATTATCAAGAAAACTCAATAAACATTACTTGAAGTGAAAATAAAGAAAACTCTTTGAATGAGAGGGTGTATCCAAACTTTTGGTCTGTACTGTAGTTGTCATCAAACTTTTGTTCAGTAAAACTTTGTTTTTAAAGAACTGGTGGTCTCCCTGAGTGAACTGTGTAACAACTGTGGCTGGCCAGCTGAAGCCAGCAGCACTATGCGGTCTGCAAGGGCATATCACCCCACTCGTAAAAGTCCACAAACCCAGCCAGGATCACATCTTTCATGAAGCGTCACAGGGCATCCAGAGTCAATCCCTTACCAACACCTACCGCACCGTGCCATGCTATGTATGGGGAACTGCAATTGTGTGTGTAGTCATGTCTATGAGACTGCAAACATGAAAACGTCACCCAGAATGTGCAGTCCAACATAATCTTTCTTTGGAAACCTAGAGAATAAACAACACTTAAAAAGACATGGGAGATGCACAGACAGTATTCTTCATTAAAGTGATAATTTATGGGATATTCCAACAGAATATTTTAAGAATGTTAATACTTGTGAACAAATTAAAATTGTGCCTGTGATATAAGGCTGAATCTTATAATTCAGAACCACTAAAGTCAGCCAGGGATTTTTTCATACAGGACACAGCCGAATAAGCACTTCCGTGTATGGGAGATTTGGCCGAGATGGCTATCAGCCGAGCGATCAGTTGAAGAATCGTTCAACCAACAACCATCTGATGTATATGATTTTCTTTACTGTAGACATCGGATCCCAACTGTAGCTTACATAGCTTGGTTAAAGTAGTGTTTTGGATTCACAGGGCCACACTTGCATTTGCAATTCTGCTACTGGATCCTGTTTTTCATCTTGAAAACCTGATCAGGTACCTAACCCATAGACTCATATATTAACATTTGTTTGCCAAAGTGCAATCCGTCTACTGGATCCAGTTTTTGAGATGTCAGGTTTTAATAGGGTCTGCAACGTTTTTTGGTGTTTGATCAAAACCTTATCCTTTTTTTTTACATGGGACCCTATGGGAAACAGATCCGGTACCGGATTGCAAGGGGAAAAACTGGATCCAGTAATGCATCCAGTTACTGGATGCAGGATCCCAAGTGTGGCCCTAGCCTTACTCAGTATCTGGATATGAGCAAGACTGGTGATGTCATACCTACTTATTCCTACTGATTGTGCATGCATACTGGCATATATCAGCAGACTTGACATCACCTGCCCCATATACCTCCTAATATGGAATTAAGCATAGCCAAAATAACCCCTATAAAGGTACCTTCACACATGGCAATATTGCTAGGCAATTTCACTAGCAATTTGCTGGTTGCAGTGAAATCATGGACACATTGTTCCATTTGTACACAGCAACAAAATAGAACAATGTGTCCATGATTTCACTGCAACCAGCAAATTGCTAGTGAAATTGCCTAGTAATATTGCTGAGTGTGAAGGTACCTTAAGACCAATGGTGATATATGGTAACATGTAGGTAAAATTACAGATCTCTTAATATCCTTTGTAATACTTTTTAGTATACTTTGTTTTGTATATTGTAGGTATAAAATATTTCACTGGTACTCATTCTTAACCTAAGGGGACAAATAGGTCATTGACACTAGCCAAGAATGCATTAGTGTAGTATTTTAGCCATAATGATACTATAATACTTATAGTGATAATAAATTATCCCATCTAAATGCAGACAAATTCAGACCATTGACTTTAACAATCAGTAGAAGGACTAAATGCTATCTACATTTACCTACTCTGGTCCCAGTTGGCTGCAAAAAGTATAAGAATCTTCCTCCCATAGTGATCACGGCTGTCCAACACACCAGGAAATCCATCCATGAGTGCACGCTTAACCCCAGGGTCATCTGCTTTAAGATTTTTAAACATGTCCAAATTAAGTTGACGATAATGGAAATACTGGGCGAGAAGTCGGAAAGCTTCCATCTGGTTGAATTTTCTTGCTCTTAGAAACCTTAGTATGAAGGCATCATCTGTCCTTAGGAAGCCAATGTCTGGTCTAGTGATGATCATGTCTCTGACTTGTTGAATATCCTGATGTAAAGTGTCTGGATTTTCATTCAGTTCCAAGCGCGCTTTCTCTATTGTCTCAGGACTTAGTCCAACTTGTAAGTGGGTCATCTTTATTAATTGTAGATATGTTAAACCTTAATTTTTGCTTAATTATTAGCACGTTTTCTCATCCCTTCCACCGTCCGGACATGAAATCATTGAAAAAATATGCTTCAATATGCTTCACTTTGTCACACAAATCCACAATCAAGAGAAAACGGAAGGGTGAAATGACGGTGGTATATTCAGTAACAATGACTTTATCTCTGCAAAAAAGAAAAATCACAATGCTTTAGTTAAAAATTGTTTATTAAAACAAATTCTACCATATGCAATACCACTTTGTTACTTCTATCATTTTATTCCCTTTTCGTTCAAGTGTAATAAATTACTGGCAAGTTGTGAAAAAATCATGGCAAGTTCAAAAATTATGAGTAAAAAGTCATAGGCAGCTGGAAATAATTGTTATTTGTCTCCTAAAGAAAACCAATTACTTTAAGGGTACCTTACACGCCGATCGGAAGCAACTTAACGTGCACATTTTTCATGGTTGCCTCCGAACGCCGAAGGCGCATTTTCGGCCTCAACGTAAGGCGATGTGTCATCCCGGAAGTTCCCACACCAACATTGGGAAACATCCGGTTGACTCTCGACGCCGCTTCAAACGCTGCAATCACCAAAGGAATGTGGGCGTACATGTTTAGCGCTGCAAAACATAGGGGTGACGGACTTGTTTATTCTGCGCCCCAAACACGCTGATTAGACAACACAATAGCGTCATGATTGACCAGCCTACGCAGGAAGGCTGGCTAATACATGACGCCATTGTAATTGTGTAGTGTGAATGGACAGCTCTTCAAATATGTCGCCCTGTGAAGGGCCAGCCAATGGAAACACAGTAGCCACCACCAATCATCGCTGGGGGGGGCGGACTCCAGCATACTGTGGCACGCCTTCGGGAAATCAGTAGGCGACGCTGATTCCATCCCTATCGCCGCTTCACACGCCAAAAGCAGGGAATTTCCCCTTCATGGTTGCCTCTGGTTTTGGAGCAGTGCAGTGAAATCGGAACCAGGCGCAACTTTGAAAAACACCGCCGGGATCCCCAATTACACGCCGCAATTTCGTAGCAATTTCACGGCAACAGTGACGGGGCTCCGGATTGCCTCTCAGTTTTCACACCCCAGTTGCTGCGTGTAAAGGTACCTTAAAGTGTCCCCACCATTTACGTTTTTATTTATTAATAATGTAGAGCAAGTGATTTTAATAACTTTGAAATATACGTCATAAGAAAAATCTGGAAGAAAACCTTTCAAAAACCTTCTGAAAGATGTCCCCACTAGGCTGTTTCTAAACCTGACATATAAGGGTTGGTTGAGCAGAGCCTACACAGCGTGACAAGGTACAGGAGATCAGTGTATCTGCAGGTTACCTCAGAAAAAGGGAGCTTATCACGCTGTCAGCAGTGCACAGACTCCTATGATCTTATCTCCTCTGCATTTAGATAGCTCTTCTCTGTGCTAATAGCTAAAGGCCTCCACACAGCTCCTTAGTTGATTGCACAGAGCGGAGCAATGAGAATACAAAGGAGTCCAGATCCCCATCCTTATATAGATATATCCAGTGTGTCAGTGTGTATGAGAAGCTGAAGATGGATCTTACTGAGAATGAGCATATGTCAGGTTCAGAAACACCCTAGTGGGGACATTTTGTGGAGGGTCTTTGAAAGGTTTTCGTCCAGATTTCACTTATGAAGTATATTTGAAAGTGTATTATAATCACTTGATCTACATTATTATTAAGTAAACATTTAAATGTCAGTTACACTTTAAGCTGGAAACATAAGCCTTACAATCCTTATATTAACATGCTTAGATGATTCTACTTCTTCAATAAATGTTATAAAGTGTTTTCCCCTCATCACTAAAATTGGTCGGTTGGGTGAGAGGTTTCTGACATGGTTCTAAGGATAAGGTTTCTCCTTGTGGAGAGTGCCAAGTTCTTGTGAGTAGGCTTTTAAGCTGTGCAATGTCCTTCTACAAGGAGAAACTTTACCTCTCAGATTCCTAATGTGAAAAAATCCTGGTTAATTACCTCTAGACTTCCTTATGGTCTAAAAAGGAAAACATTATGGACAGATGTGAGTCATAGTAATGACGTAATTTAACTATGAATATGGATGAAAAACTTAAATAATAAATGAAATTCTTATAATGTACGCACGTTGCTGGAACGTAACTAATGAGTAGATTGCTGGAGTTGAAAAAGCATTAGCTATTGTCTGATATGAAAAAGTAATACATTAGAAAGATTACTAAATTAGCTGTCAAATGTTCATACTACATTTAATAATACATTATCATCCACGTTACATATTGTTCTGCAAATAAACATATCATGATAAAGTATTGAAATAACAGCCTGGCACAATGGCATCTATATCTATCTGTCTATCATAAAGAAATATCACTACAATGTGGCACAATACTCAGGAGAATAATTAGAATAGGTGCTAGGCTTGCAATCACACCCGGGCCCTTGAGCCCAGGGGTCCCAAAAGTCCATTTGTCCAATATGGAATAAGCAATGGTATTAAAGATTTGCAATAATTGGGAGGGGGTTGTTGGTCCTTTTGCATTTGGGCCTATGAGCTTCAAGTTACACCCATGACAGTACCTTTCCCTTTTCTATAGGTACATGTTAGTTTTATGTAATTTTGCCTCACCATTTAAATAAAACCCAAGACTACGTTTCCCGGAATGCATTCTTCCAGTGTATAGATGCTGCATTAAGCAAGGAATGCTGGAATTATTTAGTTTAGGAACCTCTAAATTAATTGGACAGGCTGAAACGTCAGGAGTTAATTAAGGTATGTAATGTAATTTATCCACAAATGTTTTGGGGCATTAAAATAGGATATTAAAGGGTGATTTCAAGAAAAATTTTGATAGCAATCAATCTAGGATCAATATGGATCCAACAATTGCCCTTCCACCCAGCAGCAAATTAAGGGCAGTGCTCTTAGTTCATGCTCACATATTTTAGAAATGGGTCAAAAATGGCCTTTTAACTTTAAAAATAGAAAAATATTTACGTACCCTTTTAAGATATACTCATTATTCATAGTGGCACATAACAGAGCAGAGATCAAGCGTTGATTAGTACTGGGATGTATAGTCTTTGCAAGCAGGGACAAGTTTGGAAGTACAACCCTTGGCAAAAATGATGACATCACCTGGCTCGGAGGATGTCCATTCAGTTGTTTAATTGTGTAGAAAAAAACAGATCACACATGGCACAAAACTAAAGTCATTTCAAATGGCAACTCTCTGCCTTGAAGAAACACTAAAAGAAATCTTGGAAAAAAAATGTGTGCTAGCCAGTAACGGTTACTTTTGTAGAACAAGCAGGGGGAAAATTAATGGAATCTCTCAATTCTGAGGAAAAATTATGGGGACACCCTATAAATTTTCATTCCCAAAACTAACACCTGCATCAAATATGATCTGCTTCTTATTTGCATCTAAAAAGGAGTGATCACACCTTGGAGAGTTATTGTCTATGACCGAACTGTAAGAAACCGCCTAAAAGTAATGGGATTTACATACAGAAAAGCTAAACAAAAGCCATCATTAACACTTAAACAGAAAAAAAGCAAGGTTACAATGGGCTAAGGAAAAGCAATTGTTGACTGTGGATGACTGGATGAAATCAGTGATGAATCGCAAATCTGCATTGGGCAAGGTAATGATGCTGGAACTTTTGTTTGGTGTCGTTCCAATGAGATTTATAAAGATGACTGCATGAAGAGAACATGCAAATTTCCACAGTCATTGATGATATGGGGCTGCATGTCAGGTAAAGGCACTGGGGAGATGGCTGTAATTACATCTTCAATAAATGCCCAAGTTTACATTGATATTTTGGACACTTTTCTTATCTCATAAATTGAAAGGATGTTTGGGGATGATGAATTCATTTATCAAGATGATAATGCATCCTGCCACAGAGCAAAAACTGTGAAAACATTCCTTGAAATAAGACACATAAGGTCAATGCCATGGCCTGCAAATAGCCCGGATCTCAATCCAATAGAAAATCTTTGGTGGAAGTTGAAGAAAAGGGTCCATGACAAGGCTCCAACCAGCAAAGCTGATCTGGCAACAGCAATCAGAGAAAGTTAGAGCCAGATTGATGATGAGTACTGCTTGTCACTCATTAAGTTCATGCCTCAGAGACTGCAAGCTGTTATAAAAGCCAGAGGAGGTGCAACAAACTACTAGTAATGCATTTGAGTTTTGTATTGTTGGTTTGTCATGATTTCATAATTTTTTCTCAGAATTGAGTTATTTCATAATTTTTTCCCCTGCTTGGTCTACAAAAGTAACTGTTACTGGCTAGCATATTTTTTTTTCAAGATTTCTTTTATGGCGGGTTTACACGTCGCGATATCGTATTACGATTTCAATCAAAAGTCACGTGGTTCAATCGTCGAAGGCGAAATCGTTCCTGCGTTGTATGGTGTGAACGTCCAATACGTTGCAGGAACGATGTCAATGCGATATCGGGGATTGAATGAGCGTGCTATTCAATGCCCCGATATTGCATAGCGATTGAAGCTGGATCGTGCTGTGTAAACGCCCAATTACGATGCGATTTCATACGTCACCCATTCACTCCCATGTTAACTATGCGATCCTGGGTTGGGAGGCGGAGACATCGCACGGACGTTGTATTCCGATATCGCAGCGTGTAAACATTCAATGCGATGCGGGAGGAACGTGCACTAATTGCGCACTCCGCGCCATTGAACTGCGATATCGGAACGATATTGAAGCGTGTAAACCCACCATCAGTGTTTCCTCAGGCAGAGAGTTGCCATTTGAAATGACTTTAGTTTTGTGCCATGTGTGTGATCTGCTTAATTTCTGCAAAATTAAACAACTGAATGAACATCCTTAATTAAAAAAGCAAAGACTTAACCCCTCGATTTTAAGTTCAGTGTAGTGAGGATAGAGTGCAAGTGCCTACCACTGTCAACGACAGTCAAGTATGCTCAGAATGTGCCAAGGCATCATACCCCATATTAGTACCATCCTAAGCTGGATTTATCCAGGTATTTCATGGTAAAGTAGCTCCAGAGTGGGGGAAGCAGACTCCATGCGTATAGCTGCCCCTAAGTGGCCGCTTCGTCAGGGGAGTGGTGTCAATTGATGCAATGTCGCTGCTTTTATAGCATATTGCTTACCATGTCCCCGAGGCACTTACACTTTATCCTCACTGCACTTGAACTTAAAATCAAGGGGTTAAGGTTTTGCTCTTCTATATTAAGGGTCCTTTATGACTACCTTAGTGGGCTGTCGGACTATTATAGAGCTGATAGCCACATTTACAATAAGGGTTCTCTTTTGTACCTCAGTCTTGCAGCATCTACTCTTTTATGTACATTTAACGAGTTAAAGAATGACTCTCACCCCATTACTGTGGGATACAGTGTTTTTTTCATCATTTGCTCCAACTTGGTTTTTTAATTATCTTGTTCCAACCTTGTCTATTGGTAATAGTTGGTGTTGAGGCCAGCACAGACCTTAAATTTCATCAGTCTAATTAGAACTATTTGTACTCCAGCATTTATATACGGTATATATTGGCATTTTTATTTATTTGGTGGCATTTACACCTTTAGGTCAGCATTTATTCTGTGTTATGCCAACTTAATTGGGGAAATCTCAAGTTAATATAAAGGTTTTTGTCCTTGTATTGGTGAATATTCTTCTCCTGGAATCCATTACCCTATTGACTCTATCAACCTCTTTACTACCCCCTGAATCTAAAAAATTGTTTGATGTTGAATATATTGTATTTGGTTGAATCCTCTAGACTATATTCAAATTGTTGATATACTACTGTTGGTTCATCTATTTTACTTGCCACCACTGATACCATAGTGGGTCAAGGCTTGGACCAATAATACCGCTAAGCTATTTATATAAAAGAAATTCCAGGTTCTCTGGTCACTCTTGAACAGTGCTTTTTTGTGTGGGTACGTTCCGGTGTGGCGTACCGGAAAATATGCAGAGGGGGCGGAGCTATATGGGGACTGACGTCCACTGTATGTCGCCCACTGCCTGGTGCACAGGATTTCCCGGCCACTCAACAGTAAACCCCCCACTTCTTAATCACGGCTGCCGGCACCTGACAGCAGCCCCGCCCACGGCTCTTCAATCACGGCTGTGGTCGTGACAGCACCCGACCTCCCCCCCTCACACCTCAAACAGCCGGCGCCTGACAGCACCCCCTCCCCGCTCCTCAAGCCAGCCGCTGGTGCCTGACAGCACCCCCCCTCGCCTCCTCAATACTGGTAAATACTCTTTTACAAAAAAAGCACTGCTCTTCAGTGGTTCACGCCCAATATTTGTCTTTTTTGTTTTTTGCACATTGGCATTGTATGCCTGTTTTAATAGTTTTTTATCTTTGTGATGTTATTTTTTGTCTTGTCCTTTGCTAAATAAAATTTGTGCTTGAGCTTGAAAAACTAATATTGTATAGGTTGTATCACTTCTTTGACATCCCCTCTTCTGCTTTTTCCTGGTGTTTTAAAAATTCCCTATCCTTTCCTCACTTCTTTAAGTGTTTTTCTATTTTTTTTTTGCTTCCTGTCTGAAGAAACTTTCAGAATGCCCAGTGCATGCTGGGATACTCAAGGAAAGCATCATCGGGGGCAGAGGCTGCGGTCACTGCAGCATCATCTGCCCCCTCTCTGAAATGAAGCGTCATTAGCTTGTTTCAGGGGCTAGTCCCTGCTCTATCCCTGTGTACTGTCTGATGTGGCTTAGATTTATAGTAATGAGCTTGCAACATATCAGTATCAGAATACGGGCAAAGACCAAGACATCACCCGTGGGGGCGGCACTACTCTCCTTTATTCCGGGTATTCTGACATTGCTTTTTGCCAGCCTTTTACTATTTATTAAAACCTACAAGACAACGCGCTGTACACATCGCACAGTGCAAAGCGTGCAGGGACAGAGGGGTGACGAGCTCATGTTTGTGTCGCTTTCCTCCCACACTCCAAAGACACACTGATAGTGAATATAGATTGTGAGCCCCAGTGGGAACAATGATGACAATCTCTTTAAAGCACTCTGGAATATGATGGCGCTGTATAGGCAATGCTTAATAGATACAATAGTAATCTGCTATTTATCAACCATACCCTTAGGCTTCGTGCACATATTGAGTATTTGGTTGCAAAAATACTGTATCAGTAATTTGCATCTCCTGGCAGAAAAATGCAATGCTGTTTTTGACATATTTTTTACTCATTTTTAGCCTGTTTTTTTTTCGTGTGTTTCATACCTTCTGGGGTGGAAATCTGCTGCAAAAACTCACCAAGAATTGACATGCCTCAGATTTATTTCTGCACAACAAATGTGCAAGGGAGAAATTAGCAGCATGTGCATAAAACTTCAGAATTCTCATTGGCCCTTTCACATCTGCATTTTGACTGTGTTTGTGTTTCTATGCGTTTTTACCACCAAAACCGCATTGAAACGCATCAAAAACGCACCGATAGGTTTCAATGCAAAACCCATGTCATTTTGCAAAAACGTAAAATGCATGCATTCTGCATTGCTTTTGCAATGCGTTTTGCATTGAAACCTTTGGGTGCGTTTTTGGATGTGTTTCAATGCGTTTTTGATGGTTTAAATGCATAGAAACGCAAACACAGCCCAGCCTTAGATGTGAACTGGGTCATTGACTTTGCTGGCATAACGACTGAC
Source organism: Allobates femoralis (assembly GCA_033576535.1). Taxonomy (NCBI): domain Eukaryota; kingdom Metazoa; phylum Chordata; class Amphibia; order Anura; family Aromobatidae; genus Allobates; species Allobates femoralis. The sequence continues at coordinate 115,671,549 of JARQOC010000005.1, forward strand.
ATGCAGATTTGTGCCAAAACTGCACCAAAATTGCACAGTGTGCACATAGCCTTACGGTGAGTGTCCACAATCAGTATTGCCTGTGTTCTGGACGCAGCATGATTTATCTTCAGAGACAATGGTTTCCTGTGTGGGGAACATAGCGTCAGTGCCCACGATCAGGATTCTGAGCGCAGGGTATTTTTGCTATGTTCTGGGAACACATGTGTCTGCAAGCATAAATGGATATGCTGTGGCTTGGGAAGCTGCATCGCATGTCAGTTTACATTGTGTAAAAACACTCTCCAAAAACACTCTCCAGAATGCTGCTCATCTTGATCATGGGCACTCACCCAAAGGGATCATTAGAAGAGGAGTTCCTGTATACTAGCAAACTAGTGGTGAAAGACAGTGGCATAAGCTGAGGCTCATGGACCCTATACAAAAGCTGTAATTGGGCCCCCAATAATTGCAAATGTCTAATAGCATTAGTCTTTTTCTAAAGGCCAAAGGGACGGCATACTTGAACAAAGCACAGCCGGTAGTTCGGAATGCGAGCAGCTTAGGTGGTGACCATGGTTTGTCATCGGTGGGCTTGGCGGGTTTCTTACAAGAACCGAACAAGTATTCATTTTTAAGTCCACGCAGTCATGGAGGTGATTATAATAGAAGCGGGATTCTGGGGGTAAGATCCCCAACTAAGAGGGGGTGCATGGGGGGCAAAGCATGACCAATTTAGTTGGTAGGCGTGGGGGTCGTCCATGCCCTATAATGGACCCCCACTTCTATTATAATCACCTCCACGACTACGTGGACTTAAACATCCACGTTTTTCACGTTCCTTCAGTGAAACGCTGAGCTAATGGCAAACGCCTACCACCTAAGCCGCTCATGCCCTGGTTGTGTTTTGTATAAGTATGGCTAGGGTCACATATGCGGTAAACTTTCAGATCCTGATCCGGTTTTGAGCTGTTAAAAAGCTCAAAACCGGATCAGGAACCGCTCGCCATAGGAGCCCATTATAATAACCGGATTGCACTACATGCAATCCGGTTAGCGCTTGCGGATCTGCAGCCTGCAGTAAAAATCATGCAGGCTGCAATTTTCGCAGCGGTTAGTAAACCACAGCGGGGATTGTTATCATGGGCTCCTATGGGAGCCTGTGCGGCTGCCGCATAGCATATGTGAATGCCTGCGGCAGCCGTATGCTTTGTTCATCCCTGCTGCCGCAGGGATGAACAAAGGGTTAAATGGTAATAATAGATGTGGGCAACATGTCTCTAGGGGGTGCCCACCCTCCCTAGAGACATGCTGTCCACTCAAGTGGGCATGAGAGGGGTTAATCTTATCATTATAGTATTGCTGGCTATTGTCGGCTTTTTCAATTTTATGAATGAATGCGGCGGCTCCTCACTGTAGAGGAGATCCTGTACGTAATGTACGTACTGTATGAGCCCCTGGTCCTGAAAGTTGTAACATTAGGTCTTTGGCCGCCGCATTCATTCATAAAATTGAAAAAGCCGACAATAGCCAGCAATACTATAATGACAAGATTAACCACTCTCATGCCCACTTGAGTGGACAGCATGTCCTAGGGAGGGTGGGCACCCCCTAGAGACATGTTGCCCACATCTATTATTAACATTTAACCCTTTGTTCATCCCTGCAGCAGCAGGGATGAACAAAGCATACTGTATTCGGATTGCTCCGGATTACACATCCAGAGCAATCCGGTTACCGCACTCCGGTTTGCAGAACACACTTTTGACAAAAAATGTGTCTGAAGGCAATTGCGGTTACCGCATCCCGATCTGGATGCGGTAACTGCAATTACCTGTCCAAATGTGACCCCAGCCTTTGCTAAAGGGACCTTTGGGCCACCTAGGACTCCAGGGCCCAGGTGTGATCGCAATACCTGCACCTATTGTACTAGTCATTCAGATCCTCACATTTTCATATTTTTATAATGTAAACAATATTTTGTAGAATCTAACATATAATGTTATCCATATTTTAGATAATTTACTCTATCAAATGATGAAATTCTGCCTTAAAATCTAAGGAAATATCTTCACATAAAACATCAATTTGCCCAATAAGCCTTTCCGTGCTGCACTTTTACTAAAAAGACACAAAAGCGTGTAAGTACCTGATGTTGCTGCAGCATAAGTATTTACTAGTTAAAAGACTGAATGCAACCACATGATTATGTCGGCCTGTTCTTCAATTCCTTGTAAATTAAATAGTTCAAGGCAGTTCTCAATCCCACGAATGCTCTGCTCCACAAAAGGCTTCTCAGGATCAGTTCTGCATCTGAGAAAGATATGTGTGTTCCACAAAGGAGCAGATGTTCATTGAAAAGAATGCGAGTGCACAAATGCTAATAGTCAGTCAGAATATACAAAGTCCACAGATACTGCACCCGTGTTTATATTATTCCACAAAAGTAAGGGTAGGGTCACATTGCAAACATGAATTGCATTCACCGCATCCGGATCCGGATGCGGTGAATGCAATACCGGTCACACACATATTTTGTCAAAAATGTGTGCTGAATACCGCACTGCGGTAACCGGATGGCTCAGGATGTGTAATCCTGAGCCATCCGGTAACTGCATAGGTTGCGGATCCTGGCTATTGCCGGGATCAGCAAACTTATTAAAGAGTTAAATTGCTGACCTAAATGATTGTTTGAGGTCTGTAGGGGGGCTTAGACCCCCCTACAGACCGGCCGCCCACTTCTATAGTGTTCTTCTACAATTTCTCACCGGGCACGGGCTCCTCGGAGCTCCGTGCATGTCAACCAAAGTAGCTAACCGCGGCACATAGTTAGCCACGCCCCTTTAACGACGCTGCTGCACACAGCCCCGCCCATGGAATTCCCTTCACTCCGCCTACCACAGCATGTAAGTATATACTTACATTGCGAATGTAATAATCTATTCTGTACTACACATAATTACAGCATAAATGTAATAGAGGGGTGTATGCACCCCTGTATAGTGATACAGGGGGGGGGGGGGGTTACTTTGGTTGACATGCACGGAGCTCCGAGGAGCCCGTGCCCGGTGAGAAATTGTAGAAGAACACTATAGAAGTGGGCGGCCGGTCTGTAGGGGGGTCTAAGCCCCCCTACAGACCTCAAACAATCATTTAGGTCAGCAATTTAACTCTTTAATAAGTTTGCTGATCCCGGCAATAGCCGGGATCCGCAACCTATGCAGTTACCGGATGGCTCAGGATTACACATCCTGAGCCATCCGGTTACCGCAGTGCGGTCCCTGGAAACGCTGCGAAAACTGCTGCCTGCATGATTTTTAACGCAGGCAGCAGTGCCGGATCCGGCCACCGGATGGCTTGTGAAGCCATCCGGTGTTTTGCATAGGCTCCTATGAGGAGCGTTTCCTGGTCCGGTTTGGAGATTTTTGGAAGCTCAAAACCGGATCAGGATTTTGTTAAAAAAACGGGAATGTTACCCTACCCTAAGATGCAAAACTGCAGCCACATAAGATGTGATGCTGAAAAAAAAAGTTTATATTTCACATCTATTCAGTCAATGCATTAGATAGATAGATAGATAGATAGATAGATAGACAGACAAGAAAAAAACTGCACAGCACTCACAGACTAGTGTGAACTGGTGCTAGCAAAGACGCAGGGTCAAATAATTTGAAAAAAATTCTTGCAGCACACAGCTACTACCAATGATGTACAAATGCTATAAGCTATATGTATTTGAGGAAAAAGTTTAAAAACTTAAGTTTTTTTCAAAAAACTCAAAAATAACAAGAAAAAAAGTCTGTGAGTGCTGTGCAGGTTTTTTCTTTTTAGCATATGGAGTTGCAGGCTCCTTGCTGCAATGTGCACCCTCATTAACCTACAGGTGATCGAGGGTCTAGATCAGTGATGGCGAACTCCAGGCCTCGAGTGCCGCACACAGTACAGGTTTTCAGGATTTCCATTGCATTTGACAGTTGGCAATCATATTACCAACTGTCAAACTCTACGGAAATCCTGAAAACCTGTACTGTGTGCGGCACTCGAGGCCTGGAGTTCGCCATCACTGGTCTAGATGGTGTCTGCCCACTTAGTAGTGGGGTAGGGAGGACAAGGAGGATAGGGATATCAGCGTAGGACTCATCATACCTGAAGTCACTTTGTTGCAGTTGATGAGCAAACAGACATTGGCCAATGTGTGTACTAAGAACTTCAGAAATAAAAAGATAAGATTTTTGAGTTTTTTGAAAAAAACGTAAGTTTTTAAACTTTTTCCTCAAATACATATGGCTTGTGGCATTTGTACATCATTGGTAGTAGCTGTGTGCTGCAAGGATTTTTTTAGATAGATAGATAGATAGATAGATAGATAGATAGATAGAAAAAAATTCTCTGCAGCGCTCAGCTACTACCAATGATGCACATATGCTAACAAGCGGTATATATTTGAGGAAAAAATTTTAAAATTACGTTTTTTTCAAAAAACTCAAAAATCTTATTTTTTTAAATTTTCTTGGGGTTCTTGGTACACACATTGGCCAATGTCCGTTTGCTCATGTGGCGCCCCACTAAGAGTGCATCACAAAAGGGTACTGCACCCCTGAATGAAGGTGCCATATCCTTTGTTCTGGTAATGAGTAGAAGAATCCTGAAGCTCCAGCACCACATGCAACACTTAGTGTTAGAGGACCAATTAGACACCCGTAACTAGGGTAACCGGTCCTGGTGGGAGGAGAGGCTAGGTTATAAAGCAGTGGGGAAAAGCAGCAAGGAATTAGATCAGGAAGTGAGAGCTGAGAAGCCAGAAGGGAGCTGCACAGAGCCGTGCAGCACAGAGAAGCAAAGTGAAAGTAACAGATGAAGCAGAGTTGGAGAAGTTACAGCACAGCCAAGAGAGAAGCTAACTGGGAGGGCACCTCAACCTGGTGACCCAGAAGTGAAAGGGGCCAAGAATAGAATGGGTAACTAAATGCCCTAGTCCAGTCCAAACCCGGAGTACCGGCTCCGAAGTGGTCCAGCAGGCTACATCCTGAACCACAAACCTGGAGTGGTCGATGTATCTATAGGAGCATGACCCATCAGCCAACAATCATCACAGTCTATACCAGGAGCACCCACCATTGAGGGCCAGGGACCGTGGAGAGACGTCCGCTGCTGCAACCCAACCGAAGGCCTTCAGTGCGGGTATAGCAGGGCAGCAGAGCAAGGGACAGTGTGATAGAGAAGGAACACCAGAGGAGCTTCAGAGGGACGCTGCTCATTGCCAGAACCACCCGGTCCACTGCCTTAGCCAACACCATCGCATACTTTGTAAAGTTGCAGTTTACCGGAGTAAAGAACCGTGCAGAGTGAGCAGCATGTCAGTGATTCTTTCCGTGAACTGTGACTAATCTGCCTTGCTCCACAGTGACCAGGCTGCCCTATTCCACCACTCGTTTTTACTTCCAACTCCCCGGGGAGCCACTCCATCTTGCTGTCGCCCATCACCCCGGAGGATCCAGCAGCGCCGCTGCCATCACCGGGACCTACAGGTGGCGTCACGAGCAAAAACTTTATTCCTATTTTTCTTTTATTTTCCCCATTTTTCATTGACCACCAGGGCCACAGCCTCAGGCACCACCACCAGTGACCTCAAGACTGCGCCTGAGACCTGAGTCCCTGGCCTGGGTGAATCACTCATCAACCGCGACAAGGTGACCCCAGGTCTGATGAGTCCTAACGCTGACATCCCTGTCCCTCTTTTCCTTCCTATCCCACTCTCAAGTGGGAGGACACCATCTCAACCTCAGACCACCTGTGGGTGATGAGGGTGCAAATTGCAGACATGGAGCCAGATACTCCATTTGTTATACACAAAACAGAAAAAAACTGCACAGCACTCACAGACATAATGTGAACTGGTGCCAGCAGGAACACTGGGTCAAAGAACTAGAAAAAAATTCTCTGCAGCACTCCCACAGGTGGTCTGAGGTTGAGATGGTGTCACCCACTTGAGAGTGGGATAGGGAGGAAAAGGGGGACAGGGATATCAGCGTTAGGACTCATCAGACCTGGGGTCACCTTGTCGTGGTTGATGAGCAAACGGACATTGGCCAATGTGTGTACCAAGAACCCCAAGAAAATAAAAAAAAGATTTTTGAGTTTTTTGGAAAAAAAACGTATGTTTTTACATTTTTTCCTCAAATATATACCGCTTGTTAGCATATGTGCATCATTGGTAGTAGCTGAGTGATGCAGAGATTTTTTTTCTAGTTGTTTGACCCAGTGTCCCTGCTGGCACCAGTTCACATTATTGCTGTAAGTGCTGTACAGTTTTTTCTGTTTGTAGATAGATAGATAGATAAATAGATAGATAGATAACAAAACAAAAAGAAGAGAAAACAGAAAAAAACAGAAAAAAAAACAGAAAAAAACTTTTTTCTCAAATATATATAGCTTGTTAGCATTTGTACATCATTGGTAGTAACTGAGTGCTGCAAAGAATTTTTTTCCAGTTGTTTGATCCAGCATCCCTGCTGGCACCAGTTCACATTTTGTCTGTGAGTGCTGTGCAGTTTTTTTTCTGTTTTGTATCATATGGAGATGCTGGCTCCATGCTGCAATGTGCACCCTCATTGCCTGCAGGTAATCTAGGGTCGAGATGGTGTCTGCCCACTGAGAAGTGGGAGGGTGGAAAAGGAAAACAGGGATGTCAGCGATAGGACTCATCAGACCTGAAGTCACTTTGTCGCAGTTGATGAGCAAGCAGACATTGGCCAATGTGTGTACCAAGAACTTCAGTAATAAAAAAAATAAGATTTTTGAGTTTTTTGAAAAAAAAAACGTAAGTTTTTAAACTTTTTTCTCAAATATATACAGCTTGTTAGCATTTGTACATCATTGGTAGTAAGTGAGTGCTGCAGAGAATTTTTTTCTAGTTTTTTCTAGTAGATAGATAGATAGATATTACAAAGTTTTTTGACCAGCAATGCTTGAGGGTGCAGATTCATCTTGGCTCCCTTCACAGCACTATATACATACGATATAAAGAATTCAGCTGCAGCGCTCCATTAGGATGTCATCTTATGCCTTTATTTTGGCTTCAAGTTCAGGGCACAGACTACGTTTCAGGCTCCCTCGCCTTTTGTCAAGCCTTGACAAAAGGCGAGGGAGCCTAAAACGTAGCCAGTGACCTGAACTTGAAGCCAAAATAAAGGCATAAGATGACATCCTAATGGAGCGCTGCAGCTGAATTCTGTATATCGTAGATAGACAGATAGACAGAAATAAAGTTCACAGCAGCACTGAGTCACTGCCAATCTTGTGCGTATATATACATATAGATAGATGGAAGTAAACACCATTTGAGAAAAATATAAAACCGCGTTTTTTTAAAAAAAACTTAATGTTTGGATTTTTTCTGCATATTTTATCTTTGTAAAGTTAAGTTCTTAGTACACATATTGGCCAATACCTGTTTGCCCATCAACCGTGGCAATTTGACCTTAGATCTCATGGGTCCCTGTCCTACCATGGAACTCTTTCCTTGGACTTAGCTAAGCCTCCATTTTTATAATTTTTATGGGAAGTAGGAGGGCTCACTTCAATCAAAGACCAACTGGGGTCAATGGGGTGCAGAGTAATGCTGTAGAGCCAGTAACTCCAACAATGATATAGAAACAAACAAAAAACTGAACAGCACTAAAAGTCTAGTCTGAACTGGTGCAAGCTGCAATACTGAACAATATACAGAAAAAAGTTCACAGCAGCACAAAGTCACTGGAAATCATGTGTGTATATATACAAATAGAGTAAAAAAATGAAAAAAAAACAGCACAAAATATAAAAAAATGTGGACCTTTATTGCCTGTGGCGTGGCTGGCGATGTTAAGCTTTTTTTTGGTTTCTATAAAGGTTTTGGAGTTACTGGCTCCACAGCTTTACTCAGCACCCCCATTGACCCCAGGTGGTCTTTGATTGAAGTGAGTCCTCCCACTTCCCATAAAAATTATAGGACAGGGACCTATGATATCTAAGGTCACCTTGCCGCAGCTGATGGGCAAACAGGTAAAATAAATAATAATATCCCCAAAAAAATTCAAAAATTGAGTTTTTTGAAAAAAGTATGTTTTTATATTTTTTCTCAAATGGTAGGTGTTTTACTTCCATCTATCTATATACAGTGCCTTGTGAAAGTATTTGGCCCCTTGAACTTTTCAACCTTTTGCCACATTTCAGGCTTCAAACATAATGATATCAATTCTAATTTTTTTGTGAAGAATCAACAACAACAAGTGGGACACAATCGTGAAGTGGAGCGAAATTTATTGGATATTTTAAACTTTTTTAACAAATAAAAAAACTGAAAAGTGGTGTGTGCAATATTATTCGGCCCCTTTACTTTCAATGCAGCAAACTCACTCCAGAAGTTCAGTGAGGATCTCTGAATGATCCAATGTTGTCCTAACTGACTGGTAATGATCAATAGAATCCCCCTGTGTGTAATCAAGTCTCGTATAAATGCACTGCTCTGTGATAGTCTCAAGGTTCTGTTTCAAGTGCAGAGAACATCTTGAAGACCAAGGAACACACCAGGCAGGTCTGAGATACTGTTGTGGAAAGGGTTTAAAGCCGGATTTGGATACAAAAAGATTTCCCAAGTTTTAAACATCTCGAGGAACACTGGCAAGCGATGTATATTGAAATGGAAGGAGATGAGACCACTGCAAATCTACCAAGACCCGGCCGTCCCTCTAAACTTTCATTCAACAAGGAGAAGACTGATCAGAGATGCAGCCAAAATGGCCCATGATCACTGTGGATGAACTGCAGAGATTTACAGCTGAGGTTGGGAGAGACTGTCTATGGGACAACAATCAGTCGTGCACTGCACAAATCTGTCCTTTATGGAAGAGTGGCAAGAAGAAAGCCATTTCTCAAAGATATCCATAAAAAGTCTTGTTTGAAGTTTGCCACAAGCCAGCTGAGACACACCAAACATGTGGAATAAGGTGCTCTGGTCAGATGAAACCAAAATCGAACTTTTTGGCCACAATGCAAAACGATATGTTTGGCGTGAAAGCAACACAGCTCATCACCCTCAAAACACCATCCCCACTGTCAAACATGGTGGTGGCAGCATCATGGTTTGGACCTGCTTTTCTTCAGCAGGGACAGGGAAGATGGTTAAAATTGATGGGAAGATGACGGAGCCAAATACAGGACCATTCTGAAGAAAACCTGTTGGAGTCTGCAAAAGATCTGAGATTGGGACGGAGATTTATCTTCCAACAAGACAATGATCCCAAACATAAAGCAAAATCTACAATGGAATGGTTCAAAAATAAATGTATCCAGGTGTTAGAAGGGTCAAGTCACAGTCCAGACCTGAAATCCAATCGAGAATCTGTAAAAGAGCTGAAAGCTGCTGTTCACAAACGCTCTCCAGCCAACCTCACTGAGCTCCAGCTGTTTTACAAGGAGACATACCCCAAGCGACTTGCAGCTGTAATCACAGCAAAGGTGGCGCTAAAAAAAATTGAACTCAAGGGAGCCGAATAATATTTGCACCCCCCCTTTTCAGTTTTTTATTTGTTAAAAAAGTTTAAAATATCCAATAAATTTTGTTCCACTTCACGATTGTGTCCCTCTTATTGTTGATTCTTCACAAAAAATTAGAATTGATATCTTTATGTTTGAAGCCTGAAATGTGGCAAAAGGTTGAAAAGTTCAAGGGGGCCAAATACTTTCACAAGTCACTGTATATGTACATGAAAAACATGCTTGAGAAAGAAGGGTAACCTTTGAAATGTTGCATCACATGAGGTTGGATTAAATTGTCCACTTCACCATATTGAGGAGTGCTGCCTGTTTTTATGGGGACTTCTACATGTGGTTGTTGAGCACTGCGGATACAGGAAGTCTTGCACCCGATATTTCTTTACTAAGGTTGTGCTGATTCTTTTTTGTCGATAGATAGATAGATAGATAGATAGATAGATAGATAATAGATAGATAGTCTAAATTGCTGGGCAGCACTACCAAACAACAATCGGTGCAAAAACCTGAAAGGGAGATGTCCACACCCAAATCGATATCCAAAATAGAAAAAAAATCAGGCAGCACTCCAATTCAAGTGATGAATCAGTGGATTCAAGTGATGATCCAGTAAAGATCCAATGATTCATCCACTTGAATTGGAGTGCTGCCTGATTTTTTCTATTTTAGATAGATATATGATAGATAGATAGATAGACATGCAATGAATAAATAGATAATAATAATAATTTTGTTTATTTAGTGCCAACATATTCTGCAGAACTTTGGAGATGTGTTTTTAAAGCACAATTAAAGATGTTGGGGCTACATATAAGTTAGATCATTCAGGGTAGTGCATTCCAGAAAATTAGCACAGCACGAGAGAAGTCTTGGAGATGGAGGTGTGAGATTCTTATAATGGAGGATGTTAATCTTAGATTAGTCACAGAACTGAGAACACGGGTAGGATAATAGAGATGAGGCAGGAGATGTAGGGTGGTGCAGAACTGCAGAAAGCTTCGTAGGTGAGAAAGATGAGTTTGTATTGCATTCTGTAGCAAATAGGTAGAAGTGCACAGATTGCACAAAGTGAAGACATTAGTGTACAGAAATACTTCTCTGTCTGCTACATTCAGGATAGACTGGGAAAAGAAAGTTTGGTTAGAGGGAGACTGATCAGTAGAGATTTGCAGTAGTTCAGGTGAGAAAGAATAAGAGTAGTAGTAAGAGTTTTCTGCAGTTTCAAAGGTGAGAAAAAGTCATAATCTGGAGATGTTTTTAAGTTGTAGGTGACATGATTGAGTGTAGTGATTGGATAAAGGGAATAAAGGAAAGTTCTGTGTCAAATGTAACCCCAAGATAGTGGGTGTACTGTTTGGGAGTTATGGTTGAACCACCCAAGGCAATTGCAATACTGAACATTGGTACTTAGTAGAAAGGGAAAGATGACAAGTTTAGTTTTGGAGAGATTCTGTTTCAGATAGAGAGAACATGATGTAGATAAATCACACATCCATGCATGGATAGATGAATTTATGGTTAGGCAATAGAGATAGATGCGTGATGTGCTTTGTTGTCCATAGACCATTAGGCACCTGTAGTTGAATTATAAGGCAGTGTGCCCACAATGAGTTTTGGGTGTTTTTTATGCTGTGTATTTTTATGTTATCAGAAATCCAGCTTCATATAGTTCCAGCAAAGTGGATAGGTTTTATAGAAATCTCCTGCAATCTGTGCTTCCTTTTTAATGCAGTATAACCTGACCTGTGGTGCCCATTTCAAACCCAAAACATGTAAATTTCTCTTGCGGTTATGCTGAGATTTATGTAAGCTTTTTCCATAGATTGCATTAGTTACGCTTTTTTTACCTGTGAACTTCTGTATGTGTTCATAGTGTGATTCCGCTGCATAAATGCACTATAAACACATGTAATACACAAATGAAGCTTTGTAAAAGCCAAAAAACAGGAGAGACGGTCCACCCCCTCACATTGTGGCACCCTGTACCAGGTAACCACAGGCTTCCCTAGGACACTAAAGGACTTTCCACAGCTGGTAACCACACTTACACCCAACACCTTCCACCCCAGGCCTGTAGGGGGAGCCCAACTGGTTGCCTTAACCAATTTCCCCTATAAATACAGTGCTGGGGGCGGAGTTAGACAGAGTGTGCAGACGCTAGAGGAGCTGTGAAGGTAGCTCGGAGGCTAGTGAGCTGAACTTGTAACCGGAGCCTTGCTAGGTCCGAACCAGCCCACACCAGAGCCACTGTGAGGGTCCAGAGAGTAGGGACCGAAGGCAGAGGCGAGGAACACTTTACTGGGGCAGAGGAGCCATACCAGCTCACTCCACCAGAACACCGATCACTGGAGCCTGAGTCTGCAAGGGACAGAGGAGATAGACCCAGCAGAGAATCCAGCACCCCGAGGAGGCTTACCTTCCCGGTCACCCGCAGCACTAACAATGGAGAGCCAGGGACTGCAGGGACATAGACGGGGTGGCCCCAGTGCATCAACACGGGTGTGGAGAGAGAAGTAACGGTCCAGTTAGGTTCCATACCTGCCAGACTCAGGACAAGAGAGCAGAATAAGGAGGCCTATATCCCAACTCATTGTGGAAGTCCTAAGGTGTTTTCCTTTAACCCAGACGTGTGTACCTGCAACCAGACATCAGTAAAGGTACCAAAAGACTTTAGTGTGTGCGTGTCCCTCCTTCAACTCGTCCTACACCACACCGATTATGCTTCCAATTCCAACCCTGTGCAGCAACGACTGTGCTGCCCTACTACACCATCATAACTCTTAGCCCCGGGACTCCGCTCATCCTGTAGGGATCTGCTCCACCTTGCTGCCGCCCAACACTCGGAGGCCCAAGCAGCCTGGTGCCCTCACCGGAACCTACAGGTGGGTCACAACTGAAAATAACTCCAATCCCTGTAAATATACGCCTTTTAATTGTCACCAAGGGCACAGGCTCGGGCCCAGACCACCCGTGACATCCCCGCAACTGACCGCCCGAGACCTGAGTACCCAGTCCCTTGTGGCCCCAGACAACATCTCAGTGCAGCGGGCACAATGATGTCATTACTGAGTGTCCGCTGTACTGAGATGTGCAGAGTTGCAGAGCACACCACTACAGAGACCAGAACAGTAGGGAAAAGAGGAAGGTCACTATTTATTTATTTATTTACTTAGTCAGTGAGCTCTAAATGGATGACTTTGGTGTATGCATTATACTCTTTGACGAACTATGGAGGTGCATTATAATACATGGCAGACTATGGGATGCATTTTAATATACGGACGACTGTGTGGGTGCATTATATTATTTAAAGGACTATGGATGTGCATATTGATATATGGTGGACTATGGGGGTGCATTATACTATATGGAAGACTATTAGGGTGCATTATATTATATGGAGGACTATGGGGGTGCATTATAATATATTGAAGACTACGGGGGGGGAGGTGGATTATGGACTATTGGCGTGCATTTTAATATATGGAGGACTATGGGGTGTAATATACTATAGGAAGGATTATAGGTGCATTAGAGGAAAATGGAGGTGCATAATACTATATGAAGGACTATGGAATTGCTTTATACTATATGGAGGATTATGTGTAGCCAATTATACTATATCATTATTATTATTCATTATTATAGCGCCATTTATCCCATGGTGCTTTACATGTGAAAAGGGGCGTACATAGACAATACAATAAACATGAGCAATGTAAGGCACACACAAGTATAGAAGGAGATGGGAGATGCCCCACGAGAGCTCACTGTCTGCAAGGGATGGGTGAGGATACACTAGGAGAGGGTAGAGGTGATTGTGCAGTGGTTTAGTACACTGAAGATCACTGTAGGTTGTAGGCTTGTCGGAAGACTATCAGGAGTGCGTTATATTATGTGGAGGACTTTGTGAGTCCAATTATACTACATGGAAGGCTATGTGGGCAACAATATCAATATTATATGGAGCACTATTTGGGACCAATTGTACTATATGGAAGGCTATGTAGGAGTCATTATAATATACAGAGGGCTATGTAGAGGCCAGAATACTAATTGGAGAAACTATGTGGGGACCATTATAATATTTGGAGGGCTATGATGGACCCTTTATGCTATTTGGAGGTCTATTTGGGGTCATTATACTGTATCAAAGCAATTATACAGTGTGAAGATTTGTGTAGGGTTCATCACACTGTGCGGAGAGCTGTGGGGGGTAATTATACTGTTTGGAAGGATAGTGGGGGCCATTATACAGCATAAAGAAACATGGGGGCCATTATACTATATGTAGGTTAATTATACAGAATGAAGGACTGTGTGGGGCACCGCTGGAGATCATACTGTGTTAGGGTCAGCATTCATTTGCAGGGGTTAGTTGAAGGGGGGGAGGAAGTACAGTAGGAGCATCATACTATGTGTGGAGGAATTTACTGTGGGCAGATCATACAGGGGCACTTTTTTTATCATCATACTTTATGAATGCAATGAAAGAGAAATCTAGGGGCTTCAATAGGAGGAAAATTACAAAGGGTAATTTACAAAATTACTGGAGGTGAGCACCTTTTAATGTAATATTCAAACACATTTACTAATTACCCTAATTGAAGTTAAAACTGTATTTTATACATGTTTAATGCATCATTACACTTTTTATGACAGGTTATTCTGAGGTTTATTTATGAAAGTAAATATATATTGTGAGGTATGACCGGCATGAGAGCCCATGGCCGGTATACATCACATGGGTTTTGAGCTGTGCACACAGGGTTAACGGTATCTGAGCCTGTGTGTAGGGGTATTGCTGTGCTAGACCTGACTGGTGTACAGAGGGTAAACTACTCCCAGGACTATGTGTGAGTGAGATGTGCTGATTGACTCACTGTGTTGCAGGTGTGGGTACAGCAGCCAGGATATGAAGCTTCCTGGTGTTGTGAGAGAGAATGGTGATGGGAGGCTGACCAGACATGACCTCCAGGATGTGAGGACGTGAGGCAAGGGGGTCCCTGTCCCGCTGGGACGAGGCGGGAAGCCGGCTCTCCATTTGGGAGACGCCTGTCTCTTTGAGCCGTTTGGAGCCTGTTGACTGTATGTATGGATCTGAGAGGGTTGTAGTCCATGCAGGACTGTGTGTGTGAGTGGGCCCTGTGATGAGTGTAGCCCACGAAGGCCAGAGGGCCGTATCCGCCATTGGGACTGACCAAAGGGTTGTGATATGGTCCCGTTGACTATGAGTGAGGGTTCATGTGTAAGCATAATGGTCTATGTAAAAATTCAATGTATGTTGTCTCATGTGAATGAAGGCCAGGCGGCCGTAACCGCCATTGGGACTGACTAAAGGGTCGTGATATGGTCCCGTTGACTGAGTGTACATCATAAGGGTTTATGCAAAAGTACCATGTTTGATGTAACAAGTGATTCATGGTGGTTTATACAAAAGTGCCATGCATGATGTATAAGATTATTGGAATAACATCCTGTAATGTAATATGGGAATAATGTCCTGTAATGTGATTATGGGAATACTGATGTATGATGTTTCATGTGTGTCTCATAAGAGTTCATGTAAAAGTACCATGTATGAGATCCCATGTGAATAATGCCAGGACGTATAGCCTCCATTAGAACCAGACTGCGGTCTGTAAGGGTCGGTGTGCGACTCCTTAATGTTCTGTTGATGAAAATATGATGTGTAAACTATAAAATCAGTTTATGTGATGTAAGTAATGGGAGGTTTATGACAAAAATTAATAAACCCCTGGTCTGTGTGAAGTAAGATGTGGTTGGTTGGTGTCACGTACGCTGCCAAGCGAGTCCCCCAGGGGGCGCTATCTCACTATATATATATATATATATATATACATATATATTATATATATATATACATATATATGTATGTTATAGACATACAGGAATGTATATCTTAAACAATGGATACAATGATAAATTCACAGATGGACAGACAATAGATGGATAAATAAACAATGGTTGAATGCATAAATATGTTTTTTTCCAATTTTTTTTTGTAGTTATGCATAGATTTCTGTCTGTGTGCGGTTATGTACATGTCCTCTGTTTACATCGGTGGATACTGTAAATGCACATAGCCTAATTTATCTTGATAACCTGGCACCCATTAAACAATGGCAGTATAATCTATGGTGCTGATTCGACCACTGTAATTCTGTTAATTATTATACTGCATTTTCAATAAGGAATGAGACAGAATCAATGCTAACTAATTGTTATGTTGACAGATTTCATTCACACCCGACATCTTTAAGATCCTTGCTTTGTGTGACTCCATCTGTCACAGTCTTGGAAATGCCGGCTGCTCGCATTACCTCTATAACTGGGACCATGAACCGCAGTCAGAAGTCTGGATATTATTGTCTAATTGTTACACTGAACGCTCATCTTCTTGTATTTTCACAGGGGAAATTCGGTGTTATTGTGGAAGGACTAGTATGTAGTGTAATAGGACTACTGTATCATCACAAAAACTTTATATTGTATTTAATTTGGCTTAGGCTAGGGTCACACCTGTACGATTCTAGGTTCCCTGCGTTGTTTGCAGAAAACTTTGAATTTTTTCCTCACTACGCATCCTGCACGCAGCCTTCACGTAGGCTGCATAGCGGCGAACGCGGCCCCTAGCCACCCGCTGTGGTCCCTGGATACCAGCTACACGGCGGGCTGCGGGGTGTGCTATTTGAACCACGCACAGGTGAACGCAGCATGATGCGTTCCCCTGTGCATGGTGCAAATCGCACTCACCGCAGCCCGCCGTGTAGCTGGTATCCAGGGACCACAGCGGGTTGCTAGGGGCCGCATTCGCCGCTATGCAGCCTACGTGAAGGCTGCGTGCAGGATGCGTAGTGAGGAAAAAATTCAAAGTTTTCTGCAAACAACGCAGGGAACTTAGAATCGGGCAAGTGTGACCCTAGCCTTAGGGTATGTGCTCACGAACGGTCTGGAGGAGCTGCGTGTTGGATGCAGCTCCTCCGGATCTGAGTAAAGTCGCGGGTGGCTGAAGGGAGACCGCAGCCGCCCTGTACTCACCGTATGCAGCGGGTGCAGTGCGGTTTCTCCCTGCAGTCTCTCTGTGGCAGCCTCTTCTAACTCTGCAGCATGAAATAAACATGCTGCAGAGGAGCGGACTGCCG
Source organism: Allobates femoralis (assembly GCA_033576535.1). NCBI lineage: Eukaryota > Metazoa > Chordata > Amphibia > Anura > Aromobatidae > Allobates > Allobates femoralis. The sequence continues at coordinate 115,688,228 of JARQOC010000005.1, forward strand.
GCAACCTGCACCACAGCTCCAAACATGCTGCAGGCGGGTTAAGCATAGTGAGGATGGGATTTCTTGAAATCCCATCCACCATGCTTATACTGTACTACACCGCTGCTAATACTGACCATCAGCATGCACCCTTAGATACTGAAAGAGAACCTGTCAGCAGGGTTTATCAATGTGAAGTCATGGCTGTAATCAGTGGCGTAACTTGAAGCTCTAGGGCCCCAAAGCGAAAGCTCCAATGGGGCCCCCAATTATTGCAATACTTTTTCTATAGACCAAAGGAACTTTTGGGGCCCCCTAGGCACCTGGGCCGGGTGCGACTACAACCCCTGCACCTATTGTGGTTACATATCAGGTAGTGGCATAACTTCAGGCTCAGGGGTCCCGATACAAAAGTTCCAACAGGGCCACAATTATTGGAAATCTTTAATAGTATTAGTCTTTTTCTATAGGCCAGAAGGACTTTTGGGGCCCCCTAGGCTGCAGGGCACGGGTGCGATCGCAACCCCTACACATATAATAGTTACATCCCTGGCTGTAATGGGCTGTAATACTGATTAAATTGATACATTTGTTGAAAAAATCTGCTTTGTTGTCCTACTTTAAAGGGGTTGTCCGGTCTAATGATAATTCTGTAGTCACTCTATCTGACTGCAGAATTATTAATCTTTCCTGTGCCCGTATTGGGCGTTGTGAGGATTTGGCGGTTTATAAGCCGCCAAAATTGTGCAACCTGCATGTTCCCGGCCAGAACCTGACTAATGGGCGCCGCATCTAGAGATGGGCGAGTCCTAAAAGACTCGGAATCGCAAGACCCCAACGAGTCCGAGTCAAGGACTCGGGACTCGTTGCGAGTCCAGCGAGTCCAATGTTAATGAATAGGGAACCGAGTAATAGCGAATAATGACATTTACAACTCGCTGATGTGTCTCTGAAAGTGTGCGAGTCCAAACTCGCTGGTTTTTCTCTTATTTGGAGGCTTGGAGCCGATGATGATGCACACTACACTCCCTAAAAAAATTGGTTTTAAGTGCGCACAGCCACCCAGATGTGGTTTGGTGTTGCTGTATGCGTCACTTGCTGGCGGGGTAAGTGTGCGCGCTCACACTTGGCAGTGAAGCCGCACACTACACTCCCTAAAAAAATTGGTTTTAAGTGCGCACAGCCACCCAGATGTGGTTTGGTGTTGCTGTATGCGTCACTTGCTGGCGGGGTAAGTGTGCGCGCTCACACTTGGCAGTGAAGCCGCACACTACACTCCCTAAGGTGGTGTACGTGCTAGCAGCAACGCACTGGTCTGCCACAGGAAAAATAACGCTCTATGGCTTATTAGGAACAAAAATCGATCTGGTGCAAAAACAAAAAGGAAACAGCACCTCAGCTAAGCCTCTGACTGCAGCTGTTAGCAAAGCTGAGTGAGTAAGCTAAGCTATGAGGTCCGTCCTGTGTGCACTCTAAGGCTTCTCCTTCCTTCCCTCCCTGCCTGCCTGCCTGCCTACACAGCACTACTCTGTCCTCCTCCTAGCTCTCAGAAGAGCTTTTTGGGTTAATATAAGGAATCTTCCCTACACTGACAATCCCTGATCTGCTCCAGCATATATCTCTCTCTCCCTATACTAGGTCAGATCGTCTCAGGAATGTGGCCAAAATGGCGGGGACAAGCCTTATATACTGCCTTGCCTGTCGTACATTACATAGGCATCACGATGGACAGCAGCCAATCATAGTCCTGTCACAACCAACTTTGCTATGCCATTACTGACTATGACTGGCTATCTTCACAAGTTTTCTGACCTAACACGCACGCTGTGCTGACTCGGAACATAACAGATTCTGTATTCGAGAGTCCGACTCCCGAATACAGTATACAGGACTCGGAATCGTAGACTCGTAGGACTCGGAATCGTAGACTCGCTCAGACTCGCTGCTGACAGCGGGTATCTGTGAAGAGTCAAGCTTATTGACATTGAATTCCATTGGACTCGTCACTGTGCGAGTCCAAGCTGGGAGATTCGCCGAGTAACGAGTCCTGCGAGTACCTTCAGAATCGCCGAGTCCCGAGTCCTAGCGAGTAGACTCGCCCATCCCTAGCCGCATCTCTTAATACAAGTGTATGGAGAATGGTTGCACTCACTAGACAGCCACGCCTACTAGTAGGACACGCCCACTCCATATATTTGTATAGACTGAGGATATGCCCACTAATCAGGTTCTGGCCAAGGACATACATATTGCACAATTGCAGTACGTTCCTGGCTTAGAAACCACAACTCCTTACTGCACACAGTGCAGGCGCTAGGAGGATTGATAGGTCTGTAGCCACGTAGAGTAAGGCGGCCGTCACACGCACAGATATCGCGCAAGATATCGCTTGAACGCGGCAGATTAAACATCGCGTGAGCGATGTCTGTGCGTGTGACGGCAAGATACGACGAGCGAGATCTTGTCAAATCGCAAAATCGAGATCTGAGCTCCGGACCTCACATCTTGCGATTTACGATTTAGCGATCTGCTTCATCGTGGTGTATAACACTACGATGAACGATCTCCCAGCGGCAGAGCCTATGCTGGGAGATGTAACTATGGTACATGTCGGGTAACTAAGCGACGCGCGGCGCCTAGTTACCCGATGTGTACCATAGTTACCAGCGATCTCGCTGCTCCACATCGCTGGTGAGTCTGTCTGTGTGACATCTCACCAGCGATGTGAGCGATATTGCAAGCGATCGCGCGTGCACGTGATCGCTTACAATATCGCTAGAGATATCTCAGCGTGTGACGGCCGCCTAACACAGAACTGCAGAATTATCAGTTTAGACCAGAAAAGCCCTTTAATCATTTGAAGTGCACAGTCAGGCCCCTGTACAACCAAATTTAATTATCCAAAACATTCAAATGGTGATTAAAGAACAAGAACAAAGCAGATGTTTTCACCAAAGGTATTAATTTATTCACTATTACAATGCCATAACAGCCATGTCTTTACATTACAAAATCCAGCTGACGGGTTCTCTTTAAGAGGATCCTTCACCAGTTTTAGCATGTTTAACTGTTTTTTTCTTATAAATTCTAATTGTTTTGCAATTCAAAGACATTTGCTTGAAACAGTTTGGTTATAATTAGGGATGGGCGAATCTACTCGCTAGAACTCGTTACTCTGCGAGTAGTAAGGGACTCGCAGGACTCGGTACTTTGCAAGTTTCCCAGCGTTTACTCGCACAGTAACGAGTCCAATGCAAATCAATGGCAATCCTAGTTTTGTCAGAGACTCTGACAAAACTAGGATTGCCATTGTCTTGCATTGGACTCGCTACTGTGCCAGTGATAGCAGGGAAACTCGCAGAGTAAGAGCTGTCTGCTCTGTGCAGCTCCAGGGTCCTAGAGCCCACCTGCTGCCTGATGTAGCAGAGCTGAGATTGTTCTCAGTCTGCTCATTCCCTGTGCATAGACATCTATATCTATGCACAGGGGATGTAGCAGAGAGGACATCGCGTTTTGGACTAAATCGGACGGAAGAGGATTTTTTTAATTAAAGATGGAGTCCCTTATGGCTTTTTTTTTTTATTTCTAATAAAAAATTTTCTCTGTGTGGTGTTTTTTTTAACCCTTTATTGGAGATTCTTAGTGGCCGGGTCAAACGTGGCCTGACATTAAGAATCCCGGGCTTAATACCAGCTTGTATAACAAAGGTGGTATTAACCCCTTTATTACCCAGCGTGCCACCACCACCAGGGCCGCTGGAAGAGCGGGGTTCAGCGCCAGAGGATAGCGCTTCAATGGACGCGCCATCTTCTGGGGCGGCTGCGGGCTGCAATTTGCAGCGGGGGGTGTCCAGAAAGCTTGGGCCTCCCTGCGCTGCGGATTCCAGCCCCCAGCTGCTTAGCTGTACCTGGCTAGACATAGAAATTGCGCGGAGCCCCACGCATTTTTTTTATTATTTCATGAAATAATTAAAAAAAAGGGCTCCCATATATTCTTGTGTCTGGCCAGGTACAAATAGGCACCTGGGGATTGGGGGCAGCCCGTCGCTGCCTGCTGGATCCGGCTACGGAATGACGCGCACGTAGCCCCACCCCTTTCATGACGCGGCCGCCCTGAAAAGACAGGGAGAAGGCCAGAGGAGGCGGGCATCATCATTCCACGGGCGGCGGCAGAAGAACAAAGCCCCGCCCATAGAGGGATCGTGAAGAACTTGAAGAATGCCGTAACTATAGATATTTATTAATGTAATCTGTGGATGCCACATTTAGGGATAATTCTAAAAGAGGGGTGCAGGCACCCCTCTGTACAGATACGGGGGGCGGGAGGTAGGGGAACTTGCACGGAGCTCCGAGGAGCCCGTGCCATAGTGGGGAATTGTAGTAGAAGCCCACCGGAGTGGGCGGCCGGTCTATAGGGGGGTCTAAGCCCCCCTATAGACCTTAAACATTCCTTTAGTTAGTTAATTTAACTATTTAATAGTCATAGGACAGTTTGCTGATCCCGGCAATAGCCGGGATCTGCAAACTATGCAGTTGCCGGATGGCTCAGGATTACACATTCGGAGCCATCCGGTTACTGCAGTGCGGTATTATGCACACATTTTTGTCAAAAAATGTGTGTGCCCGCCATTGCGTTCACCGCATCCGGATCCGGATGCGGTGAATGCAATTCTTGTTTTAAATGTGACCCTAGCCTTAGAGAGCCATAGGAGCGATGCAGGGCAACGCTCCTTTCAGACACTCAATGTGTCCTTTGGCAAGTCTGAGGCATGAGGCTTTTTGAGTGCAATTTTAGCTTGAATAGATTGCGGACACCACGTCACATTAGAAAGCCCCTGAGATGCCAAAACAGCAGAAATCCCCTACAAGTGAGTCCATTTTGAATACATTTTGAAAAAATAATTAAAATATTACTACTAAAATGTTTTTTAGCCCTGGATTTTAAATAATAAAAAAGTAGAATAGGTGAAAATAGCCCCATAATTTGTAACACTATGTCTTCTGATTGCAGCAATACCCTACATGTTGTCATACAGTATGGTTAGGCCCACACAGCAAGGCTCGGGAGGGAAGGAGCGCTATTTTGGAATGCAGATTTCCCTGAAATAATTTACAAGCACCATTGTCAGAGCCTTTAAATGAAACCCACCCCCCAAGTGACTCCATTTTGGAAATTAAACCCAACTTGGAATTTATCTATTGGTGTAGCGATGATTTTGACTCCATGGATGTTCTCCAGAAATAAGCAACAATGGATGTTGTAGAGTAAAAATGATAATTTATAATTATTTTCTTGGATACATGTGTTGGGTTAACGATTTTGATCCTTAGACGGCAGAACCACACAGTGTAAATGTGTGGCCAAAATGCCTCGATCAGTGCAGCTGCTCCACACGATGTGTTTGTCATGCTGTTCCAGGTGTGAATCCGTGTTTATTTGGCAGGACACCATCCTGGCGGCAGACCACCGACGCACACGGCTGACAGCAGAGCCTGTGTGCAACAAATAGCCTCCGATACTATTGTTTTTGCAGGATGGGTTTGTGCCGTACCATCTGGAGATCTGATTTGTCCAAGCCTGGTGGCAGAATGCTGCTGTCCATTTTGTGCCTGAACTACAAACCAGCTCATGGGTCATAACCTACAAATGCTGCCAATGGACCAATCGGCACCATAGGACACAAGGCAATAACAGATCATGTCTGTGGGTTCAAACCGGGCAGACAGACACTGCAAACCGTAGGTGACAGATCAAAGGCCTCCTTAACAAATAGGAACAAGAAACATCTGATTTTTGACCACCCGTAGACTCCCATGTTATGGGCACCGGTAGCCCCGACTGGACATCTGGATTTTGTCAATTTTTGCGGAGAGAAAATGAGCCTGTTACTTCCAATTTTGTGCCCGGTGAACGTGAAAAACCAACAAAATCGGACGGTCATAAACCACAAAATGTGGCCATAGTGACAAGTCGCACCATAGGACACGGGGGGCAAAACCAGATCAGGTTCTTGTCGGGTTAAACCGGGCGAACGACATGTAAACCGTGTAGTGAAGCGCCTTTGGTTCTCCTTACTACATAAGGAAAACTTGTGAACACTAACTACGGGGCACAACAGGGTTGCTGTATGAGATGTATATAAAGCCATGTTACTTTCCAGATTCTTTGTGCTACTGGTAACGTGAATAATTAATATATTTCCTTTGACAAGTGCCCTCAGTGGGGCTTGTTTCTTGTGGGTTGAGTTGAAGCATTTATTAGTACTGTTTTTTAGTACATAACATTTTCAATCACTTCTTAGGCCCAGTTCACATTTATCCTTTACACCTCCAAAAAAAGTGATTTAGATGGAACCCCAGTACAACCCTTCATGATAATGAGGCAGGGTGTATTACCCTGGACTCTGTTAGGCCTCTGTTCTGATGGTGCCTGTCATTTCAGAGGTGCATAAATTTGGGGTTCACTGCACTTTTTTGCAGATATACCCTTCAAGTATAGAAGGGAAGAAGTGAAACGGCTGTAGGGGAGGAGGGAGCAGGAGCGCGTTCAGGCACTTCAGTGAGTCAGGTATGAGGCATATCTATATTGATTAAACCAATGCAACTGCATTTATAGCTTGGCTGCAGTGATAGAGGATTATTGATATTGGGCTGTAGCTATAATATGAATTTTATACCTCTTTATTGGCTATAACTGCAGCTACTAAACACATTTGTGGAGAGTGATTAGTTTTAAAACTGGTACTACCTATGTGAATGAGGAGTAGATAGGTTGTTTATTGATCACCTTTATAGGATGTGTGGCAGTTTACATTGCTAGTTCAGTGGATGTGGGTCAAGGCTGTTGTAGGGTACTTGGACTCCACACTATTGTAACTTGTTATGATTAATATATGGATATTGCATGATGTACTATGTTACCATACTAAGTAGCCTGAATGTTTTCTTGTGTGTCCCCCCTGGAGGGAATGCTCTGAATTGTAGTTTTTTATGAAATATAATAAAGATTTTTTTGATAATTAAATGAATCTTTATGATGAATCTTTCCTTTGCGTGTGAGATAGCCACCCATTAATGTGCCATTTATCCACATGTAGGTAAAAGAGAAACGGCATTCACCCTTTTAGTTGCCAGAATCCTTTATTTCATCTTGCTCATATTGGCACTGACGAACCAAGCGGGAAGAGGGAGTGGGAGTAGGCTGATGACCGCTCGCCGTTTCGCGGCTCTTGCCGCTTCAACGGGTCCAGTGGTGTCTGTCATCAGTTCCTGCTCCTTATTAGGGAGGTACCTGACAAGTAACGCTTGATTTTCAAAAAGTACTATTAAAAACACAAATCATGATTAAAACACAACCAGGAGGCATTCCATACAGTTTACAAGTTAACATTGTAGTAACAGACATGTAAATTTATAATTTCTACTGCTTGCTGGTAAGCAGAGCAAACTAAGATCTATAGCGCAACAATATTCTGATGGTTGTTATGGAAGCGTGATACTATAGGGAGGCGTTAAGGAGGAGTTCAGTTAACTCCTTTTCTGTCATCCCCGGTGAACACAATATGTGGCTCTACTTTAGGAATATCTATTAAGCCGCCTCAAGAAAGCGCGGCAGTGGGTATTATCCCAACCTCACTTCATCATCTGTTCAATGCCAGTAAAGCATTAGCTGATAAACCATTACAATTTAATAAAGAGAGGTATAGTGGTAGACTCATTAGTCATTACTATGTTCTATAAATACATGCCGTATACTGAGCTGGATTTACAGCTTATAGGGTGTAGAACTGCAATTAACCAGTTCTGAATATAAACTCTTCCTTATATTAAATTGTGTTAATTTTCCTTTATTTATTCCCTATATAAATACAGATAGTGCATATAAAAGTGAGGCTATAATTCTACTTCTGTGATCACCTGCGCATTGAGTTCCTATACTAGGGGAAGGGAATAGCATGAATACATAGTACTAGAACCCTATAGTACACGTGGCTTGGACAATACTGAGGCTATCAATATCTTTTATCTACGGACTTATAACCAATTTTTATTGTTATTTTTCAAGTAATGATTTATCCCGATACTGAATCAAACCGCTAGTTAACCGAGGGAGAAAGACAAGGGGGGGTTAATTACATTTCTGTCTATTATCAAACCCTTAATTTTTGATCATTTTAGTAGATATTTTATTCACTGGTCATATAGCAATGTGCACATCGCCTGGGATCAGTTGAACATTGATGGAACAATTGCAACAATTCTATATTAAAGAAAAACCGCTAAGGCTAGGGTCACACTTAAATATAGAATTGCGTTCACCGCATCCAGATCCGGATGTGGTGAACGCAAGTGGCTTCAGACAACCAGCATTCCGGGAACCGGATTGCTGAAGCCGCAATCCAGTAACCGGCTTGCTCAGGATGTGTAATCCTGAGCAATCCGGTTACCGGATAGTTTGCTCATCCCTGCTGCCGCAGGGATGAGCAAACTGTTTTGTGTGTTAAAACTTTTAATTTTATTATTAAATGTTGCTATAATGTCTCTAGGGGGTGCCCACTCCCCCTAGAGACCTTCCACCTACTCAGGTGGGCATATAATGCTGCAATCATTATGTACAGCAGCCGGCTCCTGTCAGCTGCTGTACATTTTTATCAATAAAGGCGCTGGGCTCCTCTGAGAGCAGCGCGCATACTATAGCTATTGTAGCTATAATATGTGCACTGTCCGAGGTTCTGAAGGCATTTACAATAGATCTATGGGCAGCGCCCTGAGTGGGTGGAAGGTCTCTAGGGGGAGTGGGCACCCCCTAGATACATTATAGCAACATTTAATAATAAAATTAAAAGTTTTAACACACACAGAACACTTTGCTTATCCTGGCGGCAGCCGTGATATGCAAAGTATATGTGGTAACCGCATTGCTCAGGATTACACATCCTGAGCAATCTGGTTCCTGCATTGCAGATGTTACAACCGCTCCGAAAACTGCAGCCTGCATGATTTTTCACGCAGGCTGCAGAGCCGGAGGCGGTAACCGGATTGCTTGTGAAGCAATCTGGTTTTTATGATAGGCTCCTATGAGGAGTGTTTCCTGATCCAGCTTTGAGCTTTTTAAAAGCTCAAAACTGGATCAGTTTAAAAAAAAAAAAAAAATATGGAAATGTGACCCTAGCCTAAGTGTTTTTTATCATTGAGTCCCAAGGGTCCACATGCCCTTGACTCAATGATCCAACGACTTTCTTTTTGTAACAGGATTTTATGCGTATCACCACCTGTTTGCTGTGTTCTGACATGTTCCAGTCTCGCAAATGTTAGAACATTTGCGTCACCTCCATGTTGCTCACGGATATGGTTAATTAACCGTGAGCAACCTACCCCAGAGAAGATCGACTTATAATGTTCTTTGAACCGTATATAAAGCCATCTTATTGTTTTGCCGATATAAAATCTGCCACATGGACACATCATTACGTAAACTACCAAAGTAGTTTTGCAAGTGATTAGGCTCTTTACTGTGTGGTGAATTCCGCCTACTGTGATTGGGTTAGTGACAATGTGATATTTACCGAATTGACAATTTCTGCAACGGAAGTTGCCTATAGGTCTTTTTGTTTGTAGCCATGTAGGGGCCGGATTTTCTACCTTCAATCTGTTGTTAATTAATAGGTCTTTTAGATTATTACAGTGTTTATAAGTCACAAGAGGGGGGCCTATATCCATGGTATTTAATTATAATAATATATAATATTATTTAATAATATACATTTTATTTAATAATATAGGATTATCTCAGCACAGGAGATGTGGTATGATCAGACCACGTCCCTATACAGTCAGACACATCCATTACACAGTACATAGCAGGGACACATATAAGATTATCTCAGCACAGGAGATGTGGTATGATCAGACCATGTCCCTATACAGTCAGACACATCCATTACACAGTACATAGCAGGGACACATATATAGGATTATCTCAGCACAGGAGATGTGGTATGATCAGACTATGTCCCTGTATGGTCAGACACATCCATTACACAGTACATAGCAGGGACACATATATAAGATTATCTCAGCCTAGGAGATGTGGTATGATCAGACCATGTCCCTATACAGTCAGACACATCCATTACACAGTACATAGCAGGGACACATATATAGGATTATCTCAGCACAGGAGATGTGGTATGATCAGATTATGTCCCTGTATGGTCAGACACATCCATTACACAGTACATAGCAGGGAGACATATATAAGATTATCTCAGCACATGACACATTTTAATTAAACACATCTAATTGTGGAAATTATTAGTATTCCAAAATCTACTGATTGAAATGAATTTTGTTTGTGGGAAAAGTACAAAATATCAGATAATTGTGCATATGGTAGTTCTCTGATATTATGTGATAATAAAACAGACCTCCCTGAATACTAGAATGCTTTAATAATAATCTGTAAAGCTACCAGGGGATTTTCAGATTCATTGTGGTCACCCTGCAGATTCATTAGAAGACTATAAGCTGCAATAAAGCAGCTGTTGGGAGTATTAAGATCATACCAGGCAGGGCTGAGGATCTACCATGGGAAATTTAAAAAGCCTTATATTATTAGATAACTCACCCAGCTCCATGCAGTACTGATGATGGTTGGTTGTATCAATATACACTGTGTATATATATAGTTTTAAGATGTATTTTTACTTATATGGAAGTTATTTACACTGCTTCAGATGTTTTTTTTTACAAAAAATGTTGAACTAGGGGGACATGTCTTAAAAATTGTCACAATCATACAATTGATTAAATTATGTGAGAAATCTAATATATAAACAGATTGTATGTACAGTACAGACCAAAGGTTTGGACACACCTTCTCATTCAAAGTGTTTTCTGTATTTTCATGACTATGAAAATTGTAGATTCACATTAAAGGCATCAAAACTATAATTAACACATGTGGAATTATATACTTAACAAAAAAGTGTGAATCAACTGAAAATATGTCTTATATTCTAGGTTCTTCAAAGTAGCCACCTTTTGCTTTGATTACTGCTTTGCACACTCTTGACATTCTCTGGATGAGCTTCAGAGGTAGTCACCGGAAATGGTTTTCACTTCACAGGTGTGCCCTGTCAGGTTTAATAAGTGGGATTATAAATGGGGTTGGGACCATCAGTTGTGTTGTGCAGAAGTCTGGTGGATACACAGCGGATAGTCCTACGGAATAGACTGTTAGAATATGTATTATAGCAAGAAAAAAGCAGCTAAGTAAAGAAAAACGAGTGGCCATCATTGCTTTAAGAAATGATGGTCAGTCAGTCTGAAAAATTGGGAAAACTTTGAAAGTTTCCCCAAGTGCAGTTGCAAAAACCACAAGCGCTACAAAGAAACTGTCTCACATGAGGACCGCCCCAGGAAAGGAAGACCAAGAGTCACCTCTGCTGGGAGGATAAGTTCATCGAGTCACCAGCCTCAGATATCGTAGGTTAACAGCAGCTCAGATTAGAGACCAGGTCAATGCCACACAGAGTTCTAGCAGCAGACACATCTCTACAACAACTGTTAAGAGGAGACTTTGTGCAGCAGGCCTTCATGGTAAAATAGCTGATAGGAAACCACTGCTGAGGACAGGCAACAAGCAGAAGAGACTTGTTTGGGCTAAAGAACACAAGGAATGGACATTAGACCAGTGGAAATCTGTGCTTTAGTCTGATGAGTCCAAATTTCAGATCTTTGGTTCCAACCACAGTGTCTTTGTGCGACGCAGAAAAGGTGAATGGATGGACTCTACATGCCTGGTTCCCACCGTGAAACATTGAGGAGGAGGTGTGACGGTGATGGGGTGCTACCCCAGATGACCTGGCCTCCACAGTCACCAGACCTGAACCCAATCGAGATGGTTTGGGGTGAGCTGGACCGCAGAGTGAAGGCAAAAGGGCCAACAAGTGCTAAGCATCTCTGGGAACACCTTCAAGACTGTTGGAAGACCATTTCCGGTGACTACCGCTAGAAGCTCATCAAGAGAATGCCAAGAGTGTGCAAAGCAGTAATCAAAGCAAAACGTGGCTACTTTGAAGAACCTAGAATATAAGACATATTTTCAGTTGTTTCAGACTTTTTTGTTAAGTACCGTATATACTCGTGTATAAGCCGACCCGTGTATAAGCCGACCCCCCTACTTTTGCCCCCAAAATCTGGGAAAACCTATTGACTCGTGTATAAGCCGAGGGTGGACCCCAGCACAGGTATACAGCCCCCAGCAGTGTGGTATACAGGCCCCCGCAGTGGTGTACAGGCCTCCCCAGTGGTAGTATACAGCCCCAGAAGTGTGGTATACAGCAGCCTCCCCAGTGGTACATACAGGCCCCAGCAGTGTTACAGCAGCCTCCCCAGTGGTATATACAGCAGCAGCCCCAGTGGTAGTATACAGCAGCCCCAGAGATATATACAGCAGCCCCAGAGGTATATACAGAAGCCCCAGAGGTAGTATACAGCAGCAGCCCCAGTAGTAGTATACAGCAGCAGCCCCAGGGGGTATATACAGCAGCAGCCCCAGGGGGTATATACAGCAGCAGCCCCAGGGGGTATACAAACACAGCAGCAGCCCCAGGGGGTATATACAGCAGCAGCCCCAGGGGGTATATACAGCAGCAGCCCCAGGGGGTATACAAACACAGCAGCAGCCCCAGGGGGTATACACAGCAGCAGCCCCAGGGGGTATACACAGCAGCAGCCCCAGGGGGTATACACCGCAGCAGCCCAAGGGGGTATACAAACACAGCAGCAGCCCCAGGGGGTATACACAGCAGCAGCCCCAGGGGGTATACAAACACAGCAGCAGCCCCAGGGGGTATACACATCAGCAGCCCCAGGGGGTATACACAGCAGCAGCCCCAGGGGGTATACACAGCAGCAGCCCCAGGGGGTATACACAGAGCAGCCCCAGGGGGTATACACCGCAGCAGCCCCAGGGGGTATACACCGCAGCAGCCCCAGAGGTATTATACAGGGGCTCCAGCTGTATACAGCAGCCCAGCTGTATACAGCCCCCCGTGGTATCCAGGGCCCCCCTTGCTGCACACCTGTAAAGGAAGATGTCCGTATACTTATCGCTGCCGCCGCCGCTCCGCTGCTCGGTCACCGCGATGCTCCGGGTCTTCATGCTTCCTGTTCCTTCGTCGGCGCTCGAACAATGACGTCATTTCCTGAGCGCCGGAGAAGGAACAGGAAGCATGAAGACCCGGAGCATCGCGGTGACCGAGCAGCGGAGCGGCGGCGGCAGCGATAAGCATACGGACATCTTCCTTTACAGGTTGCAGCAAGGGGGGCCCTGGATACCACGGGAGGGGGCTGTATACAGCTGGGGCTGCTGTATACAGCTGGGGCTACCGTATATACCCCGTGTATAAGCCGAGGGGGGACTTTTCAGCACATTTTTTGTGCTGAAAAACTCGGCTTATACACGAGTATATACGGTATATAATTCCACACGTGTTAATTCATAGTTTTGATGCCTTCAGTGTGAATCTACAAATTTCATAGTCATGAAAATACAGAAAACTCTTTGAATGAGAAGGTGTGTCCAAACATTTGGTCTGTACTGTATGTCCACTAAAGGAATCTGCAACATTGCAGTTACAATAACAAAGTTTTGCACAGCCACCTCATTTGACTCAGGGAACATCATAGACTGTGTTATGAGGGGAAATTTTAACCCCGCGCTTTACAGTAATTCGCAAAAAAAGGCCTTATTTACGATTTGTATGTGTGGGCTAATAAATACTGCATTGGCTGTTTTGACAGCCTGGAGATTTATCAGGTGGCTTATAACAACCAATCACAGCTCAGCTTCTCATTGGTTGCTATAGGCAACAAAGGACATTCGTAGTATAACACAGCTGATGAAAATCTGGGAAACAATCACAAACGCTTGTCACAGGGAAGGACTTCTGGATAATGCTGCACATTCAGACATGACTCTCAGTGAAGCACCAGCCACATAAACCACAAAGCTGCTAAAACACCTCTTTGCAATTCTTCTAACAACCTACCACACACGACCTCCAGTACACAGCAGGAGGCCGCACACAGACCCCAGTACACAGCAGGAGCCCACACAGCCCCCAGTATACATCAGAAAACCACACAGACCCCAGTATACAGCAGAAGCCTGCACACAACCCCCAGTAAAAAGCAGGAGGCTGCACAAAGTCCTCATTATACAGCAGGAGGTCACACAGCCCCCAGTATACAGCAGGAGGCTGCACAAAACCCTCAGTATACAGTATTAGGCCACATACAAACCCAGTATACAGTGAAGGTCCACCCCCCCAGTGTACAGCAGGAGGCCGTGCACAGAACCCAGTATACATCAGTAGGCCACACACAGCCCCTAGTATACAACAGGAGAATGTATACAGCCCCCAGTATACAGCAGGAGGCCACACAGCCCCCAATTTGCAGCAGGAGTCCACACACAGCCCTCAGTATACAACAGGAGGCCACATACAGCAACAGGTATACAGTAGGAACCTGCACACAGCCCTCAGTATACAGCAAGAGGCTGTGCACACCCCTCAGTGTACAGAAGGAGCTCACACACAACCTCCAGTAAGCCCACACACAGCCCCCAATATGCAGCAGGAGGCTAAACACACAGCCCCCATATACAGCAGGAAGCCATAGAGCCCCCAGTATACAGCAGAAGGCCGCATACAGCCTCCAGTATACAGCAGGAGGCCACATACCACCTCTGTATACAGCAGGAAGCCATGCAGCTCCCACTATACGGCAGGAGGCTGCACAAAACCCTCAGTATACAGTATGAGGCCACCTACAAACCCAGTATACAGTGAAACTCCCCCCCCCCAGTGTACAGCAGGAGGCCATGCACAGATCCCAGTATACAGCAGGAGACTAAACACACAGCCCCCGTATACAGCAGGAAGCCACGCAGCCCCAGTATACAGCAGGAGGCCACATACCACCTCTGTATACAGCAGGAAGCCATGCAGCCCCCAGTATATGGCAGGAGGCCGCACACAGTCCCCAGTATAAAGCAGAAGTCCATATGCAACCCCTGCATGCAGCATAAGGTCACACACAGCCACCTGTATACAGCAAGAGGCCTCACACAGATGCCAGTATACAGCTGTAGGCTGCACACAGCTTTAAGTAAACAGCAGGAGGCTGCACACAGCCCCCAGTATACAGCAGGAGCCCACACACATGCTCCAGTAAGCCCACACACACAACTCCCAGTATACAGCAGGAGGTCACACAGCCCCCAGTTTGCAGCAGGAGCCCACAGTATACAACAGGAAGCCACACACAGCAACCAGTATACAGTATGAGCCTGCACTCTGCCTTCAGTATACAGTAGGATCCCGTGCACACCCCTCAGTGTACAGAAGGAGCCCGCACTCAACCTTCAGTAAGCCCGCACACAGCCCCCAGTATACAGCAGGAGGCTAAACACACAGCCCCCATATACATCAGGAAGCCACACAGCCTCCAGTTTACAGCAGGAGTCCACATACCACCTCTGTATACAGCAGGAAGCCTTACAGCCCCCAGTATACTGCAGGAGGCCGCAAACAGCCCCCAGTATACAGCAGGAGGCCACATACCACCTCTATATACAGCAGGAAGCCATACAGCCCCCAGTATACAGCAGGAGGCCGCACACAGCCCCCAGTATAAAGCAGTAGCCCACATACAACCCCTGTATGCAGCATAAGGTCACACACAGCCACCTGTATACAGCAGGAGGCCTCACACAGATGCCAGTATACAGCCATAGGTTGCACACAGCCCCAAGTATACAGCAGAAGGCTGCACACAGCCCCCAGTATACAGCAAGAGCCCACATATATGCTCCAGTAAGCCCACACACAACCCCCAGTATACAGCAGGAGGTCACATAGCCCCCAGTTTGCAGCAGAAGCCCACACACAGCCCTCAGTATACAACAGGAAGCCACATACAGCAACCAGTATACAGTACGAGTCTGCACACACCCCTCAGTGTACAGATGGAGCCCGCACACAACCTCCAGTAAGCCCACACACAGCCCCCAGTATACAGCAGGAGGCTAAACACACAGCCACCGTATACAGCAGGAAGCCACACAGCCCCCAGTATACAGCAGGAGGCCACATACCACCTCTGTATACAGCAAGAAGCCATACAGCCCCCAATATATGGAAGAAGGTCGCACACATCCCCCAGTATAAACCAGTAGCCCACATACAACCCCTGTATACAGCATAAGGTCACACACATCCACCTCTATACAGCAGGAGGCCTCACACAGATGCCAGTATATAGCTGTAGGCTGCACACAGCCCCAAGTATACAGCAGGAGGCTGCACACAGCCCCCAGTATACAGCAAGAGCCCACACACATGCTCCAGGAAGCCCACACACAACCCCCAGTATACAGCAGGAGGCTGCACACAGCCCTCAGAGTACAGCAGGATGCAACATACAACCCCTGTATACATGAGGTCACATACAGCCCCTGTATACAGTAGGAAGTCACACACAACCCCCACGTATACAGTAGGAGGCCACACACAGACCCCAGTATTACAACAGGAAGCCTCACATAGCATCTCTATTACACCAAGAGTTCACCAAAAGCCCCCTTTATTTGAACAGGAGATCACACATAGCCCCCTGTATTGTAACCTGTACCCACATATAGCCCTTTATTATACCAGGAGCTCACGCATAGCCCCATATATCACCAAGAGCCCATACACAGCCCATGCATTACACTTGCAGCCTGTGTATCTCAGCAGAGAGAAGCAAGACTTTAACCCATTATATTTTTTATAGCTAAGAAAAGTTAGTTACTATCCCGTTCAACTCCGGGATTCTAAAAACTAGTGTGATTATAAATGACACACTTTACTCTATAGTATGTTACACTGGCATTCAAAGTTAGAGAATAATACACAATTTCCTCAATGTTAAGGTCATTGTGTTGTTCTATGAGAAATTATCCGAGCATGAGTAAAATAGCAGAATTTTAAGCTTATTTAATAAATTGAATACATTCTAATGCACAGAATAAAATTTTAAAAGAGATAAATGAAAAAAAAAGACTGATCAAAATTAGAAAACACTTGCAGATACCTGCAAATTTATGGTATTAATCTGGCATCTGGTGCTAATTTCCTTAATTATCTGACAAACCCTATATAACTGACATCTTAACTTTCCAGTTTGTATTCACTTTGCAAAAATGATTTGCCATTTCAAAGTGACTGAATCCCCCAAGAAGGCTGGTTGACCTCAAAAGAGAGGGCAGGATAATGCAAAGAATCTCCATTGGTAATCTTTTCAACACTGCAGCTGGAATAGTTCGCCAGTTCAGCACTGAACAGGGTAAGGAACTGTCTGTTCATACAGTGAGAGCATTTGGACTGAAAGCTAAAACTCTCTTCAGTGACCAAACCTCTCATTAGCAGAAAGAATCAAAAGGCTAGACTCACTTTGGTGAGGAGATGTTGTGTGGACAGAGAAGTGGTCCGCAGTTCATTTTAATTATGAAAGCAAGTTTAATTTATTTGGGTCTGATGGGAAACATATGTTTATCGATAAACTAGGGAAAGACTGAACCCCAAGTGGGTAAAGAAATCAGTGAAATGGTGATATAGGAAGTGTCATAGTTTGGGAAATGTTTTCTGCTGTAGGGGTTGGACCTCTCATACATGGCAGAGTGAATGCAAGTGTGTATCAGAAGCTTCTTGAACAACTTGTGGATCCTTACTTTCATTCAGCACTCAATCAGCTAGCAATTTTCATGCAGTACAATGCCCCCTGTCACACCAGAAAAAACGGGTAAAGCAATTCCTTGAAACAGAAAACACTGAAACAATGAAATGGCCGCCCGGAGTCCTGATCTAAACCCAATAGAAAACCTTGGTGACAAAGTTATGGCCAAGAAACCCACACAGTCACAGAACTGTGGAAGACTGGAAGAAGAGTGGCCAAAATCCCACCAGAGCAGTGTGAGAGACTAGTGATGTCCTGTGACCACAGATGTGCTGAAGTCATTCACAGCAAAGTCCTGTACAAAGCAAAGGCCTGTACACTTCCTACTGATTGATGACTGTTGTAACTTTCATAACATTTAGTTTTAATCTTTCTCTCTTTACAGTCATTTCGTTCTGTAATTATGATCATCACGTTTTATGTAAAAATAATGGTTTTAAGTTGATAAGCATTGGTTATTTTTGAAAACACTTTTCTAGTGGCATGGTGTACAACTTACACAAAAACTCTATATGTTGATCAATGTAGATTACATTCTGTGTGAAAAAAATCAAGTGATCATACATTGTTCTCTAATTTTGATCACCAGTGTATAATAAATATTGGCTGTATTAAAGGGAATCCTTTAACATGAAAAAGGTCCATTCTGCAGGCCTCATATCATAGGTCTAGTGGAGTTGTGTAGTAGATATATAGGATTGTTAGAAGATTTTATTATAGGTTTTCTTTGTCTAGTGGCTATTATTAACATGCTTCCATCTCTGCATGTACACTCACTCTTGTTCCAGCTCAGTTTTTTTTATCTTTTTTTTGTTTCTTGTATTTAGTGCAAGGATAAGGGTATTCTCCCACCATCCCGCTTCAATGAGATGAGCATTCATTTTGCTTCCCATTGCTGTTAATTTCCATTCTGGGACACAGGTCACTCTTTACTTTCTCACATTGAGGCCAGGTTTGACATATGGAAAGATTTTAATTAAAATAAGACATGTACGTCTCGGTATGGTACACCTTGACGTGGTGGTAAGGTTCTTACCTTTTGCACAAATGTATTCACTAAGTACCCTATCAGTGTGTGTAGCCTGCTCTGGGCCGGGTGCAAGATCCGCACCGGGCCCATGCGAGGACGGGAGGGGGGAGAGGAGTGTTGCAGAGAATTCTCATGACACCCGTCCTCTGAGGCGGGGAAGGTGTGGCAGAGAATTCTCATGCCACCTCATCATCTGAGACTGGAAGGGGCGGTTGCACACTCACCGCGGCCGCCGTGCGTCTGCTGTAAGGAGGAGGAAGAGGGGCAGGCAGAGCTGCAAGACAGGAAGTCCGTCCTCTCGGCGACGCGGCAGCGGCTGCAGCACGGGGCCCCAGGAGCTGCTTCACCTGCCCCCGCTAGCTACGCTACTGTACCAATTATTAGCACTCACTTTTTACTTATGTATTCATGGAGTGGTATTTTTTCATACAGATTTTTTTTACGTAAATTTTGTTCATAATAAATATAAGTTCTATTAACGGGAATCTTTTGTCATGAAAATAAAGTCCATTCTGCAAACACTTTATTGTAGATCTAGGGGAGCTGTGTAGATAGGTTTGTGAGAAAGGGTTCAATATAACCTGTGTTTTCATCATTTAATCCTCTGCTCTTTGTGGGATTTTCTGTGATTTTTGGTCCAGTGGGCGGTCCTATCAGTGATTAGGTCTATATTCACACTTATACAAAAAAAGCTGTCAGTCACTGATAAGACCACCCACTGGACCGAAAATCCCAGATAGAGCAGCTCTGCAGTCTTACAGTACTGGGGTCCTGGGTTCAAATCCCACCAAGGACAACATCTGCAAGGAATTGGTATCTTCTCCCTTGTTTGTGTGGGCTTCCTTTGGGTTCTCCGGTTTCCTCCCACACTCTAAAGACAGACTGATAGGAGATTTAGATTGTGAGCCCCAATGGGGACAGTGTTGCAGATGTATGTAAAGTGTTGTGGGATTAATAGCGCTATATAAGTGAATAAATATTATTATAGGACTAAATCTCAAGTAATACTGAATTTTTACTCATAAAACTGGAAATAAATCTACTCAACTCCCCCAGATCTATAATATGGTGCCTGCAGATTAGATTGTATTGTCATCGTGACAGGTTTTAAGCACAACTCCAGCACTAAAAAAATAAACACTAGAGTGGTGGTTTCCACCTAAGTCCCCTGCTCCCACTCTTATATGTACACTTCAGCGTTATCTTTTTTTAGTGTCAGTCCTGTCAGCTCTTATGATCATATCTCTGACTGGCTAGAATTATAAATTACATCCTAGGCGCCCAATGGATCTCTTCAAGAGCCAGAATATGTCCAGAACGAGACTCTCATAGAGTTGTACTGAGTTGTGACCTCTGGTGCGCTCAACGAAACCCTGGTGCAGCCAGCAGGTCCTCAAGTATCGGAGAGCGATGTTGAAAACAGATGAAGATGCCAGATGGGACTTAGATTTAGAGCACCACAGCAGTGGTAAAATAAAAAAAACAAAATTATGAAGTAAGGCTTTACATCATAGGTTATGCTTAATATTTTCTCATAAACCATAAATCAATCTGGAAATTCAAGGAAAAAGAATGGGCACTTCCAGAAGAGATATAAAAACAGGATATTCTTTGTTGATTTCTTCGTTAAGAAAAAAATCACATGTGCAGATCCGTGTTAAAGCTCAGATACATTTCTGGCATATACGACACTCTTAGTCATAGACAGTGACTAAAGGCATGCAATATGCCGGAAACGCGTCAGAGGTTTAACATGATTCTGCACATGTGATTTTTTAATGAAGAAATCAACAAACCTGTTCTCATATCTCTTCAGTAAGATTTCCTTACGTATACTATAGTTGAGCAATGAAGTGGCTAGTATACAATCCAAAGGGGTGAACAAGCTAACACATGCAGTGAGTTCGGCAAACTTTCCTTTTTTGCATAACTCCATCTCAGCCCTCCTTTTCTATAACATGATGTCTGCCGATTGGACAAAATTTTCATAGTGACAGATTCCGTCTAATAACTTACTGTATATACGTCTGAATCACTTCCATCAATCTTTTTACTATTGATATTTAGATATGCAAGAGTTCCAGTTTTGTTATAATATTGAGTGAGACCTCTTTATCATTGGTTTTATCTGCTGGATAGAGTTTTCTTACCTATAATGTAATTTAACTTAGGAACCGGACGCTCACTGTAGCTTTGGCTCCTCAACCTTCAGCATTGACAATGTTGACCCTACATTCTTCAGGTAGTCTCTACTTTTTCTTTTTTACATGTGATCGGAGTACGCATGGGATGGAGAGGTCATTATGTGTCAACGGTCAAGAGAAGCTAGAAGGATTTATATCAAATGTTGGGTATTGTCCACTTGGGACATTTCTTGTTTAGGGTAATGGTCTACCCATTGATGACTGTCGGTAAGACTTTCAACTTTTTGCTGACTATAATGCAGCCTAATTTCAATTTTAATTATTTTTAGACAGCTACAAGCTATGTATTTCTCATTTCATTAATGATAAAGCTGAATATTATCTGGAGGCTCTGAACATAATTCTGAAGCATAGAGTTTATTCAGCTCTTTCGAAAACGTGTTTCAAATGTCAACAATCACAAAACCTACAAAGACTATCGGCGCCTTTACGAAACCCAACAGGTTGCAGCTCGTGCACAACTGTATATCATTTTATCTTCATCAGATTAAAATAGATTTCGTAGCATAACATAGGGTTACAACAAGTCCAACATAGAAACATTTTACCTGCATTCAGGCATCTAATCCAATTCAGTACTAAGATCAATGATGGAAACATTTAGATGCAAAAATGAAGTATTTTTAGTCTTAATGTTCATGTTACAGCTTTACTGAGGACGAGGCACCTTGGACTGCACTTGGCATGATCCACGATGATTAACAAGGCCTTGTTAGAGGTGTAATATATGCAGCGCTATAGTCGTATATATACTATTGTATACACCATGTATGATCTATTTTGAAGATTTTCTATAGCTATCATCTGAAAGTATGTTTTAATTGTGTTTCTTGATTTGCATGACTGACCTCTGATAAAAATATATATTAAATTAACTCAAGATGTATAAACAGAAATTAGTAATCCTAATCAGAAGCGTGAACAATTTCATTATGTACGTTAATCTTCAAGAAAAAAAGAAAATACGGGGCACCTACATAATAGATGTTCATTAATAGATATTTTCCAGTTATTTCAGCAGTACAGAAAGTCACCTTAGCATGCATTAACCCTTCCCACTTACAGGCATCTTCTGTAAAGCTAAGCATTCGTCTTTTGTACCATCATCTTTGTTTCTTCCAATCTGCATTAACCCATTCAATACAAAAGGCCTACGATTACCAACAGCATCTGCTTTTCCAACACATTCATCCATCTACATAATTTAATCTTCTCGCCAGCAGCCTCATACCCATCGCAACCAATCGCTTTATGCCTGTCATTGCTTAGGGCTGTTTTCTGCTTTTTAGGCTTTGTCTTTCATTCATCAGCAAAAAAACCCTTTTTTTTTTTGCTTTACGTTAGAGGACATCTCATATATTGCCTCCATGAGAATTGACCATATTGTACATTGATGTAATCGCAGACCATGCTATATTAGCCTCCAGTCCTTCATGCTGACTCACCACAACCATCAGCATGTCCTGGTATTGAACTCTTGAGCCTTTTGTCTCTGTAATAGCAGAAGGGCTGTGTGTAATCTGCAGAGCATTGTTGGACAGGGAGCGCTTGAGCTGAGATACTGCAGATGGGAGCTGTCCATGCGCTCGAGTGCTGAAATGCTGCAGCTACAGAGAATCAGAACATTCTACAATCTTCACATACCTGTTACGCATTAAATCCGTGCGGAAAGAAGCAATCTGTCCATCTTGGATATGGAAATATGAGCTGTCTACTTTAGTCAAGTTTCCAGAATAATGTCTTCAGCTGTTGGGTTTGCCAGAAGGCTTGCGTGCCGGAGAATGAGCTGGAAGGAGGCAGTGAAAGAGTCCTCCCCAGCAGTGGTTGTCTTCAAGGCAATAAAGGAAAAAAAGATTTGCTTGCAATAGCAGACCCACCCCTGATATCTCATTGGCTGGTCTGAAATTGTGGAGCAAATATTTAAACTGAATTTCGCCTATCTTCGGAGAACACAAGCCCCTCGTATAAACAGTAAATCACATCCTATTCTGCATTGGCATTTTTATTGCTCACTATTTAATAAAAACTGACGCAACTTAAAATGTCTACGTCTGTATTCTTCTATATAACAGTAATATTATGTTATCCCCAAAAAAAACTATAAAATTGTGATATTATATTTGGTAGATAAAAGAAGTGAATGAAAGAAAAGTATCGATCATAGCCGACGTATATCTAAAAAGAAAAATACATGTGAAATTTGAAACATAGAACATATAATTAAGAGATTTGATCTCCATAGTTTGGAATGCAAACCATAACATATAAAGCAATCAATTCCATTAGATTTGACTTATCAATATGTTATTAGATTGGAAACAGTAAAACTCATTCAAGAATGTGGAAAATATACAAGCTAGATCAGGGGTCTCAAACTCGGCTGGGTTGGTGGGCCGCACATAGAAAAAAATTATATCAGGGGCCGCATTGCTAAGTGACATTTTTAGTGATTCTAAAATTTTTCGCTCAATGTAGTAATGTTTAAATCCTGATCTCCTTTTAGTAATGTCCAAACTGTGGTTCCTTTCTTGTAGTAATGTCCCCATCCTGGTCCCCTTCTTGTAATAATGTCCTCATACTAATCCCCATTCTATATTAATGTCCCCCACCCTGGTTCTTTTCTTGTAGTAATGTCCCCACCCTGGTTCTTTTCTTGTAGTAATGTCCCCACCCTGGTTCTTTTCTTGTAGTAATGTCCCCACCCTGGTTCTTTTCTTGTAGTAATGTCCCCACCCTGGTTCTTTTCTTGTAGTAATGTCCCCATCCTGGTCTTCCCTTGTAGTAAAGTCCCCATCCTGGTCCCCTTCTTGTAATAATGTCCTCATACTGGTCCCCATACTATATTAATGTCCGCCATCCTGATCGCCTTCTTGTAGTAATGTCCCCATCCTGGACTTCCCTTGTAGTAATGTCTGCATCGTGGTCCCCTTCTTGTAATAATGTCCTCATACTGGTCCCTATCCTATATTAATGTCCCCCATTATAGTCCTTCTTGTAGTAATGTCCCCATCATGATCTTGTAGTAATGTCACCATCTTGGTCCTCATCTTGTAGTAATGTCCCCATCCTGGCCTTCATCTTGTAGTAATGTCCCCATTCTGACCCTCATCTTGTAGTAATGCCCCCATCCTGGTCCTCTTCTTGTAGTAATGTCCTCATCCTGGTCCTCTTGTAGTAAAGTCCCCATCCTGGTCCCCTTCTTGTAATAATGTCCTCATACTGGTCCCCATACTATATTAATGTCCGCCATCCTGATCGCCTTCTTGTAGTAATGTCCCCATCCTGGACTTCCCTTGTAGTAATGTCCGCATCGTGGTCCCCTTCTTGTAATAATGTCCTCATACTGGTCCCCATCCTATATTAATGTCCCCCATTATAGTCCTTCTTGTAGTAATGTCCCCATCATGATCTTGTAGTAATGTCACCATCTTGGTCCTCATCTTGTAGTAATGTCCCCATCTTGGTCTTCATCTTGTAGTAATGTCCCCATTCTGACCCCATCTTGTAGTAATGCCCCCATCCTGGTCCTCATCATGTAGTAATGTCTCCATTCTGACCCTCATCTTGTAGTAATGCCCCCATCCTGGTCCTCTTCTTGTAGTAATATCCTCATCCTGGTCCTCTTGTAGTAATGTCCCCATCTTAATGCCACTTTTTAGTGATGTCCCAACTTGGTCTCTCTTCTTTTTGCATACACACACACACGTCTCTCATACACACACACACGTGCTCATACACACACTCTCATACACACACACACACACACTGACACACACAGACTCTCATACACAATCTCTTATATACACTCTCTCATGCACACTCTCATGCACACATTCACACTCTCTCAGACACACACTCTCAGACATACACTCTCATACACACACATGCAGATACACACACTCATACACATTCTGATACACACACACTCTATAACACACACACACAGTCTCATACACACACACACTCATACACACACAGACACACACACACACTCATACATACACACTCTCTCATACATGCTCTCATACACACACATATGCAGATACACACACACTCATACATACACACTCTCTCATACATGCTCTCATACACACACACATGCAGATACACACACTCTCATACACAAACACGCACACTCTCACACACCCACTCTTATGCACACTCACATACTCTCTACACACACACTCATACACACTTATACATACACACACTCATATTCACACACACTTTCTCATACATACTCACATACACTCTCACATGCACACTCATACACACACTCATGCACACACTCATATACACACTCATACACACTCATATACACACTCATATACACACTCTCATACACAATCACACACTCTCTCATACACACACTCTCATACACACATACTCTCATGCATACACACGGTCATACATACAAACTCACATACACATACACTCTCATACACACACACACAGTTTCTCATACACACTCTTGTACACACTCTCTCATACACACTCTCTCATACACACTCTCTCATAGGCCTTGTTTACACATATCAGCTTTTTTGACCATCTCTGCGTTTTTTGGGCTGTTAAAAAAAACGCAGGTGCATTAACGCAGGGTGCATTTGAGTGTACATGCGTTTTTCAGCTCCAGTTGCGTTTTTTTCCCCCAGTCCAAAAAAAGCTGCATGCAGCGTTTTTTGGGTGCTGGAAAAAAACGGACGGGTTGTTTTCCAAAAACGCATGCGTTTTTTTAACATGGGGCCCTATGGGAAACGCATGCGTTAACGCAGGGCACATATAGGCACCTGCATTAACGCATGAGTTTTTGCCTGCGTTTTTGATGAAAGAATGACAAAGTCTAAAAAGGGTTCTAATCCTGTCAGACACACAAGGGACACTTTTTGGCACTCTTAAAAAAACGCATGTGGTTTTAGGAGTGCTAAAAAAACGCAAATTGTGTGTGAACAAGGCCATACATACACTCTCATACATACACACATATGCAGATACACACACTCATACACATTCTGATACACACACACTCTCATACACACGCACACTCATATACACCCACTCTTATACACACACACACACTCATACACACACATACACACAAACACACAGACACACATACACTCATAAATACATACACACTCTCTCATACATACTCTCATATATCCCTGATGAAGGTGCCAGGATAGGCGCCGAAACGCGTAGGAGAGAGGAGGAATAAAAGGATGGAAATCGATTTGGCTCTTTGGTGAGTTTATTTAACCCTGAAGCATCGCGGACCGTGAGTCACCAGCACTCCCATCACTTCTTTGATGCTCTCATACACACACACACACAGATACACACACTCTCATACATACACTCACACACGCACAGTCATTGTTCACACTCAACTTGCGTTTTTTTAGCACTCCTAAAACCACATGCGTTTTTTTAAGAGTGCCAAAAAGTGTCCCTTGTGTGTCTGAAAGGATTAGTATCCTTTTTGGACTTTTTCATTTTTTCATCAAAAACGCAGGCAAAAACGCCTCAGGGTGCCTCAATGAGCCTTTTAAAAACGCTAGCGTTAATGCAGGGTGCCTTTATGTGCCTTTTAAAAACGCTAGCACTAGCGCATGCGTTAACGCAGGTGCCTATATGTGCCCTTAGACCAGTGATGGGCAACCTTTTGAGCTTGGTGTGTCAAAATTCGCCAAAAAACCGAGCATAAATCGGGAGGTGTGTCACTTTGAGAAAAAAAACCCTAATTTTACGATATTTATAGTTTAAATAACAAATATGTATAATTATTTAACTTACCTGCTTAGTGACTTCTTTGTTAATCTGTCAGTTGGTTTCTTTTGTTGGTCTTGCTGTTATTTAACCTGTGTGGGGTGCCATGAACTAAGATAAGTGAGAGGGAGGGGAATTCTTCCAGTGATGGCGAACCTGTGGCAGTCCAGCAACAGCTGGACTGCCACAGGTTCGCCATCACTGATTTAGTGACTTTTTTGTTGCTGAATTTCATTGGCTAAAATAAATCTTCAATTGAAGGTTGGTATTTTGTACACTTCAAGGCCAAGCAAGCGCTACTAAGGTTATCTGTCAAAATGTCTATTTATATTCCACGTTCTGCTTACTACCGTTTCACTACATAGAACGCAAAATGATCTGCCATTTTTTTCTATAATGCCATACATCTCAGTCCATGTCTCTTGAAAGGGTCGGCTACTGCTACTACTACCACTTCCTTTACTTAACCTTGGTTTTTTTGGCTTCTCCATAAGAGGGGCAGTGACAAAAGATTTATAGATAGCCCTGCAGGCAATTAGGGGTTAACTGTCTTTTAGGAAAGGGCAGAGTTAATAAGTAGAAATAGGGATTAATAGGGTGCGCAACAATAATAGTGGTGAAATGGAGTCTGTACTATGCTGCAAGATGGCGTTCCTTATGTAAATTAATGGCGGGAAACGGCACCCATAGCACAGGCCTCTTCCAGCCTCCCCCTCACTTATCTCAGTAATGTCCAATCACACATTCATGACACCCCAGATTCTACCCAGAACCTTTCACTGGAGGATGGTTGCTGTAGTAATCACTGGACCTCCAGACAGACCTCCAGACAGCGACCAAAGGGCCTCAGATATGCGTCCCCCACAGCATTCCGCTGCTCCCTGCTGCGCCAGCCAGAAGTTCCGCTTACCGGAAGTCCCAGGACTAGACGCTCTGTGCCGGAGCTCTGCTGTTCTGGCTACAGACCTCCAGCACATTTTTTTTTCCTCAGCTGTAGTTAGTGATGGGCGAGTCCTAAATTACTCGGAATCGCTTGACTCTTGTCTAGTGAGTCCGAGCCCGGGACTCGCTACTCGTTGCGAGTCTAGCGAGTCCAATGTTAATGAATGGGGAAGCGAGTAATAGCGAGTAATGTGTGATTTACAAATCGCAGATGTCTCGGAAAGCGCTCGCATTGCCGTGTCGGAAACCCGACTCGCAACAGTTTTTTGCTGCTGTGTCCGTGTCTGTGGTTTTTATCCAAATAGCGAGTCTAGTTTCTCCGGCGGCCGCGTGTCACTGAAAATGGCTACGCGTGTCAGTGCTGACACGCGTGTCATAGGTTCGCCATCACTGCCTTAGACACTCAAGGAAAGGAATCAGGGCTGCAGCTGTCTGGTTAGGGTAACGTGGGTGCGTCTGCACAGGGGTAAGAGGTATAAGCAAAAAAGGGAGAAAAGGGAGAAAAAGGTACCCCTGTATAGCAAAGCACAGCCAAAAAAGTTTTTTGATGCACATGAAATTTATTAAATAATTAAGTGTATAATGGCATAAAGAGCCAAGCAAACATATAAAAACAATTAAAACAAAAACTGGTCCGGACCAGCCCTACCCTTTGTATAAGGCATACACATTACAAGGTAAACCCACAGGGGGCCACACAATTAACAGCAAATAGTAGTCACATGCAGGTACCACTTGGTACAGCCCTTGTGGTAACCTGCTTTATCTCTTCACATTCCCTGGGAAATTCATGCCCTTGTACGTGGTTACTCTATCTATTATATAATTGCGAATGGGTTTTTTGCCCCTTCTGAGTCCACTCGCACTGCGAGTCGGCGTGGTCATGTGGATACGCCCGAAGCATTGGCCGCGCAGCGGCCATTGCGAGCAGTTCTAAGGCGACTCGCTATGCCCGAGCAGCGGGCATGGCGAGTCGCCTTAGCAGCGCGAAGCATTGGCCGCGAAGCGGCCATTGCGAGTCAGCGACTCGCTCTTCTAGAATCCCGATGCATGTGCATCGGGCACCTAGCTAGTAGTATATAATCAGACAACCATGTACATTGGAAACTGTTTTACATTCTCTTACAACTGTGTCCCTTGGTACCTGCATGTGACTACTATTTGCTGTTAATTGTACTGATATATACTACATGTCTACCTATTGGGGACACTCTTGATGTTTTCACCTTTTTGGTATGATTCCCCTGATGTACTGTGATATACTGTGATATTTTTCACAAGTGCTACTGATCACGTTATTATCTCCATTTGTACATTTATGACTATTGATTGTAACGATTGTGCACTATTGTACCTTATAATTGATGTTATTATTTCATCTTAACACATGTGAATAGTCTCTTTTGTGTGACCCCCTGTGGGTTTACCTTGTAATGTGTATGCCTTATACAGAGGGTAGGGCTGGTCCGGACCAGTTTTTGCTTTAATTGTTTTTATATGTTTGCTTGGCTCTTTATGCCCTTAGACACTCAAACACACCACACTAATACTGCGGCCTGTTGCCAATGCATTTCTTGTAAGGCCTTGGAATGGTGAAAAAAATGCAAGTGTTGTTAAAAAACGCAGCTACACCATACCATCGTTTTTGGCTTTCTCTGCGTTTTTTAGCTGTTAAAAAAAACGCACCTGCGTTAACGCATGGTACACTTAAGTGTAGCTGCGTTTTTTAACAACACTTGTGTTTTTTTCACCATTCCAAAAACACTGCATGTAGCGGTTTTTGGGTGCTGTAAAAAAACGCATGTGGTTTTTAAAAAACGCATGCGTTTTTTTAACATGGGGCCCTATGGGAAACGCATGCGTTAACGCATGGCACATATAGGCACCTGCGTTAACGCATATGCACTTTTAATGAAAAAATAACTAAGTCCAAAAACTTGCCAAAAACATTCAGAACCTCAGGGGACATTATTTGGCACCCTTAGAAAAACTGATCCGTTTTTCTAAGGGCTACAAAAACGCATTGGTATGTGTGAACAAGGCCTAAGTCATTTTTGCATAGGAAGAAATTGTGTTGAAATAGTAGCAAAAAAAAAACTGTAGGTGTTTGCAAACGCTGCGCTAGACGCATTTCCCAGCGTTTTGTGCGGCGTTTGCAAAACGCACACCAACCTTAGATGTGAAACAGGCCTATGTGTTTTTTTGCACACCTGTTTTAGAAGTGACTTTTCAATAGCAGACCCACACCAAGAGTGCAGTGTGTTGCTGCATTTGACTTTTAGGACATTTTCCTAGCATTTCTCATTCTGCCCTTTTTGGGAAGAAATAATTGGTTTAAAAACCAGCAAATTAAGAAAAAATCTGGATATTTAAAAGTGACTATTTTTTTCACACATGCTTTTGTAATGAAATTTAGCACTCGTACATGCCACATGAATACCATGTGCTTCCAAATTTGGCTTTTCAAGCTTCTGTGTGGTGCCCCACCGGTCTGGATGCCATGAAGGGTACTGCATCCAAGCCAGGGTGTAGTTCTCCAGTAGTCAAGAGATGGGGGATGGTAGGTGTAATGATCCTCAACACACACACACACACACTTAGGACCCAGGGGACCCTGAACAAACCCTGGGGGAAGGACCCAGTGCTTCATCAGGTGAAGAGAAGTGTGGCTGGAAGGAGAAAGACTCAGTTGGAGTGAACAGAACAGTAAATAGCTAGCATGCAGAGCTGAGAGAGTGAAGAAGTCGAGTCGAGTGAGGAGGAGAGAACAGTGAAACTGCAGAGAGGGGGCATGAGCTTTGCTGCGCTTGCCCTGGGAAGCCGAGAGGAAGGAACCCTAGTGGCGGAGGGGTTGTGGTCTAGAAACAGGGACCGGACCTGATCGCGGCACGGGAGTCTAATACCGAACCGCTGAACCTGAGGCTACGAGCTTCATATTTGCTGTGGCTCACACACCTGGCGTATACCCAGAGAAAGCAGCCGGACAAGGGTCTGGGAACAAGGTACCAGTCGCCCACTAATACCCGAGGCTGCCAGATCTGGGCTCTGCATGCAGAGGCACTGTCAAGCACAGGCATTGAGGAACAGAGACCAGGAAGAGAGAGAGGCCAGGACAGATCTTATAACTAATACCTCGATCTCTTAAAGACTACACACGCCGGAGAGATTTTGTAACATCGTATAACCTGTTGAGAAGTACTGTGAGTAAATCCAGGTACAGAGTTGCAGAACTGTGTGAGACTGTGTTTGCGCGGCAACCGACTGTGAAGGCCACGGAACAAGGCAACGAGGCCTAACATTAACCCTACCTGCCAGAGGATCCCAATTACTCTATCCGTTGCCCTGGCGACCTGCTCCACCTTGGAGAGTCACTCCATCCCAGCTGCCCATCCATCATCCCCAGAGGTTCTGCAGTGGCGGCGGCTGCCCATACCTGCAAACCACGGGTGGCGTCACGACCATTTATCCCTAAAACTACCCTATCCCTACACTCCCT
Organism: Allobates femoralis; assembly: GCA_033576535.1. Lineage (NCBI taxonomy): Eukaryota > Metazoa > Chordata > Amphibia > Anura > Aromobatidae > Allobates > Allobates femoralis. The sequence continues at coordinate 115,719,437 of JARQOC010000005.1, forward strand.
AAGAACGCTTTAAAACTGAACACAGGGTCACAAAAGCTGGGTCTTGACCCCTGTGACTCCCCAAAAGAAGCACCAAAGCCCGGTTCCGAGTACCCTATGGCCCTGGGGCGCAATATCTGCATAGTATTTCTTGTTCAGTCCTCTCTCTTAAAGGAATGGGGGTTAATTGTGTTAAAAATGTAAATAAAAAAAATAAAAAAATAAATAAATCCAAACTTATAACTGACTGTGTTAAAGGGAATCTGTCAGGTCAAAAATCCATATGTAACGGATATAATTGTCTAATCACTCTGGTGAAGCTCTTTCAATTCATGTTTTTTTATTATATTTCCCCCATCCCCTGTAATCTGCAAATAAAGAAATTCATTCCATCTGTTAATCATAGTGAGTGATCACGTCTGTGCTGCACACTCCCCAGGGAATGAATATTCATATAATTACATTACTGTACTGCACACAATGAAAGTTAGTAGTAATCACTCACATGGGGGGGATGTATCGTTCTGTCTGCTCTTCTTGTATCAGCAAAAGAGATGTTCAAATAAACACATAGAATCTCCCACAGACAGCACGGCTTGTGCTCAGAGCAACAGATGGAGGAGATTGCCTTATCTGATAGCTAGGCTAGGTATGTGCCTGCAGTCTCTCCCGCCCCCTCTTCCTCAGAAGCATCACAGGAAAATTAAAATGAAAGTGATACACAGAGTACAGGGGGAGGGAGGGAATAGCTGTCTGGGAAGGAGTGAATAATAAATGAACATTTAAATACTGCTGACTATTCAGCAGTAAAAGTAATGGACTGGACTAGTGAAGCAGCTGCCTACTGGGTGTTAAGGTGCTTATAGCAATGGGTACAGTAATGATTTTTACATATTCTGAAAGGCCTGCCTAGACACTATTCAAGGGTACTATAAGTATCATACTTAAACATTACCTGACAGATTCCTTTAAAAGCCTGTTGCCATTGCTTTGCTTTATGGACTGTCTGGTGAAGGAAAAAGTGGCAATAGTAATGATTGGAAAAATATAAAAGAAAAAAGCCCCATACTATAGCTAAGAAATGTGGGAGCACAACAGATGCATAACATCACCACACAGGAACAAGACAGTTGGGCAGTAGTACTACCAAACACAAGTCAAAATTGTCCCCCTGTGCCTCAGGCAAGTGTATAAGTGGGGCTTGTGTGATGATCCGCACCTTGCAACCTGCTCTGACGTTCTCTAATACTTGATCACCTGATACAATCTTGTCACATCCCCTACACATGACATTCTGCACATACTGGGGATAAGAAGGTCGCTTGGCACAGTTTTACATAGACAGGCCTCTGCCCACATGGGCAAGGGAGGCATATGGAGAGAGAAGGGTGATCACACAACCTCCAGCATGGCACCACTACTTGCTCACAACCTGACAGGCTAATAGACTCCTTTCACTAGCTTGAGTGAAAGAGATACCGGCTGCCAGGAAAACTGCCACCAGTTACTCATTAGATTAAGCCCAGGCCATTTGTGGTGCCCCTGCAGACTGGTTGCCACAGTAACATTGCACTTACTCCACAGATGTGGTGTTACCGCTCTCAGGGAGAGGGTTGCCAAGCCAAGACACTTCACTTACACCCAACACCACCCAACTCCAGGCCAGGAGACTGAGGGAAAGATTGCTCCTGCAGGAGAGCACAGACTCCACCTGCTGGCTGGAGGAGGGAAGAGGTAGAGGAGTGGGTCAGTATGTTATAAAAGGAGTAAGTAACAGCAAGAAAGGAAGTCAGATGTGAGGAGACATCCTGGGGACTGGAGCCACATCCGGCTCATACCAAGACAAGAGGGAAGGGCGTCTTAGGGGGCAAGGGAGTGGAGGAACTACCTGTGGCACCCAAATCACACTACCAGTTGCTTGTGAGTGGAGGGACCAGGTGGCAGAAAGGGACCGGCCTCGAACTGGGGGAAGTGCTGCACGCCTCACCAGAAAACCTGAGGCCACTGTGTCTGCAGGAACAGTGGCTTAAGACCGTGGATTGCTGAGAATGGTGGTTAGACATAGGATCAAGGAACCTTGAGCGTTACTTGCGGCACCGGATTTGGACACCCGCGAAGACAAAGGCAGGAGAGGAGAGTAGCCAGCCTGGTGAGTCGGTCAGAAAGTTCACAAGAGGTGTCTTGATGAAAGTGGCCCTTTAATCATCTGAGAGCTGGCCAGGCTCTGCAAGGGAGGAGCACAGAGCACCGGTTGGGTGGACTTGAGTGATCGCCCAGTAAAGTTAAAGGAACCTTGCTCTCCTCCAGTTATTTCAGTGACCGTCCTGCACTGCTGGCACCAACATTGTCCCCCATCAGGTAGCATATAATGTTTAACCGAGAACACAGACATGTGGATTCATGATTTAGATGAAGAGTGACCCAAGATTAAATTAGGGAGAGGGGCATTTTTGTCTATTTCATAAGCGCCAATATTAAAAGTTCAATGCAGTTACACCGGGCAGAATCTAACACTCATTCTTCTCTATGTGGCCCCTGGCACTTGTTGGCCCCGAGAAATCCCTTATAGGGCATCAATGGAGTTAACAGCAAAGCAATACTCACAAAACACCTAACAACACTACAACACCTTAGGACACCTGGTTTCACCCCGAGCCTCTAGGGGGAGCTCCACTGGTCACTTTGAGCCAGTTCCCCCTATAAATAGAGTCTTGGAGGGAGAAACTTCAGAGTGTGTGCAGTCGCTACAAGAGCTGCCCGCCTGTGTGAAACCTCCATCCTATGAGGGACACACTAGGCCCAACCAGCCAGCTAGCAAGTGAGGAGACCCTTGCAATTGGGGTCAGAGGAAGAAAGAGATCACCTCTCAGGGACAACAGAGTTACCTTAACTCTCTCCCTTATCAAACCGGTTACTGGAACCAAGCTGTGAGAGCTACCAAGCCACCACAGAGAATCAGCACGTCTAATAGGAGGTTTAGCCACCTGTTCCACCTGAAGCACCTACCCACGAGAGCCCAGGGAAGAGTACTGATCCTGCTCAAACCCTTTTACAATGCCCTCAGTGCTGCTAACCAGGTAAGCAAGTTCCATTGAACACACTGCCCGGTCCGGTTGGTTTTCACATCCACCCGACCTTAATCAAAGAGATAGAGAAAGGAAGCCTACTACAACTGCTTGCTGTGAATCTCCACTTCACTAACCCGGTCTGGCGTACCTGAATACCACCAGTAAAGGTACTTAAAAGACTTTGGCGTGTCTGTGTCTGACTCCTGGGCCTAACAGCAGTATTACCGCAGCTGCCTCACAACATCTTGCACAGCTCCCGGCTCCGGGGACTCCCTCTCATCCTGTGGGGAGCGTTCCATCTTGCTGCCTAACATCCCCCGGAGGCCTAGTAGCATCGGTACCGTTACCGAACACCCGCAGGTGGCGTCACGAAGACATTTAACCCCTACTGTTCCGCCATTCCCCCTATTGATCTGGACCACCGGGCCTCAGAGCCGCAGGCGTGGTTCCGTGACAAGAGGAGAGTCAACGCCTGCGACGTGAACACCCCGGCTACGGTGAGTCATCTACATACAGGTATCTGTCTCATTCACGTCCAGCATTTAATCCAACTTTTTATATTTGACTAATGTTATATATTTAATTCATCTTACTGGTGCGAGAGAAAGAGAGAGAGAGAGAGAAAGGAGAGAGAGACTAGAAAAGGAATAGTGGCTTTTGCATTGTAAAAACACAGTGTTGTCTCAGGTGATCTGAGTTCCCATTCACACTACTTAACCTATACTGTGCTGCACATTTGGTGTAGATCTGCTGCATATACGATCAAATACGCAATAAAATCTGCACTAAATCCTCACCGTTAGCACATAGCCTTGGGCTGCAAAGAACAATATATTTTCTGTGTCCACTACATGTACATATATACATACATGGATAGGATTTTGGGGCAATAATATGTGGCAGTTAACATAAATTTACATTATTGTTTTTAGAGGATTAAGAATTATAGTCATAACAATCTAATGAAGCTTAAATTGACACAGAATTTTGGACAATAATTCATGCTATAATTTTGTTATAGATTGTATACCATTAAATTCAGTGCTGAGCTGCGTAATTTAGCTTAATATATACTCAATTTAGAGGATGAAACTTAATATGACAATCTTAGAAATCACCCTAAGCAATGTAACGTAGTTACAGAGCTGGGAATGTTTAGAATTTACAAGTTGCCATAGACATACTCAGGGTTTAAGAATGTACTTGGTATCTGAGGCTGAAAGATGATAAATGTCAAAACTATGTGTCTATGTACAGACGTAATTTGCAGGTATCATTTGCCCTTGGAGAAAACTGGCATAATATCTAAAGAACAGTCTAGGTGTAGATCAATGTGCAATCATCTGCTTTTATGGCCAGAAAGATACTTGTATGTGTCCTTGAACTCACTATACAAAGACATAATTCTATCAATTTACATCTTAAGTATACAGTTGGTTTCCAGGCTTTTTTGATAAAACAGATATCCTTGAGTTAGGAAAAGGAGTGCAAAAGACTATTGAAATATGTAAAAATACATCCAACATATATATACATATGTGAGATGTCAACAGGGGAGAGGGCCGGGGAGCAACAAGCAATATCAACTGGGGGAGGAAGTTAGAGACTTTCTTGATCTCCGAAAATGATGTGAGGGAACAGTTTAGTAAGCTGGTCATTGGTAAAGCAGCAGGGCCTGATGGTATCTGTCCACGTGTCATCAAAGTGTGTGCAAATCAGTTGTGCACTGTCTTCCAGCACCTGTTTAACTGGAGCTTACATCACAGAGAGTACCAGTTCTATGGAAGACTTCTTGCCTGGTGCGGTTCCCAAGACTACCTTTCCGAGCTCCCATAATGACTATAGACTGGTGCCTTAACATCGCATGCGATGAAGTCCTTGGAGAGAATTGTACTTGCCTACTTGTGTCCGAGGGGTCTGCTTTTACGGACCCCCTTCAGTTTACGTATCGGCAGAGTCTGGGGTGGACGATGCTGTAGCTTATCTGCTACAAACAGTACATTCCTTTTTGGACAATGATGAAACCACTGTGCGTGCCATGTTCTTCGATTTCTCCAGTGCATTCAACAGCTTACAGCCACTATTATTACGTAAAAAGCTGGTTGAAATGGCGGTTGATGAAGGACTAGTGAATTGGATCATTGATTACCTGTCGGACAGGCCACAGTTCGTAAGGTTGGAGGCGGATAGTGTGCAGAGCAGTGTTGGAGCCCCTCAGGGAACGGTGCTGTCGCCATTCCTTTTTACGTTATACACAGCTGATTTTCAGTATAAATCAGACCTTTGTCACCTTCAGAAGTACTCTGATGACTCAGTGATAGTCAGAGGTATTGAGAGAGGCCGGGGGGAGGAGGAATACAGAAGGGTGGTTTTGGACTTTGTTGACTGGTGCCAGGCTAACCATTTAGAACTCAACGTAAAGAAAACCAGGGAGTTGGTGTTGAGTTATGGAAGGTGCATGAAGGATTGCTTACCTATCACTATTGATGGTCAGGATGTGGAGATGGTGGAGAATTTCAAATATTTGGGGGTTCACCTGGACAGCAAGCTTGACTGGAGGTGCCATATGGAGAAGGTTTTCAAGAAAGGGATGAGTAGACTTTACTTCCTAAGGAAATTAAGGTCGTTTAATGTGTGTAGCAAATTGCTTGAAATGTTCTACCAATCTAATTTGGCGAGTGCAATCTTTGCTGCAATAATATGCTGGGGTAGTAGTGTGCGCACAGCTGACACTAATAAGCTGAATAAACTTATCAAGAAGGCTAGTGCGGCGGTGGGTCTACAACTTAGGACTTTCGAGGAGGTATTAGAGGATAGAATTAATAAGAAATGCAAGGCTATAATGAGCAACAATACACACCCGCTCTCTGAACTGTTGCGAGGAAGGTGCCAGTGGGGCGCCGAAACGCGTAGGAGGATTAAAAAAGATAAAACCTACTGATGACTTTGTGACTCTTTTGGTGAGTTTTTACATTGGAGCAGCGCGGACCGTGTCACACCTGTACTCCCATCATCTCATAATGAGCAACAATACACACCCGCTCTCTGAACTGTTTGCGAAGCAAAAGAGCACATTCAGCAAGCGTCTAATCCAACTAATGTGTAAAAAGGAAAGATACAGAAAATCATTTGTTCCGACAGCTGTGGGGATGTTTAACAAATGTATAAGTGTAAAGCATCCCAAGACTAAGTGAAGTTCTAAGTGTATGGGGGCAGAGGTGAGGTACATGTACCAGTCTACCCGCATCTGCTGTCCATATAGACTTATTTTTGTAAAGTGTGAAATGTTCTTGATCTTTGTTCTGCTGCTGTAATACTGTAATTTCCTCCGGGATCAATAAAGTTTATCTAATCTAATCTAATCTAATCTACATATATATATATATATATATATATATATATATATATATATATATATATATTATACAGGGCCGGTGTTGGAGGTAAGGCAGAGGAGTATCCAGGTTTTCTGGCACCCAGCGCAAGAATTCAGTTTGGCACACCCCCAAGGTGTCATGTGACCAATCATTTATGTGCGATTTTCATACATGCTGTTTTGTGCTGACAATTGGCTCTTCCTAAATCTATTCATTTAATTAGTTCAGTGAAAAACTGATAGAAGCAAGTAGAAGAGCTAATTATCACATGTACACTTCTGGCCAAATTTCCACCTTTACATGTCCATCCTTACTCAATTCATTTTCATTGAGTGAGGCCACGAATGTCTAGTTGGCACATGACTACATGTACAGTATGTAAATCGCATATTTACAATTTCATGACCTCCCAATCTCACTGCCACCATCAGAGAATCCTGACAGCATGCAGTGTGTGCACTGTGAGAATTCAGAAGTCTACAGTCACACATTAACTGCTGACTCATTACAAATTTGGCACAACCCCTTTAATTCTCCTAACTTAAATAAAAACATAGTGATCCTTAATTTGTCATATAGCACTATACTTTATTAACATAGCCGTGACCAATGTATTCTTACAAATTATGAATTGTTGCATGTGTACAGGTTTTGAACCAATATCAGCACAGGAATACATCACCAGACCCACCAGAGGCACAGAAATACATCCATAGAACCCCCATTAGTACAGAAACACGATAGCAAATCATTCACTTGCACAGGAATTCATCACAAGAACCACCAGAGATATAAAAACACATCACCAGAGCCACTATAGGTACAGTAATAAATCACCAGAATCCACATCAATACAGAAACACAGCACCACAACCTTCATCAGTACAGAAATGCATCATCAGAACCACCAGCAGCACAGAAATTCATCATCAGAACCAACAAAAGTACATAAATACATGCATACAACCTTCATCAGAAACACAGCATCATAACCCTCATCAGTACATGAAGACATCAGAAGAATCACCATCAGTACATAGTACATTAATTGTAATGTCAGGTCAACCTCATATATACTTGTATCATATGAACCTACAACTTCCAGGATGTCCTAAACAATGGTAAGAAGATTCTGGGAGCTGTTGTTACCAGTCATCATCACACCATACAGGAACCACAGTATTGATGAGAATTAGCCAGTGTAGCGCCCCACCTGGTCATGCATCACAATTGGGGTACTGCACCCATAAATGAGTGTGCGGTAACCCCTGTCACAGTGGAAGGCAGAAGTCTGTGGGAGGATCCTATCCCAGCACTCCAACATCCGAGCTTAGGCAAATGGCTGGAGCCCAGTCCCCAGGGGGAGGATTAGGGGAGAAGGGAGGACACACAGTGAGTTCTAGTCGGCACTGAGGAAAGACGGAAAACGGGGAGCCTCCGAGTGAGAAAGGGAGACTTAAAGGGAGGGGGACTGGAGAGAGAGAACAGGCAGCCCAGACTGAAGGAGGGGACCCCCCGAGTGCCCATACTCAGGGAGGGAACCCTGGTCCACTTTTCCGGAGTGCCGGTACCGAAGATGGTCAGGGAGTCAAGCTCCTGAGCCGAGAACACCAGAGGTCGTGGGTCCGTTTACCGACCCTGACCGCCTGTCTAGCGGGATTAGTCACACCAGGTTAAACCACCGGGTCGAGTCGCAGAGCATTAGAGTGATAGAGTGGAAGCCAGGCTCCTCAGAGCACCTCAATAGGCCTGGTACTAAGCGGCCTACCCCAGGACAGACACCAGCAGCAAGACACGGTTTAGATCCAAGAAGCCATACCACGGGAGACTTCCAGGGACTCTGCAGCCCACTGTGACTACCCAGATGAATTAAGACTGTTTTGCCACTGTGAACTGTATCATCATCTGCCTTGTTCAAGTAAAGTACCCGGGTAGAGTGACTGAGTCTCTGTGTATCTGTTTCTCTGCAATACCGTGCTCTGCTCATTTTCATCATCAGCACCTCCATCACCAACGGTGCATCACTGCCCCGGAGGGTCAGCTCCACCTGCAGGAGCTGTACCACCTTGGCTGCCATACCACCACCCTCCGGAGGTCTGAGGCGGCGCTGGTGCTCAATCACCAGAAGCTGTGGGTGGCGTTGCAACAAACTTCTATTTCCCCCATTCAACTTCCCCTTTTTTTAAGTCGACCACCAGGGCCATAGGTCTGGGCAGACCACCAGTGACATCCCTACCGCCGCTGAGGGCCCAGACACCTGAGTCCCCATACCCTGGGGTGTGTCACCAGTATCACAAATAATCATTTACATCCAGGTACCTTATAGAAGACTTTGTATTTTTCTTTTCTTCATCTTGTCCAGATGCCGTGATAACTTTTCATGGCCACAGCTTGTCTCTGCAGATTTACATCTTTTCTTCTGCAAAACATCCCAGCACAATACCCTTAAAAATAACAGCATTATTATAATGCTTCTAACGAAAAAATATCTCCACTATACTGCACTCCTAAATAAATAATTGCTCCTCATTATGTTCCCTGTACAAAATATGATGCACACACTGTCCCTCTTATGATGCTTACCCTCCTCACTGCCCTTCTACTTTTCATATTATGTTGAAATTGAAAAAAAATGCAATCCTGCAACTTTCCTTCATTTACCATGTTCACTCTATAGTAAAACTGACCTGGCAACGTAATTCTCCAGATCATTACAAGTTCGTAGATATCAAACATGTATAGGATTTTTTATTCATCTTACATTTGTAAATAAGTTTTTTGCTTGTGTTGCCATTTTCCGTGACCTGTGACGTTCACATTTTTCGGAATCTTTCGTTGTTTAAGGGCTTTGTTTTTCTTCCTGAGCTGACATTTTTACTTATACTATTTTGGGGTAGATACAATGTTTTGATCGTATCTTATTGTATTTTATTGAAATTCTGCAGTGACCAAAGAAACATAATTCCGGCATTATGATTGTTTTTTCTCGTTACGCTGATTGCCTATTAGATTCATTTATTTGTTTTATTTTATTTTAATAGATCAGACATTTCTGTGTGACAATATGTGTAGTTTTGTTTTATTTTTAAAGGGGCAAAAGAGGGTTGATTTAAACTCTTTTTTTTTTTACATTTTTTTATTTATTTTTTTATTGTATTTACTAGTCCCCTTAGGGGACTTGAAGCTGTGATTGCCTGATTGCTTGTGCATCATCACTGCCCTGTATAGCAGAACTCCTGATCTCTCATGAATGCCGGCTCGCAGCTGGCATTCACAGGAAGAGTGTCATGATAGACACAGAGGTCATCAGTTGATCCCTAGCTGTTATGACAACTTATCAGTGCCCTGTGGTCATGTCATGGGTGCTCCGATGGGAGTTTGAACTGACAGGTTCCCTTTAAATTTCAGAAAGGAGAAGATGAGTAATGGTTTCTCTGCAACAATGTAGATTTGTTAAATATTTCTATATTTACTCTATTAGCTTTTAGACAACGTTTTCATTTTGAATTCCTTAAGGTACTTTCACACGCAGCGATATGGCTTCCATATTGCTGACGCTTTGACGTGAGTGCGCATGTTTTGGGCGCTTTTTTCTGATCACTGTGGAACTGTCACATGTAGCGATCTCACATGCAATCTTCGGCGATACTGCATTCCGGAAATTGCCTGCAGGAGACAGGCAGCAATCTTCCTTTCACACATCACCGCGTCACAGGCCACAATCGGAGCAGTGATTTGGGCATACTGCTTTGATAGGGGCGTGCAAGTGTGTTTCACCGCGCCCCTATCACTATCACTGCGATTGGTGGACGGAACTGCGTTCCCTTTGGTCAGCCTTGTGTGAACGCACAGGTCATCAAATAAGGCGCATCGACATGGCCAGCCGATAGGGAACATAGTATCACCCACCAATCACCGCAGACGCGGCGCGAAAAAAAATCCAAGGACGCCTATGGGATTTGTTTCAGGATCACTGTGTATGTTGCTATCGCCCTGTCACACGGCACGATCCGCTGAAATTGCCTGGTGGATATCGCCTGATTTCACTGCAGTGCAGGGCAATCAGGCGACACTTCACCGGCGATTTCATGTTGTAGAATCGCCCAGTCACACGCCACTACGCACATGCGATGTGGTTTCCACATCGCCGAATTCGGGAATTGCCAACGATCTCGCCGGTGATATGGAGGCGTGTGACAGTACCTTTAGTGTTCTTACAGCCAATAGTATGGTTCAGTAGCAGCAATTCTGTCCTTTCCGCATTCTAAGATATAGGATCACGCAGCAACTAGATAGCAGCACACAACGCAGTAATATCTACGGTAATTTCATGCAACAAACCATGAACAGATGCTCTTGACAAGGGTCTATTGCTAATTGATACCTGGATCGTTATCCTCTGTCCAGGTTCAATTTGGCAGAATAAAGCCACTTTGAAGCATCACTTATCACTGTGAGAGCTTTTGAATGCTTTCAAGAGTACTCATATATAGGAGTCGTGCTTGATCATGGTGTTAATTTTGTTTTTGTTGTCAGTCATTTATAAAGATAAAGACTTGTAGAAACTGAACTAGTTTTGATCTAAGAAGATCCAAAACAGCCTCATGCTTTTCATTATTCTAAAGTAAAGTGATCAGATCTGTTTTTTTAACATTTTTACATTTACTGAACTACCAATGGTTATATATAAAGACACGATCAAACATAAAAAATGTAACCTGTGAAAATACTTTCTGTCCTGTGCTCCTCTAATTTAGGCTGGCTTCAGACTTGCAGATGCATCTGCAGCGTTTTGCAGATGCATCTGCAAGCATCAGCATGCAGACCGCGGCCCCTATGTTTATAATGGTGCGCACTGCGGTCTGCCAATGCTTGCAGACCGCCGCGCGCACCCATTCACTCCTATATGTGATCTGTGCGCAGGCGGATGCCTGCATACAGATCACACACTCTCGTCCGCACCAGGGACGCGACATCTCGCGTCCATGGTGCGGGCGGGAGTGTGTGATCTGTACGCAGGCATCCGCCTGCGCACAGATCACATATAGGAGTGAATGGGTGCGCGCCGCGGTCTGCAAGCATCTGCAGACCACGGTGCGCACCATTATAAACATAGGGGCCGCGGTCTGCATGCTGATGCTTGCAGATGCATCTGCAAAACGCTGCAGATGCATCTGCAAGTCTGAAGGCAGCCTAAAAGGACTTGTTTTGCTTTGAATTAACTTGTCATCATTATAAAACAACAACGACTGCATGGCCGCATTTATCATAAGACAAACCTAGGCAATGGCAATACAGAAGAAATAGCAACCAAATATATACAATTTTTTCAGTATTATTTTAAAAAGATCACATAAAGTGCAAGTTTTTACATTTACATCCATATGCACAAAATAAATTGAGTGGTACATTTACGTTGCCCATCTCCATAGCTTATGGTGTGTTGCTCAGCCATGTAGGGCAGTGGCGCATAACTTGTTATAGATTCCTGTATCACTACCCAATCTGAAGATGTTCTGGACTCTCGGTGATAGATGCGGAGGGAGTAAGAGGAGAGCAGCACCGGCTCTCTGCTTTTACCACCATAGCTTCTAATTGTAAGAGAAAACATTGTAAGGGGGTGGACTTAATGGCAGTGAGTGATACAAGCACTAGGGGGAGTGCGCAAAATGATATGCTTTGGTTTGGGCATAGAAATGTTTAAATCCGGCCTCAGGTGCCTTGCATTGGCTGCAGGTGGAACGCCCATTTCAGAGCTGATGGTCTCATTGATTGCCACACATTATGCTACCTTTACACGTTGCAACATTGCATGCAAATTCACTTGCAACTTACTGGTTGCAGTGAAATCATGGACACATTGTTCCATTTGTACACGGCAACAAAATAGAACAATGTGTCCATGATTTCACTGCAACCAGTAAGTTGCAAGTGAAATTGCATGCATTGTTGCGACATGTAACGATACCTTTAGGGCTGTGCACTTACAGTGTGGTTTGTTTTTTAAGAACAAGCTTCAGCCAAGGTAGAAATGTAATTGAAAGAAATACCATAATCCTTTAATTCGATCAAAGAGAAGGAATCCCCTCATACACGGGAAGATAATCAATGAAACTAATTTTCTTTCAAGACCTGATCTTTTATGCGGCTTAAAAATCATTGCAGTTTGCAGAAAACCTTCCCATGGGGGATGTGCTATCAATAGGCAAACTGTAAGGCTAAACAATTGTTTTATAGGATATGGACACCTTCAATGGCATATCTGTGAAAAAAATAACATTTCAAGTGAGTTTAATTATGAATGTTGCAATATTTGCCTTCTATAGTGTGTGTTGCACCGTCTACAGCTGGCTGCAGGAAGACATCTGACAATCTGTCAGTCACTTCATTCTCACGCAGAGTTTAGGACTTCCTATATGACTTTTTCTGAGCTCTTTAGAATCGTGATCACAGGAAAGTTGATTTGACCTCAGAACAAGAGTTCTGAACAAGTTCCACCTGATCGTGTACAAATGTCTAGTGTTGATCATTATATCAGTGATCAATGCTCATGTGGATGAAGTTTAACTAATTAGTTTTACTAATCTCCCACGTGTTTACACTTTTACGAGTTGAACAGCATATTATAGTATCTACTTACATAATCTGGAAGAGGTCTCCGTCATACACTTCCGGCATCCTGATGTCCTCCTATTGTCTGATTGTCCAGCAGTAGCCATATTTGCCCACCTAGGTGATGGGTGTGCATATATGGCACCCGCTGGCGTAATGGGACTACAAACACTACCGCCAGCGGTACCGCTGACCTCTGACTCAACGATATCCTCAATCAACACCTGGAAATGCCGCATGCAGCCCGCCGCACATGCCTCTGCCCAATGCACAAACCCATGTCCGTGGCAAACTGCCGCTCAATGCAAACACCACCCCCTAATCACTGCGTTGGCAATTTCGCACTTGAGCAGTACCCACTACCGCCACCATCTTCACCCCAAATCATACCCTATGAACTGCACAAGTGCGAACTCGCCATGCATGCGCAATAATCACTGCAGCCACACACCTGCAATAATAACATAAAATCGCTGACTTATTAACTGCGCAAGTGCACACCCATCGCACTTGTGCAGTTAAACATGCACCAACCATCTTTGCACACTTGAATATACAAAGATTATGGCAGGGGCGTAACGCAGCACCCCCCCCCCCAAATAGCCACAAACTCTGATTTATTGGTAAAAATAAAGAATAAAAAAACACTGCCCGGACCACATCCTCCTTTGACCACAGCTAATATAAATTGTTTAAGAAATCTGTCAGCTGCTGCAGAACATGTTCTAAAGAAGTGTAAGCCAAAAACTGCCAGTCATATACAGCCCGCAGTTGCTGCAGAACGTCTTAAAAAAACTGTCTATCATATATTGCTTACTGCTGCTGCAGAACATCTTAAACATATTTCAGTCATATACTGCCCGCATCTGCTGCAGAACATCTTCTAAACAACTGTCAATCATATACTGGCTGCAGCTGCTACATAACATCTTCTAAAAAACAGTCAGTCATATACTGTTCGCAGCGCTGCAGAACATCTTCTAAAAACCTGTCGGTCCTATACTGCCCACAGCTGCTGCAGAACATCTTCTAACAAGACAGATGATATATAGAGACATAGATAGATGATAGATAAATACATAGATATCACATACATAGATACTGCATTCACTATTCTGCTCTTAGATCATGTCTTATTCTTCTTGTCGTTCAGTCATATCCAGGGCTGCATTTACAATATCCAGACATAACTACACAATTAATCTATTGTCCTCTGTTTACCTATCTTTCTTCATTTCAATTTTTTTTTCTTCAACACATTATGTTAAATACATGACATGGTGGTACAATCTTTTAAAGGGTGGAGGCACACTTAATAAATGGGAACTGGGGGAAATCCTTTGGATCCATTTCTGTGTCAGGGCAGTGCACGACAACTATTCCTTTCTTTCATTGCAACATTTTCAGCAGGAGGTGCTGCAGCCTACCAAAGCCTACCAGGGTGTTGTGACCTGCACAACCTCTTCAGGTAAGTGCAACAACACCACACCATATCTTTAACATTCCAGATAAGACCCTATTTGCGCTATTCCTTCCCCTCAGCACACAAATATTTAAAGGGTGGAGGCATACTGGCGTGAAATTCGGGCAAGTGCAATGCAAGAGATACGAGATACTTACATTGCACTCGGACCAATGTTAAACAATCTGTCAGGTGAGTTTGTTGCGTTTTTCCTCCGCTGAACTCGCATTGCGAGTCAAATGCGAGTCCAATCGCAGTATGCTGAGATTGGATGTGAGAGGCCAATGAAGTCTATGGGTGCAAGAAAAACTTGCACCAAGACAGCACACTGTGCGAGTTTGTAGCATGGGCTTTCCCATGCTGGTAAAAGTTAGAATGGATAGAATAGCTAGATCAGGCTCACCAGTCTCCTGCTGTTACTTCCGGGGCTACCTGTTAAAATAATTCCATATTCTCTGCACTGTCAGGCAAACAGCCAATCACAGTTGCTCACAGTCTTTGAGAGCCTCTGTGATTGGCTTTTGTAGTCAGACTGGATTTCCTCAATCTGGACAGTGATTCTGCTTGGTTGCTATACACATTAGTGTATGGCAACAAACCTGCCATCATAGGGTGTTAAATAAATAATTAATTAAAAAAAAAACGCATGTGGCTTTGCAGCAGCTTTAAGTCCAGCCCAATGAAAGCAGACAACTGCGAGCTCCACCCTCAGTTGCCTTATTTACCCTTGGCTGACAAAAAATAAATGTGTGGGCTCCGCCCTATTTTTATTAGCCAGCCAAGGTAAATCTAGGCAGCTGAGAGCTTGTATTCTCAGTGGGGTGACGGCCCATTGTTTTAGGGCCCCCCACGCTAAAAAAATAGCAGCCCACAGCTGCCTTCTGAAAATGGCGCATTTATAAGAAGCACCATTTCCTGGTGCCTTACCAGGCTCTTTCCAGTGGGAAATAAGGGGTTAATACCAGCTTTGTTTTATGAGCTGGTATTAAGCCCGAGATTCTTAATGACAAACCAAGTTAGACCCAGATATGAACACCAATGTCCAATCTATTACTTTCTGTGCTTCACTGTACTAACAATATCTTTCAAAAACTACCATAGGATGTCCTCCGCAATGAGTACCCCTGATTATAATAGTGAATCTGCACAAACCAAGTACTGCAAATTAACTTGTTTATTGACTAAAATTTTATACAAAATTTAATTTCATATCCAGGTACCATCCTTTATGAACTAGTTATAATTTAAACCCTGGCCAACAATGGAGACATATATAGCATCATATACAGACCTTAATTTCTACCCACCTGTTTATCCCTTGTGGATCCTTAGTCTCCTACCTCTAAGTATGTCTGGGGCTCTAATATTCCTCCCCCCAATCTCACTATTATGGGATCTCTGAGACTTTTTCAAGGTACACTACATTAGGCATTGGTCAGTGTATCATACCTTAATTCAGATGCTGGTACTTGCTGATGTGCTCCAAAGTGATCCCTAAATACCTATGCACGTTTCAAGTTGGAAACGTCATCAGTGCGTCCCATCAAGTTAGACCCAGCCATGAAGAATCTCCAATAAAGAGTTAAAAAAACACACCACACAGAGTAAAAAATATTGATTAGAAATAAAGAGACAGACATACTTAGGGACTCCATCTGTATTACCCCCACAAAGCCCTCCAACGATCCAGGTGTTCTGACTTCTGTCTTCTCTCTTCTGTCTTGTCCTCTTCTGTCTTCTGCTCTATGTGCTGATCATACTACATAAGCAGTCACAGCAGAGTTAACTCCCTGCTTACCGGCGCTGCTGTGACCACGGCTGTTCTATGTGCCGCTCATACTGCAGCCGCAGTCACAGCAGAGTTCACCCTGCTTCCTGGTACTGCTGTTATCGGTAAGCAGGGAGTTAACTCCTGCAGCTTGTGTATGAGTTAGCTCATTCATAAGCCACCATGATTTCGCCGCTGCTCATCATTATAGCGCTATAGTAGATGCTTATGAGGTTACTATAGCAATGGGGTCAGCGGTCATGTCACCGCTTAACACCCACAGTCTCATTCACTGATCACACAGCACGGGGAGCGCCCTCTGCTGTGTGATGTAGCAGACATGAATCATTTGAAGAGAAGACAGAACAGAGAAGACAGAACAGAGAAGACAGAACAGAGAAGACAGAACAGAGAAGACAGAACAGAGAAGACAGAAGACAAAACACCAGGATCGTTGGACGGCTGGGTGGCGGTAATACAAATGGAGTCCCTAAGCATGTTTGTCTCTTTATTTCTAATAAATAAATTTTATTCTATGTAGTGTCTTTTTTAACCCTTTATTGGAGATTCTTAATGGCTGGGTTAAACTTGACCTGACATTAAGAATCTTGGGCTTAATACTAGCTGGTAAAACAAAGCTGGTATTAACCCCTTATCACCCAGCGTGCCACCCGGGCCGCTGGAAGAATCTGGTAAGGCAGCAGAAAATGGCATTTCTTATAAATGCGCTATTTTCAGGGATGGCTGCTGGCTGCTATTCTTTAGCGTGAGGGGCCCAAAAACAAAGTGCCCTCACCCCACTGAGAATACCAGCCCTTTTATTTTGCCAGCCAAGTGTAAATTAGGCAGCTGAGGGTGGCAGCACGTATTGGGCTGGACTTAAAAATGCTGTGAAGCCCCACGCATTTTTTAAAATTATTTTCTTAACACCCTATAATGGCAGGTTTGTTGCCATACACTAATGTGTATGGCAACCAAGCAGATTCACTGTCCAGATTGAGTAAATTCAGTCTGACTACAACAGCCAATCACAGAGGCTCTCACAGACTATATAAGCTTCTGTGATTGGCTGTTTGTCTGGCAGTTCAGTAAATATGCAATTAGCTTAATGGGCAGCCCCAAAAGTAATAGCGGTAGACTGTTAAACGTGATCTAGCTATTCTATCTGCTCTTTGCTCAGTTTATACACCATGAGAAAGACCATGTTAAAAACGCATTGCACACTCACCATACTCGCACCACAGTCACACCACACTCATTGCTCTTGCACCACACTCGCACCACACTTGCTGGATCATACGGAAAGCACTCACACGACTGTCATGCATCAAAAACGCTCCGATTTTCAAGCATGCTAGTGTGCTTCTACCCTCAGTTAGATACTACCACCACTGTTTGCTTGAAAAATGGTAATCAGCAATGGTAAAAACCAGAATGAGTAAATTGCAACTAGAAATTAGAAAACCTTTTGAAGTTTGTGTTTGGAGTAGTTCGCCGAAGAGTAAGACGTTTTCCGACAACTTTGAAGAACAGTTCGGTGAACCTCCTGAATCTCATTGGAGTCAATGGGAGTCAAAACCAAAAGCATAGAAAACACATTTGGGGGGGGAAGGGGGCAAAAGTTGCCAAAACAGCTCAAGCTAGGGAAAACACCAGGAAAAGTGCCATTTATTCCCCAGAGTTAGCATTTTTTTTATCATGGTGCACTATGGATGCCTGGGACAGAGCCTGGCCCAGCATTTCAAGCTTCAGAATAGATCAGGAACAAGGAAATGAGTAACAGATGTAAGGATCGTTCTACCAGAGCCCTGCTAAATTCAGCAAACACACAACAAACAGACCCCAAGAAGAGATTTAACATTTCAAAAAACTAGAGCCAAATACCACCAAAATGGCATCTATTGACCCAGAAAAAATTGTATAATGGTACAGCCTGCATGCTTGGCACAGAGTCTGGAACAGGGCATGGCCTAGCATTTGAAGGTTAAACATTATATTTGGAACAGCGGATGAGTGACAGGTGTAGGCCAGTTGGGCTGGGGGCCCTCATACCTCATGCAATGGCTCAGGTGGGTCAGTGA
Source organism: Allobates femoralis (assembly GCA_033576535.1). NCBI lineage: Eukaryota > Metazoa > Chordata > Amphibia > Anura > Aromobatidae > Allobates > Allobates femoralis. The sequence goes on from JARQOC010000005.1 coordinate 115,737,784, forward strand.
CATGTCTGCTAATTTCAGGAAACGGACATGAAAGAGACCCCAATAAGAGTCTCCACATTTCAAAATGTTAGGGCCAAATACCACGAAAGTGGCATCAATTGACCCAGAATAAAAATTGTACAGTATAGTGGCGAGATCATTGCAGCACACTGAAAAGTGCAACATCGCCTAGTCTACACAGTCTGCACTGGGGTGGAAAATTCCTTGGAGATCCGTGACTTGTCCATCTTGATGAAAGTTGTCTACATTTTCAGGGGACAGCTGGATGTGCTTTTCCATCAGGACACCACCAGAAGTATTGAAGACACGTTCTGAGAGAACACTGGCTGCCGGGCATGAGAAAACCTCCAAGGCATGACTGACGAGCTCAGGCCACGCCTCCATTTTTGCAGCCCAAAATGCAGAAGATCCAAACCTAGGGATGAGCGAGTAGTGAAATATTCAAACTCGCTATACTCGTAACGAGTAGGTCCTAATACTCAGGTACTCGTTATGAGTAGCAAGTCCAATGTAAATCAATAGAAAATGCAAGTACTTTTGCAGTGTATCTATAAACACTGCAAAAGTGAAATAAAAGTGAATAAAAGGTGTTAAAATAAAACAACAACATACTCACCTATCCGACGGCTGTCCTGGTACCCAAAAAGAACACATCCGCTGGACTGTCGGGACCTTAGGTCTGATGGCCGATCAGATGGCCGGGAGTGACTTAAGGTCCTGGCAGGCCCTCGATGTGTTAGAACATCTGATGGCCAATCAGATGGCCGTAGCGATCAGGTGGTGTGTGATGTCACAGGGCATTGCTCCCACCTAGCCAGAATCCTACTCCACACCTTCTCCACACCCGTGTTTGAGACTCCTAAACGAGGCTCCACGAACTCTATTTGCATATTTGCCCGCAGTGTTTTTCTTTGACTGGTCTCCCTGAAGTACGCGGCAATTTTGCAAGCAATTTCACTGGCAATTTGCTGGGTTGCAGTGAAATCATGGATACATGGTTCTGTTTTGTTGCCGTGTACAAATGGAACCATGTATCCTTGATTTCACTGCAACCAGCAAATTGCCAGTGAAATTGCTTGCAAAATTGCCGCGTGTGACGGTACCTTAAGATCAGTGATTGTTTCATGATGGCGGTCTACCAGGCATTGCTCCACCTAGCCAGAATCCTACTCCACACTAATGAGGGTCAAAACCCCGAAACAGCTGTCTGTGGATGGATACCTGTGGTATTTCACTTGTCATATCTTTAAACTCATAAAGCTGGATATTGACTGAAAGGGCAACTTAATATGGTGGTTATGGTGGTCTCCTCAAGGACACCCATGGCTAGGTCCTTCCCTTTAGGGATATCTGGCTAGTCCCGTGTATGAGACTCTTAAACGAGACTCCACAGACTCTATTTATTTTTATTGGGGTCCAACTGCATCCTGTGTAAGCGCTGTGTTGGATTTGTTTTGGTTGCAGCTGGTGAGTTTTTCTATTGCTGCCATTTTTGAGTATTTTTTGTCAAACAAGTGATTGCCAAGACTTTGTGGTTCCCCTAGAAAACGTTTTTTTGTACTCAAACAGGTGATTATCGAATCTTTGTGTTTCCCCTAAAAAGGTTTTCTTTAGCCTCAAACAAGTGGTGGCCAAATCTTTGTGATTCCCCTAAAAGGCTTTTTTTTGGCCTGAAAAACATAATTGCCAAATATTTGTGTTTACTCTAAAAGGCTTTTCTTGGTTTCAAACAAGTGATTGTCAAATCTTTGTGGTTCCACTTAGAGGCTTTTATTGACCTCCAAAAACCTCATTGACAAATCTCTGTCTGTTGTCAGATAACCTTTTATTGGGCCTCAAACAAGTGCTTATGAGCCACCTGATATTTCCTGGATATGTCGGTCTTGTCTGGAGAAATCATCTCCCTTGTCATGGAGCTCCTGGAGTTCAGCCTAACTCATAATTGATTTGTCTTCAAGGGGTCCTTCTACCTGCAGCTCCAGGGCACAGCTATGGGGGCCTCCTTCGCACCCTCGTATGCAAATTTCTTTCTGGGGCTGTAGGAGAGGGACCTTTTCGTGTCAGATCAGCTGTCATAGATGGGCCACATCCCTCTTTGGGTGCTGTACATTGACGACATCTTTTTGATCTGGCATGGATCGAAATTTGAATTACACTCTTTGATTGATCAATTGAATAACAACATCAATATAAAGATTACTTATCAACAGAATAGATACAAGGCTGAATTCCTGGATGTCTCGGTGAGGAAGGTTGAGGGTGGCTTCCTTTAGATCGACATATACAGAAAACCGACAGCATCAATTGCCCTACTTCGTGCCACTTCATCCCATACCCCATATATGATTCGATCTGTTCCAGTAGGGCAATTCCTACGTCTCAGAAGAATTTGTTCTTCTAAGGCAGATTACATCTCCTGTGCAGAAGAGCTTAAAAATCGCTTCTATGAACGAGACTTTAGCCTTCGTGCAGTTAAATATGTTTACCAACAGGGCTAGACACATTTCACGTAATGAGTTGCTGTATAGCAAGGGCAGATGTACACAGGATGGTCGCGTGAGATTTATAACAACCTATCATGGTCAATTTAACGCTATGCGTAGCTGCCTTCATAAGGCCTGGCCAATTTTACTAACAGATATGACGTTATCAAAAATGTTGCCAGATAGACCAATGATCGCTATCAGAAGCTCTAAAGATCTCCGCGATCATTTAGTGTCCAGCCACTATAATGGTGGTGGTAAAGCTACATTTTTTGATTCATTTCCAAAAAGGGTCGGCTGTTCCCCTTGTGGGAAATGTGTCACCTGTCCAAACATAGCAAGAATTTACCCTTTTACTAATGTCACAGGAACAAAATAATTACAAAAAGATATCCTGCAATACAACTGGGGTTAACTGTTACGCCGTGTGCCCCTGCCCAAAAATCTATGTTGGATTAACAACACGAACTCTCAAGACCCGGGTAAAGGAACATGTCCTAGCCATTAATGCGGCGCAGGAATGCATGAACATTTCCACTTTGAAAACTTTACCTAGGCATTTCCGGGAATGTCATCAGTCACACGGTGAACTCCTAAAGGTGAGAGGCATAGACACTATGGATTTAGGGATACGAGGTGGCTCCCTAGCACGAAAACTAGGTATGCTTGAAATGAGGTGGATTTGGTTACTCAGTACACTCCAGCCCAACGGGTTAAATGAAAATATTAGTTTCACTCCATACTTGTGACCTGTACATTTTTGGCTGTATTATCTGTATGTGACCTAACCAGGTTCATTTTACTTATATGTTTTTATGTAGGCTACCAGTTTAGGATTGATTATCTTCACTTTTGCACTTTAGAAGAGATTTTGGATGTTAGGCTGGGTTCACATTTGCGGACCCCTCCGCAGCATTCTGCAGAGGGGATCCACAATGTGACCGCAGTGACCGCCAGCTCCTATCTTTATAATGGGAGCGCACGGTGCTGCGCTTGACAGCGCAGGACCGTGCGCACCCATTCACGCCCATATGTGATCTGTGCGCAGGCGGATGCTGCGCACAAATCACACAGTCTCGTCCACACCAGGGACGCGACATGTTGCATTCCTGGTCCCGGACGAGACTGTGTGATCTGTACGCAGGCATCCACCTGCGCACAGATCACATATGGGAGTGAATGGGTGCGCACGGTCCTGCGCTGTCAAGCGCAGCACCGTGCGCTCCCATTATAAAGATAGGAGCTGGCGGCCGCTGCGGTCACATTGCGGATCCCCTCTGCAGAACGCTGTGGAGGGGTCCGTAAATGTGAACCCAGCCTTATTTCAGATCAAGATATGATGTTTCACTCTCCTGCAAATATTTTGGACATAGAACAATGGGACCAGTTGCATGTGCTTATTACCTTATCTGTGTGTAGGGTTGATATAATGATATAATGTGTTGGGACCCTCACACAATGGTATTTTGTAAACTATATATTACTTGTATATGGTTCCACAATAATGATTTGTAAACTATCTATTATTTGTATGGGGTTCCATGTAACAAGTGCAAGTCATATAATCTGTATATATGCCATGTGTTATTCATGTATTTCGATTTGAAGAAAGAGACAGCACTCACCGGTATGTGCAGGGTGGTCTTTTAATCCAGATTTTCAAGGATAGACAGGGTGCAGGGAGGTGACCACGGAGGGACAGTGGACAACGACGCCGTTTCGCAAACGATGTTGCTTCTACGGGTCCAGATATCTGGACCCGTAGAAGCAACATCGTTTGCGAAACGGCGTCGTTGTCCACCGGCCTTCCGTGGTCACCTCCCTGCACCCTGTCTATCCTTGAAAATCTGGATTAAAAGACCACCCTGCACATACCGGTGAGTGCTGTCTCTTTCTTCAAATCGCAGTATAACGTCCTGGTGCTTTGGATGTCACCGCCGGAGGGGAACCCGCCAGGGATGATATTCCGGAACATGATTGTTGATACCGCTTAGTGCCCTGAATTTTCTTTTTTCTGCATTTATTCATGTATTTGGTCCATTACATAAATGATTATGATCTCCTTTATATTATGACAGCTGTATTTAAGCTTTGGCTATAACACTTCTATATATATTCCAGCATTATGTACTACATATGTATATGGCCCATATTATGAATCCTACACATTGTCCCTACTGTTGCAACCATAATCGGCAAAGTCATCAATTGCAGGAATTTAAATAATCCCCAACGTGCCGACGAGTCCTAGCTGTCACAATGGTTGCGGTGATGCGATTGGGTGTTGCCATGGTTGATTCATCAGTCGCGGTCATGTTATTCCTCACTTGACAACAATGATGCCGCTTCCGGGATAGCGTGCACGCGACTGTACACACCTGTGACCGGTTAAACATGGCCGGCCTTTTTAAGCCTCACCTGCCCCATGCTTGGTGCCCCCTGACGAAGGTCCCGAAATGTCCATAAGGATCGCGGTATCCCCCATCATGAGCTTTTACTGATAACATTCCTGTTATAAGATAAAAGATAAGATAAGATAACTTTATTGATCCCGGAGGAAATTACAGTATTACAGCAGCAGAACAAAGATCAAGAACATTACACACTTTACAAAATAAGTCTATATGGACAGCAGATGTGGGTAGACTGGTACATGTATCTCCCCTATTCCCCACATACACTTAGAACTTCACTTAGTCTTGGGATGCTTTACACTTATACATTTGTTAAACATCCCCACAGCTGTCGGAACAAACATTTTCTGTATCTTTCCTTTTTACACATTAGTTGGATTAGACGCTTGCTGAATGTGCTCTTTTGCTTCGCAAACAGTTCAGAGAGCGGGTGTGTATTGTTGCTCATTATAGCCTTGCATTTCTTATTAATTCTATCCTCTAATACCTCCTCGAAAGTCCTAATTGTAGACCCACCGCCGCACTAGCCTTCTTGATAAGTTTATTCAGCTTATTAACGTCAGCTGTGCGCACACTACTACCCCAGCATATTATTGCAGCAAAGATTGCAATCGCCACAATAGATTGGTAAAACATTTCAAGCATTTTGCTACACACATTAAACGACCTTAACTTCCTTAAGAAGTAAAGTCTACTCATCCCTTTCTTGCAAACCTTCTCCATATGGCACCTCCAATCAAGCTTGCTGTCCAGGTGAACCCCCAAATATTTGAAATTCTCCACCATCTCCACATCCTGACCATCAATAGTGATAGGTAAGCAATCCTTCATGCACCTTCCATAACTCAACACAACTCCCTGGTTTCTTTACGTTGAAGTTCTAAATGGTTAGCCTGGCACCAGTCAACAAAGTCCAAAACCACCCTTCTGTATTCCTCCTCCCCCCGGCCTCTCTCAATACCTCGACTATCACTGAGTCATCAGAGTACTTCTGAAGGTGACAAAGATCCGATTTATACTGAAAATCAGCTGTGTATAACGTGAAAAGGAATGGCGACAGTACCGTTCCCTGAGGGGCTCCAACACTGATCCGAACACTATCCGATACGGCCGCCCCCAACCTTACGAACTGTGGCCTGTCCGACAGGTAATCAATGATCCAATTCACTAGTCCCTCATCAACCGCCATTTCAACCAGCTTTTTACGTAATAATAGTGGCTGTAAGGTGTTGAATGCACTGGAGAAATCGAAGAACATGGCACGCACAGTGGCTCCATCATTGTCCAAAAAGGAATGTACTGTTTGTAGCAGATACAGCATCGTCCACCCCCAGACTCTGCCGATATGCAAACTGAAAGGAGTCCGTAAAAGCAGAACCCTCGGACACAAGTAAGCAAGTACAATTCTCTCCAAGGACTTTCATCGCATGCGATGTTAAGGCCACCGGTCTATAGTCGTTATGGGAGCTTAGGAAGGTAGTCTTGGGAACCGGCACCAGGCAAAAAGTCTTCCATAGAACTGGTACTCTCTGTGATTGTAAGCTCCAGTTAAACAGGTGCTTGGAAGACAGTGCACAACTGATTTGCACACACTCTGAAGACACGTGGGCAGATACCATCAGGCCCTGCTGCTTTACCAATGACCAGCTTACTAAACTGTTCCCTCACATCATTTTCGGAGATCAAGAAAGTCTCTAACTTCCTCCCCCCAGTTGATATTGCTTGTCGCTCCCCGGCCCTCTCCCCTGTCGACATCGCACATTTATTGTTGAATCTGTTGAAAAACTCATTCATTTCATTAGCCATGATCAGCCCCCCACCCCCTGATCTGACCTTGCCTTAAACCCAGTCAATAGCTTCATTCCAGCCCACACTTCTCTGGAGTTGTTGTGTGACAATTTATTTTCCAATTTAATTCTGAATGCTTCACGGGCAATCTTAATTTCCCCTTTAAGTCTCACTGTACAATTTTCATTTCCTCCTTGTCCTTCCTTTTAAAAGCTTTTTTTTTCCTGTTTAGTAGATGTTTCAATTGTTTTGTAATCCAAGGCTTATTGTTTGCATAACACCCAATCTCATGAATAGGTACAATATTGTCAGTACAAAAGTTGATGTAATCAGTAACTCTCCCGGTAACCTCATTAACATCATCATTAGGTTCCCTGGCACATAACACCTCCCAGTCTGTGCAATCAAAGCAGTCTTGTAACCCCTTCTCTGCTGCCGGAGACCACTTCCTTATCAGTTTAATTGTCGCTGGTTGTTTGCAGACAACTGGTTGATAGGCTGGAGACAATAGTATGAGGTTGTGGTCAGATTTCCCCAGGGGGGGCAATGCAGATGATGAGTAAGCATCCTTAACACTGGCATAGAGGAGATCCAATATGTAATTGTCCCGTGTAGAACATTTGACATATTGTTAGAACTTTGGTAATGAGATCTTGGCTCGATTAAAATCCCCAGAAATGACAGTTAGAGAGTTAGGGTGTTTCGTCTGAAGCCGGGCAATCACCCCAGACAGTACTTCCCCAGCTGCCTCTGGATTTGCAGATGGTGGTATACACGACACCACTGCAATAACAAGAGAGAATTCTCTAGGCAGATAGTAAGGCCTGAGGCCCACTGCTAATAGTTCAATATTTGGGCAATAATGTCTCTCCTTTACTGTTACATGCCCCTGATTACACCATCTGTTATTAATGTACAGTATCACTCTTCCGCCCTTCTTCTTACCGCACTTCTGACCGCACTTCTTATATGCTCAGGGTAACTAACTGCTGACATTCTTGTGCAATATGTGTTTGCTGTGCAATATTTGCTTGTTCCTATATATAAGTGACTATTGGTCCATACATCACATTTTGTTATATATGAAATTGTGACACTGTTAGCATGTTTCTAGACTTGTGATACATGCATCTTACTTATAAGGGTTTACAATTTTACATGATAATCATTATAATACTTTGCATTGCTACCCTAACAGTGCAATGCAATAAGAGTTACTCTGTAATTGTACATATAATTTTGCATTTAACTGCTCAGGGGAACCAGACCACCATTTGGGTTGTTCAACCCTGTTGTTAGTGTCTTCCCCTTTTCCTTCTGGTTTTATGTAATACAATTAGCTATTTCTACTTTAAACAAGACATATGATCGTTGTTTGTCCAACATGTATACATCATTGCTCCCACCTAGCCAGAATCCTACTCCACACTGATGAGGGGCAAAACCCCAAAACAGCTGTCTGTGGATGGATACCTGGCTTTGGTATTTCCCTTGTCATATCTTTAAACTCGTAAAGAGCTGGATATTGACTGAAAGGGACACTTAATATGGTGGTTATGGTAGTCTCCACAAGGAGCCACCCCATTGCCAGGTCCTTCCCTAGAGGAATATCTGGTTAGTCCCGTGTTTGAGACTCCTAAATGAGGCTCCATGGACTCTATTTGCATATTTGTATTTTTCAGGGGGCAATGCACCTAGGATTTCACTGTGTTTGAGCGCTTTTGCCTGCTGCCCGCAGTGTTTTCTTTGACTGGTCTCCCTGAGATCTGTGATTTTTTTTCATGATAGACCCCAATATACCTTGAGTTGTGCATAGCAAATCACCTCCCCGTGTCTTGGCAGGTTGATAGTGATTTTTATTGGTTCTGTGCATCTGTGTTTGCTTTTTATTGGGGTCTGACTGCATTCTGTGTAAGTGCTGTGTTGGATTTGTTTTTGGCTGCAACTGGTGAGTTTTTCTATTGCTGCTATTTTTTGAGTAGTTATTGTGAGTATTTTGTTAGGACTCGTAAGCATGGGGATCCTTGACGTGGATTACGAGCTTAAAGAGTCTTGGCCAAAACATCTAACCAATGCTCTACTAAAGAATTTTTTTGTTTATCATAAAACAATTCTTGCACTTTTTTATCATCTTTGCGGGGTGCAGCTGGGCCCTATGGGGCATAATTCATCCAGTGGTGCACAAGCATTGTGCTGGGCTGCCCACTTGGTCTGGTGGCAGGATCTGCATTTAGCTATCAGACACTCTGCATCATTTGTATCAATGTGAATGGCGTCCTATGCATGGTAATCTTGAGTTGTGCATAGCAAATCACCTCCCCCATGTCTTGGCAGATTGATGGTGATTTTTATCGATTCTGTGCACCTGTGTTTGCTTTTTATTGGGGTCTGACTGCATACTGCGTAAGTGCTGTGTTGGATTTGTTTTTGGCTGCAGCTGGTGAGTGAGGCTGAAAAAAACATTTTTAGGGGAAACACAAAGATTTTGTAATCACCTGTTTGGGGCCAAAAAAAGCCTTTTTAGTGGAAACAGATTTATCAATGACTTGTTATCCACATGAATGCAAAAAATGCAGCTTTGACAACGAACACAGATTTGGTAATCACACATGTTTTCTCAGCAAAAAGTGCCTATATCTGGATGGACTCCCTCTTCCTTCTATTCTATTTAAATAGCCATTAAGTAGCTAGCTATTTTTTGGAGCAGGATGGAACAGGATGGAGCTGCGCAGAGCAACACAGAGCAGCACAGAGCAGCAGTAACATTCAGAAAATGGTGATAATGTCAATAGCTGCTTCTTATATCTGAAGGGATATGTGACTTAGGCAGCCAATGACACAAGACAGCCAATGACACAAGCCCTTGTGTCTATAACTTGTGGATGTTTAATGTGCCTGATTAGCTGTCGGACTGGAACATTCATACAGAAAGTGCCTAGAAATAAATGGAGCCTGACGCTCCTCTACCCTGTCCCCACCCCTCCCATCTTCAAACATGTCCTGCCCACCCGCAGTCAGAAGGTGGAAGCAAACCATCACTGAAGTAATGCATTTTTCATCCGATCAGTTAACTAACTAAGCCGAGTTCGCTGACTTTCTAACAAAATGTTCTGATTCCTGATCCTGATTCCAAATCTGTAATGTTCGTGCCAAATTTGAAATTGGCGAACATGTTTGGGAATTTTTTCTCAACTCTACTTACAACATGCTCATGAGCTATTCTCGCCAAGCTATGGTACTTTAAGTCCACCATTTATAAATGGGCTTCATTAAGGTGGAATAGAGACCAAATCAAATAATGAATACTTAGGGTGGAAACACACTCTGCTACTTACATCCGAGTTTAGCGGACGACACTCTGAACAGGCTGGAGCAGTGACCCGTAACAGCATCTCTCTCTCTGGACGGGAATAATAGCTGCTTGTGTTTCTATGCAGCATCACATTCCCTGTCCAGAGAGGGAGAGGCCGTTCAGAGTCACTGCTCCAGCCTGTTCCGAGTCTTGTCCGTCAAACTCGGATGTAAGTAGCAGAGTGTGTCTGAGCCCTTAAAGTAAGAGTTCAGTGATGTCTAAACTTCCTTGGTAAAGTTACTGTTCTTTCACTTCATTTGTTCAGGTGTGTGTTCAGGTTGACCATTAGCAAAATGAGAGAATTGCAGAGATTTCACATTCTAAAGTTTTCATCCCCTGGCAATTTGTAGGAGACACTTTAGTTTCACACCATTAAAAATGACCTTTATATTCCTGTGACTGATGAAATTATTACTATAAGTGGAGGTTCATTTTAATAAAATTTATGGCACCCTGAAGAGATTTAGGCACTTATAACCAGTGTAATGCTAATAGTTTCCTTCAGAAAGAACAGTAAAATTTGCATGCAAATTAGCTAGATTTCTAAGTTACTGAGCATGGCTTGTATAAAATGATCAGTCCAAAAATTAAAATGTAATTGTAAATGCTTGGTATCACCACTATTCAGACTTTGCAGTATTGTCTGGCTATTATGACATATTTTTATCTGCAAATACCAGACAAGCAGTATTTGCAGTCCCTTCAGTGATTGACTGCTCTGTCTGTATTCACACTTAGGCTGAAAACACACTCTCCTAGTTACATGGGAGTCTCTCGGACAAGACTCGGAAGAGGCTGGAGCAGTGACCCTGAACGGCTTCTCCCTGACTGGATGGGAATGTCAGCTGATTGTGGTTTTGTGCAGCTCCACACTCCCCGTCCAGAGAGGGAGAGGCCGTTCAGGGTCACTGCTCCAGCCTCTTCCGGGTCTCGCCCAAGAGACTCACATGTAAAGCTGTCAGTCACGGATAAGATCGCCCAGTAGAGATAAAAAACTCAGAAAGCTCAGTGGTTAGCTCTGTAGCCTTAGGCTAGGGTCAGAACAGTATTATGCATTACGTTCAGGGGGTTCCATCTAAAACTTAGAATTTTTCAGCATTAGCGTAGTGTTACCAGAAAAGTAAGATTGCATTAACACTGTCAATGCAATTTTATGGCAGAAGGAACCCGAGCACATTGCAAACGCCGGCTTCACACTGCCGGTGTTTCAAATCTAGCGCTTTTTCCAAGCGCATCACATGATGCTGGAGCGGGAGTGCGCGTGGGTTCCGTCTGCCATAAGATTGCATTGACAGCGTTAACTCAGTCTTACCTTTCCGGTAACACTGCGCTAATGCTGAAAAATTCTAAGTTTTAGATGGAACCTCCTGATCGTAATGCATAGTGCTGGTTTGACCCTAGCCTTACAGTGCTGGGGTCCCGGGTTCAAATCTAGCAAAGACAACAACTGCAAGTGAGGCGGTCGACAGGGTAGGGGGGTACTCGGATACCGGGACTGATGACTATTTGGATGGGGGTCATGGCTGGTCGGTTCCCGATTCTGTGCCCTGGACCCTCAGTGGCGGGGATGGTGGGGGAATGATGATGGTGGTGGTGGTGGGAGAAGGGAATGTTCTCGTGACGCCACCTGTGGTACCTGGTAAGTTAGATACCTGCACTGCAGGCCAGCTGCTGAGGTGATGTGATGCAGCTTGGGTGTTACAGCTCCCCACAGGTGGAGCTCTACCTCAGGGCAGCGGGGATGGATGAGGGGAGTCATAGTAGCGGTGAACGCTGTGGGCAGCGGCGGTGAAACAGACACACACAATAGTCTTTGTTTCGGTACCTTTTACTGATGTCCGGTAACAGGTATAGTCCAAGAAGGTAACCAGGTCCTCGGTGCAATTTGGGACTTTCACCTTGGAGAGCTGTGAGGCCTCCTCTGTCACTGTGTACGGTGGTTTGGGGTAAGCTCTGCCTATAACTGAACTCGCTGCTCCTTCTCCCTCTCAGGATGTTAGGCTATCAACTGCGACAAAGTGACTGCAGATCTGATGAGTCCTAACTCTGATATCCCTATCCTCCTTGTCCACCCCCCCATGCTTGTTAGCATTTGTACATCATTGGTAGTAGCTGAGTGCTGCAGAGAACTTTTTTCTAGTTATTTGACCCAGCGTCCCTGCTGGCACCAGTTCACATGGAGTTGCTGGCTCCATGCTGCAATTTGCACCCTCATCACCTACAGGTGATCTAGGGTCGAGATGGAGTCTGCCCACTGAGAAGTGGGGGGGGGGGTGGACAAGGAGGATAGGGATATCAACGTTAGGACTCATCAGACCTGAAGTCACTTTGTCGCAGTTGATGAGCAAACGGACATTGGCCAATGTGTGTACCTAGAACTTCAGAAATAAAAAAATAAGATTTTGAGTTTTTTGAAAAAAACGTACGTTTGTAAACTTTTTTCTTAAATATATATAGCTTGTTAGCATTTGTACATCATTGGTAGTAGCTGAGTGCTGCAGAGAACTTTTTTCTAGATAGATAGATAGATAGATAGATTCTTTTTACTCCGGCATCCCAGTTTCTTGAATTAAAGTGTCAGTGCATATTAATATTAACTCCTATTAAAGTGCCTCTCAGTGCATTTATTTGTGTAAAAGTCTAATATGTATATTATTCATTATATTCCATTTTGGTGCATACTGGCTTCACTTAACTAACGGTCTGGGTGCTTTTAGAGAGCAGAACATGAAGTGTTAATGACATAAGGATCCCTCTCAGTCTTACCCTTCACCCCAGGTTTACCAGTCTGTCTCCTAATATAGAGACTACAACTGGGACACCTATTAGCCCAAACGGTGGTATGCCACCATATGCAAGCTGCTCCTCCCTTTAAGCGGCCGTCACACACACAGATATCGCTAGCGATATTGTAAGCGATCACGTGCACGCGCAATCGCTTACAATATCGCTCACATCGCTGGTGAGATGTCACACAGACAGACTCACCAGCGATGGGGAGCCGCGATCTCGCTGGTTACTATGGTACACATCGGGTTACTAGGCGCCGCGCGGCGCTTAGTAACCCGACGTGTACCATAGTTACCATCTCCCAGCATAGGCTCTGCCGCTGGGAGATCGTTCATTGTGGTGTTATACACCACGATGAAGCAGATCGTGACATCGTTCATCGCTAGATCTGAGCTCCGGAGCTCAGATCTGCGATGTCACGATCAAGCGATTTCACATCGTAAATCGCTTAATTACGTGCAACGATTTCTTGCCTGATATCGCTTAAGCGATCAAAAAGGAGATCGCTTAAACGATATCGGGCAAGAAATCGTTGCGTGTGACGGCCGCTTTAGGCTGGCCTGAGGATCAATTGGGTCTTTCTGCTTTCAAGGGTATCATATACTGTGTCCACACTCTAACTACGTTCTGTCACACCATTTACTAGACCTTTTGTCATGCCTGAAACACCATTTTGGCTAATTAGAGAAGCTATAAAATTGGACTTTCTTTGAGCTAGTTGAGAATCTGGAGCATTACATTTGTTTGTTCTATGAACCTCTCAAAATTGCCAGAAAAAGAGAACTTTCATGTGAAACTCGACAGTCTATTTTTATTCTTAGACATGCAGGCTATTCCATGTGAGAAATTTTCAAGAAAATGAAGAATTTCTCCAAGGTCTGTACAACTCCCTTCAGAGGAGAGCGCAAACAGGCTCTAACCAGAGTAGAAAGAGAAGTGGGAGGACCTGCTGGACAACTGAGAAACAAGACAAGTACATTACAGTCTCTAGTTTGAGAAATCAATGCCTCACAGCTCCTCTACTAGCATCTTCATTAAATAGTACCCGCAAAATGCCAGTGTCAAAGTCTACAGTGAAGAGGCCACTTCGGTATGCTGGCCTTCAAGGCAGATTGGTAAAGAAAAAGCCATATCTGAGACTGGCTAATAAAAGGAAAAGATTAATATGGGCAAAAGAACACAGACATTAGACAGAGGAAGATTGGAAAAAAAGTTTTCTGAACAGACCAAAGTTTGAGGTGTTTGGATCACACAGAACATTTGTGAGATGCAGAACAACTGAAAAGATGCCGGAAGAGTGCCTTACGCCATCATGGTGGAGGTAATGTGATGGTCTGGGGTTGCTTTGGTGCTGGTAAAGTAGGAGATTTGTACAAGAATAAAAGGGATTTTGAATAAGGAAGGCTATCACATTTTGCAACGCCATGCCATACCCTGTGGACAGCGCTTGATTGGAGCCAATTTCATCCTACAACAGGACAATGACCCAAAGCGCACCTCCAAATTATGCATGAACTATTTGGGAAAGAAGCAGGCAGGTTGTATTCTATCTGTAATAGAGTGGCAAGTGCAGTCACCCAATCTCAACCCCATTGAGCTGTTGTGGGAGCAGCGTGACGACCGCATGGTACGCAAAAAGTGCTCATTAAGCCAATCCAAGTTGTGTGAGCGGCTTTAGGAAGCATGGGGTGACATTTCTCAAGATTACCTCAGCAAATAACAGCTAGAATGCCAAACGTCTGCAATGCTGTAATTGCTGCAAAGGGAGCATTCTTTGACAAAAGCAAAGTTTTAAGGAGAAAATTATTATTTCAAATAAAAATCATTATTTCAAACCTTGTCAATGTCTGGACTACATTTTATATTCATTTTGCAACTCATTTGATAAATAAAAGTATGAGTTTTCATGGAAAACACAAAATTGTCTGGGTGACCCCAAACTTTTGAATGGTATTGTAAATTCTATAGATATAGCTATAAAATTCACAATGGTTGAATACAGAAAAGAAATACAATTTCTGGATGTATTGGTTAAGTTGGAGAACCAAAAAATCAGCATGACACTGTTTGTTAAAAAAAAAAACAATAAAAACAAACTATTGCATTTCAATAGCCACCATCCCCAAGCCTTGAAGAGGGCATTCCTTTGGGCCAAATCAAAAGAGTAGAAAGGATTGTGAGTCACCCAAATGAATTGGAAATAAAAACTAATGAATTGTTAAATTTGACATATGGAGAAGAAACGCATATTTTGGGACACTATCTTCCCTATGTTGATGAATTTACAAACAAACTTTTGATGGCTTATAGGAAATACTCACCATGTATGCCAAAAGCAGAATCAAAATGCACTCTCAGGTTGCAGTCAGAGCCCATATTTTTTGCTTCACATATGGGCTCTGACTGCAACCTGAGAGTGCATTTTAACCAAAATCCCATTTGTAAAAGTTTTTTATTCATCATATAAGAGACTTTTTGCACTTTTTATCTATCCAGGTTGCAGTTGGGCCCTTAGGGGTGCCATTCATCTAGTGGTGCAGAGGTATCGTACTGTGCGACCCATCGCTCAAGCAGCGGCGCAGGATGGGTCACTTTCAGACACTCTGCATCAACTGTATCTGTGTGAATGGTGCTCTAAGCAGGCTCAGTGTATGCATGGCAGATCGCCTCCCACATCTTGCTGGTAGAGGTGATTTATCAGCCTGCAGCTGGGCTTGCTTCACATATGGGCTCTGACTGCAACCTGAGAGTGCATTTTTGATTCTGCTTTTGGCATACATGGTGAGTTTTTTATGCTGCTTTTTTCTAGTAGTTTTTTGCACAGGCTTATAGGAAATACAAAAGTTTGAAAGACATGTTAGTCAGATCAGATTTCGGGCATATGAAAAGTAGTAGACGACCCATATTAACAAAAAGTAAAAGATTGGATTGTTATTCATGCGTATCTTGCATTCATTTTATGCATATGATTAAAGGATCTGAGTTCCGCCACCATCAGACAGTAAAAATTTTTCAGATTAAACATTTCCTCACATGTACAGCCGATTATGTTAGGCTGCCTTCACATTTGTGTTAGTGTCTGCATGCTGATGGCATGCAGACAAAAACGCAGTGAAAAGCAGGGTCATTTTGATGTGTCCGCAGCGGAGAATGTCCGCCTGCGGACACATCACTGTGGAGCCCGGGCTGCCAATAGGCGGTGTCCGGGGGCGGGCCGGAGGCGGAGATCAGCGGCGGAGATCTCCTCCTCCCCGCCGCCGGTAAGCTCCGGGACGTGTCAGCGGGTTAAACAGCTGATTTGACAGCTGTTTGAATCTCCCGCGCCAACACCGAGAGGAGATGTCGGTGCGGACAGATTCAAACATCTGTCACATCAGCTGTTTCTCCCCGCCGACATCGCTATGAGATTACTGGCAGCGGGGAGGAGGACATCATGAGAGGCTCAGCTGATCTCCTGGTGGCCGTCGGTGATCTCCTGTGACATCACCGACGGCCACCGGGAGAGAATTCAATGGATCCGCAGCGTTCTCCTGCGCTGTCAAGTGCAGAACACTGCGGACCCATTGACGCCAAGGCATTCTTTTGTGTGCTTGGGAAAGCTTGCTGATTTTCCAAGGTCCCCGAGCGCACAAAAAATGCAACATGCTGCGTCCCGGGTGCGGACGGGGGACCCTTGAAGGAGCAGATATCTTCCGCATCCACACCCGAACGTTGCAAACGCTGGCAAATGCAGGCACTATGCGTTCCTATGTTAAACATAGGAACGCAGTGCGCATGCGCTTGACTGCGTATGAGAACGCAGCTTACGCTGCCTTCCCATACGCAAATGTGAAGGCAGCCTTACATATTTATTAGAATGTCCATGTAGTTTGTGGTATGTGTGAGAAACCACGCCAAAATTCAAAGTTAGGTTTAGCCAACATTGGTATGCTGTTAGGAAAAAGAGAGTTAACCTTCCTGTTCCCAAGCACTTCACGGAGCTCAAACATACAGAGAAAGACTTGAGGTTCCATTTAATAGACACAGTACCACCCATGAGGAGAGGAGGAGACATAATTAGAATTTTAAAATTAAAAGAACTCCAATGGATATGACATGCCCCGTGGGGTACTTGGGACTGGGCCCTGTTCGGTGTCATTGCTGGGAATGTCACGGTGGCGTGGAGTGGTCAATCAACAATAAGGGGAACTCTGTTTCGGGGATGGGAATCTAGGAAAGGTTCTTCTTGGGATTGGATTACCAGATTTGGGGATTCTAATTTACGTGACACCACTCACAAGTTGCGGCTATTAATGGCCACCGCTGCTTTACATTTCCTCTGAGGAAGTTGGTAATAAGAGAGCTTGATGGTAAGCCCTCCACGAGTAGGGCCGACCCTCCAGGTCAGCAGATGTTATCAATGAGTTAGTACTGGCATTTCAGCGCAGGGGCGCAGCAAAAAAGTCACAGACACAGCAGGGTGCAGTCTCAAGATGTTTACACACAGCTTTGTCATTCCCAGTCACAGCAGTCATCACCATTGTAACAATTATTTGGGGTACCCTCTAGTAATGAATAACTAAAATCATTAGTAGAGGGTACCCCAAAATATTATTAGAACATAAAGAAAGGGTATTGACTAGTATGTATACTAGTCACTTGGGATATAAAATGCACTTTTGTAATGAGATTTTTTTGTCTCTTTTGTCTCTATAGCATCCCACAATGGAATTGGACGCTGCAAAATTCAGTGTAAAAGCATGAAAATTCATGACAGCACCATTTCCGAGATCTACCTTAATATAAAGCACCATCATAAAAAAAGATATTAGCTTATAATTATATACTTGCATTAAAACACTTAAAGACAATCATATGTTTATTTTAAAAGAATTTAATAAACTTTGTAAGCATTATTTGGCTTCTGAAGTAATTTTTACAAATTTTATTGGTCAAGGTTGTGAAAGCAAAGGTGGTGAGTGTGTTTGATATGGGATACCCTACTAAAGTAAGCCCTATTGATCCTTAGATCAGCCTGTGGAGTGAAAGCAGCTAAATTGGCTATATAACTCCTCCAAAGGCTAATAGGTGACCTGGTCGTGTACCCCATCAAAGGGGACAAAGTAGCAAAACCGAGGTGAATGGCACATATATGGATAAAAGGGTTCCATGTATGTAATAATGAACTACTGGAAGTTTAGAACAACGCCTAGACCGCAATTTTTATAAGAGGCCTATATCATCTTAATTAGTATCCTGACGAAATGAGATTATATGCACTTATAAACACTTTAGCACTATAGCACAATATTATAAATGCACTTTATTATGATTTTAGCATAATATAAAGGAAGCAACTGCAGCGCTGTAAGCAGACAGGTGTAGAATGGTTGCAGGACGGCGGGGAGTGAGTGCGCATGCGCCGGAGGCGTACGATGGCACCGAGCGTACATCCAGTGGTATCGAGGCAACGGAGGACTACACACGCTACTGCGCATGCGCAAGGTTGTTTTCCGGAATGCCGAACACAGGACACATGGTGGATGCATAGAAACAAGGCAAGGTAATCGGAATATGATGCTATAAACTATGAATTAATCAGCTGGCACTTGTAAGAGCAGCCTCCAATTAAGAAGGTTTTATGTAACACAGTGATATAAATTGCAAAAGTATATGGATATGAAGAGATAGGGATAAGTCTTATAAGAAATACACAATGTACGTGAATGTATGTATGTAAAAGCACTATATGTACAGTATGTAATTTTATGAAATGTATGTGTAATTGATTATGTAAATGATGAGGTATAAAAAACCTAGCCTACACTTGATGGCAAAATATAGGCAACATTGAACCTCTAAACAAGGAGTCTGCAATCTACTTTTTTTGGTTTAGATAGATATGGAAGAGATAGAGATAGATATGGAATAGATAGATAAATAGATATGGTAGAGATAAAGCCCAGTAAAGCTGCTTTCACACAGAGTTTTTGTGCTGTCCAAGGGATCCGACTTTTTGCAGGACCCCTCGGACAGCAACAGATCCAAACTGATGCCTGCAATCAGATGCCAAATAGGCAACCGATTCCGATATTTTGCAGGATCAGTTTGGATCCTCTCCCTCTCTCCTCCTCTCCCCGCTCCTCCTGTCACCTCTTTCCCCCCTCCTCTCCCTGCTCCCTCAATCTCTCCCTCTTTCCCCCCTCCTCTCCTTGCTCCCTCAGTCTCTCCCTCTTTCCCCTCTCCTCTCCCTGCTCCCTCAGTCTCTCCCAGTCGTGTGACTGGTTTGTGACATCACGCCAGGTCTTGTAAGGATCAGAAGAAAGCTGGAGACGCCGGGGGATCGCTGGAAGGCGAGAATAAAGAATTTTTATTTTTAACCCTTGCATTTACTTAATTTAACTTCAGCAATGTGTGTATATACCTTGCGGAAGTGAAATTACACGGTTAGGAGCAGTTTTAGTGTACTGAGCATGCTCAGTACACTAAAATTGGGTCAGAGAAACCATCAGCTGTTTTCTCGGACCCACGCTCCATAGGCCCCCATGTTGAGGGCCTCGGATCATGTTGGATCTGATTCTGTCAGATTCTGTCCGATGCTCCCAAAATCGCAGCAGTCTGCCACTTAGAAGTGGGATAGGGAGTGACAAGGAGGACAAGGATGTCAGCGTAGGACTCATCAGATCTAAGGTCACCATGGAGTGGTTGATGAGCAAACAGATATTGGCCAATATATGTACCAAGAACCTTAGTAAATAAAAAGATGAGAACATTGAGTTTTTTGAAAAAAAACGTAAGTTTTTAATTTTTCCTTATATATAAACCACTTGTTAGCATGTGTACGTATTTGGTAGTAACTGAGTGCTGCAGTGATATTTTTTCTGATAGATAGATAGATAGATAGATAGATAGATAGATAGATAGATAGATAGATATGTATGGAAGAGATAGAGATAGATTGATAGATATGAAAGAGATTAGATCAAAAATTGGAACAGCACAAAAATTAAATTTTTACTACTGCAGCGCTTTTTCAAACACTGGTCCAAGTGTTCATATTACGATATAATAAAAAAATTAAAAAAGCACAAAAAAATAGTGAATATGAACTTTTATTGCCCAATGGTATGGCACCTTTGTACATGAGTTTCTGAGTTTTCATCATTTTTACCCTATAATGAGCTGTGAGACACAACCTGGAAAATTCAACTCTGGGGATGAAAATAGCAGGGTGGACTGAACGAGATTAAAGATTTTAATGGAAACGAGGAAATAGTAGATTAAAAGAACTAAAGAAAACTCTTTGGGGGCAGACTCTGCAAACAACAGGCCAGGCAGCATCCAGACTGACATCCAGAGAACTGAGCATCCAAAGGTAGGACCATCCTGCAATCACAACAAAACCTTTAGGGCCACGTCACACGCTTCAATCTTGTGAACGATATCGCTTTAGTGATCCGTAATTTTGATAGTTTGAGCAATATCGTTTGTGCGTCATTGCGTGTAACCGAGCGATCTTTCTGTATAAAATCGCTTGATTGTTTGGTGGAAGATTTGTGAGCAGAACCTCAAATCCGTCGTTCATCATTCAATTAACCTGTCTTCAACCTGCTGCATTGTGCTATGTGACACCTCTCAAACGATCTCATTCTCAATTTCCCCTATTCCTGACGCTAGATGATGTCGATCGCTGAGTAGTGCGAACGATCGCTGGCGCGTTGCCAAATTTAACATCGTTAAAGAGATCTATGCTTGTGACACCGCACAAACGATATCAATACATTGTTCGAGCGATCTTGATCATGTGACTTTTCAGCCGATATCGTGATTGAGATTGAAGGACCTGTGACGTGGCCCTTAAGGCCGCTTTACATATCACGATATCGCAACGCAACTACGATAAAAAGTCATGTGGTAGGGGCGTTCCAGTTGTTATCGTTCATGTGTTGTGTCGTGTAAATGAGCAATGCGACGCATGAACAATGCAAAAATGATATCGTTTGTGGATTGTGCATGTTCTTCAACTGTGCAATATTGGCTTGACGATCTGGCAGGATCGTGCTGTGTGACAGCGCAACTACGATTTGGAGTGCAACTTTCCCTATTCACTGCAATGTTAATTGGTCGTTCCCTGAGTTGCTCAGACGCAGTGTGCAAGAGGGGCGTACCACATCATAGTTGCGTTGCCTGCCGATCTCTCCCTGTGTAACATCTCCTATGCGATCTTGGACAAATGCCCAAAACGTGCGCGCTCCCGTGAAATCGTATGCAATATCGGAACGATATTACGATGTGTAAAGCGGCCTTTGGACTTTCTAGATTACATCCCCCAGAAATAAGGATTAGGATTATTATAAAAATTGTCAGGGTCAGACACCATGGAGATCACATAATCTGAAGAGCAGAAGAGTAATTAAGCAAAGAAAACCAAGAAACACAACACAATTATAGTCCAGAGAACCATTTTGTTGATTTTACCTCTAAAGAGGAAGATAAAAGAAAAACCAATGTGTTATCCTACACAGATCAACCCTCAGCCTTGCACACTGCTCTGCGCAAGCAATATATTTATATATCCAAGTGCAGCATTAATAAGGGACAACACAGCAATTTGAAGAGAGTTTTTTCTCATATAGAACTCCAGTCCCGAAGCCACAAAAAGCAACAAACTGCAGCAGCCACCTCTGATGTCTGCACCTCTACAGAGACCTCACATGTCAACCCTGAAACCTCCATCACTTCACCCCCCCCCCCCCTCTGAGATCCTGAGAGACTGTGTATCTCAATTAGAAAGAGACCTTGTACAATTTAAGGAAGACATTAGAAGAAACCTTGACCGAAATGCAAATGACCAAGTAACTAATAAGATAAATAAACTGAAATGTGAGTACAGGTCAGTGCTACATGAAATAAGAGATGCAATGTGTAAGCTCCAGCAAGAAAACACTAGACAAGAGACAGCAGGCATAAAACTCAGATAACTGGACATCTGAACCAGCGGGACGCCATGGAATGAAGCCTGAGAGGAAACAACATTACCTCCACGGGCCAGCAGAGCACCATGGAAGCAAGCAGTAGTGAAGACAATATGATCTCCACTGGCCATGAGGCTGAGATACCAAATAACCTCAACAATATGAACAATCCACAAACTAATAAAGGCAAACCTAAAATCGGAGGGATAGAAGAGAGAAGAAAACCAGTAACTAGCAAAATCTCAAGCACAGACCCCCAGCAGCAGCCACATAACCCACCCATGACATTACAAAGTAAAATAATGGACTAAAACGGGAAGTACATAAATACACGACGGCTATTCCCAGGAAAAAGGCTCAATAAGGGCCCTTTCACATCAGTGCAAAACCGCACTTGCCGCACCTGCCGCAAGTCCGCCTATACCTTGTATGGCGTTTGCCGCAACCGTGCCGCAAGTGCAGCCGGTATGCGGTAATCGCGGCAGATGCGGTTTTTTTTCACCGCATCTGCCGCAAGTTTAAAAAAACGCTGATGTGAAAGGGCCCTAAAATCTGCTGTGCAACTGCTGAACCTGTGACAGCAGTCATCAATGATCCACGGTTTACCAACCCAAAGCATATTATTATATACACACTTACAAACAATCTGCCAGACCAGCCCCAGCAGATTACAGGACAACTGACCCGATTAACAAATATGGCAAAACTCAAATTCCTGGACAGCAAAATAATTCTGTCATCTCTGCTCCCAACAAGGGATATATCCTTTCAAACCATCAAGAACATCAACATGAACCTGACCGCAGGAGTCAAGGCTGTGCCTGACGTACGGTGTTCATTTTAGGACATGGTCATTTGTCGAAGTCAAAGTCAAAAAAAGCTGTTCCTGATGCCTGATTTTGACTTTGACTTTGACAAATGACTTTCATAAATGACTTTGATTTTGATAAATGACTTTGACTATGATAAATGACTTTGACTATGACTTTGATAAATGACTATGACTTTGATAAATGACTATGACTTTGATAATTGACTATGTCTTTGATAAATGACTATGACTTTGATAAATGACTTAGACTTTGATAAATGACTTTGACTTTGATAAATGACTTTGACTATGATAAATGACTTTGACTATGATAAATGACTTTGACTATGACTTTGATAAATGACTTTGACTATGATAAATGACTATGACTTTGATAAATGACTTTGACTTTGATAAATGACTTTGACTATGATAAATGACTTTGATAAATGACCTTGATAAATGACTTTGATAAATGACTTTGACTTTGATAAATGACTATGACTATGATAAATGACTATCACTTTGATAAATGACTTTAACAGATTAGCATAATTTATTTTAAAAATTCTACAGTGGGTCCACTATGGATTTGAACCGTGAATGCTGGCTTCCAAAGGCCAAAAGCTTATCCACTAGACCATCCAGAAAGCTACTGTAAAAGTTCCCTTTTGGTATACTAACATAGATAACATGCACACAGTCTGTGTGCAGAAATCTGATGACCCTGATGTCTGAGAGCTTCTGACTTGTCATGCTCACACTCATGGTTATGACAAGTCACACATCACATTTATTTCTCATGGAGGTTAGCAGTGTAATGAAAGTACAAATCCCCAAGCAGTGCCAATGTTTCCTAGCTTCTTTTTCTGAAGGTATTATAGTTATTAATATAATTATTATCCTCTTAAACAAAACTAATGTTAAAAATTTTTTTTTTTTTTTAACACTAATTTAGTATATATATATTATATATACTGTATTTACCAGTTTCTGTAAATTTCTATAATTGTTTAAAAAATTGTTTAACAGCATATAATAGTAATATTTTTACCAGTGACTGTACATTTGTATCATTGTTTAGGAAATTGTTTAAGAAAAT
Organism: Allobates femoralis; assembly: GCA_033576535.1. NCBI lineage: Eukaryota > Metazoa > Chordata > Amphibia > Anura > Aromobatidae > Allobates > Allobates femoralis. The sequence goes on from JARQOC010000005.1 coordinate 115,761,478, forward strand.
ATAATAATAATAATTAATATTAGTAATAAATACATAATAATCCACTACCTCGATTTCAACAACAAAAATGCAGACCTGCAAACATCCTAATTTATTACTATATCTTATATCTATTAACTAGCATAATTTATTATACAAAAAGTATTCTACAGCAGGTTCAGCATGGATTTGAACCATGAACGCTGGCTTCCAAAGGCAAAATGCTTCTCCACTAGACCACCAAACTAACTGTTAGGAGGAGGAGGTTTTGTTCTGCTAAGAAAATGAACATGCAGGCAGTCTGTTTGCAAAACTGTTCTGACCCTGATGGTTGACAAATCTCATTGTCATTTGTCGTGGTCAGAATCAGAATCAGACTCACGCACACTTCAAAGTGTCATGGAGACTTGCCTGTATGAAGTAGGTTCAAATCCCCAAGCAGTAGCAGGAGTTTATTTATTTATTTTGTTAAGGTATTATTGTTTTTATTATTATAATCATTATTATTATTATTATTACACTTTCCAACCAAAATAATGTACAATTAAAAAGCTTTGACTTTGTGTTTCATTCTCATTCCTGAGTATGATAAATCACTTTCACAGATGACACTCACACATAAAAATGAAAATATTATTTCCATACACAAAAGCTTTACCCCCTTTTTTCAGTGAGGCCGGACACAATGGACCTTGCTTTATTTAAAACCCACATTTCAATAATTTTTATACATTGTTTTGTTTTCAAATAACAACAATTACTTAATGATAAGCAAATGACATGTCCTGAACTGCGCATTTTAACCCCAAAGTCTCCAACAGAAAGCCTATGCGCACCCACCACTAAACTATAGGCATTTAATAGAGGCACAGACATCTTTTCATTGCTGATATGCCTTTCAATGCAGACATGATTATGCTTATTTAAACTGTGTGACCTTATTGTATGATTTTCATAGCTCACAATGATATCTGACTGATACACATAAAGATCAGCAGATTTTTGCACGTTTGGTCTCTTTAGCAAACAAAATCACTGATGGTCCCATCTGATTGAGTGGCCTAATGGTTAAGGCTCCAGTCTCTGGAGTGTTAGAGCTCTGTTGTACCCTGGTTCAACCCCCCCCCCCCCCACTAGGATAATTTTTTTTTTTTTTCCTTGTAAATTATGGTGTTTAATACACAATTTACAGTAATGTTTAATTTGTGATTTCTTACATTATGGTAATCATCATAACATACTAATAATTGGTTTCAGCCATGTTGTCCATTTATAGGCTAAATGAATGGAAGGCAGTCATTTACTACTTATCTATTTCCAAGTGTCTGTACATTTCAACAATTTATTATCAAAGGTTCTAAACCAATTATTTATTATTTATTTGACACAAAATGTTGTTTGCCATCTACCCAAAACTCGCTGCATTTTAATGAGCAGTACCATAATGTAAGAAATCACAAATTAAACATTACTGTAAATTGTGTATTAAACACCATAACTTACAAGAAAAAAAAAAAAAAAAAAAAATTATCCTACTGGGGGGTTTTGAACCAGGGTGCAAAAGAGCTGCAAGCCTCCATGACACTTTGAAGTGTGCATGAGTCTGATTCTGATTCTGACCATGACAAATGACAATGAGATTTGTCAACCATCAGGGTCAGCACAGTTTTGCAAACAGACTGCCTGCATGTTCATTTTCTTAGCAGAACAAAACCTCCTCCTCCTAACAGTTAGTTTGGTGGTCTAGTGGAGAAGTATTTTGCCTTTGGAAGCCAGCGTTCATGGTTCAAATCCATGCTGAACCTGCTGTAGAATACTTTTTGTATAATAAATTATGCTAGTTAATAGATATAAGATATAGTAATAAATTAGGATGTTTGCAGTTCTGCATTTTTGTTGTTGAAATCGAGGTAGTGGATTATTATGTATTTATTACTAATATTAATTATTATTATTATATTTTCTTAAACAATTTCCTAAACAATGATACAAATGTACAGTCACTGGTAAAAATATTACTATTATATGCTGTTAAACAATTTTTTAAACAATTATAGAAATTTACAGAAACTGGTAAATACAGTATATATAATATATATATACTAAATTAGTGTTTCAAAAAAAAATTTTTTTAACATTAGTTTTGTTTAAGAGGATAATAATTATATTAATAACTATAATACCTTCAGAAAAAGAAGCTAGGAAACATTGGCACTGCTTGGGGATTTGTACTTTCATTACACTGCTAACCTCCATGAGAAATAAATGTGATGTGTGACTTGTCATAACCATGAGTGTGAGCATGACAAGTCAGAAGCTCTCAGACATGAGTCATCAGATTTCTGCACACAGACTGTGTGTATGTTATCTATGTTAGTATACCAAAAGGGAACTTTTACAGTAGCTTTCTGGATGGTCTAGTGGATAAGCTTTTGGCCTTTGGAAGCCAGCATTCACGGTTCAAATCCATAGTGGACCCACTGTAGAATTTTTAAAATAAATTATGCTAATCTGTTAAAGTCATTTATCAAAGTGATAGTCATTTATCATAGTCATAGTCATTTATCAAAGGCAAAGTCATTTATCAAAGTCATTTATCAAGGTCATTTATCAAAGTCAAAGTCATTTATCATAGTCAAAGTCATTTATCAAAGTCAAAGTCATTTATCAAAGTCAAAGTCATTTATCAAAGTCATAGTCATTTATCAAAGTCATAGTCATTTATCAAAGTCATAGTCAAAGTCATTTATCATAGTCAAAGTCATTTATCAAAGTCATTTGTCAAAGTCAAAGTCAAAATCAGGCATCAGGAACAGCTTTTTTTTACTTTGACTTCGACAAATGACCATGTCCTAAAATGAACACCGTACTGACGTGACCCTGGCACAACACACCATCTCCCCTATTACAGCAACCATCTCAACAAACAAGGAGTCAGAACCCTGACCAAGGAGCTGAAGGTCAGAGATCCCTGGCCTGGATTCAATAGCAACAAAACTCATATGGAAAGATCCCTGACAATCATAAGGCAGGAAACCCCAATCTAATTACTGGAAGCCTGAAACAAAGCCCTTCACCCAAAATTGGGCCATCAGAGGAGAAGACCACCATGGATTGGAGTCGGACCATCGGCTTCACACAGATACATGCAGCGCAGAGATATGGAAGAGATATGCCCTGCTTGCTAAATTGTGCAAGAAAATAATGTGACTAGATGGAAACAAGCACATCAATGAACCAATCTGAAATCCAGTATGTCCTACACAGCTATACTCATTGCAAGGTATATATGTCTCGCCCCTGGCGGGAAACGTGGGGTACTCTGAACTGGGCCCTCTTATTGTCAGCTGGGGCTTCGGGATGTCACAGTGGCGTGACTCTGTCCATGATCCCCTCGTCGGGCGAGCAGTTAAAAGGGGAATTGGAGAAATGGATTAAAGTAAAATAAAACAAAAATAAAAGTGTCGTGACACCACCCATAGAATGCAGCCGGGATAGCCGCTGCTGCAGTCGGGATCTCTGAGGATGATGGGAGTAACAACGTAAATGATTCAGCTCTCCACAGGAAGAGCAGGTCCCCAGGGCAACCGAATAGACTGTTGGAATGCAAGTCTTTTCAGGGGTGTGGGGTTCACAATACAGTCAGGCAGTCTCCTGCTGCTGGTTCACAAAATGAGTCTATCTCCTTTCAGGCGCAATAATTACAATCTCACACAGCTTTGAGCTTTAACCGGATTTACTCTCTTTCTCGGCAGATGGTTACAACACAGTCAGTACAGTGGCAGCTGGGGTTTGTGATTGGAGCATAGAGCTTCCTGGCCAATTTAGCAGAGGCGGCACTCTGGTTCCGGCCCAGTGCCTCAGTGTCTAACTCGAGCACAGCTTGGACTCCTTCCTTCTCTCTCCACAGTCTACAGCCTGGGACCCGGACAATCCTCAGAGTGGCACAGGCTGCTGGGTCCGTGTCATTTCAGTCCTGTCTGATGGTGTCCTTGCCTCTCCCTCTGACTGAACTTGACTCTCTGGTGTCTCTCGGCTAACTGCTCTTCCTGAACTTGGTGTTGTGTCCTTTTGTTACCTCCCCTAACCTGATTCTTTCCTAACTCTCCACCCTCCACCTATCTCCTCCCGACATCCCGTTGCTGGGCATAGAGTCCCTATAATTGGGATCAGATTGTGTTGGGTGTGTGTTTGGGGAACCGACTTACCAATCCCAGCTACTGCGCCATCTAGTGACAACCAATCCACAGGGGCGCCACATATACACACAGAAAATGTAGAAAAAATACTTCACTTACAATCAGCACCTAGATTATCCAATGTCTGAACACCTTGGGCCTTTGGATGTAAAACATGACCCTGACTTTATACAAAGCATGAAAAATATAGACATTCAGATCCTGCTGCAAGCATGGACCAGAGCTGAATATAAATCACCGGTGCCCAACGGATATGGGAACTTCTGTGTCCCTACCCTGAAAAATAAAAAATCAAACAGGGCCATTGCTCAGGAGGAATATTGATCTGGTATAAAGACATCAAACCGGTGAAGAGAGAAGGCAGCCACATATGGATCAGAATCAGCAGCTCCATTCTCACCTCTCAGTCTAATGTCCACCTCTGCACCACCTATATATCACCACCAGAGTCCCCCTACTTCACTCCACGTAACTTTAAGACCTTACATAGAGATGCTGCCCATTATCAGGCCATGGACAAAGTTTTAATTTTTGGAAACCTCAATGCAAGAACAGGGAGAAAAAAGACTTTCAGACCATGGATGCTAACATCTACATATTTGGAGCAGAGAGTGACAGCCTCCACTCACACTCAGGAGAGAAACTATGATAGTGTGGCATCCAACTGGTCAGGTGCCACAAAGGGGTACTGCACCCAGACCAGAGTGTGTAGTATCCCTGTGACAAGTGGACTGGGATATCAATAAGGGACTCTCACCACACGCATCCACACACCTTAGGTCAAGGGACCAATAGGTTAATCCATTGCTAGGAACCTGTCCTGGTGGGAGGAGCTTAAGTGGGTAGTGAAGAGCGGGAAAATTAGTGAGAGAGAGGAGTCAGTTGGAGGAGGACCCTGGAGAAGCGCAGTGGAGGGCACTTCAGTACAGGTGGCCCGGAAAAAGAAGGGGATCCTAGGGTGTTGAGGTGCACCCGAATCCGTGCCGGTACAACTCCCGGCCAGAAGGATCCAGTCCAAAACTGGAGGTCCAGCTCCAAGGTGGTGCGGGCGTTTACCCCCGAGCCGCAGAACCGGAGGGTACGGCTTTTTTAGGAGTCGCGGCTCACACCAGCATAATTCCCTAAGGTCCAGTATAGGATCCGGAGGCTACAAGACAAGGAGCGTCCATAAGGATCCATAGGGACGGCGGAGGGCTTTGTGCACGGGGGCGCAAGGAAGGAACAGAGGGAGAGTGCAGTTAAGGACAGATGAAAGGACTAGGCAGGCACACCACCGAGGGTCCCCAAGAAAACATCCTAGTTCTCTGGTGACTACCCAGGCCAGGGTACCCATTGACTGTGTGTAAAGACTGTTTGCTTCCAGAGTCACCAGTAAAGCTCGGGTCAGAGACAAAGACTGTGTAGTGTGTTTTATTAGCCTGCACCAGAGGAGCCATATCTTGTTCCCACTTTCTGTCAGTCTGCATGTCAACCTGATGAGCCACCTCCCTGTGTGAGTTCTTTATTCATTCATAACTGTCCCGGGAATCACCTCCACCTACGGGGAGCGTCACCAACTAGCTGCCTCATCACCATCCCCGGAGGTCTGCAGCAGCGCCGGTATCATATTATACTGTGGCATCACAAACTCTTTTTGTTTTATTTTGTTTTGACCCCCTTTTTCTGCGACCACCAGGTCCACGGGCCTGGGCACAGGCCACCCGTGACATACCCTTTTTTTTTAAATTATTTATTTAACACCCTACTGTATAACGCCAGGATGGTTTCCATACACTAATGTTTATGGCAACCAAGCAGAATTACTGTACAGATTGAGGAAATCCACTCTGACTAGAAAAGCCAATCACAGAAGCTCTCACAGAGTGTGAGCCTCTGTGATTGGCTGTTTGGCTGACAGTGCAGTGAATATGCAATTAGCCTAATAGTTGGCCCCGGAAGTAGCACCAGAGAGCCGGGAGACAGAGCTGAGAGGCTGTAAAGCTATTCTTGCACCTGTACCTGGCTTTCTATGGATCCTATATGTTTTGCAAATGCAATATAACCACTGCTGCAGATTTGCACAAATATGGAGCATTGCGTTATATTGTATCTCTGTTCAAGGCACTGAAAAATGTTGCCGCCCACGTATTGGGCTGTGTTTGCAAAAACGCATGCGTTTTGTGTTTATGCAAAATGATATGCGTTTGCATTGCGTTTTGCATTGAACCCAATGGTTGCATTTTTGGATGCGTTTAGATGTGTTTTTGTAGTAAAAACGCATAAAAACGTAAATGCAGCAAACGCAGGCAAAACGTATATGTGAAAACCGAGGAAATAGCATTACATCGCTATCAACTTGGTCAACTACAAGATGCCCTCCAAGACAACTCCTTCTGGGAACTATGGAACCACATGGACATAAAAAGAAAGAAAGAAAGAAACATCCATATCCAAAATGGAACATCTGGTTCCACTACTTCAGAGACCCCTATAAAGACATCTCAAAGGAACGCCTAAGCCAAGAGCAGAAAAAAACATAATGGCAAAACTAAAGGTAATGGAGGAAAAAGTCAAACATTTTCAAAACCCCTCTGTATGCACCAATTAAATTACAGGAAATCGCTGTGGGAATCTCTTCCATACGGTGTAGATAAGCCAGTGTCCTGGAGGGAATTCCCCCAAAAATGCTGAAGTACAGCCACCAGAAATATAGGCTTGCAATGGTTTAAACTGTTTAACCCCTTCATGACCCAGCCTACTTTACCCTCAAGACCTTACCATTTTTTTGCAATTCTGACCAGTGTCCCTTTATGAGGTATACTCTGGAACGCTTCAACGGATCCTAGCGATTCTGAGATTGTTTCTTCGTGACATATTGGGCTTCATGTTAGTAGTAAATTTAGGTCGATAATTTTTGTGTTTATTTGTGAAAATATTTTAAATTTGGCAAAAATTTTGAAAATTTCACAACTTTCAAATTTTGAATTTTTATTCTGTTAAACCAGAGCATTATGTGACACAAAATAGTTAATAAATACATTTCCCACATGTCTACTTTACATCAGTACAATTTTGTAAAGAAAAATTTTTTGGGTAGGAAGTTATAAGGGTTCAAAGTTCATCAGCGAATTCTCATTTTTCCAGCAATATTTACAAAACCATATTTTTTTATTTTTGATCACATCACATTTGAAGTCCCTTTGAGGGGGTACATGACAGAAAACACCCAAAAGTGACACCATTCCAAGAAGTGCGCCCCTCAAGCTACTCAAAACTACATTCAAGAAAATTATTAACCCTTCAGGTGCTTCACAGGAACTAAAGCAAAGTGGAAGGAAAAAATGGACATTTTAATTTTTCCAACAAAAATGTTCTTTTAGCCTCAATTCTTTCATTTTCACATGGTCAACAGGATAAAATGGATCCTAAATATTGTTGGACAATTTCTCCTGAGTACAACGATACCTCATATGTGGTCAAAAACCACTGTTTGGGTGCACGGCAGGGCTCGGAAGGAAAGGCGTGCCATTTGACTTTTGGAGCTAATTTTCCATTCAAAAAGTGAAATGGCACTCCTTCCATTCTGAGCCCTGCTGTGCGCCCAAACAGTGGTTTATGACCACATATAAGGTATCGGTGTACTCAGGAGAAATTGCCCAACAAATTTTAGGATGCATTTTATCCTGTTGCCCATGTAAGAATTAAAAAATTGAGGCTAAAAGAAATTTTTTGTGAAAAAAAACAACTTTTTCAAATTTACGGATTCATTTGTGAAGCACCTGGGGGTTCAAAGTGCTCACCACCCCTCTAGATAAGTTCCTTGGGGGGTATAGTTTCCAAAATGCAGTCACTTGTGGGGTAGCTCCAATGTTTAGGCACGCAGGGGCTCTCCAAACGTGACAATGATTCTGACCCCAGAGACTACAACAAGAGGACACTTTATCCCTTGTTGTAGTCTCTGAGGTCACAGTCATGATGCACGGTATGGCAGATCATTACCATGCAGTGCACCATGACTCTGATCCCAGGGACTACAACAATGGATCAGGTGTCATCTTGTAGCCTCTGGGGTCAGAGTCATGGTGTGCTGTATAGCAATGATCTGCCGTACCGTGCACCATGACTCTGACCTCAGAGACAACAAGAGGACACCTGATCACTTGTTGTAGTCTCTGGGGTCAGAGTCATTGTGCACTGTATGGCAATGATCTGCCGTAACGTGCACCATGGTAATGAACCCAAAGACTACAACAAGTGGACACTTGATCCCTTGTTGTAGTCTCTGGGGTCAGAGTCATGGTGCACTGTTTGGCAATGATCTGCCGTACTGTGCACCATGGCAATGACCCCAGAGACTACAACAAGTGGACACTTGACCCCTTGTTGTAGTCTCTGGGGTCACAGTCATGATACACGGTACGGCAGATCATTGCCATACAGTGCACCATAACTCTGACCCAAGAGACTACAACAAGAGATCAAGTGTCCTCTTGGGATCAGAGTAATGATACACGGTACAGCAGATCATTGCCATACTATGCAGCATAACTGTGACCCCAGAGACTACAAGAGGATACCTGATCCCTTGTTGCAGTCTATAGTGTCAGAGTCATGGTGCTCGGTACAGCAGATAATTGTCATACAGTGCACCATGACTCTCATGCACCCGTCCATTCATCCACCCATGCACCCATCCATGCACCATCCATCCATGCACGCATCCATCCACCCATGCAGGCACCCATCCACCTATCTATGCACCCATGCATGCACCATCCATCCATGCACCCTGCATGCACCCATCCATATATCCATGCACTCATCCATCCATGCACCATCCATCCACCCATCCATGCACCCATCCATCCATGCACCCATGCATGCACCATCCATCCATGCACCCATGCATGCACCCATCCATCCATGCACCATCCATCCATCCATGCACCTGAAGCGACCGGTGGTAAGGCCGCGGGTGTGTGTGTATGATCTTTCTCAACAGAATCCCATACTCAGGTTTAACCGGTAATAACGTTTCTTTACTGTCAAACATGTTTATATCACAGTCAACCGAACTATATGCGCACTTGTATATATTAGAGTCTCTGGATCTTCACTTCTTCCGGGTACGCAGCAAGAAGAAGACAAAGAGAAAAAAAAACACAACAATGAAGGTATCTTTCCCTAACTTTCCCTAAAATCACGTACCAGTCTATCGCAGAAAAAGATGTCACTCCCATGTAGCAGGCCTGGGGATCTCACGATGACGGTCTTCCCTGGCTCAGCTCTGGATCTGCACTGACTTCCTGCTGCTCTCTCTTCCTGAGTAAACACATTTGCTGAAAAGGGAATTTCCCACTTCCCTGCGTTTGTTTCAACACTTGTCCACAAGGGGCAGTAGCGGACTGTGCACAGTTCATTTCCATATCCATTTCTATGATACAATCTGAATTACTCACCTCACTACATACCCCCCCACTTAAAGGTTGACAGTCCCTGTCAACAACCATCGGCTCCAAGGCAGTGATGGCTGTGGATATCACAGGGATTGATCTCCGGCGGAGTAGGGACCTCTGTTGGGGGAAACCGTCATCCCCCGTTCACCTTCGCTCCCTTGTTCAGGGCTCACAATATCTCCCATAAACTCAGTCCCGTTTTCTACCCGGGGAGAGTAGGATCGCCGGCGGTAGCGGCGCCGGTTGGGGGCAAATCTGCTTCCTTTAACGGGAACACCCCCAGGACCAGTGACGTCGGCGGCCTCTGTGCCCCTCTCTCCCTTCACAACATCAAACTGTACCACCTCCCCATCACCAACGCTGCGGAGGCACTTACGAGGATTGTTACGCTTTATGGCAGTCTGATGTACAAACACGTCATCCTTTGTGTCATTCCTGTTGATGAAGCCATACCCATCGCGGACATTAAACCACTTCACCGTCCCCTGGACCCGAGTGGCCAGTACTTGCTTGTCGGTCTGGCTCTGTCTCTTCACACCCTTTTCCCTGATCTCCCCTGCCGAGCGAGCCGCTTTGGCGGGGGCGTCTAGGTTAAAGGTGGCTTCTGTTGTGGGGCATGACTTGCTGGTTCTGGTATATCGGACCACGGGTGGAGGATGCGGACAACAGTTTGCCCTATGGCGGGGGTCGCCGCATGTCCAGCACCTTCCCATAGGCCGGCTGGGTTGCTGTCTCGCTTGCCTGTCCGCCTGTTGGTCTAGCATGAGCTGTAACAGTGGTATCTGTTTCTGCAACTCTGCTACTACCTGCTTCAATTCTTCCGTGTCACTGTTCGGAGTGCTGGCACCGGATATGGACCTGCAGGCCGTAGTATAAGTCTGGTTATAAGCTACTACCGGGAGGAGATTCTGTTGATCACACATCCTGCCGACTACGCCAGATAAAGCGACCGGTGGTAAGGCCGCGGGTGTGTGTGTATGATCTTTCTCAACAGAATCCCCATACTCAGGTTTAACCGGTAATAACGTTTCTTTACTGTCAAACATGTTTATATCACAGTCAACCGAACTATATGCGCACTTGTATATATTAGAGTCTCTGGATCTTCACTTCTTCCGGGTACGCAGCAAATAGAAGACAAAGAGAAAAAAAAACACAACAATGAAGGTATCTTTCCCTAACTTTCCCTAAAATCACGTACCAGTCTATCGCAGAAAAAGATGTCACTCCCATGTAGCAGGCCTGGGGATCTCACGATGACGGGTCCCGGTGCAGCGCTGAAGGGGGAAACTCCTCAGTCTTCTTCTTTGGTCTCCTCCCACAGGTAACGGAATTGTTCTTTTAATGTCTCTCCCAGTCTCAGGGCACACCGAACAGCAGAAGGGAGCCCACAGCAGCACAGAAGTCTCTCTCAGTCTCGGGGGCACCCCGAGCAGCAGGAGGGAGATCACGGCAGTACAAATGGCTCCCTTATGTCGGTCACGGCCCCTGCACATGCACTCCGGATGCTCGGCGGGCAAGGTTTTGCAGAGCGGCCAGAGTCACAGCACCAAAGTCCAGTGGCCCAGGATCAGTCACGGGGGCTTCTGCGGGGTGATTTTTCCGGCAAGGTGTAGCAAAGTAGTCCACTTTCAACAGACATCCACACGCAGGTCTTCCCTGGCTCAGCTCTGGATCTGCACTGACTTCCTGCTGCTCTCTCTTCCTGAGTAAACACATTTGCTGAAAAGGGAATTTCCCACTTCCCTGCGTTTGTTTCAACACTTGTCCACAAGGGGCAGTAGCGGACTGTGCACAGTTCATTTCCATATCCATTTCTATGATACAATCTGAATTACTCACCTCACTACATACCCCCCCACTTAAAGGTTGACAGTCCCTGTCAACAACCATCGGCTCCAAGGCAGTGATGGCTGTGGATATCACAGGGATTGATCTCCGGCGGAGTAGGGACCTCTGTTGGGGAAACCGTCATCCCCCCGTTCACCTTCGCTCCCTTGTTCAGGGCTCACAATATCTCCCATAAACTCAGTCCCGTTTTCTACCCGGGGAGAGTAGGATCGCCGGCGGTAGCGGCGCCGGTTGGGGGCAAATCTGCTTCCTTTAACGGGAACACCCCCAGGACCAGTGACGTCGGCGGCCTCTGTGCCCCTCTCTCCCTTCACAACATCAAACTGTACCACCTCCCCATCACCAACGCTGCGGAGGCACTTACGAGGATTGTTACGCTTTATGGCAGTCTGATGTACAAACACGTCATCCTTTGTGTCATTCCTGTTGATGAAGCCATACCCATCGCGGACATTAAACCACTTCACCGTCCCCTGGACCCGAGTGGCCAGTACTTGCTTGTCGGTCTGGCTCTGTCTCTTCACACCCTTTTCCCTGATCTCCCCTGCCGAGCGAGCCGCTTTGGCGGGGGCGTCTAGGTTAAAGGTGGCTTCTGTTGTGGGGCATGACTTGCTGGTTCTGGTATATCGGACCACGGGTGGAGGATGCGGACAACAGTTTGCCCTATGGCGGGGGTCGCCGCATGTCCAGCACCTTCCCATAGGCCGGCTGGGTTGCTGTCTCGCTTGCCTGTCCGCCTGTTGGTCTAGCATGAGCTGTAGCAGTGGTATCTGTTTCTGCAACTCTGCTACTACCTGCTTCAATTCTTCCGTGTCACTGTTCGGAGTGCTGGCACCGGATATGGACCTGCAGGCCGTAGTATAAGTCTGGTTATAAGCTACTACCGGGAGGAGATTCTGTTGATCACACATCCTGCCGACTACGCCAGATAAAGCGACCGGTGGTAAGGCCGCGGGTGTGTGTGTATGATCTTTCTCAACAGAATCCCCATACTCAGGTTTAACCGGTAATAACGTTTCTTTACTGTCAAACATGTTTATATCACAGTCAACCGAACTATATGCGCACTTGTATATATTAGAGTCTCTGGATCTTCACTTCTTCCGGGTACGCAGCAAATAGAAGACAAAGAGAAAAAAAAACACAACAATGAAGGTATCTTTCCCTAACTTTCCCTAAAATCACGTACCAGTCTATCGCAGAAAAAGATGTCACTCCCATGTAGCAGGCCTGGGGATCTCACGATGACGGGTCCCGGTGCAGCGCTGAAGGGGGAAACTCCTCAGTCTTCTTCTTTGGTCTCCTTCCACAGGTAACGGAATTGTTCTTTTAATGTCTCTCCCAGTCTCAGGGCACACCGAGCAGCAGAAGGGAGCCCACAGCAGCACAGAAGTCTCTCTCAGTCTCGGGGGCACCCCGAGCAGCAGGAGGGAGATCACGGCAGTACAAATGGCTCCCTTATGTCGGTCACGGCCCCTGCACATGCACTCCGGATGCTCGGCGGGCAAGGTTTTGCAGAGCGGCCAGAGTCACAGCACCAAAGTCCAGTGGCCCAGGATCAGTCACGGGGGCTTCTGCGGGGTGATTTTTCCGGCAAGGTGTAGCAAAGTAGTCCACTTTCAACAGACATCCACACGCAGGTCTTCCCTGGCTCAGCTCTGGATCTGCACTGACTTCCTGCTGCTCTCTCTTCCTGAGTAAACACATTTGCTGAAAAGGAAATTTCCCACTTCCCTGCGTTTGTTTCAACACTTGTCCACAAGGGGCAGTAGCAGACTGTGCACAGTTCATTTCCATATCCATTTCTATGATACAATCTGAATTGCTCACCTCACTACACACCCATGCATGCATCCATCCATGCACCCATCCATGCATGCACCCATCCATGTATCCATGCACCCATGCATGCATCCATTCATTCACACTCACCTCGGTGCAGAGGAGCAGCCCAGGAGAGGAGGGCACCACAGCGAGGAGGCAGACCGGCGGGAATGGAGGACCGATAAGAGGGGATATGGGGAACGGCAATGGGGGCGGAGGAAAGGGTGGGGTGTGATCTGGAGTGGGAGGGCCTAGGGAGGGGGAGAGCACCCGCCCCGAGGAGAAGAGCATGACCGGCGGGAGCAGCGGCGATGCAGCAGGAGCGGTGAGAGGGGACATGGGGATCGGAGGTGGGGGGTGGAGGGAAGGGGCAGGGGGGTCATCCGGAGCATTTGGGGGCTGAGGAGGGGGAGGGCACCCGCTGACCCACCCCTCCAGATCTGATTGGAGAACTCCAATCAGATCTGGAGGGGTGAATCGCTCTGATTGGCAGTTTAACTTTCATCTGCCAATCAGAGCGACTTTAGCCATGGGTGGCTAAGCCACCCCCCCTGGGCTAAAGTATGGGTCCTTGTGATCCTGCAGCTCCGGTAACTTATCACTGACCTGGTCACTGGAGCTGCAGGAACGCAAACAAGCCATGATGTTATAGAGACGTCATGGGTCAGAAACGCACTGACTTTCATGATGTTTCTATAACGTCAAAGGTTGGGAAGGGGTTAATATTGTGCTAAGTGCCGGCTACTTCCCCCATACCTGGAACCATGGCCTCATTACACCCAATCACAAGAGTGGGAACAGGTATGATTCCACCAACTATAGAGGCATATGTGTCAGCAGCAACCTGGGAAAACTGTTCAACAGTATCCTGAGCAAGAGGCTCCTCAGTTTCCTCCTTGAACGCATTGTCTTTAGCAAGAGCCAAGCTGCCAAACCACCGCATGTCATGTGTAGCCTGTGCTGCAGTCTTCTTGAACTCCTCTGCAGTGATTAAATGTGTTTATTTCTGTTGGTATCTTCTGGGTTAATATCAGTATCTTAGTTGCTATCCATGGTATTAATCTGTGGCTCTTCAGGTTGTGAGCTGCTGCTGTGTATGTCAGATGATGCAGCTAGCATTCCCCTAGTCTTTCAATAATCCCATTACCATTCAGATGGTGTTATTGAAAGAGTTTAGTCTCTACTCGGACCTTTAGCTGTGTGGAGGCAGAGTTGTTTGGAAAAGCTTTCCTGAAGCTAACCTCTATGTGGGTATTATTTTGTGGGAGTTGCTGTTCCTTTTCCCGGGTTAAGGTGAGGGGGTGTTAGCCTGGGGCTGTATAGGGGCAGGGCAAGGTTGGTGGCCGAGAAAATCTCCACCTTTAAGAGTAATTCTGGGATCAGGGTCAACTGGGGAGCTCAAGTCTACAAGCTTAGTCTAGCTTCCCTGATTCCCTTAACCCATCTCTGCCTTCCTGTAACAACTCTGGTGTGTGCTATTATCATCCCGTGACATTTTGAAGAATTTTTCTGAAGCCAAATGGTTTGCTCACAAGCTTTTGCATGCCTGGTTGAGGCCTTCTTTCAGAAGGTTGCTGAATTGCGTACCCAGGTGGTACAGCAGCTAAACCAAATTGCTGGGTACTTGGCCTCAGCTCACACTCAGGCCATATATGAACCCAAGATATTTCTTCCTGTTAGATTTGCTGGGAGAAGAGACAAGTTGTTGGTGTTTAGAGAGGCCTGTAAGCTGAATTTCAGGCTTTGCCCTCATTCATGTGGGAGTGAGGAACAGCGCGCGTGGATTATAATCTCCTTTCTTAAGGGAATCCCCAGGCCTGGGCCTTCTCCCTCCTGACCGACTCACCAATTCTGTGGTCAGTGGATGGGTTTTTTGCTGCCTTGGCTCAGGTGTATGGTGAAAAAGATAGAGTGAGACTTGCTGAGTCTAATCTTTGCAAACTCAAGTAGGAGATGCGAGTAGTGGAATAGTACTGCTCGAAGGTTTGTAGATTGGCGATTTACACCCAGTGGAACGATCCTGCCCTCAGGAGTGAGTTCTGCCAGGGTCTGTCAGCTAGACTACAGGACACTCTGTTTCAATATGCTGCCCTTGAGTCATTGGAGACTGCTATGTTCTTAGCCATCAGGGTAGACAAATGTCTGGGGTAGAGTCCAAGATCAACCTTGTCCCCTGTGGCATTCCCTATTGGGGAGGTTCCACGTGCTGGAATTGATGAACCAATGCAGTTGGTGGAATTGCCCACTCGTGTTAAACATTCTGTGGTTGATGAGACTGGTGGAATGTGTTTCTATTGCGGTCAAACTGATTATTTTATTAAGGTTTGTCCACATCGCTCCAAAATCGTTACTCAGTCTTGGATACTGACCTCCTTACGTCGTTTGGGCAGGAGACAACAGGAGGGGTTAATATTTCCTTCCTTGCAAAGACTCTGTTTTCACTGTCTGCCAAGGTTGTGTTTATAGTAAAACTGAGACTCTGCCAGTGCTAGTTGATAGCAGAGCAGAAGTCAATATGATGGATTCTCGCTTTGCTCAGAACCATGGCCTCGTCTGTAACACATTAGTGAGATACATTCCAATCTCCACCATTGCGACAGCTCTTATCAGCCAGAAGGTTCATTCCCAAATTGTGCATAATAGATAGATATAGATTGGTAGATATGTGGCGCCCCACCTGGTCAGGCATCACAATTGGGGTACTGCACCCATACATCACAGTGGAAGACAGATGTCTGTGGGAGGATCCCAACCCAGCACTCCCACACACCCACCTAGAATAGATAGTTTGGGGCCCGTACCCTGGGGAAGAGTTAAGGGGAGGGGGACACACAGTGAGTTCTAGACTGCACTAAGGGAAGATGGAGAACGGGGAGCCTCCAAGTGAAAAAAGGAGGCTTCCAGGGAGGGGGCCAGAAAGGAGAACAGGCAGCCCAAACAGAAAGAGGGGACCCCCAAGCATCCATACTCAGGGAGGGAACCCTGGTCCACTTTACCGGAGCACCAGTTCCGAAGACGGTCATGGAGTCCAGCCCCTGCGCCGAGAACACCGGAGGTCATGGGTCTGTTTACTGGCCCCGACACCCTGTCTGGTGGGTTCAGAGACTCTGCAGCCCACTGTGACTATCAGATCAGATAAAGACTGTTTTGTCACTGTGAAGTGTATCATCATCTGCATCGTTCCAGTAAAGTACCCGGGTAGAGTGACTGAGTCTCCGTTTGCTAATTCACTGCTGCGCTGCAACTACTACCTCCATCATCTGTACCTTTATCCCTATAGGTGCATCCCTGCCCCGGAGGGCCAGCTCCACCTGCAGGGAGCTATACCATCGCGGCTGCTGTACCATCACCCTCTGGAAGACTGAAGCAGCGCTGGTGTTTTTTCACCAGGATCTGCGGGTGGCGTCACGATAAACTTTATAAACATTTTATCCCCATTCCAACACCAACTACCCCTTTTTTAAGTAAGACCCCAGGGCCACGGGTCTGGGCAGGCTACCAGTGACATCCCTGCCGAAGCAGAGGGCCCAGATACCCGAGTTCCCATACCCTGGGCGAGTCATATACTTTCTGGCGTCGCAAACAGGATTCCGTGCCCGGTGCTACCCGGTACTGTGTGCCTTTGAACATTGAACTGTCGGGCTTAAAAAGAACTTTCGCCATCGTTCGATGGTTCCCGCCATTTTACCGGGAACCCCAAGATGGCGGCATAACCATGTGAAAGGACAATGTGCAGGCCTGGGGGTGTGCCTCAGCCCCTTTCTATGGGAGGGCCCAGCCAGAGGCGCAAATCTATTTGCCCGCCCCTATGGGCTCCAATGAACCAAGGGGGTGGGCCAAAGGAAGTGGCCCCAGGGGAACTGCCAAAAGTCAAAGGAGGACAAACCGGAAGAGAAGGACACGACGAGCAACGTGTTGTACCCGGTGTAATGGTGACCCGGTGGGCCGTCCTCTTGCGCGAAGTAGAGCAGCAGGCCCGCTTTGCCCGCGTGGACTTGGACTCGGTTTCCCTCCTCACCAACAAGGGAGATGCAGAGTTCTGTACAGAGGTCTTCCGAGAGCTGCAGGACAACCTGGCACAGAGAATGGAGTGGGTGGTCCACACCTGGAGTGCCACTCAGGCAGTGGAACTAATGTCCCGAATGATGGACCGGGAGGCAAGCGAAGCAACAGCCGTAACACGATCTGTGGAGGCTGTCCTGGCTGCAAAACCACCATGCAGACCCGGGAGGTCGGAATCCAGACGGATGACCCCATGGACCCGCCAGCCAGCCCTACCAACGCCCCACCAGCTCAGGATGCGGAAGGGCCCGACCAATAGATGGACATTATTGTTGAGACTGAGGAAGGAGACGACTACTTGACCAGTTCCGTGGAGGAGGACCCTGAAGTAGCCGACCTGGATGCCAGCTCAGGAGCTACCGGAGGTGACACCCTGGAGGCAGCATGGTGGAGTACCTGGGAGCATCGACGTGGGGCCCCGTCTGGGCTTTGCGCCAACATCAGCGCCGTGTTGGATGCCCCAGCAACCAGCCCTTCACCCCCGGCATGCTCTCCACGAGCCAGCGTTCCCCAGATCAGTGAGGAGGATCAAGAGGCCTGACAACGCCGTCGAGAGGACTGGTAGCGACTGGAAACAGAGAGCCGCCATGCCAGAGATGAAGCTCGCCGACAACCCCCATTACCTATGGAACTACGACAGATACTGTTGTGTCATATGGGGGCGGGTGGGGGTTTATCTGCGAGGAAGGACAAACAGACGACGTGGGACGATGAGATGTGGAGCCCCATTTACGCCGCGGTCACCCAGAGGGAAATCTGTACTGGGGAGACCAGGTCACCTATGAGCGGCATTCAGGACCCATAGGGTGGTTCGCTATTAGAGTGTCCTGCTTATAAGTAACAAAACATTGATGTTAGCTTGAACTGTAAATAGCTTTATTTTTCCTTGCCCTCTGATTGATGAATCCCTTTTTGAACTTTTTGCCTTTTAAAGCCTCATAAAAGTTCATGAAAACTCTTACCCCATTACATAATGATATTTTAACCCCAAGCAGCCCAGCGGTGATAAGACACACTGGACTCTGAAGAACAAAAATTACCGCTGGGCCCGCGCAGTTACCGATCCCCGTGAGGCCGAAGAATCTCTGCTTAATAATTTTTTTTATTATTATCCTTTTATATATTATGCAACGTTTAAGCTTGGTGCCTCCCATAAAGGGAAGAAACACAATGCTTGAAAATGTAAATATGTTATCCTTTATTGTTATTCCAAACAAGAGGAGGAAAAAATAGGGGCACTACCTTCTGGGGGAACTCCAGTTAGGAGGTGAACAACAGACACCACAGAGATTTCTTTGGGGTGCCAGCCAAGCAAAAACCACAATCCAGGTATAAATGAAGAAAAGCTGCACTCACCAGAGAAGATGCAAGACGGTCCTTTATTGGGGTTGCCAAAACATGGTGCAGGGAGGGGGGGAGACCAAGGTGGCTACGGCACCATTTCGGGCTCTCGCCCTTCAACGGGTCACAGGTGGCCGGTGATGCCTGCTCCTACCTTATATAGGTGGAGCTAAACCGCCCTCATGACGTCACAGCCGGCCAATCATAATAAAAACACAAGTGCAAATGTTAAAAACAAAACACAATTAACAGAGAACAACACAAGAACAATCATCAGTTATTATATATACACACACGTGTCAACATTAAATACGCATAATCGCATGCTTACATGCTTACACATTGCAGAGCAGAGAACTACAGTGGCGGCGTCCGAGAGCACCAGGACTTCCGGGTCATGTGAGCGCTTCAGGTGACCAAGTCACGTGACAATGAGGGGAAGAAGCGTGATTGGAAGACGCTCCCCAGTCTGACTGCGCGTGCGCGCCGTCACCTTAGCAATAAGGCAACGTTACTAACGTTGTTAGGGAGTAGAAAGAGCCAATCAGGCAGACGACAGGGTACCAAGAAAGTATATGACACGGTCTCAGTAGGAGGTTTACACCCAATACAGCAAAACCCCTGTGATTATAAGGAATCATTACCAGAACAAAGGATATGGCACCTTCATTCAGGGGTGCAGTACCCTTTTGTGACACACTCTTAGTGGGGCGCCACACACCTATAGGGATAAAAGTGCAGATGATGGAGGTAGTACTTGCAGCGCAGCAGTGAATAAGCACACGGAGACTTAGTCACTCTACCCGGGTACTTACTGGAACGATGCAGATGATGATACAGTTCACAGTGGCAAAACAGTCTTAATCCGGCAGCGTAGTCACAGTGGGCTGCAGAGTCTCTGGAAGTCTCTCGTGGTATGCCTTCCTTGATCTACCC
Organism: Allobates femoralis; assembly: GCA_033576535.1. Lineage (NCBI taxonomy): Eukaryota > Metazoa > Chordata > Amphibia > Anura > Aromobatidae > Allobates > Allobates femoralis. The sequence continues at coordinate 115,781,105 of JARQOC010000005.1, forward strand.
CGTGTCCTGCTGCTACTGTCTGTCCTGGGGTAGCCTGCTTAATACCAGGCCCATTGAGGTGCTCTGACGATCCCAGCTTCCGCTCTCTCCCTCTCCTGCTCTGGGATTTGACCCCGGTGGGTTAACCTGGTGAGACTGACCCCACCAGACAGGGTGTCGGGGCCGGTAAACAGACCCACAACCTCCGGTGTTCTTGGCGCAGGGGCTGGACTCCCTGACCATCTTCGGAACCGGTGCTCCAGTAAAGCGGATGAGGGTTCCCTCCCTGAGTATGGATGCTCAGGGGGTCCCCTCTTTCCATCTGGGCTGCCTGTTCTCCTTTCAGGCCCCCTCCCTGGAAGTCTCCTTTTCTCACTTGGAGGCTTCCCGTTCTCCGTCTTCCCTCAGTGCCGTCTAGAACTCACAGTGTGTCCTCCCTCCTCCCCTTAACTCCCCCCCCCCCCAGGGGATATGGGCACAAAACCATCTATTCTAGGTGGGTGTGTGGGAGTGCTAGGTTGGAATCCTCCCACAGACATCTGCCTTCCACTGTGACAGGGGTTACCACACACTCATTTATGGGTGCAGTACCCCAATTGTGACGCCTGACTAGGTGGGGCGCCACATTCCCCATTGGTGGAGTACACTCGTCCACGAGTGTGGTTAAACTGGGTACAGGTAGAGTGAATTTTTCTTCTTCAGTAAACAATAACAATAAAGGTATAAATGAAGAAAAGCTGCACTCACCAGAGAAGATGCAAGACGGTCCTTTATTGGGGTTGCCAAAACATGGTGCAGGGAGGGGGAGAGACCAAGGTGACTACGGCACCGTTTCGGGCTCTCGCCCTTCAACGGGTCACAGGTGGCCGGTGATGCCTGCTCCTACCTTATGTAGGTGGAGCTGGACCGCCCTCATGACGTCACAGCCGGCCAATCATAATAAAAACACAAGTGCAAATGTTAAAAACAAAACACAATTAACAGAGAACAACACAAGAACAATCATCAGTTATTATATATACACACACGTGTCAACATTAAATACGCATAATCGCATGCTTACATGCTTACACATTGCAGAGGAGAGAACTACAGCAGCGGCGTCCGAGAGCACCAGGACTTCCGGGTTATGTGAGCGCGTCAGGTGACCAAGTCACGTGACCGGGAGGGGAAGAAGCATGATTGGAAGACGCTCCCCAGTCTGACTGCGCATGCGCGCCGTCACCTTAGCAATAAGGCAACGTTACTAAGTTTACTAACGTTGTTAGGGAGTAGAAAGAGCCAATCAGGCAGACGATAGGGTACCAAGAAAGTATATGACACGGTCTCAGTAGGAGGTTTATACCCAATACTGCAAAACCCCTGTGATTATAAGGAATCAATAGCTACCACAAAAAAGTGCAATAGCACCATTATTCAAAATCTAACGGAGGTCACATAAGGCAAATAATGCCTACTAAAGCTCTCATACTGTAACCCACATCCCCTCTGTTTTGCTCATACGCCTAGTGATTCTAAATAAGAAAAGGGAGACCCAAAAATTAGCGTACACAAGGGAGTACTCCATTATTGACCCTGAAGCGATACAGTCGGACACTGCCAGCTGCCTGCCAAGCAAGGGACAAGAGAGAAAGAAGATATAAAACATTGATCCAGGGCTATTTATATACATATAGGGAGACCCAGATCATTACTGACTCCATATATTTTTTATATATTATAAAGATGTACAAATCCTATAAAGTAACAACTATTAGCTCAAAAAACACATATATCTGTATATACTGTATGATTCAAAAGAACCGATCTTTTATCATCTTACAAAAACACGGCCATGTCAAGTTTGTCATTTAAACCAAGGGCACCTTGGGAATTTAGCTCCAAGATCCACCTGGCTTCAAGTTGCAATAAGCGTTTATGCTGATCCCCCCCTCTATCAGAGGGGGGTAGATTAGCAATCCCAGCAAATCTAAGAACCCCAGCATTTCCATCATACATGTCATTGACGTGTTGAATTAATCTAGGGGACCCCTTGTTTTTAAGTATGGAATTGAAATGTTCTCTTGCTCTAACACACATGGGCCTAATGGTCTTACCCACGTAGAACCTATTGCAGGGGCACCAAATGGCATAAACCACCCATTTAGTGTGGCAATTGATAAAGGAATTGATTTTAATTCTTTGGCCACCTAATTCAAGATGACTACCTATGGCTAATTGTGGACACCAATTACAGTGCCCACATTTAAAGTTTCCTTGCAGTCGGTTCTTTCCTAACCAGTTCTTAGTATTGTCCAAAGCACAAAGTCTTTTTTTGGACCAACAGGTCCCCTAAATTTTTACATCTTCTATACATGACAACAGATACTGGGGTCAATTTAGAAAGAGTTCTACCTGCCTCCACAACATGCCAGTGTCGTTTAATGGCAGCCATGATATTCCTGAACATTGGGCCGTGCTTAAAGTTAAAATAAAAGGGCCTAGACTTATTTTTAGGAGCAGGACTAGTAGTTAAACTATCAGGGCTGTTCTTAAAGATGTGGGTCTTCGCTCTCTCTCTAGCTTTTTTCAAAACCCCCAATGGGTACCCTCTATAAAGAAGGGCTGATTCTAGAGTATCAGCTTGTTGTTCGAATTTGTCCTCCTTATTATTAATGGAACATTATTAATAGACTAAATGGAACACCTGTCCTGGTATGTTCGGGGTGGGCACTCCGATAGTGCAACAATAGAGTTCGTAGCAGTCACCTTCTTGTAAACTGATCTCGTTAGTAAATTAGTGGAAAAATCCAATTTAACATCTAGGAACTCTAAGAAGTCTTTACCAAAAACCAAGGTGAAAAACATGTTATATGAATTATCATCCAAAAAGGTGACGAACTCACTGAAGCTCCCCCTCACACACAATCAGGACATCATCCACATATTAGCCGGCTGTGACGTCATGAGGGCGGTCCAGCTCCACCTATATAAGGTAGGAGCAGGCATCACCGGCCACCTGTGACCCGTTGAAGGGCGAAAGCCCGAAACGGTGCCGTAGTCACCTTGGTCTCCCCCCCTCCCTGCACCATGTTTTGGCAACCCCAATAAAGGACCGTCTTGCATCTTCTCTGGTGAGTGCAGCTTTTCATCATTTATACCTTTATTGTTATTGTTTACTGAAAAAGAAAAATTCACTCTACCTGTACCCAGTTTAACCACACTCGTGGACAAGTGTACTCCACCAATGGGGAATGTGGTGCCCCACCTAGGCAGGCGTCACAATTGGGGTACTGCACCCATAAATGAGTGTGTGGTAACCCCTGTCACAGTGGAAGGCAGATGTCTGTGGGAGGATTCCAACCCAGCACTCCCACACACGCACCTAAAATAGATGGTTTTGTGCCCATCCCCTGGGGGGGGGGGGGAGTTAAGGGGAGAAGGGAGGACACACAGTGAGTTCTAGACGGCACTGAGGGAAGACGGAGAACAGGAAGCCTCCAAGTGAGAAAAGGAGACTTCCATGGAGGGGGCCTGAAAGGAGAACAGGCAGCCCAGATGGAAAGAGGGGACCCCCTGAGCGTCCATACTCAGGGAGGGAACCCTCATCCACTTTACCGGAGCACCGGTTCCGAAGATGGTCAGGGAGTCCAGCCCCTGCACCAAGAACACCGGAGGTTGTGGGTCTGTTTACCGGCCCCAACACCCTGTCCGGTGGGGTCAGTCTCACCAGGTTAACCCACCGGGGTCAAATCCCAGAGCAGGAGAGGGAGAGAGTGGAAGCTGGGATCGTCAGAGCACCTCAATGGGCCTGGTATTAAGCAGACAGTAGCAGCAGGACACGGGGTAGATCAAGGAAGGCATACCACGGGAGACTTCCAGAGACTCTGCAGCCCACTGTGACTACGCTGCCGGATTAAGACTGTTTTGCCACTGTGAACTGTATCATCATCTGCATCGTTCCAGTAAGTACCCGGGTAGAGTGACTAAGTCTCCGTGTGCTTATTCACTGCTGCGCTGCAAGTACTACCTCCATCATCTGTACCTTTATCCCTATAGGTGTGTTGCGCCCCACTAAGAGTGCGTCACAAAAGGGTACTGCACCCCTGAATGAAGGTGCCATATCCTTTGTTCTGGTAATGAGTAGAAGAATTCTGATGCTCCAACACCACACACATACACTTAGTGATAGGGGACCGATCAGACACCCGTTGCTAGGGTAACTGGTCTTGGTGGGAGGAGAGCTAGGTTATATAGTGAGTGGGAGAGCAGCAAGGAGTTAGATCAAGCAGGAAGTGAGTGCAGAGAAGCCAGAAGGGAGCTGCACAGAGCCGTGCAGCACAGAGAAGCAAAGTGAAAGCAACAGACGTCGCAGAGTTGGAGAGGCTACAGAGAAGCACTGAGAAAGCTAACTGGGAGCGCACCTCAACCTGGTGACCCAGAAGAGAAAGGGGCCAAGAATAGAATGGGTAATTGAATATCCTTGCCCAGTCCAAATCCGGAGTCCCGGCTCCGAGGTGGTCCAGCAGGCTACATCCCTGAACCACAGAACCCGGAGTGGTCGCAGGCTTTATAGGAGCACGACCCATCAACCAATAACTACCGCAGCTTATACCAGGAGCACCCACCATTGAGTACCAGGGCCCGCAGAGAGAGAGACATCTGCAGCGGTGACCCAACCGAAGGTCTTCAGTGTTCCCATACTGGTATAGCAGAGACAGCGAAGGAAGGGGACAAACAGTGATAGAGAAGGAACACCAGAGGAGCTTCAGAGGGACACTGCTCATGCCAGAACCACCCGATCCACTGCCTTAGCCGACACCATCGCATACCATGTAAATCAGCACATCCAATATTTTATGGCAAAAGTTACTTTATTAATTAAAATTAAAATTAATTCATATAAAAATATTTATCATACACAACATGTCCTAAGCGGGAACACAGTCCCTATCATGCACAAAGTACTTGGGTGGGCTACAAAAACAGCACAAAAGTTGCAGCAAATTACTAACAGGGGAGCAGAAATAATATATTCACAGCACCAACACACTTATATTAAAACGGTCACTAAATGATCATATGTTAAATACTAGAGTGTTCAAATTACCTGGTGCCAAAATGGACTCCTTTGGACCCCTGACTGCCACAGTGCTCCTGCCTCAATCCCTGCTGACAGGTGGCGTCACGAACAAACTTTATTTCTTTATTATTTTTCTTTTCCCCTGTTTGCATTGACCACCAGGCCCACAGCCTCAGGCACTGCCACCCGTGACCTCCAGACTGCGCCTGAGAACTGAGATCCCCTGGCCTGGGTGAGTCAGGTGCATCCCTGCCCTGGAGGGCCAGCTCCACCTGCAGGAAGCTATACCATCTCGGCTACTGTACCATCACCCTCCGGAAGAGGGACCCCAGGGCCACGGGTTTGGGCAGGCCACCAGTGACATCCCTACCGAACCAGAGGGCCCAGATACCCAAGTCCCCATACCTGGGCGAGTGAGATAGATAGATAGATAGATAGATAGATAGATAGATAGATAGATAGATAGATAGATAGAAAAAAAGATATAGATATATAGATACATAGATGTAGACTGTGAGCCCTCGTGGACAGGATCCTCTCCAGTCGTGTATCAGCAAGCATTGACTGCTCATGTGTACTGTACCTGTCCTTGTTACCCCCACTGCTTATGTAAAGCGCCATGGAACCAATGGCGCTATATAAATAAATAATAATAATAATAATAATATGGAAGAAATAGAGATAGATAGAATAGATATTCTACTGTGTAAAATAAAAATAGTGCTGATATTCTTCTGTAAATCTTACCTCCCATGTACATTAAATCTTCTTTTAATTCTTGGCTGAATGCTGTGTCTTAAACAATGAGAGAACAGACAGCCTTATTTTTATACTGTAGTGACCTCTACTGTCCAACACGCTAATGTTACTAACACAATGGTGCCTTTTAATTACATATACTATCTATCACTATGTGCCTGTGTATCACTATACATGGAACATACGTATAATTTATTCAGATCTAATACATATAACGTACATCTTAACATGAAAAAAATATTACTGAATTTAAATCTCATGATAGTAATCATAGTAATCCACTGCATGGCACTGAATAAATATTAGTCCTATATGACCATGTGGATTATATTTCACATAAATTGATTATTGGCAGGAGGGCAGGGCAGCTACCATAAATAAGGGGGAGCCATGCTTATTATGCCAAGTTCATTAGCCTCTTTCAAGAAAAAAAAAGCTTTCCCATGTCCCATCAGCAATCATTTTATTTTATTTTTAAATCTAACAAGAAAAAATGACGTGAAATAAAGAAAATGACGCTATAAATAACAAAACTAACTAGAGAATATGCTACGTAACAGAAAGTGCTTTACATAATGCGAGAGGACATTGTGTGATAAAGGACAGCACCATATATACCGTATATACTCGTGTATAAGCCGACCAGTGTATAAGCCTACCACCCCTACTTTTGCCCCCAAAACCTGGGAAAACCTATTGACTCGTGTATAAGCCGAGGGTGGACCCCAGCACAGGTATACAGCCCCCAGCAGTGTGGTATACAGGCCCCCCCAGTGGTATACAGGCCTCCCCAGTGGTAGTATACAGCAGCCTCCCCAGTGGTATATACAGGCCCCAGCAGTATATACAGCAGCCCCACTGGTATACAGCAGCACAGTGGTGTGGTATACAGCAGCCCCAGTGGTATACAGCAGCCCCAGTGGTATACAGCAGCCCCAGTGGTATACAGCAGCCCCAGTGGTGTGGTATACAGCAGCCCCAGTGGCATACAGCAGCCCCAGTGGTGTGGTATTCCGCAGACCCAGTGGTATATAGCAGCCCCAGTGGTATACAGCAGCCCCAGTGGTAAATAGCAGCCCTGCCCCAGTGGTATATAGCAGCCCCAGTGGTATACAGCAGCCCCAGTGGTGTGGTATACAGCAGCCCCAGTGGTATATAGCAGCCCCAGTAGTATACAGCAGCCCCAGTGGTGTATAGCAGCCCCAGTGGTGTATAGCAGCCCCAGTGGTGTATAGCAGCCCCAGTGGTATACAGGCCCCCAAATGCTGGCACTCGCCCCCCCCCTCTGTTGTAAGGCCCCCCCCGCTGCTTAACTTACTATCCCCGGTCTTCTGCACCGCGTCGGTCTTCTGTGCTCCGTCCTCCATGCTCCCGTCCTGCTGATGTCATCATTACTGCGACGGCCGGGGATCCCGGATGCTGCCGGACGGGAGCATGGAGTACGGAGCACAGAAGACCGGCGTGCAGAAGACCGGGGATGGTAAGTTAAGCAGCGGGGGGCCCTTACAACAGAGGGGGGGCGAGTGCCAGCATTTGGGGGTGACCAAGTACCGTATTGACCCGTGTATAAGCCGAGGGGGGGACTTTTCAGCCCAATTTTTGAAAACTGCTATCATTTTCTAATTCCTCCCTCTAAGCTCTCTCTATTCATGTATTTCTTTTATTTATATTTCCCCTATCTTCTGTAAACTTCAAATAAAGAGGAGAGGAACCAGGAGAGGAACCAGGAGAGGAACATGCAGAAAAAAACTATAATTGAAAGATTGACACCTGTTCTGAGTTTTGGAGACACTCCTGGTTTTGACACACAAACCTGATCAAACCTGATCATGGAAAAAACAGCAGTGTGAAACCAGCCTTAGGGTACCGTCACACATAGCGGCGCTAAAGCGATCCCAACAGCGATACAACCTGGCCGGGAAAGCTGGAGCGTCGTTTCGTGGTCGCTGGTAAGATGTCAAACAGTCATGTCTCACCAGCGATGCAGCAATGATCCGGAATGATATGGAGGTCGTTGGAAATGTGTCACTCTCGGGCGTAGTATTGAGATCGCTGGTCGTTGTCCCTGTCAAACACAGTGATGCAGCGTTCCCAGGGGGAATGCAACAATAAAAAAATGATCCAGAGCACTTTGTAATGATCAGTGACCTCACAGCAGGGGCCTGATTGCTGCTAAGTGTCAAACATAGCGAGATCGAGGTGGCTGTAACTGCCATTAGAACCAGACTGAAGTCTGCAAGGGTCAGTGGGGGACGCCTTGAGGTTCTGTTGAAAATGTGTTATATGACTAAATGTATTGCAATGTAAATAATGTGATGGAATATCCTGTGATGTACAGAAGTGAATGTTATGTGAGTAATAAGCGGTTTATGATGAAAACATTAATAAACCCGCTGTTTGTTACGTTACACATTCTAGTTGGTGTTAATTATGCTGCCAAGCAGATTCCCCAGGGGTGCTAACTCACACTCCATAATATCCCCCACACTGCCCCTTTCCATAATATGTATCCTACGCTGCCCCTCTCCATAATATCCCACCACACTGCTCCTCTCTATAATAATTCTCCCCCACTCTGCCCCTCTCCAAAATATTTCTTCCCCCATTCTGCCCCTCTCCAAAATATTCCTCCACCCCCACAGCCCCTCTCATACTATCCTTCCCACTCTGTGTTACTCCATATTATCACCTCCCCACACACATCTCCCCTATCCAAAAACGCTCCTCAAACTGACCCTTCCATAATATTCCACTGCCCCTTGCTACATTGTGCCCCCTTTGATAATATCCTCCCAGAGTGTGTGTGTGCCTTGACACACAGTTAATCTTCAGCTCCTCCATGGAGTGCTTACCAATGCCGATATGTCTGCTGCCTCTGTAGTGTCGGTAACAGTGTGATAATGACAGCAGCATCATCATGCTGCTGCCTGTCAGAGGAGCTCCAAAATATTTGTGATTGAGAGATGTGAATACATTTGAACATTGGAAGCAGGGAGCAGTACCAGTCAAACAGGTTGCTGGCTGCAGCAAGGCCTTTGGCCCTATTGGGACTCAATTTCTAAATTTCCTATTAGTATGTCTTTATAGTGTGGGAGGAAAGCAGACAACCTGGAGGAAACCCGCACAAACATGGGGAAAAAATACAAACTCCATGCAGACAACCACTGGCCCACTGTGCTGCCCATACAATATTCAAGCTTATCTAGTATGATTTTCCTAACCCTGTTAGTTGCATTTTACAGCACAGACTATGGTCTGAAAACACCTTACAACACAGTTAAAAAATCTCATTAATGAAAGTCATAAGCCAGGAAAAGGGTAAAAAACTATTTCCAAGGCATTAGTTTTACCATGGAACAATATAAAAATGGGCATAAATAAGTGGCTTAGCTTTGGCGCAATAGCAACGTTATCTGGAACTGGACATCCTTACAAAATTGATGAAAAGACAATAAGAAAATTTTTCTGGAAAACTGTTATGAGCCCTACAGCAATATAAGAGGACCTACAGGAATTTCTGTCAAGTACTATTTGTGAACTGCATGTGACAGCAATCTCGTATATTCTTCATATATCTGCCCATGCATTGCAAAAGAAAAAAATAGAATTGTACAATCCAGCAGTAATAATAGATAAAAGTAAGGACATTTACATTTGAAACGCGTAAATGTTACATTTACTGGACCTTCATTAGTTTATTAACTCAATGTATTTTTTATGGAGTTCTAATACTTGGACTTTTATCTTTTTTTGAAGCTGGATCATACAATTCTATTATTTTTCCCTAGCTTTTTCGTGCACCCTGGCCTCAAAGATCTGTGCACTTATATCAAAATGTGTAGACATTCCTCTGGTATTGTGGTGACCTGATTTTTCTCTTTTTTTGTATGTTTTGCAAAAACCTACATCAAAATCTGTCAAAAGTATGTGTGTAAACATGTTATGGTCTAATGAGACCAAGGTCGAACATTTTGGCCATAATTACAAAATGTATGTTTGGTGCAAAGCCCACACTGAGCATCACCAAGAGAACACCATACCCACAATGAAGCATGGTGGAGGCAGCATTATACTTTGAGCAGTTTTTCGGCAGCTGAAACTAGGGCTTTAGTCAAGGTGGAGGGAATAAATAATAGTATCAAATGTCATCCAATTTTGCATTAAATCCTTTAAGTATCTACCAAAAAGTTGAAGATGACAATGATCTTAAACATATCTCCAAATCAAGAAAAGAATGAATTCTCGGGAAGAAGTTTTAGCATGACCCAACCAGAGCCCAGAAATGAATCTAATTGCAATCCTGTGGGTTGGCCTGAAGAGGGCTGTACACAGGGAATGTCCTCGCAATCTGTTTGGTTTGGAGCAGGCAAAGGTTTCCCATTGTAGATGTGGCGTGCTGATACAATCCTACCCAAAAAGATTGAACGCTGCCAAAAAGTCAAAGGTTACTTTGACAAAATATTCATTTAAGGGTGTGCAAGCACATTATTTTAGTTCTTTTTTTTCGTTCCACCCAAAAGATTTAAATTTGTGTCTTAATAGATTTGTACAGATTCTGGATAAAATTATATTTCTTGGTTTGATTTTTTTACACGACAATAAACAGGCATTTTAATAGTGATGCGTAGACTTGTTATATGCAATGTATACTGTATCTCCCTTAAAGAAATGTATGGTATACATTTTTCTGAGATTCACTTACCGTATATACTCGTGTATAAGCCGACCAGTGTATAAGCCGACCCCCCTACTTTTGCCCCCAAAACCTGGGAAAACCTATAGACTCGTGTATAAGCCGAGGGTGGACCCCAGCACAGGTATACAGGCCCCCCCAGTGGTATACAGCAGCCTCCCCAGTGGTAGTATACAGCAGCACAGAGTATATACAGCAGCCCCAGTGGTAGTATACAGCAGCCTCCCCAGTGGTAGTATACAGCAGTCTCCCCAGTGGTATATACAGCAGTCTCCCCCGTGGTAGTATACAGCAGCCTCCCCTGTGGTAGTATACAGCAGCCACAGAGGTAGTATACAGCAGCCCCAGCGGTAGTATACAGCAGCCTCTCCAGTGGTAGTATACAGCAGTCTCCCCCTGTGGTAGTATACAGCAGTCTCCCCCTGTGGTAGTATACAGCAGCCCCTCCCTGTGGTAGTATACAGCAGCCCCTCCCCTGTGGTAGTATACAGCAGCCCCTCCCCTGTGGTAGTATACAGCAGCCCCCCCTGTGGTAGTATACAGCAGCCATACCTGTGGTAGTATACAGCAGCCCCCCCATGGTATATACAGCCCCCCCCCCCCGTTGCTGCCGCACACCTGTAAAAAGAAGAGCTTTCATACTTATCCTCCTGCTGTCACTGCGCGCGCATCCTCCGCTCTCCTTCCTGCTTGTACCCGGCGTCCATCCATATGACCGTGCACCTGTAATGACGTCATTACTCGTGCGCGGTCACGTGGCTGGACGCCGGGTACAAGCAGGAAGGAGAGCGGAGGATGCGCGCGCAGTGACAGCAGGAGGATAAGTATGAAAGCTCTTCTTTTTACAGGTGTGCGCCAGCAACGGGGGGTAGGTAATACCACGGGGGAGGGCTGCTGTATACTACCACAGGGGGTGCGGAGGAGCGCTGACACAGTGCAATGTAATATGCACCACTCCCCCTGCCGATGATGGACAGGGGGATGCAGTGCATATTGCATTGCACTAATGAGTGGGGGCACGTGACTGCCCGCTCACTGTACAGCCTTCCCCACCTCCTCCAGTCCCCGGACACCGGCCCCACACACTCTGAGCCGTCACTGACTCGTGTATAAGCCGAGGGGGGCACTTTTCAGCACAATTTTTGTGCTGAAAAACTCGGCTTATACACGAGTATATAGGGTATATTGAAAATTATCATTAATTCTTTTCAGTACAATAGAAAAAAAACAGTGCACAGTCGTTTCTACGCCAAACCTGAGTTAAACGGACATTAATTTGACAGTGATAATCATTTTCCTATTTGAATCAGCAGGTGGCAGCAACATTATTTCATGCTAGTATTTTATATATTTACAATAGTAATCAATAAAGTAATATGAGTATAGCAATAAAGAATGCAAAACAGTGTAGTAAAATAAGGCAGGACATAGGCAATGTTTGTTAATAGTATTATATGTTGTATGTAGAGTAGCAAAAATAATGATATTATGCCTTATATAAATATAAATGAATAACTTTGATGATAAATTTCACAGCTTAAATCACCTCAATGCACACATTAACACATCTAATGTGTTTTATCACTTCACATAGCTACTTTCCTTTTTTCTCTACATTTATTAAAATGCTTAACAGGAGTATAAATTGGCAAAAACGTAATATACTCGGTGCATTCTAGCATTGAGCGACCCTTGAAGCGCTAACTTTGCAAAATGCGGTTGCGTTTGAACGCATGCATTTTTACCCAGTGCACAGTAAACATTGCTGCCAACGTTTTTGTGCGCTGGCTATGGCGTTTCTATGCGTTAATGCAGCTGAAAAAACGCATTGCGTCAAAATGAAAAAAGACTCTGGTGTACACTTAGCCTTATATATTTAAAAGCAATCATTACGCCTTGCATAAAGAGGATTAGATAACGCAAAAACTAGTGGCTTTTTAATTGCATTAAGAATGAAGAAATAAATGTGTGATTGTATTTCAAATATTTCAAGTTCAGTAGAACATATGCCAGTTACACAATATCTCTGATCATGCCACTACCCTTTTTTTTTACTTGATTTAATCTGTATATGTGTGCATATAGTGTAAGGCTAGGGTCACATTAACGAGTGCGGCGCGCTCAGGGGGGTCACGCTAAAAACCGTCAGGGTAGTGCCGCGTTAATGCTGTCAATGTTACCCTATGGAGGGGCGGCCTGCAGCGCGGCTCCAACGCAGCCATCTGAGTGAAATCTTGCGTTATTTCCTATCACGAGAAGAGAAGCTTTTAACAGCGTCTTTTCTTTCATTAGGAAATAACGCAAGATTTCACTCAGATGGCCGCGTTGGAGCCGCGCTGCAGGCCGCCCCTCCATAGGTAACATTGGCAGCATTAACGCGGCGCTACCCTGGCGGTAGCACCGTGTTTATGCTGCCAAAGTCTAAGTTTTTAGTGCGATCCCTGAGGCGCCGCAAACGGTAATGTGACCCTAGCCTAAGTGTATCATATGCACAACTTCCTTTGCTTCCTTGGGATCACCCTTCTGCTCTTCTTCTCTGTGATATCACCCCTCTTCAGACTCTCCAGGTCACTTTGCACTCTGTGTGACCTGAAGTTGAACAATGCTTTGTAGCTTTTATTAAGTGACAGCAGAAGAGTATATTAATTAACTCACACTACACTACATGCACACATAATGAATAAAACTTAGAAAGAGTGCTTCTTTAACTATCCTAAATCACTACGAAATGGCTGCTGTATTCCCTATTTCAGCTTTTGTATATGCTTTGATAGTTTCTCCTGATGGCTGCCCTAAATGATGTGATGTGATAGCTGCAAGCATTATGGGATTCCTTGTGGTTGCCCTAAAGTCATGTAAGCCTTTGGGTCTGAGCAATTTCTGAAATGTGTAAATTGGCATTGCACAAATTGAATCACAAAGTGTTCAAATTCGCGAGGACATAACGTTTTACAAAACCTTAATTGCATTGATCAATTTGCTCATCTTAGTATTTTGCCTCTTGTCTTATCTTTTCTTATGTTACTTATCTTGTGCTAAGTGTGAACTGTTGCATGTGACAATTGCAAATTGTAATACTTTGACAGCAGTAAAAAATGAGTATGATCCCAGCAACAGTACAGTATAGATATGATATACAATCTATATGCAGGAGATGTGTGACTGTCTATTGATACTGACAGTGGCAATGGCTTTAACAGCTCAGTATAGAACATGATGGACAGCAGGAATGCTGGCTGTTTAGGAGAATTAGTACTGGCAGCAGAAGTACAGTATAGACCATAATAGACAGTATGCAAAATGATGGCTGATCTAATCATTAGAATCAGCTGTGTTGAAAGAAGCTGGCACTGATGTAATCCTGTCCATGGCGGCGGCGGTGACGACAGGGATAAGTAAATGATGTATTTCTTTACAGGTTTCGGCAGCAAGGGGGGCCCTGTATACGATGGGGGGCCTGTATATACCACTGAGGATGCTGCTGTTGACTTACATGGGCTGCTGCTGTATACTTCCACTGGGCTGCTATATTACCTCTGGGCTGCTGTATACTACCATTGGGGCTGCTGCTGTATACTACCACTGCGGCTGCTGCTGTGTATACCACTGCGCTGCTGTATACTACCACTGGGGCTGCTGCTGTATACTACCACTGGGGCTGCTGCTGTATATACCACTGGGCTGCTGCTGTATACTACACTGGGGCTGCTGCTGTATATACCACTGGGGAGGCTGCTGTAACACTGCTGGGGCCTGTATATACCACTGGGGAGGCTGCTGTATACCACACTGCTGGGGGTGTATACTGTTCTGGGTCCACTCGTCTTATACACGAGTCAATAGGTTTTCCCAGGTTTTGGGGCAAAAGTAGGTGGTCGCTTATACACGGTCGGTTATCACGAGTATATACGGTATATTTTATTTATATGTGTCGTAGAATACGGCAGCATGGTTTTAACCCTTCATCCTCCTTTCTCTATATGCACCATGCTGGGAGACTGCAGCCGTGATATGCTTTTATGTGATGTGACTCTCACAACACAAAGGTGACACTAATAATTAAAGAAATGACCGGCATCACATCTGTGTGAGGTACTACCTAGAAAAAACATGAAAATTAAAGAATATATCTGCTGCAACACTACACACTATGAGATATATGAAATAGCATACTGGCTAACAATGATAGCAGGGCTCTCTGCACAGCTGATGTAAAGAAGGGACATTGCAGGAACTGCTTGAGAATTTAAAGAAACTTGAAGACTTAGCTTAAGCAGTGGCCATGCGAAAGTCCGATAACTGGTCAAGGTGCTTCTCATCTTATCAGGTCTAACCGTGTGCATCTCTAGTGTATAATGCATGCATAGTGGTTTTTATGTCTCTGTATATAATTAAATCCGACTTGAGAGGTATGTCCTGGACCCGGCTACAACAAGATTGAGGTCTGCATGGCTACAGGCGAAGAGAAGGGTGCACAGTCAATAAATAGTAACACTAATATAATTAAAGAAATGAACGGCATCACCTTGTGTGAGGTGCTAGCTAGAAAAAACATGAAATTAAAGAATATATCTGCTGCAACACTACACACTATGAGATATATCAAAATGCATACTGGCTAACAATGAATAGAGGCTGTCTGCACAGCTAATATGATGTAAAGAAAGGGACATTGCAGAACTGCTTGAGAATATAAAGCCCACACATGCGCTTATACCACTAGAGAGGCACACAGTTAGGACTGATAAAATGAGAAGCACCTTGCGCAGTATCGGGCACTTTCGCAGTGGCACTGCTAAAGCTAAGTCTTCTCAGTTTCTTTATATTCTCAAGCAGTTTCTGCAATGTCTCTTTCTTACATCAGTATTGCTGTGCAGACAGCCTGCTATTCATTGTTAGCCAGTATGTATTTCATATATTCATATTGTGTAGTGTTGCAGCAGATATATTCTTTAATAACACACACGGTGAAGCCTCTGATACCTATTTAGGTAATATTTTATCTCTCAGACATTTCATCTTACTATCTTTAATTTTCTGAGATAATAATCTTTGGGTTTTCATTAACTGTAAGCTATAATCATCAATATTAACAGAAATAAACACTTGAAATAGATCACTCTGTTTGTAATGACTCTATGTAATATATGTATTTCACTTTATATATTGAATTACTGAAATAAATTAACTTTTTGGTGATATTCTAATTCATTGAGATGCACCTGTATGTAGATACATTAAAGTGGACATATCACCAGATTCCGCAATACAAACTACATCACTTATTGCATAGCTCTCTTAAATCTGATGAAACTGATGTTCCTTAGGTTTAAAATGCATGTTACAATGGCTGTAGAATTTTTATGGAAATTATTATTTTTTGAGTCCAGTTAAAGGTGATGGCCACTTTACAACACCAACTTATCTGTCCAACTTCTGAAAATCCTGGTTGCAGTGAAATCATGGACACATTGTTCCATTTGTACACAGCCACAAATGTAATGTGTCCATGATTTCACTGCAACAGGAAGTTGTTCAGAAGTTGGACAGATAAGTTGGTGTGTGTAAAGTGGCCCTGAGAGAGCATATGAGTCCAAAGTGTTCCAACAGGAAAGAGGATATTGAGGACATGTCAATTAGGCTGGGTGGAGAGTGCCCTAATGGTTCACAATCAGTCTGACATGGCCCCATCAGGCCTTAGAGATGAATATAATAATGCAGCTTTTCTTATTAATTAGCAATAGATCCAATTGAAGTAAAACCAACAGATAATTAAAAATTGCTCATCACTTGTAAAAACATACCCCACATACTTCTTAATTGATTGTCTTAAATATATAATCTGACTCATTTCATGCCTTCAGACTGTGCAGCTGACGCCATCATTCCTCTGGGCTAATTAGCCCATTAGGTCACACTGTTACATACAGTGAGCTAAGTTTACCTGCATACACCCTTTGCCTGGGCATCAGATAGGTTTATTAGAGCATCTTTAATTTAAAGATGTTTGTGTTAGTAGTGATGTATTTTCTATATATTTGCTGCTGGAAATGTTAACTAATAATCACTAATGTAAATACTTAGTCCAGGCTGTAAGTAATCAGGTAGGATGTCATACAAAATGTGCAGCTTGTCATTGCACAAGGCAATCATTTGTCAGTCAGCAGATTGTCAATTTCTCATTTTGCACTCACTTTGCAGCTTTGCACCTCTTTAACACTTTGTCTGAGTCTTTTGACATCAACTTAACAAGTCAATCAATTTTAATAATAAAATCTGTAGGTTGAAGAGATAGGTGACATTAAACTAAGCATAAGGCATTGATTTCTACTGTGAATTGCGCAACACGTCTCTACATTTATTAACCACTGGACAATTTATTTTATTATATTATATTAAGAAGCCCCTTTTAGACAATTTGGGACATCTTGAAGAATAATTGTTGGAAGAAGTAAAGGTGAGCTCTACCTTGAGTCCTGTGTCACATTCCAACAGTAAATCATCCAGGAACATTCATGCGTGGGGGTTTTCAACCGAAGGAGCTGGTCCACTCCCAATTTTGCCTAAGAATATTTTCATGAATAAAGAATGGCATCTAAACACCTTTCCAAGAGGAATTCTCCCAATAATCCGGCAATAATCTGTAGAGTAACAATGCTTTTATTAGAATGATAAAGCATAGAAAAAAATCCAGCAGCACTCTGGTCCTTAAAAACTTCCAGCTTTATTTAACCCTCCGTCACATACAATAGGCCTGACAGGCACATCTCATCTATTTGGCGGGAGTTTTGAAATGTTTGTATTTCAGAGTTATTAGTTTTATGTTAAGTAAATGGGTGCACCTGATTATGTGTAGTCTCTTTTATTACATCCATATGAAGGTCACTGATCACTTTTAGAGCACAGAAATTGCAAACATTAGATATTATAGGTATTTTTCTAGCCTGCGCCTGACAGTCACATTGTATGTGAACTCGATAGAACCGATATTGTATGTGACGGAGGGTTAAAGACGGTGCACAAGCAAACAGGGAGAGATGCAGGGAGTGTGTATGACAGCAGCCTGTTTCGCGCACCTTGCGGTGATTCAACCAGTCCCGACTTCAACCCGCGGGACCGGTTTAAGCACCACAAGGTGCGCGAAACAGGCTGCTGTCCTACACACTCCCTGCATCTCTCCCTGTTTGCTTGTGCACCGACTTTAAATAAAGCTGGAAGTTTTTAAGGACCGGAGTGCTGCTGGATTCATTTCTACACTGGATAACACCACTACTTCTGGTATCAGCTGGCACCCATTAATCCTGGATGTGATTTACAGAGCTCCAGAACAGATCCGAGGTTCCTCTCTGCAGAAGGCTTTAAGGCCCCCTTCACATCACGTTTTTTGCACATCCGTGGTCATCCTTGAATTTTAAGGATCACATGGACAGGCACAGATCTGTGCCAACAGATGTCCACTGATGCCCACGGATCCGTGTTTTCCACGGATCCGTCATCAGTTAACAGAGATAGGACTGTACCTTGCTTTTGAGCATTATTAGTAACAATTCCTTGAATTGCATTATAAATTATTAAACCCTGGTGAATGAATCACCTCTCAAGGATTACTGCACAGTCTCCAAGGTACACAAATATAAACCGAAGAAAGATGATGCACCCAGGGCAGGGTACTCAGCTCTCAGGCTCAGTCTGGGGTGTTACGGTTGGCTGCCGAGGCTGTGGCCCTGGTAGTCAATGGTTAATTAAATTAAATAAAGTATATAAGTTCGTGACGCCACCTGCAGTACCTGGTGATGCTCACCAGCGCCGCTTACAGTCCTCTGGTGGTCGGTGGTGTTGCGGCAATGATGTTGTAGTCCTCCGCAGGCAGGACTGGACCGCCGGGCAGCGCTTCTGTAAGGAAACAGTTTATATGAAGAAAGATGCAGCAAAGTCGAGAAATCACTTCACGGGTACTTTACTGAAAAACCTTTCATAGCCATTACAGTGCTTCAGTACAGTAAGATGTTGTATGGCAAATGCTACAGGTGCAGCAAGTGGATTTTATGATTGATAGATTGATAGCACTGTGTGCCGTTCCTGTTCCTTTCTTTCCCTTGCCTCCCCGTGGCTGTGAAGTCTGACCTCATAAAGACTAAATCGGACCTCCTTCTGTTCCTCATCTTCCTCTCCCTTGCACCCGTCGGGTGAACCTTCTTAGCGACCGCCGCGGGAGCCTACCGCAGGTCGGATTCCCCTCTTAGTGGATCTTTTGGGAGTCGGGGCTGTGTCTGGAGACCTCCCCGGTCATCAGGTTTCTGTGAGCCTTATAGGTTCTCACAGGTGCGGGCCCCGGTACCCGGTTTCTACTGGGGCAAACTCTTTGGTTACCGTGCTCCCCATATTGAGTGAACACCCGCCTCGAGTTACTTCTCCTTTCCTTCCTTCTGGGATCTCTTCCACCTGTCCCTGGTCCCTCAGCTGAGGAGACCCTCCTTGCTCCCTCCAGGCTGACTGCCTGGGTCTTTCCTACTCGACTCTCACTGTCTACTCTGCACTCTCTAAGGTGCACCGTAGAGGTGACTATATCCCCTTCTGGGTCCCTCCCACCTGATGACTAGTGTGGGGTGTGTGTTCTAGGGTTCCACCTACTGGCCATAAGTCCACTTGCAGTGGGGCGCCTACACTTGTATGGGTGTAGTACCCCTTTTGTGGCACCTACATAGTGGGGCGCCACAAAGACATGGAGTATATTGCAGTATAAAAGTAAAATTTTTATTTGATTTTTTAAAATGCATGATAAAAAGTGGATACAAAGGGGTTTGAGATGCAACTCTTCCCTATGGTAGAGCCAAAAAGACAGATTAAATAGCACTGCGCAGTGTAACAATAATGGGGATCACATGCATGTACTATAGTAACAAAAAGTACTGATGCACGGAGCAATTAACAATTTAAACAAATTAACTGTATGGGTTACTACACAGTTTACATAGTCACATTACTTCTACAATACATCAGACTCAATTAAGTACACTGTATGTCCACAATAATATGAAACGTACAAGTGCAAGAAATCACATTTTGCAGGTTAAGGCACCATACCTAAGGGAATACCATAGGGGGAGAGCGATCTCCAGGGAAATAGGTGTTCCAATAATGGCCCCAACCATACCTAAGGGGATGCCACAGGAGAGAGCCATCTCCAGGGAAAAAGGTGGTCCTATAATGGCCCCGCCAGGGTGTG
Organism: Allobates femoralis; assembly: GCA_033576535.1. Taxonomy (NCBI): domain Eukaryota; kingdom Metazoa; phylum Chordata; class Amphibia; order Anura; family Aromobatidae; genus Allobates; species Allobates femoralis. Next base: position 115,800,824 of record JARQOC010000005.1, read on the forward strand.
TGTTTGTTTTGGAACTTGTGTGTAACTGCATAACTGGTTGTTTACACCCAGTCCCTTACAAACACGCCTCTGACTCCTACAGGCCCACCCCCCCAGACTTGAGCAAACCCGGCCACCCCCAGACTCCTACAGGCCCGCCCGTTCTCAGTCTTAGCATGCCTGGCAATCCCCAGGCTCCTACAGGCCTTTTCCCCTCCAAGACCAGTATTTATAGGGGGAACTGGCTTAAGGCAACCAGTGGAGCTCCCCTACAGGCCTGGGGTGAAAGGGGTGTTGAAAGTAAGTGGGGCTGCTTGCTGTGTACTTTTCCATTGTGTCCTATGAGTTCCTGTGGTGCCCCAACAAGGGTGCCACATTCCCCCTTAGTTAATTTCAGTTCTCCCGGTTGCGCAAAGGTTTTTCTTTCCAACTTAACATTATAAACATTTTATACACATTTAATAACCGTTATTTTACAAAGTCTTAAATTGAAAATCTACAAAAATCACTGAAAAAGAAAGGTAAAAAATTATGAAAAATATGAAAAGCAGTCCATACGGCACTAGTCCATCTGCCGCAGGCTGAGAAAAAGGGAAAAAGGTAGTTTTTGTCACACAAGTCCTGTGACTATTGTCCATGTTCAAGAAAACAGGAAAAAGGGTAAAGTCCAGCAGTAAAGTTTCTGATGGCTTGAACACATTGACAGGGTACACATTTTAACTTTACATAAATTCCCTATGGGTGTCTCTGCTTAGGAGGCCGGGTCTAACCTTCTTACCTACCAGGCACTTCTGTCCATCTTATATACTTGGGACAGGGCCCAGTTCCTCCACCCTTCTGTACACTACTTTTTACAATTTTTGAACACGGGTACTATTTACATCGGGTTAACGGGTATTATTATTCCTCTATACTTTAAACCCACTCTCCATATCTATTTGGTGTTTGTCCTAGTATACTACGTGTGGATCTGCGTAGTATTGGCGTGTCAAAATCTGCTGTTGTAGTGTACGTACTGGTTCTTTCTCTATTTGTCCTACGTGATTCTGTAATTCCATAGTAGGTACGTAATCTTTCTACTGGACTATCCTCTGTTAAAGGTGGTAGTGTAGGTAGCTGTCTGTGAGCTCTTTCTCTTACTATGAGACTAGCAGGTTCACCGATTATAGGAATCTCAGGTTCCGGAATAACAGGATGCATCTCTTGCATTTGAATTGGTTCTTCTTGAACTGATTGAGTTGGTATTTGATCTTCTGCAGGTTGGTAGAACGAAATAACTGGTATTATAAATGCTCCATTGCATTGAGGCCAGTTGGCGGGTAAGTCTCCAATTTCTGTATGGACTAGATTTTCTTTTGATTCTTCAACTGTTACTGAAGGATAACTGGTTTCTTGAGGTATTAACTGTTCTGGACATCTTTTCAAGTGGTCTCTGGATACAGTTGCAATTGTTTTTCCTTTGTCTTTGCTGATTACACAAGTTTTAGAGTTGTCATATTTTGACGGCATTATTGTGTAAGGTTCTGACTCCCAATTGTCATCCAATTTGTTGGTTTTTCTCTTCCTTTTTAGTACTAGTTCACCTGTTGTCAAAGGTTCTGCTGAAGCATGCTTATTGAAATCATGCTCTTGTTTGCTTCTGCTTAGGTTCAGATTTCTTTCAACACTTTCTTGTACCTTTCTGTACTGTTCTTGGCATTGGTTAATCCAATCTTCTTCTAGAGAATCTTGTGCTGGTTCAATGGTTCCCATTTCTAGATCAACTGGTAGTTTACCTGGTCTTGCTCGCATCAAGTAAGCAGGTGAGTAATTAGTTGAACTAACTGGTATGTGGTTGTAGATGTCCACTAAGTCTGGAAGTTTTTCAGGCCATTGATTCCTCTCATCGAGTGGTAAAGCCTTCAACATGTCTATCACTATGTGACTCATTTTCTCGCATAAACCGTTTGCCTGAGGATGATACGGTGTGGTCCTGATATTTTTTACACCCATATAGTCCTAGAAATGCTTGAAATAGGTCTGACTCAAATGCTGGTACTTGGTCAGTTAAGACTTGATCTGGGTACCCATGTGGGCGACAAAAGTAATTCTGGAATGCTTTAGCTGCCACTTCTGCGGTTAAGTCTTTAACTGGCACAACCACAAGGAATCTTGAATAGTGGTCAACCATGGTGAGTGCGTAAGTATAACCGGTTCGACTTGGGGTTAATTTTACATGGTCGAGAGCAACTATTTCAAGAGGTCTTTTGGTAACGATTGGCTGTAATGGTGCTTTCTGACTCAAGTGGTCTTTTCTTTGGAGATGACATGGTCCACAATTCTTATACCATCTGTCGATTGAACTCGCATACCGACCAAGTAGAAACGGTCTTTCAGTAGCAATTCCAGTTTCTTCCATCCAAAATGTCCTGCATCGTCATGGTAGGCTTCCAGGATCATTTGGACTTCTGTTTTTGGAACTACTATCTGCCATATAAGTTCGTGTGTTCTGGGATTCAGGTATCGCCTACATAGCTTCCCTTGGTAGACAAATAACTTCCCTCTTTCCTTCCACAGGCGCTTAGCATTTGGTGAGGCATCGGGATCCATACTGGCGTGCTCTTGTGTTATCAGTTCTCTGACTAAGCTGACGTCTGGGTCATTGGCTTGAGCCTCTTTCCAGTCATGGTGAGGTAAAGGGTTCACGATCCTCTCTTCACGTCTCTGACTCGCCTGAGACGTTGCCGTACCCGTGCAATGGAAAGCTGGTAATTCTATCTCCTCCAGGTCATCTATGTCTTCTCCTTCTTCAGGGAGGTTAGGCATTCTGGACAGGGCATCAGCGTTGCCGTTTTTGTGACCTGCCCGGTACTTCACAGTAAAGTCGTAGTTTGACAATCTTGTCACCCAACGCTGCTCTAGGGCTCCCAGCTTTGCAGTCTCTAAGTGTGTTAGAGGGTTGTTGTCACTGAAAGCTGTGAACGGGGCGGATGCCAGGTAATGCTTGAAACGCTCGGTGATCGCCCAGACCAGGGCCAGGAACTCTAATTTGAACAAGTTGTAGTTCTCCGGGTTTCTTTCCGTTGGACGGAGCTTTCTGCTGGCGTAAGCTATTACCTTTTCCTTTCCTTGTTGTCGTTAAGACTGCTCCTAGGCCTTCATTGCTTGCATCTGTATACAACAAAAACGGTAGATTGTAATCAGGATAAGTCAGGATTTCTTCCCCAGTTAAGGCATCTTTTAACCTCTGGAAGGATTGTTCCTGTTCTAGTCCCCACCGGAACGGGGGCCCCCTGATCTTGCCGTTTTTGGATTGACCTACTAAGAGATCTTGCATGGGTGCTCCTATTTTGGTGTAGCCCTTGATGAACCTTCGGTAATACCCGACTACTCCTAAGAATTCGCGTACCTCTTTGAAGGTGGTTGGCGCTGGCCAGTCTTTGATGACGGTTACCTTGTCCGGGTCAGGTGCTACGCCTTCTGCACTGACCAAATGTCCCAGATACTGAACTTTGGGTTTCAGCAAGTGGCATTTGGATGGCTTCAGCTTCATACGTACTTGGACAGCGACTCGAACACTTCACTCAGGTGTTGCAGATGGTCTTCATAGGTCTGGGAGTATACAATGACATCATCAAGGTATAACAGCACAGTCTCAAAGTTCTTGTGACCCAAGCAACACTCCATCAGTCTCTGGAATGTTCCTGGGGCATTGCACAACCCGAAAGGCATACTGTTGAACTCGCATAATCCCATGGGCGTCGTGAAGGCTGTCTTCTCACGATCCTCCTCTGCAACGGAGACCTGCCAGTACCCACTAGTAAGATCTAATGTACAAAAGTAATTGGCAGACTTAAGTGCAGCTAGTGACTCCTCTATGCGGGGCAACGGGTATGCATCCTTGTGTGTGACTTTGTTGATTTGCCTATAATCTACGCACATCCTCATACTACCGTCTTTCTTTTTAACCAGGACCAGTGGTGCTGCCCAGGGACTACAGCTTTCCCTAATGACCCCTGTGTTTTTCATGTCCTGAAGAATTTCTTTTGCTTTTTGGTAGTGTGTGGGTGGTATAGGTCTGTATCTTTCTTTGATGGGTGCATGGTCGCCTGTGGGGATATGATGTTGTACCCCTTTAATCCTCCTAAAATCAAGTGGATGTTTGCTGAACACTTGCTCATACTCCCGAACTACCCGGTAGACTCCATTCTTCTGATGAGAAGGTGTGTTGTCAGTTCCTACGCTGAGCTCCTGACACCATTTCTCTATCTGATCTTTGGAGTGAGGGGGTTCGTCAGTTACTGTTTGTGAAAGGGATTTTACATCATGTATAGCATTGTTTTCAACCTGAAACAATTTTGCAACAGTGGAATATCTTGGCAATCTTACTTCATCATCACCGTAATTTAGTATGCATACAAGGACCCTTCCTTTTCTTACGTCAACCAACCCTCTGGCTGTCAAGAGTGTAGGACTACTATCAGACATTACAGGTTCTACTACAGCTTGGTAGTCCTGCCCTCTGAGGCCTATGCTGCCCGACACCAGATCATCATTTCACTTCTGGGTGGTACCACAATTGGAATGGGATCTGTTACCTGTACACTGCCAATTTCACCATTCGACATTTTTACCTGCTGTTGATACACCAGAGCTCAGATTTCTCTTTGGATAGCTCTCCTCTCTCTTGGTTTACCAGCATCAGCACTCTGTTGGAGTAAAAAAAAACACTTCATCTTGGCATTTAACCATTACATTGGTACCCAGTATTAGTGTGGATCCCGCTCATACGGTTTGTCCTGAACCACTATGATACCCTGGTTCTTCAGCTGCACCCTCCCCACCTTTACTGTAGCTTCCCATTGTCTCTCTATTGTAACTAGCAAACCATTAGATGCCTCAATGTTCAAGTCAGGGTTTGGGGGTTCTAGTTTTACGTCAGGCCAGAACCGTTTGTAAAGGATACTCGGGATGATTGTCACCTGGGATCCAGTTTCTATCAATGCTGTGGTAGCGGTACCGTCGATGATGATGGATAAGTACGGACAGTCTCAAGCGTACTTGTATTCCCAGTTGGTTGGGCCTGGACAGTCTACTCCTGGGGTTGGCCCTTCTCGCCCAGGGGTTGCTCGTTTAAAGGACTGGAACGGTAGGTACATCCTTCTTTGCTGCTGTCCTTGTACTGTTAAGTCTCTTAACGTAGCGAACTCTGCATCAGGGTTTTGCAGGGCCCACCAGCGTGCCTGATTCTTATCATCAGATAGTCTAAGTCCCACAACAAACTGGTCAATTAACGCTTTGTTTTCATCTCTAACACCATCGGGATCGTTTTGTTTTAACAGTCTTAGTGCTTCTTGTAAGCGCAGTGCATAGTCCAGGACACTCTCTTGTGCCCCTAGTTTGCAATGGTAAAACAATAGTCTTAGTTCCGCTTCGGTGTGATGTTCAAAAACCCGGTTCAGTTTGGTAAATATCTGCTCGACAGACTCCTGAGCTTCTATAGACCAGTTTCAGGTCTCCAGCTCTGCTGCATCTGTTAACTGTCCCATTATTACTGAAGCTCTCTGCTTACCGGTCATCGCGTACATATCCAGCACTTGGCAGATCTTCCTCCGGAACATATCCAGGGTACCGGGTTTACAGCTGTACTTTGGTAACCAGGCCGCATTCGGGACGTACGGCAGAGATATTGGCATTATCGGAGCTGTCGGTACGGGCTGCTGCGGCATGATGCCCCGGGTGGCTGACCGCCCTGCGGCCCCGGTGGGACAACCGGTTGATTGGCTTGCAGGGGTACCGCGTTGCTGGGATCCGAATCACTCATCCTCGCTCCCCCTTAGTTAAGCGCGGCCAGTCCTTTTGATTTCAGCGGAAGTTGTCGGCCTCGCGGTGAAAGATGAGGCACCACGGGAGTTTCCGGTTCCTGCTCCGTTCGGCGGAACTCGTCAGAGTGTGGGGTGGGGCCTATCTTCGCGCCTTTGCACAGTAACGCCCCTTCTTTTCCCACTCTCTGCGCAGCAATGTCGGTTCAAATTTACAGTTCAATATACACAGTCATTAAATAGCACACAATACCCGTTGGGAAACGGGTCTGTTCGCATCCTGTTCGTGACGCCAGAATCTGACTCACCGTTGCCGGGTTCTCAGGTCTCAGGCGATGCTTCACTTGTCACGGTTCCGCGCCTGAAGCTGTGGGGCCCGGTGGTCAAATAAAAGGGGTGTGGGAACTGGGATTAAATGTTGATTGTCTCGTGATGCCACCTGTGGGAGTCCGGTGATGGCACCGCTGCTTGGGCCTCCGAGGGATGTGTGGCAGCTAGATGGGATGCTCCCCACAGGATGAGCAGTAGTCCCCGGGGCCAGGAGCTGCACTGGATGGAATACGGCAGCTCAGTTGTTTTTATGGATAATCCGGGAAGAATGCACAGACACATAAAGTCCTTTAGGTACCTTTTACTGGTGTCATCAGGTACACTCAGCCGGGTGATGAAGTAGACACTTCTGAAGGTTCCACAGCAAGCAGTGGTATAGGCTTTCTGGCATACGTAGTTTCTAAAGGGTCTGGTGGACTTGGAATCCTACCGAACCGGGATTGCACTTTCTGGAGTGACTTGTTACACCTGAGTTTGCTGCACTGAGGGCACTATAAAGGATTATTGTCGAATTCTTGACTCCGGGCTCTCATCTGGCGGTGCTTCAGGTGTCCAGGGAGCTAAACTCCCTTGTTTGAGGTGCTGGTTTCTCTGCAGCCTGCGCTATGGCTCCTGCAGCTCGAACCCAGTGTCCGGATTGTTAGGGCGAGCCAAAGTAACTCCTCTGTCCCTCGTCTGTATTTGCCTCCTGCTCCTATGACCCCTGTTGCTAGGGTCTACCACTTCCTGGGTGTGCTGGTATGGGCCTAGTGTGGCACCAGTACTAGGTCAGCTATCCTAGCTGTTCACAGTTCTAAAGTGACTGCACACTCCACTGTTTCTCCCTCCAAGACCAGTATTTATAGGGGGAACTGGCTTAAGGCAACCAGTGGAGCTCCCCCTAGAGGCCGGGGTGAAAGGGGTGTTGAAAGTAAGTGGGGCTGCTTGATGTGTACTTTTCCATTGTGTCCTAAGAGTTCCTGTGGTGCCCCAACCAGGGTGCCACAGAAGAACATCGTGGCTGTGCGGCTAAAAGAGCATGAAGATAAGCCCCGCCCCTCCGCTCTGTCGGAGATCACCAAAGAGAAGTGTCTAGTATACCCGAGGTACTCCACTCCTCCTGTAAAGCCACCGACTGCCGAAAAAGTTAACCACACCTGCTGGCAGCGGTTAACTAGGGGGACGCCACTATGATTGAAGCGACCGATGCACAGGTCCCTGACAGAAGGAATGTCTGGAACGCAGCATGGACAGGTTCCACAGCTGGTGTGGGAGCCGCAGCACCCGTAGCAGTAGCCCTGATAATGCCGTTAGCCTTGCCATACATACCGGGCACAAAATGGTTGTCAACCTACGAGGGTAAGCCTGGTACTTTAACAGCCTTCAGACAAAAGATATGTGCAGTACTGGGCATGTATGCTATAACAGAAAAGCAGCGAGCCGCCGTTGTGCTGGCACAATTAACAGTCGCAGTGGAGCTAGAGGTCGAGTCTTGGAGTGATGATGACAGGGACTCTGTAGCAAAAGTATTTGACAAGCTCAAAACTGCTTTTGAAAAACGCACACAGTCTGAATTGAGAATGCTGCTCTACCAGTGCAAACAGAAACCACAAGATATCATCAGAGACTTTGCCTGACGTTTACAAGGGGCACTCCGGTCCTTATAGCAGGTAGACCCGGCAAGTGTGCTAGAGGAAGATAAAATGCTTGCAGAACAATTTTCAAGTAGATTGAGGTCGGACTACCACTGCCAGCAGGTACCCATGTGGGTTTTAGATCATCCTCATGTAAACTTTAATGTTTTAAAAGACAATGCCATAACAGTGCTACGAGACCCAGTGTCTGCAGAGCCTGCAGCCCAACCCTGGCAGGTTAAAACCTCTCCCATAGACTTTAAACCTACTCCCAAAAACCTTGCCAAAGCAGCAGGGCAAGATGATGACCTACGTAACCAGGTGCTGCAGCTAAACAAAAATAGGGACTATGTGCTAAAACTCTTGCAAGTCAGGCCAGGGGCACAACCACCCAGTAAGATCCAGCTAGCTGATTGCCCTGAGGATTTCCTGAGGATGAGGAGGAAGCCGAAGTCGCCCGTGGAGGGGACCAACAAGTCACTCGTTCAGGGGACCCAATGCACCATTCCAACGCAGAGCCAGTGACTACACGGATTCTTCAGGACAACCCATCTGTCAACGCTGTAACAAGCCCGGCCATTTCGCAAGAGGATGTCCATTTAAAACTGAGATTCCTGGGCTCAAGGGCCAACCCCCAGGAGTAGGACGACCGGACTGGCGTGATCGGTACGTGGGAGGCCGTCCGTACCTCAAACATTACGCTGGAAGGAATCCCCATGTCGGTCCTATTGGACACCGGGTCACAGGTTACCACCATCCCATATATCCTTTACAAACAATTTTGGTCGGATTCTGATCTTAGGACCCTTTCACATCAGCGTTTTTATGAAATCGCGGCAAATGCGGTGAAAAAAACGCATCTGCCGCGATTACCGCATACCGGCTGCACTTGCGGCACGGTTGCAGCAAGCCCCATACAATGTATAGGCGGGCTTGCGGCAGATGCGGCAAGTGCGGTTTTGGCACTTGCGGCAGGTGCGGCCGCGAAAAAACCGCGGCTGACCGCGTTTTTTTTCGCGGCCGCACCTGCCGCAAGTGCCAAAACCACACTTGCCGCACCTGCCGCAAGCCCGCCTATACATTGTATGGGGCTTGCCGCAACCGTGCCGCAAGTGCAGCCGGTATGTGGTAATCGCGGCAGATGCGTTTTTTTCACCGCATCTGCCGCGATTTGAAAAAAACGCTGATGTGAAAGGGCCTTAGACCCCCAGACACCAGTTTTATTATTATTGCTGCTAATGGACAACCACAGAATCAGGTGGGGTTCAGAGAAGTGACAATACAGCTGGGGAGGGTGGGTTAAAAGGCCAAGGGTTATGTGTGGTAGAAGATAATCCTGATGAGAAACACCCTTACATTGTAATTGGTACAAATCTACCGTAATTGAAAACTGCCTTGGAGAAGTGTTGTTTGTACTCCAACAGATTGCTGTGACTGCTGGTTATGGGTGGAAGAGACGTTGTCAGCAAACAACGCAGGGAACTTAGAATTGTGCAAGTGTGACCCTAGCCTTATACAGCAAGAAAATACACAATATAATACAGTAATTCCAGTAGAAAAAGAATACAGTACAATAATAGGAAACAATACAAAAAGCATAGAATCAATGTTAAAAATACAATACAATAGATAAAGCAAAAATAAAGGTGACCCTGCTCAAAAGAGCTTACAATCTACAACGAGATAGGGGTTACACAAAGTACAGGGGCTTATTACACTGATGGTCTGGCATCTTGAGGAAATGGGGGATAGAAATAAAGTTACATGAATGGTCACCAGACAATCTGTGTAGACCTTTTGGGTTTGGTGGAGTTTGAAGAAGAGTTATGTCGAGAGAGATAGTGAACGGGATATGTACAGTACAAAGGAATTTTTGTTAGGGAGCATGATAGGCCACCTTGAAAAGTTGTGTTTTTAGTGAGCGTCTGAAGCCATGCAAGTTGTGGATGGTCCTGATTTCCCGGGGTAGAGTATTCCAGACAATTGGTGCAGCTCAGGAGACATCTTGGAGCCGGGAGTGGGAGGATCGGATTAGTGCAGATGTTAGTCGAAGGTCATTTGTAGAACGTCGAGAACGGGTGAGGTGATAGACAGAGATGAGGGAGGAGATGTAGGGGGGTGCTGCATTGTGAAGAGCTTTGTGGGTGAGAACAAGCAATTTGAACCTTATCCTGTAGTGTATAGGCAGCCAGTGCAATGACTGGCATAGAGTGGAGGCATCTGAGTAATGATTGGCCAGGTAGGTGATCCTGGCTGCTGCATTAAGGATGGACTGTAGCGGGGAAAGTTTAGAGAGGGGAAGGCCAATTAATAGAGATTTGCAATAATCAAGGCGGGAGTGGATTAGGGCTACGGTAAGGGTTTTAGTTGTTTCCATGGTGAGAAAAGGACAGACTCTAGAGATGATCTTCAGGTGTAAACGACAAGAGCTGATGAGAGATTGTATATAGGAGGTGAAGGAGAGATCGGTGTCAAACGTGACACCCAGACAGCGAGCCTGCTGCCTAGGTGTTATCATGGTACCGCACACAGAGAGCGATGTCAGATTTAAGGAGGTTAGTGGAGGGTGGGAGCAAAAGAAGATCAGTTTTGGAAAGGTTGAAACTTCAGCTAAACAGTCATTGGTGTTCTTTAAAACGGCAGGGGTAAGGTCAGGGGCTGAAGTGTATAATTGTGTGTCGTCAGCATAGAGATGGTACTGGAAGCCAATTCTGCTTATGGTGTGTCCAATAGGGACCGTGTAGAGAGTCTAGAGAAGAGGTCCAAGGACTGAACTCTGAGGGACCCCAATAGTGAGAGGAAGAGAGGGGAAAGTAGAGCCAGCAAATGATACACTGAAAGAGCGATCAGAAAGATAGGAAGAGAGCCAGCAGAGAGCGGTGTCCTTTATACCAATGGAAGGCAACATAGAGAATAGGAGATGGTGGTCAACAGTGTCAAAAGCTGCAGAGAAATCATAAAGAATAAACATAGAGTGGTCACCAATACGTTTTGCTGTCAGTAGGTCATTGGTCACTTTGATGAGGGCAGTTTCTGTAGAGTGAAGGGGGCGTAAGCCAGACTGTAATGGATCTAGAAGAGAGTGAGCGGAGAGATAACGGGTGAGGCGAAAGTAGACAAGGTGCTCCAGGAGTTTAGAGATGAAGGGGAGATTGGAGACTGGTCTGTAGCTTTCTTTAATAATGGAGTAATGATCGAGTGTTTGAAGGAGAAGGGGAAAATGCCAGAAGAGAGGGAGAGGTTGAAGATTTTGGTTAGGTGAGTGGTAATGATGACCGGACTGAGAGACTGGAGTAGGTGTGAGGGAATGGGGTCAGTGGTGCATGTAGTGGGACGGGAGGAAGAGAGGAGCCTGGCAACTTCTTCTTCTGTAACTGGGTCAAATGTGGAGAGTGAGCCGGAGGAGATGTGGGAAAGAATCGATCGCGGTCGCGGTGGGTGGCTGGAGCTGGAGGCGCGGGCCCCCCTACATGGAGGCGCGGGCCCCCCTACTGGACCACGCCCAGTCTCAGCTGCGACTACTGTGACCGCGATCGTTACGCCACTGTATACATGTATGTGTATACATGTATGTGTGTGTATATGCATGTGTGTGTATATGCATGTGTGTGTATATGCATGTGTGTATGTTTATATGTATGTGGGCACATGTATATGTGTGTATGTATGTGTATGTATGTGTGTGTACATGTATGTGTATGTAAATGCATGTGTGTGCATATGTATCTTTATATATGGTACCAGTGGGTTCCATATTGGGACATCCAACACTTGGGTGTCCCAATATTATCCAACACTTGGGTGTCCCAATATTGCTTCTGGCATACTGCCGGTCGGAGCGGTGTATAGTGGGCTTTGGAGACATTCAGAAGGAAATGGATGACAGACACGATTATGTAAATACTAGATGGCGGCCCGATTCTAAAGAATCGGGTAGTCTAGAATCCATATATAGTTTATTTACTGATAGTTAGGGGAGTGCGGTGAAATGTATACAGGTGTATACAGGTGGCTCAGTGGGTAGCAGAGTATACGGTGGCTCAGTGGTTAGCACTGTATATGGTGGTTCAGTGGTTAGCACTGTATGGTGGCTCAGTGGTTAGCACTGTATACGGTGGCACAGTGGTTGGCACTGTATACGGTGGCTCAGTGGTTATCACTGTATACGGTGGCTCAGTGGTTAGCACTGTATACGGTGGCTCAGTGGTTGGCACTGTATATGGTGGCTCAGTGGTTAGCACTGTATATGGTGGCTCAGTGGTTAGCACTGTATATGGTGCCTCTGTGGTTAGCATTGTATATGGTGGCTCAGTGGTTAGCATTGTATATGGTGGCTCAGTGGTTAGCACTGTATATGGTGGCTCAGTGGTTAGCACTGTATATGGTGGCTCAGTGGTTAGCACTGTATATGGTAGCTCAGTGGTTGGCACTGTATATGGTGGCTCAGTGGGTAGCAGAGTATACGGTGGCTCAGTGGATAGCACTGTATATGGTGGCTCAGTGGTTAGCACTGTATATGGTGGCTCAGTGGTTAGCACTGTATACGGTGGCTCAGTGGTTAGCACTGTATATGGTGGCTCAGTGGTTGGCACTGTATATGGTGGCTCAGTGGGTAGCAGAGTATACGGTGGCTCAGTGGTTAGCACTGTATATTGTGGCTCAGTGGTTGGCACTGTATATGGTGGCTCAGTGGTTAGCACTGTATACGGTGGCTCAGTGGTTAGCACTGTATATGGTGGCTCAGTGGTTATCACTGTATATGGTGGCTCTGTGGTTAGCACTGTATATGGTGGCTCAGTGGTTAGCACTGTATGGTGGCTCAGTGGTTAGCACTGTATGGTGGCTCAGTGGTGAGCACTGTATATGGTGGCTCAGCGGTTAGCACTGTATGGTGGCTCAGCGGTTAGCACTGTATATAGTGGATCAGTGGTTAGCACTGTATATGGTGGCTCAGTGGTTAGCACTGTATATGGTGGCTCAGTGGTTGGCACTGTATATGGTGGCTCAGTGGTTAGCACTGTATACGGTGGCTCAGTGGTTGGCACTGTATATGGTGGCTCAGCGGTTAGCACTGTATGGTGGCTGAGTGGTTAGCACTGTATATAGTGGATCAGGGGTTAGCACTGTATATGGTGGCTCAGTGGTTAGCACTGTATACGGTGGCTCAGTGGTTGGCACTGTATATGGTGGCTCAGTGGTTAGCACTGTATACGGTGGCTCAGTGGTTGGCACTGTATATGGTGGCTCAGTGGTTGGCACTGTATACGGTGGCTCAGTGGTTGGCACTGTATATGATGGCTCAGTGGTTGGCACTGTATACGGCGGCTCTGTGGTCAGCAGAGTACGGCGGCTCTGTGGTCAGGAGAGGACGGCGGCTCTGTGGTCAGCGCAGGAAGGAGGCAGAGTGGTCAGCGCAGGAAGGAGGCAGAGTGGTGAGCGCAGGACGGCGGCTCTGTGGTCAGCAGAGGACGGCGGCTCTGTGGTCAGCAGAGGACGGGGGCTCTGTGATCAGCAGAGGAAGGGGGCTCTGTGGTCAGCAGAGGACGGGGGCTCTGTGGTCAGCAGAGGACGGGGGCTCTGTGGTCAGCAGAGGAGGGCGGCTCTGTGGTCAGCAGAGGAGGGCGGCTCTGTGGTCAGCAAGGAGGGCGGCTGTGGTCAGCGAGGAGGGCGGTGTGGTCAGCAGAGGAGGGCGGCTCTGTGGTCAGCATAGGAGGGCGGCTCTGTGGTCAGCAGAGGAGGGCGGCTCTGTGGTCAGCAGAGGAGGCGGCTGTGGTCCTGTGGTCAGCAGAGGACGGCGGCTCTGTGTCAGCAGAGGACAGCGGCTCTGTGGTCAGCAGAGGACGGCGGCTCTGTGGTCAGCAGAGGACGGCGGCTGAGTGGTCAGCACAGGATTGAGTGGTCAGCACAGGATGGAAGGTCAGTGGTCAGCACAGGATGGAGGCTCAGTGGTCAGCAGAGGACGGCGGCTTTGTGGTCAGCAGAGGACGGCGGCTCTGTGGTCAGCAGAGTACGGCGGCTCTGTGGTCAGCAGAGGACGGCGGCTGAGAGGTCAGCACAGGATTGAGTGGTCAGCACAGGATGGAGGCTCAGTGGTCAGCACAGGATTGAGTGGTCAGCTTAGAATGGAGGCTCAGTGGTCAGCACAGGATGGAGGCTCAGTGGTCAGCACAGGATGGAGGCTCAGTGGTCAGCACAGGATGGAGGCTCAGTGGTCAGCGCAGGAAGGAGGCTCAGTGGTCAGCGCAGGAAGGAGGCTCAGTGGTGAGCGCAGGACGGAGGCAGAGTGGTGAGCGCAGGACGGAGGCAGAGTGGTGAGTGCAGGACGGAGGCAGAGTGGTGAGCGCAGGACGGAGGCAGAGTGGTGAGCGCAGGACGGAGGCAGAGTGGTGAGCGCAGGACGGAGGCAGAGGGTGAGCACAGGACGGAGGGTCGGTGGTCAGGGCAGGACGGAGGGTCGGTGGTCAGCAGAGGACGGCGGCTCTGTGGTCAGCAGAGGACAGCGCCTCTGTGGTCAGCAGAGGACGGCGGCTCTGTGGTCAGCAGAGGACGGCGGCTCTGTGGTCAGCAGAGGACGTCGGCTCTGTGGTCAGCAGAGGACGGCGGCTGTGTGGTCAGCAGAGGACGGTGGCTCTGTGGTCAGCAGAGGACGGCGGCTCTGTGGTTAGCAGAGGATGGCGGCTCTGTGGTCAGCAGAGGACGGCGGCAGAGTGATCAGCGCAGGAAGGAGGCAGAGTGGTGAGCGCAGGACGGTGGGTCTGTGGTCAGCAGAGGAGGGCAGCTCTGTGGTCAGCAGAGGACGGTGGCTCTGTGGTCAGCAGAGGACGGCGGCTCTGTGGTCAGTGCAGGAAGGAGGCAGAGTGGTCAGCGCAGGAGGGAGGCAGAGTGGTGAGCGCAGGAAGGAGGCAGAGTGGTGAGCGCAGGACGGCGGCTCTGTGGTCAGCAGAGGACGGCGGCAGAGTGATCAGCACAGGAAGGAGGCAGAGTGATCAGCGCAGGAAGGAGGCAGAGTGATCAGCGCAGGAAGGAAGCAGAGTGGTGAGCGCAGGACGGCGGCTCTGTGGTCAGCAGAGGAGGGCGGCTCTGTGGTCAGCAGAGGACGGTGGCTCTGTGGTCAGCAGAGGACGGCGGCTCTGTGGTCAGCGCAGGAAGGAGGCAGAGTGGTCAGCGCAGGAAGGAGGCAGAGTGGTGAGTGCAGGAAGGAGGCAGAGTGGTGAGCGCAGGACGGCAGCTCTGTGGTCAGCAGAGGAGGGCGGCTCTGTGGTCAGCGCAGGAAGGAGGCAGAGTGATCAGCGCAGGAAGGAGGCAGAGTGGTGAGCGCAGGACAGCAGCTCTGTGGTCAGCAGAGGAGGGCGGCTCTGTGGTCAGCAGAGGACGGTGGCTCTGTGGTCAGCAGAGGACGGCGGCTCTGTGGTCAGCGCAGGAAGGAGGCAGAGTGGTCAGCGCAGGAAGGAGGCAGAGTGGTGAGCGCAGGAAGGAGGCAGAGTGGTGAGCGCAGTACGGTGGCTCTGTGGTCAGCAGAGGACGGCGGCAGAGTGATCAGCGCAGGAAGGAGGCAGAGTGATCAGCGCAGGAAGGAGGCAGAGTGATCAGCGCAGGAAGGAGGCAGAGTGGTGAGCGCAGGACAGCGGCTCTGTGGTCAGCAGAGGAGGGCGGCTCTGTGGTCAGCAGAGGACGGTGGCTCTGTGGTCAGCAGAGGACGGCGGCTCTGTGGTCAGCGCAGGAAGGAGGCAGAGTGGTCAGCGCAGGAAGGAGGCAGAGTGGTGAGCGCAGGAAGGAGGCAGAGTGGTGAGCGCAGGATGGCGGCTCTGTGGTCAGCAGAGGACGGCGGCTCTGTGGTCAGCAGAGGACGGGGGCTCTGTGGTCAGCAGAGGACGGGGGCTCTGTGGTTAGCAGAGGACGGCGGCTCTGTGGTCAGCAGAGGATGGCGGCTCTGTGGTCAGCAGAGGACGGCAGCTCTGTGGTCAGCAGAGGACGGCGGCTCTGTGGTCAGCAGAGGACGGCGGCTCTGTGGTGAGCGCAGGAAGGAGGCAGAGTGGTCAGCGCAGGAAGGAGGCAGAGTGGTCAGTGCAGGAAGGAGGCTCTGTGGTCAGCAGAGGACGGCGGGTCTGTGGTCAGCAGAGGACGGCGGGTCTGTGGTCAGCAGAGGAGGGCGGCTCTGTTGTCAGCAGAGGACGGCGGCTCTGTGGTCAGCAGAGGACTGCGGCTCTGTGGTCAGCAGAGGACGGCGGCTCTGTGGTCAGCGCAGGAAGGAGGCAGAGTGGTCAGCGCAGGAAGGAGGCAGAGTGGTCAGCGCAGGAAGGAGGCTCTGTGATCAGCAGAGGACAGCGGGTCTGTGGTCAGCAGAGGACGGTGGCTCTGTGGTCAGCAGAGGACGGCGGCTCTGTGGTCAGCAGAGGACGGCGGCTCTGTGATGAGGAGAGAACGGCGGGTCTGTGGTGAGCAGAGGACGGGGGCTCTGTGGTGAGCAGAGGACGGGGGCTCTGTGGTCAGCAGAGGACGGGGGCTCTGTGGTCAGCAGAGGACGGGGGCTCTGTGGTCAGCAGAGGACAGCGGCTCTGTGGTCAGCAGAGGACGGGGGCTCTGTGGTCAGCAGAGGACGGCGGCTCTGTGGTCAGCAGAGGACGGGGACTCTGTGGTCAGCAGAGGACAGTGGGTCTGTGGTCAGCAGAGGATGACGGGTCTGTGGTCAGCAGAGGACGGTGGGTCTGTGGTCAGCAGAGGACGGCGGGTCTGTGGTCAGCGCAGGAAGGAGGCTCTGTGGTCAGCAGAGGATGGGGGGCTCTGTGGTCAGCAGAGGACGGCGGGTCTGTGGTCAGCAGAGGACGGTGGGTCTGTGGTCAGCAGAGGACGGCGGCTCTGTGGTCAGCGCAGGAAGGAGGCAGAGTGGTCAGCGCAGGAAGGAGGCTCTGTGGTCAGCAGAGGAGGGCGGGTATGTGGTCAGCGCAGGAAGGAGGCTCTGTGGTCGAGTGGTCAGCGCAGGAAGGAGGCTCTGTGGTCAGCACAGGAAGGAGGCTCTGTGGTCAGCAGAGGACGGCGGCTCTGTGGTCAGCGCAGGAAGGAGGCTCTGTGGTCAGCGCAGGCTAGGTGGGCGGAGCCATGGCGGGAGTCCCGCGAGGTGGGCGGAGCCATGGCGGGAGTCTCGCGAGGTGGGCGGAGCCATGCCGGGAGCCCCGCGAGGTGGGCGGAGCCATGGCGGGAGCCCCGCTAGGTGGGCGGAGCCATGGCGGGAGCCCTGCGAGGTGGGCGGAGCCATGGCGGGAGCGGTGTAGCGGGATGGCGGCGGGGTAAGTATACTAGAGTGTGTGTGTGTGTGTGTGTGTGTGGTGTGTGTGTGTGTGTTTGTGTGTGTGTCCCTAGCGCACTTCCGTCACTTTGGCAGCCACGTCCACGACGACGGAAGTAGCGCCGAATATGACGGAAGTGCGCTACGGCAATTATATATTAGATATATATAGATAATGGACGTGGACATAAAATCCAGACTTTTAACTTTTATTTGAGGTTATTCACATTAAAATTGGTTAAAAAGTATGAGTTTCAGCTCCTTCACAGGTGCCACCCTTTTTTTAAAGGGACTAAAAATAATTGGACAATTGACTCAAAGGCTGTTTAATGGGCAGGTGTGGGGAATTCCTTCGTTATTTCATTCTCAATAAGGCTATATGCCAACTGTGCTTTTCTGTTGTGTTTTTGTGCTGCGTTTTCTGCACCAAAAACACATGACCCACAGTTTTGTAATGAAAATCAATGTGATTTTTTTTCACAAACCTGTGCCCATATGTGCGTTTTTAGGTGTTGCCAAAAATGTATGCATTTTTAAAAGTCCCTGTCAATGACCTTGAGCTTTTTCGGGCTGCATTTTCCAATTGCCAGCCATTGTAATGAGCTGAAAAAAACCCCACTAATAAAATGCAGCAAAAAGCATCAGAAAAGTATGCATGCTTTTTTGAAACAGCTGTGTTTTTGTGGCTGAAAAACAGCAACACAAACAAATATCCACAGTGGGCACTTTGCCTTAAGCATGTAAAAGGCCTGGAGCTGATTGGATGTGGGGTGCTTGCATTTTGTAGATTTTGCTGAGAAGAAAACATGCGGTCAGACGAGCTCTCTGTGCAGGTGAAACAAGACATCCTTCATCTGCAAAAACAGAAAAAAAATCCAAGAAATTGAAATTGCTAGAATATTAGGAGTGGCAAAATCTACAGTTTAAATACAAAAAAGGTGGGAGACAAGAGACGTAATTGTGCCTTATCACTAGTAACATAGTAACATTGTAACATAGTTTTTAAGGTCGAAGGAAGACTTTAAGTCCATCTAGTTCAATCCATAGCCTAACATGTTGATCCAGAGGAAAGGCAAAAAAAACCCATGTGGCAACACTAAGCTCCACATTGGGAAAAAAATTCCTTCCTTGACTCCAGATATGGCAATCAGACTAGTTCCCTGGATCAACGCCCTATCAAAGAATCTAGTATGTATAACTGGTAATATTATAGTTTTCAAGAAAGGCATCCAGGCCCTTCTTAAATGTTAGTAGTGAGTCACTCATTACAACAGCATGTGGTAGAGAGTTCCATAGTCTCACTGCTCTTACAGTAAAGAATCCACGTCTGTGATTATGACTAAACCTTCTTTCCTCCAGACGTAGAGGATGCCCCCTTGTCCCAGTCTCAGGCCTAAGAGTAAAGAGATCATTAGAAAGGTCTCTGTACTGTCCCCTCATATATTTATACATTATTATAAGATCACCCCTAAGCCTTCGTTTTTTCCAAGCTAAATAACTCCAAGTTTAATAACTTGTCTTGGTATTGCAGACCCCTTAGTCCTCTAATGACTTTTGTCGCTCTTCTCTGGACCCGCTCTAGTTCAGCTATGTCTTTCTTATACACCGGAGACCAGAATTGTACACAGTATTCTAAGTGTGGTCGCACTAGTGACTTGTATAGAGGTAAAATCATGTTCTCCTCATGAGCATCTATGCCTCTTTTAATGCATCCCATTATTTTATTTGCCTTTGCAGCAGCTGCCTGACACTGGCCACAAAATGTGAGTTTGTCATCTACCCATACACCCAGGTCTTTTTCAGTGACAGTTTTGCCCAGTGTTTTACAATTAAGCACATAATTATACCTTTTGTTTCCTCTGCCCAAGTGCATGACCTTACATTTATCCCCATTAAAGCGCATTTGCCATTTATCAGCCCAAGCTTCTAGTTTACATAAATCCTTCTGTAATATAAAATTGTCCTCCTCTGTATTGATTACCCTGCAGAGTTTAGTGTCATCTGCAAATATTGAGATTCTACTCTGTATGCCCCCTACAAGGTCATTAATAAATACATTAAATAGAAGTGACACTGTTTGTGTGAGTATATCAATAGGTGTACACTCACCTGGTCCAGTTGTGTGACCCACAACTGGTTTATAAGCCTTCGGTATATAGCTGCTGCAGGACCTCCACCAGCCATTCGTACGTGGAAAAACGCTCCTATATAGGGAAGATTGTGTGTCACGGTCCGCGCTGCTGCCTCAATGGAATCACAAGGAATGGATGTCTCCAAGAAGTCCCAAGGAAGGCAAGGTTCCAAAGTAATGATCTCCTTTATTCACCAACGCATTTCGGCACCTATCCTGGCACCTTCATCAGATACCCTGATGACGCGTTGGTGAATAAAGGAGATCATTACTTTGGAACCTTGTCTTCCTTGTGACTTCTTGGAGACATCCATTCCTTGTGATTCCATTGAGGCAGCAGACCGAGACACACCATCTTCCCTATATAGGAAAATCTACAGTTTGGTACATCTTGAGAAAAAAAGAAAGCACTGGTGACCAAAACAATGCAAAAACACCTGGACGCCCACAGAGGCCAACAGTGGTGGATGATTCCAGAATGCCATGGTGAAGAGAAACGCCTTCACAACAGTCAACCAAATGAACACTCTCTAGGATGTAAGTGTATTAATATCCAAATCTACCATAAAGAGAAGACTGCATGAAAGTAAATACATAAGGTTCACTGCACAGTGCAAGCCACTCATAAGCCTCAAGAATAAGAAGGCTAGATTGGACTCTGCTAAAAAAAAAAAAAACAGCACAGTTCTGGAAGAACATTCTTTGGACAGTTGAAACTAAGATCAACCTCTACCAGAATGATGGAAAGAAAAAAGTGTGGTGAAGGCATGGTACAGCTCACAATCATAAGCATACCACATCATCTGGTAAACACAGCGGAAGCAGTGTGACGGCCGGGCATGCATGGCAGCCAGTGGCACTGGGTCTCTAGTGTTTATTGTTGATATGACAGAGGAAAGAAGGAGGAGACATACTGTATGGTCACATTCAGCCAAATGCAGGCAAACCGATAGGTCCGTGTTTCATAATACAGATGGCCAATGACCAAAAACATAAAGCCAAAGCAACCCTAGAGTTTATTACAGCAAAGAAGTGGAATATTTTTGAATAACCAAATCAGTCACCTGATCTCAACCCAATAGAGCCGCACTTCACTTGTTAAAGACTTCAGGCAGAAGAGCCCAAAAACAAACTACAACTGAAAACTGCTGCAGTAAAGGCCTGGCAGACCATTACAAAGGAGGGAACACAGCATCTGGTAAAGTCCATGAGTTAAAGTTTTCAGGTAGTCATAGCCAACAAAAGGTTTTAAACCAAGTATTAGAAATTAACATTATATCTACAATTATTTAATTAGTCCAATTACTTTTGAGCGCCTGAAATAAAAGGATTGCGTTTAAAAAAAGGCTTTAGTTCCTCA
Source organism: Allobates femoralis (assembly GCA_033576535.1). Taxonomy (NCBI): domain Eukaryota; kingdom Metazoa; phylum Chordata; class Amphibia; order Anura; family Aromobatidae; genus Allobates; species Allobates femoralis. The sequence continues at coordinate 115,821,321 of JARQOC010000005.1, forward strand.
CATTTCATCTTTTTCAACCCAATAAATTAAAACTAGTGATGAGCGAGTGGCGTAATATTACACTATACTCATAACAAGTAATTTTTAATACTTGCATATTCGTCCGAATAGCGAGTACTATGTTAGTTAATTAGTGATTGGCTCCACCCACACACAGCAAGTCTTTCCAGGACAGGGGGGGAGTGTGTATTATTTTACATTTCTACTGGGGGGGGCAGGCTTTTTACATTTCTACAGCATAAAACACCTTGCTCTGCCCCCCAGAGAGAGTCTAACACCCAATCTGCTCTCTCTGAGGTGCCAGCTCCCTTTGTGCACTGAAGAGAGCTCGCAATATGTGTCAGATCGATAACGATGGACACATCACTCATGAGCCCCAGCAATACTCGACGAGTAACGAGTATCACGAATACCGTACTATCATCACTAATTAACCCCTTCATGACCCAGCCTATTTTGGCCTTCCTGACCTGGCCATTTTTTGCAATTCTGACCAGTGTCCCTTTATGAGGTTATAACTCGGGAACGCTTCAACGGATCCTAGTGATTCTGAGATTGTTTTTTCGTGACATATTGGGCTTCATGTTAGTATTAAATTTAGGTCGATAATTTTTAAGTTTATTTGTGAAAAAATCAAAAATATGGCAAAAATTTTGAAAATTTAGCAATTTTCAAATTTAGAATTTTTCTTCTGGTAAACTAGAGAGTCATGTGACACAAAATAGTTATGAAATAATATTTCCCACATGTCTACTTTACATCAGCACAATTTTGGAAAAAAAAAAAAATTTTGTTAGGAAGTTGTAAGGGTTCAAAGTTCATGAGCAATTTTTCATTTTTCCACCAAAATTTACAAAACTATTTTTTTAGTGACCCCGTCACATTTGAAGTCTTTTTGAGGGGTGTACATGACAGAAAACACCCAAAAGTGACACCATTCCAAAAACTGCACCCCTCAAGCTACTCAAAACTACATTCAAGAAGATTATTAACCCTTCAGGTGCTTCATTGGAACTAAGCAAATTGGAAACAAAAAAATGGATATTTTAATTTTTCTAACAAAAATGTTCTTTTAGCCTCAATTTTTTCATTTTCACATAGGCAACAAGATAAAATGGATCCTAAAATTTGTTGGCCAATTTCTCCTGAGTATATCGATACCTCATATGTGATCATAAACCACGGTTTGGGCGCACGGCAGGGCTCTGTAGGGAAAGAGCGCAATTTGACTTTTGGAGCTAATTTTCCATTCAAAAAGTGAAATGGCGCTCCTTCACTTCTAAGCCCCGCCGCGCGTCAAAACAGTGGTTTATGACCACATATGAGGCATCGGTGTACTCAGGAGAAATTGGCCAACAAATTTTAGGATGAATTTTATCCTGTTACCCATGCGAAAATGAAAGAATTGAGGCTAAAAGAACATTTTTGTGAAGAAAAAGTACTTTTTCCATATTCACAGATCAATTTGTAAAGCATGTGTGGGTTAAAAATGCTCACCACCCATCTAGATAAGTTCCCTGGGGGGTCTAGTTTCCAAAATGGGGTCACTTGTGGGGGAGCTCCAAAGCTTAGGCACACAGGGGCTCTCCAAACGCGACATGGTGTCCGCTAACAATTTGAATGGAAAATCACCTCAAACTGTTAGCGGACACCATGTCGCATTTGGAGAGCCCCTGTGTGCCTAAACATTGGGGCTCCCCCACAAGTGACCCCATTTTGGAAACTAGACCCCCCAGGGAACATATCTAGATGCATTGTGAGCACTTTGAATCCCCAGGTGCTTCACAAATTGATCCGTAAAAATTAAAAAATACTTTTTTTTCCACAAAATTTTTTTTTTCATTTTTATGGATTAATTTGTGAAGAACCTGGGGTTCAATATGGTCACCACCCATCTAGATAAGTTCCCTGGGGGGTCTAGTTTCCAAAATGGGGTCACTTGTGGGGGAGCTCCAAAGCTTAGGCACACAGGGGCTCTCCAAACGCGACATGGTGTCCGCTAACAATTTGAATGGAAAATCACCTCAAACTGTTAGCGGACACCATGTCGCATTTGGAGAGCCCCTGTGTGCCTAAACATTGGGGCTCCCCCACAAGTGACCCCATTTTGGAAACTAGACCCCCCAGGGAACATATCTAGATGCATTGTGAGCTCTTTGAATCCCCAGGTGCTTCACAAATTGATCCGTAAAAATGAAAAAATACTTTTTTTTCCACAAAATTTTTTTTTTCATTTTTATGGATTAATTTGTGAAGAACCTGGGGGTTCAATATGGTCACCACCCATCTAGATAAGTTCCCTGGGGGGTCTAGTTTCCAAAATGGGGTCACTTGTGTAGGAGCTCCAAAGCTTAGGCACACAGGGGCTCTCCGAACGCGACATGGTGTCCGCTAATAATTTGAATGGAAAATCACCTCAAACTGTTAGCGGACACCATGTCGCATTTGGAGAGCCCCTGTGTGCCTAAACATTGGGGCTCCCCCACAAGTGACCCCATTTTGGAAACTAGACCCCCCAGGGAACATATCTAGATGCATTGTGAGCACTTTGAATCCCCAGGTGCTTCACAAATTGATCCGTAAAAATGAAAAAATACTTTTTTTTCCACAAAATGTTTTTTTTTCATTTTTATGGATTAATTTGTGAAGAACCTGGGGTTCAATATGGTCACCACCCATCTAGATAAGTTCCCTGGGGGGTCTAGTTTCCAAAATGGGGTCACTTGTGGGGGAGCTCCAAAGCTTAGGCACACAGGGGCTCTCCGAACGCGACATGGTGTCCGCTAATAATTTGAATGGAAAATCACCTCAAACTGTTAGCGGACACCATGTCGCATTTGGAGAGCCCCTGTGTGCCTAAACATTGGGGCTCCCCCACAAGTGACCCCATTTTGGAAACTATACCCCCCAGGGAACATATCTAGATGCATTGTGAGCACTTTGAATCCCCAGGTGCTTCACAAATTGATCCGTAAAAATTAAAAAATACTTTTTTTTCCACAAAATTTTTTTTTTTCATTTTTATGGATTAATTTGTGAAGAACCTGGGGGTTCAATATGGTCACCACCCATCTAGATAAGTTCCCTGGGGGGTCTAGTTTCCAAAATGGGGTCACTTGTGCGGGAGCTCCAAAGTTTAGGCACATAGGTCCTCACCAAACGCAACATGGTGTCCGCTAACAATTTGAAAGGAAAATCACCTCAAATTGTTAGCGGACACCATGTCGCATTTGGAGAGCCTCTGTGTGCCTAAACATTGGGGCTCCCCCACAAGTGACCCCATTTTGGAAACTAGACCTCCCAGGGAACATATCTAGATGCATTGTGAGCACTTTGAACCCCCAGGTGCTTCACAAATTGATCCGTAAAAATTAAAAAAAATAATTTGTGTGGAAAAAAATGTATTTTTACCTCGTTATGGATCAGTTTGTGAAGCACCTGGGGATTCAAAGTGCTCACTATGCATCTAGATAGGTTCCTTGGGGGGTCTAGTTTCCAAAATGGGGTCACTTGTGGGGGAGCTCCAATGTTTAGGCACACAGGGGCTCTCCATACGCAACCTGGTGTTTGCCAACAATTGGAATTGTCAGCGGACACCAGGTCGCTTATGGAGAGCCCCTGTGTGCCTAAACATTTGAGCTCCCCCGCAAGTGACCCGATTTTGGAAACTAGACCCCCCAGGGAACATATCTGGATGCATTGTGAGCACTTTGAACCCCCAGGTGCTTCACAAATTGATCCGTAAAAATTAAAAAAGATAATTTGTGTGGAAAAAAAAGTATTTTTACCTCATTACGGATCAGTTTGTGAAGCACCTGGGGATTCAAAGTGCTCACTATGCATCTAGATAGGTTCCTTGGGGGGTCTAGTTTCCAAAATGGGGTCACTTGTGGGGGAGCTCAAATGTTTAGGCACACAGGGGCTCTCCATACGCGACCTGGTGTCCGCTAACAATTCCAATTGTTGGCAAACACCAGGTTGCGTATGGAGAGCCCCTGTGTGCCTAAACATTGGAGCTCCCCCACAAGTGACCCCATTTTGGAACCTAGACCCCCAAGGAACCTATCTAGATGCACAGTGAGCATTTTGAACCCCCATGTGCTTCACAAATTGAGCCGTATAAATGAATAAAGAAACTTTTTGTGAAAAACATACTAGTCTAGTAGTTGCAATTCGCAGCATAGGGGACCCAAAACATTTGGGTCTCTCCATGCTGAGGATTCCAGCCCCCTAGCTGCCAAGTTGTACCTGGCTGGCAACCAAAAATACAGCAAAGCCTATTTTTTTTTTTATTTCTAGAATTATTTCTAGAAAAAAAATGACATAGGGCTCCGCCATATTTTTGGTCCAGCCAGGTACAACTTGGCAGCTACGGACTGCCACCAGCCCCCAGCTGCCTCGTCATACCTGGCTGGAACCAAAAATACAGTGAAGCCTATTTTTTTTTTTATTCTAGAATTATTTCTAAAAAAAAATGACATAGGGCTCCGCCATATTTTTGGTCCAGCCAGGTACAACTTGGCAGCTACGAACTGCCACCCACCCCCAGCTGCCTCGTCATACCTGGCTGGAACCAAAAATACAGCGAAGCCCTTTTTTTTTTTAATTTCTAGAACTAATCCTAGAAAAAAAATTACGTGGAGCTCCGCCATATTTTTGGTCCAGCCAGGTACAACTAGGCAGCTGGGGGCTGGAATCCTCAGCATAGTGAGGCCCAAGCGTTCTGGGCCCCCCATGCTGTGAATTGCAGCTCGCAGCCGCCCCAGAAAATGGCGCATTCATTGAAGCGCCATTTTCTGGCGCTGTACCCATGCTCTTCCAGTTGCCCTGGTGCCGGTGGCTAACTGGGTAATAAAGGGGTTAATGCCAGCTTTTTATTGGCAGCTGGCACTAAGCCCGAGATTCATAATATAGGGCCAATGTTAGACCCGCCATTAGGAATCTCTGGTAAATAGTCAGAAAATACACACAGAGAAAAATCTTTTTATTTGAAAAAAAACACAAACAAAATTCGGACTCCATCTTTATTATAAAGATCCGACGTAGTCCACAACGAAGGTCCCACGACGCTCGATCGCCTCCGACGTAGTCCACAACGAAGGTCCCACGACGCTCGATCACCTCTGCTACATCCAGAGACTGCAGCAAGGGATCAAGTGTCCTCTTGTTGTAGTTTCTGGGGTCAGAGTCATGGTACACGGTACGGCAGATCATTGCCATACAGTGCACCATGACTGACCCCAGTGACTACAAGAGGACACTTGATCCTTTGTTGTAGTCTCTGGGGTCACAGTCATGAAGTACTGTATGGCAATTATCTGCCGTGCCGTGCTTCATGACTGTGACCCCAGAAACTACAACAAGGTATCAAGCGTCCTCTTGTTGTAGTCTCTGGGGTCAGAGTCATGGTGCACGGTACGGCAGATCATTGCCATACAGTGCACCATGACTGACACCAGTGACTACAACAAGAGGACACTTGATCCTTTGTTGTAGTCTCTGGGGTCACAGTCATGAAGTACTGTATGGCAATTATCTGCCGTACCGTGCACCATGACTCTGACCCCAGAGACTACAACAAGAGGACACTTGATCCTTTGTTATAGTCACTGGGGTCAGTCATGGTGCACTGTATGGCAATTATCTGCCGTACCATGCTTCATGACTGTGACCCCAGAGACTACAACAAGGGATCAAGCGTCCTCTTGTTGTAGTCTCTGGGGTCAGAGTCATGGTGCACGGTATGGCAGATCATTGCCATACAGTGCACCATGACTGACACCAGTGACTACAACAAGAGGACACTTGATCCCTTGTTACACACATGCACCCATCCATCCACGCATCCATGCACACACCCATGCGCCCATCCATCCACGCACCCATGCGCCTATCCATCCACACACCCATCTATCTTTGCTCCCATGCACGCACCCATGCTCCCATGCACACACCCATGCGCCCATCCATCCACGCACCCATGCGTCCATCCATCCACGGACCCATGCGTCCATCCATCCATGCACCCATGCGTCCATCCATCCATGCACGCACCCATGCGCCTATCCCTCCACGCACCCATCAATCTTTGCGCCCATGCACGCACCCATGCGCCCATGCACGCACCCATGCAACCACCCATGAACATGCACACATACACATACACAAACACACACACACACACATACTTACCTCTCTCAAGATCCTCCAGTGAGGAGGAGGAGCCTGGGAGAAGAGGAGGAGCGCCACACCGAGGAGCCGCGGCACCACGGAGGACGGGTGAGAGGGGACACGGGAGGGGGGGGGGGGTTTGGGCACCAGGGCACCGGGGCACCCGGGCACCGGGGCACCCGGGGCAGGAGAGTTGCGGGGCACTAGGCATCCACCGGCTCCAGACCGCGCCGGTGCCTGCACCGGCGCCTGCAGCAGCGCCGGCATGCGGCAGGCTGCTGAGAGGGGATCGGTGCCTGTGCCGGTGCCCGGTGGTGGGTGGGGGGTTAGCTTGGACTCGGAGGGGCTGAGGAGGGGGAGGGCACCCGCGCACTCACCCCTCCAAGCCTGATTGGAGAAATCCAATCAGATTTGGAGGGGAGAATCGCTCTGATTGGCAGTTCAGTTTAAACTGCCAATCAGAGCGAATTCAGCGACGAGGGGGAAATAGCCACCCCCCCAGGACAAAGTACAGGTCCTCATGTTCCCGCGGCACCAGTGACATGTCACCGGCCCCGATCACCGGTGCCGCGGGAACGCGATCCTGCCATGACGTCGTGGGACGTCACAGGTCGGGAACGCATCGACTTCTATGACGTCCCACGACGTCACAGGTCGTGAAGGGGTTAAAGCTGAAAGTCTTAACTTAAACTGCATCTCAATTGTTTTATTTAAAATCCATTATGGTAATGTACAGAGCAAAAATTAAAAAACTGTTATCTCTGTCCAAATATTTATGAACCTAACTGTATGTACAGTGGTCATAGTGTGGCTAGTGGAATATTCAGGATGACCTGAGTCTCTTATTCCCTGTGAAAGATGACACAATGTTCCCCCCAATATGCCGTGCTCCTCTTAATTTTCATAGAGATACTTTCAGCAGACGAAGACATTTCCTTTCGGCGATTACACGAGTTCCCATTGATAAATGTTACTGAGCATTTCCAGGATTCCACTAAAGCAGAGTTAATGACTATTTGATGTGTTATGTAAAAACCAGCCTCATATTCTGCTGTAATTGCCTGTGCCGGGTAGCGATGCCTCTATAAATCATTGGTCTTGTTGTGAGACCTCAGCTGAATGGAATATCTCACAGGAGGGGGTGTTATAAATATCACTAGCAAGCAGGCGCGCTTTTATGGGTTTATCATGTGGTGTTTGTGCTAGGTTATTAAGAAAAAATATCTTTTGGGAATGGGATATAAACCTTATACTATAAAGCAATTAGACTTTTATTTCCAAGCCATATAGATGTTTTAAGGTCCTTTAAATAGGTTGTCTTATTACAGAAAACCCTTTTAATTTGTCTCTCATGACCTTACACCACTAACACCCTATTCTTGATCTTCCCAGGATTGATGCTTTGGTCATTGCCAGCAAAATACATTATTGGATTAAAGGGGTTTTCAACCACCTATTACCTTGCCCCCCATTCTATTATAGGCAGCATGGTGGCTCAGTGGTTAGCACTGCAGTCTTGCAGCATTGGGGTCCTGGGTTCAAATCTCCCAAAGGATAACATCTGCAAGGAGTTTGTATGCTCTTCCTATGTTTGTGTGGGTTTCCTCGAAGTTCTCAGGTTTCTCCCACATTTCAAAGACATACTGATAGTATGTGTAACTTGTGAGACCCAATGAGGACAGTGTTGCAAATGTATGTAAAGTGCTTTGGAATTAATAGCACTATATGAATGTGTAAAATCTACTATATAATTGTCTAAGGAATCTGTCGGTCACAGAAATCGCACGCCAGACAGAGGCCGCTCATTGGTGGCCGCCAGAAGCAGCCACCAATGAGCGCAGACTATGCAAATTGGCGCGCAAATTCAAAGTTTGAATTTCGCACCAATTTGCAGCCCAGCGACAAAAGTGTGAGCTGGGGGAGGCTGCAGGAGGGAGCGGGAGATCTCCTGCTCCCGCTCATATAATATGCAAAGCCGCTCTCCATCACCATGGCGCTGAAACCGCACCATCGGTGATGGGCTGGGGGAGCGGCTAATGTGCCATCCTCTGTGATGGCACATGCCCCCCCCTATGTTAGATATGGCCCCCATGCTGCTGCCATAGTAAAATAGTGAAAAAAAATAGTGTTGCCCACATGTGGACCTCTCCTGTCTTTAAAGCGGTCGTATTGTAAGTGAACTAACCTTTAAAGGTTGTGCCCGATCTGCACAACCAGATTGTGAGCGTAGTTTTGTGGCTCAGGCTGCCAGCCTTGGATCTGTAGTGCTCCTGTATCCTCAATCACCTCTGCTCCTGGCCTCGTGCTGTCCACGCTCTCTCTCCAGGGTTGGGTCAGGAAACACCAGGTTGATCCATTAACCCTATCCCTCCTGCAGCTCTGTCACCGCTTTCCCCAATGGAATTAGATTAATAGAATTCAGATAGAATATGCGGTTCTAAGGTAGAGCACAGGTTATGGAAACGGGATACTTTAAGGATCCGCTTGAGGAAGACGTCTGTACGTCAAAACGCGTTGTGGTCTGGAGCTTTTTATGAATAAAGTTACGGAGATAAAGATTAAAGTATCCAGTTTCATACCTGCGCTCTACCTTAGAACCGCATATTCTATCTGAATTCTATAGTAAAATAATAAACTGTATACTTACCTCCTGGCTCTTCCTCCAGCATTGATCTCCGGTGTCTGTCCGGTCTCCCGGCTGCTGTGATCGCACACAGAGATGACGTCACTCCCTGCTGGGCCGATTACATGACCAAACAGAACCAGGAAGTGGAGGAGCTCTGCAGCATCATCTCTGCCCGATCACAGCAACAGCAGTGTGACCGGGAAGATCAGAGCTGGAGGAGGTAAGTATAGACTTTATTATTTTCCTATGGCAGCAGCATGGGGGCAATATCTAACACAGGGGGGCAGGGGCCACACATAGGGGACGTGTGCCATGCATAGGGGACGTGTGCCACACATAGGGGACGTGTGCCCTACATTGGGGACGTGTGCCATGCATAGGGGACGTGATCCGTGCTGTCGGTCGGTGCTGTGCATCGCATAGAGGAGTCACTCCCGCTGGCCATTCATGGACCGGCCAGCCAGAAAGGGACGTGGGCTCCATGCATATGGGACAAGAACGCATGCAGAGGGGAATGTCGAGCATAGGGATAAGTATGGCCCTTATTAGGTGACATGAGCAGCAACAGGGGGAGCCATACTAAGGGGGCATGGGCCAACATAGGGGACGTGTGCCATGCATAGGGGATGTGTGCCATGCATAGGGGACGTGTGCCACACATAGGGACGTGTGCCCTGCATTGGGATGTGTGCCATGCATAGGGGAGTGAGCCATGCTTAGGGGATGTGATGCAATGCATAGGGGAACGTGTGCCATGCATAATGGACGTGTGCCAGCATAGGAGACGTGGGCCATGCATAGGAGACATGAGCCATGCATAGGGACTGTGCCATGCATATGGAGTGTGCCCATGCATAGGGGACTGAGCCATGCATATGTGAGAACTTGGGATGTGCATGCATATGGGACGTGTGCCACGCATAGGGGACGTGTGCCAAAGCATAGGGGAATCGTGGCCATGCATATGGACGTGTTCCATGCATAAGGGACGTGTGCCATGCATAGGGACGTGTGCCATGCATAGGGGACGTGGCCATGCATATGGGATCGTGTGTGAGCATAGGGATGTGTGCCCCTGCATAGGGGACAGTGTGCCATGCATAGGGGACGTGACAGCTTAGGGACGTGTGCATGCATAGGGGATGTGCCATGCATATGGACGTGAGCCATGCTTAGTGGACGTGTGCAATGCATAGGGGAGTGTGCCATGCATAGGGGATGTGTCCATGCATAGGGGACGTGTGCCATGCATAGAGGAGTGTGCCATGCATAATGGAGTGTGCCATGCATAGGACGTGTGCCATGCATAGGGGAGTGTGCTCCCGCATAGGGGACATGTGCCTGTAATAGGGACGCTGTGCCCTGTATAGGGGACGTGTGCCACGCATAGGGGATGTGTGCCACGCATAGGGGTCTCCCGGCCCCCCTCCGCTCGGTCTCCTGCCCACTGCTCACCGCTCCACTCTCCCTCCTGGCCGCTGCTTCATGCTCCATCTGCCCGCCGCTCATCTTCTTCTTTTGTGGCATAGACTCCAAAATTCAAAGGCCGCGGGGGGTGGAGCTACCAAATGGGGCGTCATAATGGCCGTGAACAAGGCACCCACCAATCAGGGCTAAGCGCTTGGACATGCTTACTATGACGCCCCCTGTTAACTCCGTCCCCTGAGACTTGGAATTGTTGACGTCTATGCTGGAGGAAGAGAAGACATGCTAGAGTGAGGAGCGGCTGGACAGAAGCCTGGAGCGGGTGAGAACTGAGGGGGTCACGCTGCACACTCGCACAACCGCACCGCCGCGACACCCCACATATTCTAGAATACCCGATGCGTTTAGAATCGGGCCACCATCTACCGTAGTAAATATATATTGCAGTAATTAAAACACATCATTCCTAATTTTGTATTGCCCAAGTGCCTATACTTTTACTGTGGGTTATCAACATCCACCACCACATCTGTATAGACCAGCACAGAGACGTCATGTCCATACGTGTGGGTTTCTGGAGGGGGATAATTGTCATAAAACTGAGTTCCCAATAAATTAAGACTTGTGTTTTATAAGCCAGTCTTAACAAAGATTTGCAGGAAAAGATGTGCTGAATTCATTAACAACTTAATAGATTTGGTGCATCTTATCAGTCTGTCATAAAAAACGCAACTACGATTGATGAATTTATAAGGTTGGTATGCACTCAGCAATAAGGTGTGGGAGGTGCTGGTATATTTTAGTGATATTCCAGTGCTGCAATTCCTAAGAAATTCTCGCACTCTATAAAATTTGCAATGCAGGTTATTTATTGTGACAACCTGTAAGATAGACAACATTGAGTTGTAGAGACTTGGTGACAACTTGACATAACCATAAAATGGGAAAAAAAAAATCATAAACAATAGTGATGTACAAAATTTTCAGCAAAAAATTATACAGAACAAATACCAAAAAAGATACTAATAATTACATATTAATATTTGAGTAGAGATGATTCTCTTGAGTTTTTAAGCTAGGATAATCCTAAATGCTAAGTGCAGTTTACGTTGACATATTCCAATGGATGTATGGCATGATTAGTAGTGGTATACCCGCATAGATAAGGAATCAATGATTTTATAAAACAGGGAGGGGAAAAAAAACATAATTAGAATAAAAATACAAATTAGAACAGTATTATATTAGTACAATGAGTTCCCAGTTGAGAGGGGAAAGTGTCTGGAGTGTGAGAATCCAGAAGGTTTCCTTTGTTTTAGTAGTCTTATTTGATACCCCCCCTATCTGGGTCTTGGTACTTGTTCAATCACTTGATACTGCATGGTTGGCAGAGGAAAAATGATGAGCTACTGGTAGCCATGTTTTATTACATTAGTTATCTAATGGCTTGCAATTATATCCCTAAGATGTTGGGTAGTTTCGCCGACATAGAGGAGACCATATGGACGTTTGATTACATAAATCGTGAAATTAGATTTACACATAAAGAAGCCCCTGATGGAATAGGCTTTACTTGTTTGTGTGTGTATATGATGAATTTGGATTTAATTACATTTGAGCAAGCTACACAACCAAGAGAAGGGGATGAGACCAATTTTCTGATACACAAGAAACATTGTGTGGGTTTTTTCTAGAGGTTGCCTGTATCTGTCCTTACTAGATGGTCCCTAATATTTCATAGTTCTGGTAAAGGAACACTAACGAAAGCGACACTCTGCAGTGGCAATTAGAATATAGAAATATTTCAGCTAAGGTAAAAATAGAGACACTTAGCTTTGCATATATGACCATATTAATAAACCACCCAGTCGAGGTGTATCTCTTAGACCGGGTCCCTAACTTTCATTTTCAGCCTCTGGGTTACAAACCTCCTCTTTTAGGGGCAAACTAGAAAACACTGATCAGTTTTGCAATTTCCTGTGTTTGGTGTTGCACCTCTGCACACTGACAGGATTGAGTGCTGCAGCTTTTTCTTAATTGTAATATGGGTCACAAATATGTAGTGTATCTCTACCCACCCATATTGGCCCATTATGCTATTGTTCTCTGTTATCAGTTTTTTTTTTCTAGTTTGCCCATAAAAAAAAGAGGTTTGTAACCTAGATAGAGGCTGAAAATGAATGTCAGGGAGCCAGTCTAAGAGATACGCCTCAACGTGGAAACTGAGCGACTTATTGTTATGGCCATATTTATAAAGGTAAGTATCTCTATTTTCACCTTAGCTGAAATGTTTCTATATTCTAATTGTTATAGTAGAGTGCCTCTTTCCTTAGTGTTTTAATTACTGTGTCTGGCGTTGCACCTGTGCACACAGACAGGAATAAGATCACGCTCACCAACAGGACTCTGGTATGACAACATTTCCAAGTTTATTACAGGAAATTAATACATTGTCCCTTTTAGGTGTAGCGAAGAGATAAGACTCAAAACTTAAGCATCGTACTGGTTACATCAGCATTTTACTACTGATTGAAATCTTCTACATGAGTGGATATTAATTTCAAAACAACCTACATCTCAAGCCTTTGTTTAACATTGTGTGGGCATGCTCCAATGGAAATGGGGGGAGGCATTGTGCCTCCAATCTTATCTATGGGAGCTGTATATTACATTTTTTCTCAGCAAGAAGTTTCAAAGCCATAGAGTATTCCTGTTTGAAAACTGATACATGGAGTAAAATGTATATTTTAGAATCTCAAACAAAACTGATGCGACCAGGGCTAGGAGGGTACTCGGACACCGGCGCTGATGACTTGGACGGGAACCCGGTTCCGTGCCCTGGTTATCATTTGAGTAGATGGTGGGGAGGAAGGAAGTATTTACAGGAGATCGTGACACCACCTGTAGTTTCCGGTAATATAGGTACCGGCGCTGCAAGCCGGCCGCTGAGGTGATGGTGAGTGCAGCAGAGAGTAGTCCAGCTCCCTACAGCTGGAGCTATTACCTCAGGGCAGCAGTGAAGGAAGATGGTGAGGGAGGGCAGTATTGGTAATAATTGGTACTGCAGTTTTTACCCCTTTGCTGAGCTGCTGATGGTGCTGAGTACTCTGGGCACCGGCGGGAAGAATAACAGAAACCAGTTCAAGTTTAACTCCACTTTACTGGGTACCGGTAGATGGCAAAAAGAGACACAGTACAGTTTGGTTTACTGGGTGGATGTTGCCAGCTCAGGGTTCCCCTTATGGAGTCTCTAGATGTTCGAGTTCTGTGTCTTTCAGGGTCTCCTTTCCTCTTCCTAGCTTCTACCACCCTCGCAGAGCTCTCCCGCCAGTCCCTTGATCTCCCACAGTGGAGCACGGGTGTCCTTCGCTGGTTCAGTCAGGGCGTCTACTAACCGCCGCCACCGGTACTTGGGCCGTTACTCCTGCGGTCTTGGATCTAATGTGGTCCTGAGGGGAGAGATACCTTGTGGCGCTGTCAGCAGCCCGGTTCCTAAGGGCCTACAGCTCATTAGTCTGCAGACAGAGGTGAACTTCTATCTGCCTTGGCTTCCTGCGTTGCCGGTGTTCCCTCAACACGACCAGCTGGCTACAAGCAGTCCTGGCCCATTGCCTGCTGTTCTGGGCCCCCACTTGAAGATGGGGCTCCCTCATGTTGGCTGTGCTGTCAGGCCTGTCCTCCCTGACTGCCTTCCCAGCAGCGTCTAACTAACTAAAGCTTTCCCTCCCACTACTCTAGCCTAGGCTCCACCCCCACCCTCCTGGGACCTACTAAATTAACGGCCCCCCTATTCTAAGTCGTGTGGTCCTAGGTGAGTGTAAGTACAGACTCCACAGGTTTAACCCTGAACTGACAACTTACAGGGAAAAACACATTTATTGATACAGTGTAATACTACCCTGTGGCGCCTAGCCTCAGGGGCGCCACAAAACCATTGTGTGCTTTGAACCCATACAGAAGACATAATCACTTTAGAAAATAAAGCCAGTGTGTGTTCTGAACCCACACAGAAAACAAAATGCATGCTACCAATACATTCCCTCCTGTTGTTCGAATTTTTAAATATACATTTATACCTCCAATACTGCTGTGCACTCCAAGTGTCCTTAATTTTACACCTGCCTTCGCCAGTGAACTCCAATTGTCAGCTGGTACTTACCCGAGATGTGTGGATAGGCTACTCAAACCATGGGATGCAGAGATCTATCCTCAGACTGAACTAATTGCTTATTGTAGCTAACACATGTACTCAGAGTATATTTTCATTCAGGAGCATGCATTCTCTAATTATTAGGCTCACTTGTGTAAGAATCCAGAGGTGCACCCCACCACAGGACCAGGTCAGCGTACCGGTCTGGCAGAACCAGTGGCTTCGAAGCCATTAACATGCACTGAGTACCTTCATGATGTGCATTGAGGATAAATTTTCTAGCACAATAATGCAAACTGTTGGGATGCAGCTGTGGGGCCACCGTCTGGAGTTAAGGCCGTCCGTCTGTCCTTTAAATTATTGGGGAACTTTTTTTCAGAAAGTAGGGGCAGCTGAGCTAAGCTACTAGAAGATTATTTCTAGGGTTACCTTAGAGACTTTGTATTAGGGGTACACAATAGAAGAGAATGTAACATCAATTTGAATTCTAACATGCCTGGTTCTAAGTTTGCAAAACCTAGAGACTAGGGATGAGCGAGTCCTAAATTACTCGGAATCGCTAGACCCGCACGAGTCCGAGCCCAGGACTCGCTACTCGCTGCGAGTCTAGCGAGTCCAATGTTAATGAATAGGGAACCGAGTAATAACGAATAATGCTATTTCCAAATCGCTGATGTGTCTCTGAAAGTGTGCGAGTCCAAACTCGCAGGTTTTTCTCTTATTTGGAGCCGATGATGGGAGGGGGAAGCGATTCTCGGGCACACACCATGCTGTAAAAGCAAACAGGAAACGACTCGCTCTGAGAGACGCACACACAGAGCAATCCATTCCCCAGAGCTATCATGGCCGGCCGTGTCACTGTGCAGACGCTGCGATTGATTCCTCTGGTGGAGGCTCGGCCACTGCTATGGCTCCCAACAGACCCTGACTATGGGGATAACATCATGAGGACTACTGCCTGGAGAGAGATCGCCCAAGTGATGTTCCCTGCGTTCCATCTGAGTGGCCATGATGAACAGAGCAATATGAGTAAGTTAAATGAGTTCACCTGTAATATATTGGATTTACTGTATATATACTCGTGTATAAGCCGACCTGTGTATAAGCCGACCCCCCTATTTTTGCCCCCAAAAACTGTGAAAACATATTGACCGCCATCCTCGTATACAGCGGCTATCACTGGTAGACAGCCCCCCAGCAGAGTATACAGCTCCCCCTGCAGAGTATACATGCCCCCATATTATGGTATACAGGCAGGGGCACGGGTCATGCGGCTGCAGGAGCATGAAGCACCGCATGACCCCGAAGCAGCAGCCGGAACCGCAAGCTCCTGGCCGCGCGATGACGTCATCAGCGCGCGGCTGCGGCCGGGAGTGAGCGGCTGTGAGGAGCGCGAGGCTGCGGCTGGGAGCGAGCCCTAGGAGACTGCGGGAGCTGCGGTGACTGTGAGGCGGCCGCCAGTCATCACCCCCCCACCCCCGTCCTCACCTGTGTCGGACCGGTGAGGGAGGGCTGGCACCCAAACTGTAGGGTGCCAGTCAGTCCCTGTATACAGGGCCCTCAGTGGGTCTACAGCCCCCCCAGCAGTGGGTATAGAGGGCCCCCAGCAGTGAGTATACAGGGCCCCCAGCAGTGGGTATACAGGGCCCTCGTGGGTATACAGGCCCCCATAGCAGGGTATACAGGACCCTCAATGTGTTATCATGCGCCGTCGCATAGTTGCCTATATTTGGATGGGGTCACAACACTACACTTAGTTTAAGGGCTGGTGCTCCTGGCTCTTACGGCCAGGGGTTGGGTGTATATTAATACCACTAATGAGCAGAGTCTGGTGCCCGCACTATTACCTTCTCGATGCGTCGACATGTGTCCTGCCTCATTTGTGATAGTGTCCACGTGAGCTCAATGTCCGTAATGCTGTTGATGATGTTCCACACTGTCGTGTCACTGTGACTTGTATACACATTACACACACAACATGAATAAAATGTTATTGTTGATTTGTACCCATACTTTTGGTGTTTCAAATATTACACATGTCTAAACCCGGTTTGAAATCATTTCACAGTTGACCATCTTCAAAAACGTTGGAGGAGCTGCCGCGATCAACATCGCAAACAATATCGACAGATCGCAGAGGGGGACCCGGTAGCAGCTCCAGAGCTGATCTACAAACATTACGACCGGCTGTCCTTCCTTGGACCGGTGGCCCGTATGCCAAGGTATGTGTCTGCAGCACTGTTGTCTACTATTATTATTATTTATTTATATAGCGCCATTAGGTTCCATGGCACTTTACATGAGGATAATGGTTAACTACAAAAAACAGTAAAGGAAGACAATCAGGTTGTACAGGTACAAGAGGAGAGGACCCTGTCCACGAGGGCACACAGTGTACGTATGAAGCTCTATAATGAGTGTGCTGGTTTACATACCCACACTGGGGTTTGTTTGTGCCATGGTGCAACAGATTTCTATTACCTTTGGCAATTATCCAGGACATACACATTTATAGTCACATTCTGACGTTGGGACAAATAAGCAGGGTGGGCAGACACAATGTTCCGTGACCTCACAATTAGCTATTATTGTTGGCATGTTTGTGGAACAAAGCCATGTTCTTCCCTGCAATGGTCTCTAAGGTGTGTGGCCTTGTCTGGTTTGCCTGTCGTAAGCATCATTTGTATGTGTTCTGTGAGGTAGCAACCGGGGAACCCGCTTGCAAAACGACAAGAACACGTGTTTATAAGGTTAAGCAATGTCTACCCGTTTATTTTCACATATTAATCACATAACCCGGGTAGCATGTTTGACACATATCACATTGATTAACAACACTTTACATAAATACACCATACATTTACATTTAACATCACATAACACTTATATTGCACATAACGTTTTATAGTAACCCGGGACCTGTAACCATCTCTGTCCCCATTGGAGCTCTACTAACAGCTCCCATGGTGGCTACGGCCTCCGGCCTACTTACACTATACATAAGTTACAGTACGATGATGACCCTTCCGGGTTCATAACAGGGATTGGCAAACCCTAGTAACCCGTGGGGCTGCGGCCTCCCACCTAACCACGCGTTACCCAATACGGGAGCCCTTCTAACCCCTGCTTCTGACCTTCGTTACATACGCCTCAACGGGTCCTGTGGGTCCCAATGGCGGTACCTGCCGCCTGGCTTTAGTCACCCCAGCATGATGATATACATTCACCCGTAGTCAGGAATCTTGCCTGACCGGGACCTTACACACCGTATGTGATCCATCATTCAAACGTCCATGGATCACACACCTGCTCACAGCCCACATCCATGGACTGTGGCCCCTCCATGGCCCATTACAGGGATTTGCAAACCATAGTACACGGGAACCACATCCGATACCTACTAGGAGCCCTATTACCCCTGTCTCTGGCACCACAGGCACACCCACACCATTTCAGGTCGTGGTTGAGGGATCAGGTACCCTCTGCATGCAGCAGGGCAAGCCTCCCTCTCGTCCCAAGGACGGAACGCCTCCAACATCATCCATACCAGCTGGGTCACTGTCTCTCCACATGATTATACATGGGTCTTACATAGGTCATCATCTCTCATTCAGGGCCATTACCTAAGCCCTCATACACATAGTTAAACACATTGTTTCATCAGGTCCTTTAACTGAGCACTCTGACTCGGACCTAAAGGCGGTCTATGCCCGCCTGGCACACTACATACAATTGCCTCCAAGGGCTACATACATTCCGGTTCATCAGGACCTTTAACGGACTCCACTGAGTCGGTCCCAAGGGCGGTCTATACTCGCCTAACATGATTTACGCACACAAGGTGCACAGTTCACACTATCGCTCGGGAACTGCTTTCTTACCGGGCACGGATCCGGGTCTCGCTACCTGTGTCACAGGTTCCACCAGGCATCCCCACAGGCTCCTTTCCCGGGCGTGTTTCACCCCACGCCCGGACCAGTATCCACCTGGTTCAGCCATGGCTTCCCCCTCCAGGTGCGGACACGACCCCGGACCTCGGCACCGGCATGGAGCTAGCATGCCCCCATCATGTACTCAGAGCCTCTACACTGCTCTGCACTTGGCTGGTCTAGCTTCCATCTGAATCAATCTCAGCTTCCAGAATCAATCTCTCAATCACTCAGGTGGCCGGCTCTTATCGTGCCAGCCACTCCCACATGGACACACCCCCTCAGCTGCTGTTAATCAGCCTGTCACACAGCTCAGGTTAACTCCCTGTGTTCCGGGTTGTCAGCACTCACTCGTTACATCCTATTCCTCATGGACTCCTCGATCTCATCCCACTCTCACTGCCGCTCATTAGGCTCATGAAACCGCATTGTGTTCAGGTTGGTTCACACAGTATTATCATCACAGGAAAACCGGCCTGTGTGCACAGGATCATCCTCTGATCCTACATGTGACGTACCCCGGCCATGCGGATCATGCCGGCGGTGCATCACAGTTCCTAATGGCCTCCCTCCACTTGCATAAGGGCCACATACATCCCTACACGTTTAATTGTGGGTGTTTTTAGGGTAAATAACGTTGTAAGGATATACCCCTTTTGCACTAAAATGTTTCTACACCATCACAAATTGTTGACACAGTCATACTAGGGATGAGCGAGTCTACTCGCTAGGACTCGTTACTCGGCGATTCTTAAGGGACTCGCTGGACTCGGGAATCGGCGAGTCTTTTAGCGAATACTCGCCGATTCCCGAGTCCAGCGAGTTTGCGGCAGGAGGAGGTAAGGTCTTTGACAGCTTTGACAGCACCCCCCCCCCCCCCGGTTCTCAAGGCTGCCCGGACCTGACAGCACCCGCCCCACCCCCCCCGGTTCTCAAGGCTGCCCGGACCTGACAGCACCCCCCCCCCCCCCGGTTCTCAAGGCCGCCCGGACCTGACAGCACCCCCCCCCCCCCCCCCCCCCCCCCCCCCGGTTCTCAAGGCTGCCCGCACCTGACAGCAACCCCCGGTTCTCAAGGCTGCCACCCAGGGGAAGAGGCTCCAGCCAGCCCCTGAGTCCAATGCAAGTGAATGGCAATCTGCGAGTCCGAATCCTAGCGAGCGAGTCTGCGATTCCGAGTCCTGTATTCTCTATTAGGGACTCGCGAATCCCTATTCGCTATTCATTAACATTGGACTCGCTAGACTCGCCACGAGTACCGAGTCCTGGGCTCGGACTCGTGCGAGTCTAGCGATTCCGAGTAATTTAGGACTCGCTCATCCCTAAGGCTGGGGTTAGGCTGGGGTTAGGCCAGGGTTCCACATGAGCCCTCAGTCAGTTTTTGGCTTCAGTTTTGTCATTTTTTTTTTCTAAGTCCAAAAACTGACAGAAAAACGCATTGGGTGTAATAAACACCCTGTGCGTTTTTCTCTGGAGCTCAAAACATTGCCCTGTCCGTTTTTGAGCCAAAAACGCAGTAAACAGCGTTTTTGGCATCAGTTAAAAAACGCATGCGTTTTCATGCGTTTTTTTTAACATGGGGCCCTATGGGAAACGCATGCGCGAACGCATGCAAACGCATGCACTTGCGTTTGCGCATGCGTTCGCGCATGCGTTTTTTTAATGAAAATTCCAAAAACGTACAGGAGTGCAGGAGACACAAAAAGCACCCTATAAAAAACGGATTGGTGATGAAAAGGACTTCCAAAAACGGATTTCTATGTGTGACCCCAGCCTAAGTCATACACATTAGAGGACATACTCTGTATCACTACAAATATGTGTGGTTCAGTTTTCCCATGGGTATATTTGGTCCTGCAAGGTGATGGTGTACATATTAGGGCCCACATGTGAATTTAATTGTTTTGTTTTTAACTGATGGCCACATTAAGAATCCTCTTAAAAACATAGTGTATTAATGCTGTATAAAATCAAAGTTAAAGGGGCCATATTTTCAGTGCAACAGCCTTTTATGTACAAGGTCCTTTAGGGAACAAGAAGTTTGCCCTTGCTGTTCCCGGCTTTGTGTTCGGCCCCGTTGGAATAATTGTAAAACTGTTCATCTGGGAATACCACCTTGTTTGGCAACAACGATGTGTGACCTGCTGATCAAAAACAACCCCATACTGTATGTCCATTACAGTCATTTCAAAATCCAAGCCATATGTTTTGTGGGTTTTATTTACCGAGACATTCCTGATTAGCATACATGGCAGCAACAAGGAGTGTAGGGCACTAACGCCGAATGCTCATGTGTCACCTATGCTGCATGACTACATTTCCTGTCTTGCTCACCTGCCCTATAGATCTGGGTTATGTGCATTGAGACCAAGGCTGCCCACACTGCGTCTTTTTGTGTCCATCTGATGGCAAACAACCCTGAAGAATGTGTTTGCCTCAAAGTGTCAGGCTATAGCTTTGTCCACATAAAGTTACAACAAAAAATAAATGCTATACTTGTGGCCACTAATGTGTCTTCAAGTGCCTAAATAGCTGTCCTGCCTAAGGCAGGGCACAGTGTAAATGGGCAGACAAATGCTTAAATTTCAAATGGAATGTCAAAAAATCGAGTACCAACACTACCCACACATAGAATATTGGTTGAGCCATGAGCCAAAATGTCCTAATTTATTGGCTGCAATTAAATGTTAAGGTCAACAATGAAAACACAGAATACACAGATATGGGAGCCAGGGACGAGGGTTGAGAAAAAAGTGGATGGAGATAGTGGCTGAATAGTCATTATTATATATATTGTATTATATTAAATATTATATTATATATATATATTGTATACGTTTGAACCCCTTCACTGGTTTACATAGATGATATAACCTAAAAGTTTGGTAAATAAAGTATGTCAAGTTAACAGTGAAGTCAGGGGGACTTATTTTCATGTGAACCATTGGTGTTATTGATCGTCTAGATTAGATGGGATGGGGGGGTGGGGGTTAATAAGGGGGGAAAAATTATGTATTATTAGGGAATTAGCAAACAAAGTGATGTATTCATTTATGTTATGTACAGTTAGTTATTCTTTAATAATAATAAAAAATTTCTGATTCTGAATACACTGATACACAGAGTCAAAAAAGTGTGCAACTTAATGTTTGACCTATGTTTTTGTTTCCAAATGCAATGCATTCACCAAACTTTTTTGGCCTTTACCCACAGAGAGGTTCACTACCGCAGGCGACGTGGTAACCGTCCACCACCACTACAGCTGCCTCAACAGGCGATGGAGGCCCCTGAAGCCCCTTTAGTGGAGGAGCAAGGCCAAGCTGGTGGAATACCACCACCACCACCGCCGCCGCCACCAGCACCAACACCACCACCACCGCCGCCACCAGCACCAGCACCACCACCACCGCCGCCACCAGCACCAGCAACACCACCACCGCCGCCACCAGCACCAACACCACCACCGCCGCCACCAGCACCAACCCCAGCTTTGGGGCATGTCCGGCCGCAAGAGGAGGAACCTGGATGCCCACCTCACAGCAGCCATGGTCTGATCCCGGGGTCACCTAATCGACGGCGTGCACAAAGTAATGCTGACTTTGCCCACAGTCTGATACCATTCCTGGATGTAATTCCATTTCACAGGCTACTGCGGGCAAGGTCAGCATTACAGATTGTGCTTGACGCCAGTCGCCCACCAAACCACCCAGGTGAGGTTTTCAATTTTTTGGAGGGGTGGCAAATCAGACACTCCAACCTCCAAGACAGGCCCACACCCCGGGACAGCCATGTGCCACCCCAGAGGCCTGTACCTCCCTTTCCACACTGGCCACCTAACAGGGACCTACCATTTTTCCCCACACCTGCCCAGAGGATCCACCCTCAAGGGTTGCCGGAGGCCATTCATGGGGCCCTTGACCTCTTGCAGGACCAGGGTGATGGTGTCACTTTAGTGGCAAGGCCGGAGCATGCGGCAATCTACCAGCAGCTGTAGACCCCTTATTTTTTTGTTTTTTATTTTTTGTTCATGTGCCTAGCACAATTTCGTTATGTTATTATTTCTTATATTTTCCTACTGTTTAAAAAGTTGTACCAAAAAAAAAAAAAAAAAAAAAAAAAAATAATTCTGACATCTTTACCATTATGGCGGAATAATACCGAGTTTACAAAAACTGCCTTGTGTCTGTCTTTTTTCAGGGAATGGATGTGTAGGTTGTTTAGTGGGTGGGCTTAAAGTCATCATCATTATAATTATTATTTATTTATATAGCACCGATAGGTTCCATGGCGCTTTACATGAGGATAAGGTACACAAGGAGAAGTACAATAAACATAGACAATAAGGTCATAGAGGTACAACAGTAGAGGACCCTGTACGCGTGGGCTCACATTCAACGAGGGGTGGGTGGGGATACAATAGGGTGGGGAAGGTGTCGGTCGTGGGGCGTGTAGCGGGGTGTCATGGCAGGTTGTAGGCCTGTCGGAAGAGGTGAGTCTTTAGGTGTTTCTTGAAGGTTCCCAGGGTAGGCGAGTGAGTGATGAGGTGGGGCAGCGAGTTACAGAGCATGGTTGATGCCCGGGAGAAATCCTGTATGCGGTTGTGGGAAGATGAGATGAGGGGGGAGTGTCGGAGAAGTTCTTGGGATGAACGCAGGTAGCGTGAGGGATGGTATCGGGAGATCATGTCGGAGATGTATGGTGGGGATAGGTTGTGTAAGGCTTTGAATGTCATGATCAGTGTTTTAAAGTGATCTCTCTGTGGGGCGGGGACCCAGTGAAGGGCTTGGCAGAGGGTGTAGACAGGTGAGTAGCGTGAGGACAGATGGATTAGTCGGGCAGCAGAGTTTAGTATAGATTGGAGAGGTGCAAGAGAGTTGGCAGGGAGGCCTGTGCGAAGGAGGTTCCAGTAGTCAAGGCGGGAGATGATGAGGGCATTAATGAGTGTTTTAGCTGTGTCAGGGTTGAGTAACGAGCAAATTCTTGAAATATTTTTGAGTTGGAGTGACAGGGACTTGGTTAGGAACTAGAGGTGGGGCTTGAAGGAGAGGGATGAGTCAAGGATTACCCCGAGACATTTGGCGTGGAGGACAGGGGAGCGAGAGCATCATTAGCAAGTACTTTACGGACCGCATGGAGCATGAAGTCACCTTGGTTACTAAGTGTAAAATCATGACTCCACATAGAAATGTTGCTGACAAATAAACAGTGCCTGTGTTTGGGGGGGTTACTTAATGCCTCGCTATGGCAACAAGACTAGGAACACACATGTGAGAGGCTGGGACATCTACATGCTACACATCGCGTCTACGCGTTTTCTACAGAGCGTACAGTGGGACCTTTCTCCAGGCTCCAGCAGGATGATAGTCCAAGCAATGCCCACGATGCAAGCATAGGCTTGTTGCCTAAAAAAATTAGCTCAAGGGGCTTCATATACATTTTTTTCAGAAAGCAGGGTGCTTGGACCATACAATAGAATTGCTTGTACTAGGAGCATAGTACATGCAATGCCCACGATGGAGGCATAGGCTTGGTGCCTTGAAAAATTTGCCCAAGGGGCTGTTTGCCCTTTTGGGTATAAATGCAGGCCTAAGGACCATGATCAGCTTGTTAGCCATGGTGGCTCAAAAGATTTGCCCAAGGGTCTGTTTTGCATTTTGGGTATAAATGCAGGCCTAAGGGCCATGATCAGCTTGTTAGCCATGGTGGCTCAAAACATTTGCCCAAGGGTCTGTTTGGCAATTTGGGTATAAGTGCAGGCCTAAGGGCCATGATAAGCCTCTTAGGCTGGGTGTTTCCAAAAATTAGCCCAAGGGGCTGTTTTGCATTTTGGGTATAAATGCAGGCCTAAGGGCCATGATCAGCTTGTTAGCCATGGTGGCTCAAAACATTTGCCCAAGGGTCTGTTTGGCAATTTGGGTATAAGTGCAGGCCTAAGGGCCATGATAAGCCTCTTAGGCTGGGTGTTTCCAAAAATTAGCCCAAGGGTCTGTTTTGCATTTTGGGTATAAATGCAGGCCTAAGGGCCATGATCAGCTTGTTAGCCATGGTGGCTCAAAACATTTGCCCAAGGGTCTGTTTGGCAATTTGGGTATAAGTGCAGGCCTAAGGGCCATGATAAGCCTCTTAGGCTGGGTGTTTCCAAAAATTAGCCCAAGGGGCTGTTTTGCATTTTGGGTATAAATGCAGGCCTAAGGGCCATGATCAGCTTGTTAGCCATGGTGGCTCAAAACATTTGCCCAAGGGTCTGTTTGGCAATTTGGGTATAAGTGCAGGCCTAAGGGCCATGATAAGCCTCTTAGGCTGGGTGTTTCCAAAAATTAGCCCAAGGGGCTGTTTTGCATTTTGGGTATAAATGCAGGCCTAAGGGCCATGATCAGCTTGTTAGCCATGGTGGCTCAAAACATTTGCCCAAGGGTCTGTTTGGCAATTTGGGTATAAGTGCAGGCCTAAGGGCCATGATAAGCCTCTTAGGCTGGGTGTTTCCAAAAATTAGCCCAAGGGGCTGTTTTGCATTTTGGGTATAAATGCAGGCCTAAGGGCCATGATCAGCTTGTTAGCCAGGGTGGCTCAAAAAATTAGCCCAAGGGGCTGTTTGGCATTTTTAGTGTAAATGCAGGCCTAAGGGCCATGATCAGCTTGTTAGCCAGGGTGGCTCAAAAAATTAGCCCAAGGGGCTGTTTGGCATTTTTAGTGTAAATGCAGGCCAAAGGGCCATGATCAGCTTGTTAGCCAGGGTGGCTCAAAAAATTAGCCCAAGGGGCTGTTTGGCATTTTTAGTGTAAATGCAGGCCTAAGGGCCATGATCAGCTTGTTAGCCATGGTGGCTCAAAACATTTGCCCAAGGGTCTGTTTGGCAATTTGGGTATAAGTGCAGGCCTAAGGGCCATGATAGGCCTCTTAGGCTGGGTGTTTCCAAAAATTAGCCCAAGGGGCTGTTTTGCATTTTGGGTATAAATGCAGGCCTAAGGGCCATGATCAGCTTGTTAGCCAGGGTGGCTCAAAAAATTAGCCCAAGGGGCTGTTTGGCATTTTTAGTGTAAATGCAGGCCTAAGGGCCATGATCAGCTTGTTAGCCAGGGTGGCTCAAAAAATTAGCCCAAGGGGCTTTTAAATGTTTGCTAACAGAAAATAAAGGTTGATTCCTTGTGAAAAGGTGTTGTGATGGTTAATGAAACCGAAGTTAAGGTGTAGTGTTGGTTTAAGATGAAGCAGCCTCATTACCAGGTTGCAGGAACATGGTTACGCAAATCGTTACTGGTCTTGTACCAAAAAGACACAATATAATACAATGATTAATTATATCATATTGATGTTGAACGTGGCACTTCAGCTCTGAGTACTGTCGTCTTCAGGGCTCAAGAAGTCTTGTGAAATCCAGTTCCTATTAAACTTAATTAGAGTAAGCCTGTCTGCATTCTCGGGAGTAAGACGTGTCCTGGTATCAGTTATGATACCCCCAGCGGCACTGAAAACCCGCTCTGATGTCACACTAGCTGCAGGGCATGCCAGCACCTCCAAGGCATACAACGAGAGCTCTGTCCAAGTGTGGAGCTTGGAGACCCAGTAATTAAACGGGACTGCGGCATCAGTCAGGAAGCAGGTACTGTCACTTAAGTATTCTTGTACCATGTTGGTAAGTTTCTGTCTCCGAGAGATGGTTACTGGAGCAACATGGCGCTGCAGGTTCGATGGCTTATTGAACATAGCCCACTTTGCGGACATCTTTCCAGCATCTCTTCTGGACAGCGTGGATGATTGTGCCCCGACCAAAGGCTGCTGTTGCACAGAGTTGCTAACCATGGGCAGAGTGTTGTCTGACGGTGATATTCGAAGCATATTATCCACAAGAACCCTCTTGAAATAGTCAATTGTCAAGCCACGTGGTGACTGAAACAGCAGCGAGGTGAATTTATCTTTATAACGTGGGTCCAGAAAGGTGGCCAACCAGTAGAGGTCGTTGTGCAATATGTTAACCACTCGTGGGTCTTCTAGCAGACAAGTCAACATGAAGTGAGCCATGTGTCCTAAGCTGCATAGAGTCATGTCTTCAGTGTCCTCAGAACGATGTTCAATACCCATTGTATCCGCAAAGTCTGTCTCCGCCTCCTCCTCTCCAGGCCACCCATGGTGGACAGACACAAAGCTGGGGTTGTGAGTACCATCTGGGTTGACATCGGAACCAACAAAAAATAAATCCTCTTCATCGTCTTGCTCCTGTTCCTCCTCAGGAGCCATTGTTGCCTGGTCATACTGGCTTTGCTGGCTAGGTACTGCGCTGTTTAAATCTGGCTCCATAGCCATCTGCTGGGCTCTCAATGCTTCATTTTTCTGATTAATGAGGGATTCTTTCAGCAGACACAGCATGGGTACAGTGACACTGATGATGGACTGATCACCGCTCACCAGTTTTGTGCAGTAGTCAAAATTATCAAGAACCTCAGATGTGTCAGCGATCCACACCCACTCCATTGTACTAATATGTCGTGGCTGACTGCCGGTCTGACGGGCATGTTGCAACTGATACTCGGATATTGCCCTCTGCTGCTCATTGATCCTCGATAACATATGGAATGTAGAGTTCCATCGTGTCGGCATGTCACAAATGAGTCTGTGGTTGGGCAAATTCAATTGCTTTTGAAGCAATGAAAGTTTTCCAACCGCTGTTGACGAATGACGAAAATGTGCACAAACTCGACGCACCTTCTCCAGTAGGTCAGATAGCTCTGGGTATGTACGCAGGAATTTCTGCACTACTAGATTCAGCACGTGAGCCATGCAAGGCACGTGAACAAGGTTTCCGAGCTTTAGTGCAGCCACTAGGTTACGACCATTGTCGCTCACCACGAGACCGGTCTGGAGTTGGAGTGGGGATAGCCACTCATCTGTCTGTTGCTTCAGACCTTTCAACAGCTCTACTGCAGTGTGCGGTGTGTGACCTAAACAGATCAGCTTCAGCAGAGCCTGTTGGCGTCTTGCTGAAGCACTGCAGCAAACCTCCCAACTTGGCCGTGATGTTGAGGGCAATTGAGGATTGGTCGAGGAAGCGGAAGATGGGGTAGTGGACATATAGGATGATGCAGAGACCCTGAATGAGGTTGTGCCAGCTATCCGTGGCGTGGGTAGGATGTTTGATGTAACACTAACATCGTTTGGCACACTCTCCACAACGTTGATCCAATGCGCGGTGAGCGAGATGTACCGGCCCTGTCCTGAACTGCTTGTCCACGTGTCCGTAGTAAGGTGTACTTTCCCGGTTACAGCGTTGGTGAGGGCACGCTTGAGGTTGTTAATGACATGCTCATGTAACGCGGGGACGGCACAACGTGAAAAGTAGTGGCGGCTTGGAACCGAGTAGCGTGGTACTGCCACAGCCAAAAGCTCACGGAAAGAGTCTGTACCCACAAGCCTAAACGGCAACATCTCGACTGCTAACAACTTAGCTATCTGGGCATTTATTTTTTTGGCTAATGGGTGGGAAGAGTGGTATTTCTGCTTCCTTTCGTACAGCTGTGTCACTGATAACTGTAAGGATGTTGCTGACCGAGAACTGTCTGCACTCGTGTTCAGTCTCTCTGCAACCGCTGCTTGTGATGAGTACATATCAGCTGGACCAGCTTCAGCAACACTTGATTGTGACGGACGTATCTGAGTTACCGTCGCAGTCTTTGGGTCAGATGACACTGTTGTGGAAGGCTGCACTTTTGACCACTGAATAGGGTGCTGACCAGCCATGTGCTTCCGCATACTGCTGGTGCTCTGGTTTCCTTTCCCGTGGCCTCTGCTTAGCCTTGCATGGCAGATGGTACAGATGACCACATTTTCTTGAGAAGGCCCATCTTTAAAAAATTTCCACACAGTGGCTGACCGACCTCTAGGCTTGACTGTACTCCCTGAGGGATTACTGAGGCCCACATTTGAGACATTTTGTCCAACAGTTGACAAATTTTGAGCCACAGTGGACACATTTTGGGCAACAGTGGTGACTCTTTCAGTTCTGGTGGGAGGAGTAGGCCTTGGTGCCTTTGTTGGTGGGACATACACACTTTCTTCCTCCGTGCTGCTCTGCTGGCTCTGCATCGCAACATTCCACGTGGGATCAGTTGTCTCATCATCAACCCCTTCCTCTTCTAAATCTTCCCGATAACAAGATAGATTTTGCTCCCCAGATGACAAGTGTGTCACTGTCTCATCATCATCATCCTCCAACTCCTGAGACGGTCTAAGACTTTGCTGAAAGACACGTTCATGTGGCCGGGGTGTCTCTAAAACTTGTCCATGATTGGACAATTCTTCGTCAAGTATCTCATCTACTACGGAGTCTGGCAAACCGGATTCATGTAAAGGATTATATGTACCAAATAAGTCATCTGAGTGACCCATGTCTGTGTCAACATTTTCATGGGGCTGCTGTTGGTCTGAGGAACTGTGAAGAGGTTGTGGATTAGATGACCCAGCATGGTATGTACCAACAGTAGACACAGTGCTCAAGGAACCTTGAGTGCTGCAAGAACCTGTTGTTGAGGTCTTGTCTGCCAGCCAAGACGTTAGATGCTGTTCGTCTTCCGGCCTCAATACTCGTTTACTTTCCTGACGGGGAAAGTTAGACAGGAGGAACGATCGATCAATCCTCGTCTGTCTGCCCGAACTGGTGGATAGTTGGCCACGAATACCAATGCCTGTACCTCTTCCCTGTCCCTTAGCAAGACTTTTTTTGGGATTTGGTTTTTTGTGTGACATTTTATAATTTCTGGTGGCTTTCTGGGGGCTTGTAAAACAAGTAGCAGGTACTATTTCGTGAAAGGTAGACACTAGAGGCTAAGATATTTTAAGACAGATGGAAGGTACCGTGCGAGCTGCAGGCAGGACACCGTACAGCAACGCACTGGCACAGGAAAAAATTGTTTAGTACGCAGAACCAGGCACTGTTAGGCTGCGGTGCTGGCTGCGTGCAAGTTTACAAGTACCGTGCGAGCTGCAGGCAGGACACCGTACAGCAACGCACTGGCACAGGAAAAAATTGTTTAGTACGCACAACCAGGCACTGTTAGGCTGCGGTGCTGGCTGCGTGCAAGTTTACAAGTACCGTGCGAGCTGCAGGCAGGACACCGTACAGCAACGCACTGGCACAGGAAAAAATTGTTTAGTACGCAGAACCAGGCACTGTTAGGCTGCGGTGCTGGCTGCGTGCAAGTTTACAAGTACCGTGCGAGCTGCAGGCAGGACACCGTACAGCAACGCACTGGCACAGGAAAAAATTGTTTATTACGCACAACCAGGCACACTTAGGCTGCGGTGCTGGCTGCGTGCAAGTTTACAAGTACCGTGCGAGCTGCAGGCAGGACACCGTACAGCAACGCACTGGCACAGGAAAAAATTGTTTAGTACGCACAACCAGGCACACTTAGGCTGCGGTGCTGGCTGCGTGCAAGTTTACAAGTACCGTGCGAGCTGCAGGCAGGACACCGTACAGCAACGCACTGGCACAGGAAAAAAATTGTTTAGTACGCACAAACCAGGCACACTTAGGCTGCGTCTGCGGTGTGGCTGCGTGCAAGTTTACAAGTACCGTGCGAGCTGCAGGCAGGACACCGTACAGCAACGCACTGGCACAGGAAAAAATTGTTTAGTACGCACAACCAGGCACTGTTAGGCTGCGGTGCTGGCTGCGTGCAAGTTTACAAGTACCGTGCGAGCTGCAGGCAGGACACCGTACAGCAACGCACTGGCACAGGAAAAAAATTGTTTAGTACGCAGAACCAGGCACTGTTAGGCTGCGGTGCTGGCTGCGTGCAAGTTTACAAGTACCGTGCGAGCTGCAGGCAGGACACCGTACAGCAACGCACTGGCACAGGAAAAAATTGTTTAGTACGCACAACCAGGCACACTTAGGCTGCGGTGCTGGCTGCGTGCAAGTTTACAAGTACCGTGCGAGCTGCAGGCAGGACACCGTACAGCAACGCACTGGCACAGGAAAAAATTGTTTAGTACGCACAACCAGGCACACTTAGGCTGCGGTGCTGGCTGCGTGCAAGTTTACAAGTACCGTGCGAGCTGCAGGCAGGACACCGTACAGCAACGCACTGGCACAGGAAAAAATTGTTTATTACGCACAACCAGGCACACTTAGGCTGCGGTGCTGGCTGCGTGCAAGTTTACAAGTACCGTGCGAGCTGCAGGCAGGACACCGTACAGCAACGCACTGACACAGGAAAAAATTGTTTAGTACGCACAACCAGGCACACTTAGGCTGCGGTGCTGGCTGCGTGCAAGTTTACAAGTACCGTGCGAGCTGCAGGCAGGACACCGTACAGCAACGCACTGGCACAGGAAAAAATTGTTTAGTACGCACAACCAGGCACTGTTAGGCTGCGGTGCTGGCTGCGTGCAAGTTTACAAGTACCGTGCGAGCTGCAGGCAGGACACCGTACAGCAACGCACTGGCACAGGAAAAAATTGTTTAGTACGCACAACCAGGCACACTTAGGCTGCGGTGCTGGCTGCGTGCAAGTTTACAAGTACCGTGCGAGCTGCAGGCAGGACACCGTACAGCAACGCACTGGCACAGGAAAAAATTGTTTAGTACGCACAACCAGGCACTGTTAGGCTGCGGTGCTGGCTGCGTGCAAGTTTACAAGTACCGTGCGAGCTGCAGGCAGGACACCGTACAGCAACGCACTGGCACAGGAAAAAATTGTTTAGTACGCACAACCAGGCACTGTTAGGCTGCGGTGCTGGCTGCGTGCAAGTTTACAAGTACCGTGCGAGCTGCAGGCAGGACACCGTACAGCAACGCACTGGCACAGGAAAAAATTGTTTAGTACGCACAACCAGGCACACTTAGGCTGCGGTGCTGGCTGCGTGCAAGTTTACAAGTACCGTGCGAGCTGCAGGCAGGACACCGTACAGCAACGCACTGGCACAGGAAAAAATTGTTTAGTACGCACAACCAGGCACACTTAGGCTGCGGTGCTGGCTGCGTGCAAGTTTACAAGTACCGTGCGAGCTGCAGGCAGGACACCGTACAGCAACGCACTGGCACAGGAAAAAATTGTTTAGTACGCACAACCAGGCACTGTTAGGCTGCGGTGCTGGCTGCGTGCAAGTTTACAAGTACCGTGCGAGCTGCAGGCAGGACACCGTACAGCAACGCACTGGCACAGGAAAAAATTGTTTAGTACGCACAACCAGGCACTGTTAGGCTGCGGTGCTGGCTGCGTGCAAGTTTACAAGTACCGTGCGAGCTGCAGGCAGGACACCGTACAGCAACGCACTGGCACAGAAAAAATTGTTTAGTATGCACAACCAGGCACACTTAGGCTGCGGTGCTGGCTGAGTGCAAGTTTACAAGTACCGTGCGAGCTGCAGGCAGGACACCGTACAGCAACGCACTGGCACAGGAAAAAATTGTTTAGTACGCACAACCAGGCACTGTTAGGCTGCGGTGCTGGCTGCGTGCAAGTTTACAAGTACCGTGCGAGCTGCAGGCAGGACACCGTACAGCAACGCACTGGCACAGGAAAAAAATTGTTTAGTACGCACAACCAGGCACTGTTAGGCTGCGGTGCTGGCTGCGTGCAAGTTTACAAGTACCGTGCGAGCTGCAGGCAGGACACCGTACAGCAACGCACTGGCACAGGAAAAAATTGTTTAGTACGCAGAACCAGGCACTGTTAGGCTGCGGTGCTGGCTGCGTGCAAGTTTACAAGTACCGTGCGAGCTGCAGGCAGGACACCGTACAGCAACGCACTGGCACAGGAAAAAATTGTTTAGTACGCACAACCAGGCACACTTAGGCTGCGGTGCTGGCTGCGTGCAAGTTTACAAGTACCGTGCGAGCTGCAGGCAGGACACCGTACAGCAACGCACTGGCACAGGAAAAAATTGTTTAGTACGCAGAACCAGGCACTGTTAGGCTGCGGTGCTGGCTGCGTGCAAGTTTACAAGTACCGTGCGAGCTGCAGGCAGGACACCGTACAGCAACGCACTGGCACAGGAAAAAATTGTTTAGTACGCAGAACCAGGCACTGTTAGGCTGCGGTGCTGGCTGCGTGCAAGTTTACAAGTACCGTGCGAGCTGCAGGCAGGACACCGTACAGCAACGCACTGGCACAGGAAAAAATTGTTTAGTACGCACAACCAGGCACACTTAGGCTGCGGTGCTGGCTGCGTGCAAGTTTACAAGTACCGTGCGAGCTGCAGGCAGGACACCGTACAGCAACGCACTGGCACAGGAAAAAATTGTTTAGTACGCAGAACCAGGCACTGTTAGGCTGCGGTGCTGGCTGCGTGCAAGTTTACAAGTACCGTGCGAGCTGCAGGCAGGACACCGTACAGCAACGCACTGGCACAGGAAATTTTTTGTGGAAAAATGGCACCAAAATTATTTGGTAGACTAGTGCCAAAAATAAGAAAAAGCTTAGGATTACAGCTCTGCGGAAAGCTGGGTGAACTAAGCTATGAGGATGGTGCTGGATTCACTGTAAGGCTGCTCCTATCTCCCTTCCTTACAGTCCTGTACAGCAATCCTCCGTCCTGGTAGTTCTGAAAAGAACTTTTGGGTTATGTGTGAGGAATCTTGACTCCTACACTCCGTCCTGTTAGTTCTGAAAAGAACTTTTGGGTTATATGTGACTCCTACACTGCCTAACTGTCCCTAGATCTGCTCCAAGTCTCCCTGCACTAGGTCAGCTCTTCTCAGCAATGTGCCCAAAATGGCGGGGGCAAGCCTTATATACTGCCTTGCCTGTCATAGATGACATAGGCATCACGATGGACAGCAGCCAATCATAGTCCTGACACAACCAAAGCTGCTATGGCATTACTGACTATGATTGGCTATCTTCACAAGTTTTCTGACCTAACACGCAATGCTGACTAGTAACATAAAAGATTCTGGATTCGCGAGTCCCGAATAGAGAATACAGGACTCGGAATCGCAGACTCGCTAGGATTCGGACTCGTAGACTCGCTCAGACTCGCTGCTGTTTGGGGAGATTCAAGCTATATAGCGATGTGATAGAGCGAGTCTAGCGAGTCTAGCGAGTGAGATAAAGTAAACTCTGACAAAACTAAGATTGCCATTGACTTGCATTGGACTCGTTACTGAGCGAGTATTCGCTAAAAGACTCGCCGATTACCGAGTCCAGCGAGTCCCTTAAGAATCGCCGAGTAACGAGTCCTAGCGAGTAGACTCGCTCATCCCTACTAGAGACACAAAACAATTATTTTGATGAGAAATTAGATATAAATTATTGCCAGTAATATATTTGACACCTGCCAACCATCCTTCCAGACAATTGAACCAGTTGGTGGGGTTAAGCCAGCTAAGCCAATTGAGCCAAGAGGGAAGGTAAGCACCACAATTTGTTATACATATATGATATAGGTGCTCACCATGCCAAGAATAACAAGTACCAGGGGAGAAAAAGACATGGCATATGAAGATAGGGAGCACACCGATGATTAAAAAAGTTAACAATGCTTTATTTGACACATATGCGAGCAAAGACAAGTTAAAATCAATTTAAAGTAAACATATTTTAGGAACCTCACACCAAGACATAATACGACAAAGTTGCCAAATAATACAACAAAGCACCATGCAAAACAAATAACTAAGGGAGTTGGTCCGAACACATAGGATATATGACCTTGTGGATACTAAGTAACACAATTGTACAATAATGTATATAGCAGGTTATTAAACCATCAGTTGTATAATTGTGAGTCCCTTAGCTTAATAAAGAGTGTGTTATAATCATGTACATGTAACACAAAACTCCCTTTAATCTCTGGTATACTAGATTAGGTTAAGATGCGTAGCATCAAAGCATATAACCTAGAATCAATCACTAAGTGAAATAAGAGACCATATCCTATGTGTGCTGACCATCTACCTTAGTTATTTGTTTTGCATGGTGCTATGGCTAGGGTCACACATGGCATCCGGTTTTTCTGCCTTTCCAAAAACAGACACCGTTTTTTGGAAAATACTATGTTTGCATCCCAAAAACGCCATGTGTTAATGCATGCGTTAACTCATGGTACCTATATGTACCATGCATTAACGGATGCGTTTCCCATAGGGCCCCATGTTAAAAAACGGTCTGCGTTTATTTCCTGCACCCAAAATCGCTGCTTGAAGCGGTTTTTGAGGCAGTTTCAAAAACGCATAGCGTATTTTTAGTGTATTTTTGACACTGCATTTTTTGCATTAGAGCCTATGGATCTGTTAATGGATCCATTTTTCACTAAAATCTAAGCTGAAAAATGGATGATTTTAGTGAATCCAGGGCTCATATGTGACCCTAGCCTTTCTTGTAACTTTGTCATATTATGTCTTGATGTGAGGTTATCAAAATATGTTTATTTTAAATTGATTCTAACTTGTCTTTGTTTGCATATGTGTCAAATAAAGCATTGTTAACTTTTTTAATCCTCGGTGTGCTCCCTATCTTCATATACCATGTCTTTTTCACCATTGGAGCTAAGCCAATTGGGCCACTGAAAGTCCCATCTTTTTACAAATGGAGTTTTCCAATTTCTTCTTTGAGCAATCTGGCATGCTGGACATCATACATAATCCTTGTTGTACTGGTGTCATCAGCATTGTGGCAGAAGGCCTATACCTAGGACGTATAAATATTACATGGTGATTTTGCGTGCACAGCAGCTGTGCCCACATGATTGCCGTTGGGTCTCCAGCTTATATCTCAGCTGAGACCATCCAACTAATGGAGGGTCAGGTTCTCTACATTGAAGACTCAAGGGTAGGCAAATCTACCTGTGATGCGCTAGACATCTGTCAAAATTCCCCAGTTGATTACAGGAGGTTAACACATATTTATACATTATCTCTTTTGAACATAGTAAAGAGATAAGATGCAAAACTTACGCATCTCATTGGTTACATCAGTATTTTACTATTGATTGGTTATATTTGTTTAACATAGTGTAGGCATACTGCTAAGAGGGGGGGGTGCCTCAAATGTTATCTATGGGAGCTGAACATTGCATTGTCTTTCGGCAAGAGGTATGAAACCCATAGACAAAGTGTTCCTTCTTGAAGTTCAGCGCATGTAGAAAAATGTATCTTTTAGAAACTCATTCGTAAAACCATTGTGGGTTCTGAACCCATACAAGAAACAAAATGTATGCCACCATTACAGTGATAATATTGCTGCATTCGATGCAGGTACAAGTGCAAAACAATATAAAAGAACTCATATTCAATGTTGCCCTACTTAAGGGGTCCAGACTGCAATCCAACACCTGTGTGTGAAGACTAGGTTCTCATAGACAATCCAAAGGCACAAGTCTGTTCATACTGGATGAAACCAATTTTAAAAAAGTCAGAAATTTTGCCCTTAATGTTGGGCTTCTGTGATCAAATATAACGAGGAACAAATCATGGAGGTTGTATGTTGTCTATGTGTGAACATGGGTTATCTCCAGGTTCTCCTGTTTCCTCCCACTTATTTAAAACATTAAAAAATGAATTGGCTTACTATGAATTTGGTCTTTTTGTGCAATAGGAAAAAGATTGTGAGCCCCACTGGGAATAAGAACTTTGGAATTTGTTGGTGCTTTAAGAAATAATTATTTACAACTGCATATATTTTGGATACCATTACATTGATTTCTCCAGGAAAATATGAATGATTGACAGATGAAACATCCAATATTGTCTGTTTCCAATACTATTTACCCAAATTATACACAGAAGTCTAAAGGAAGCTGACATACTCTGTTATTGACTGCCTTTAAATTGCTGTATTACTTGTCCCTCTGTCTATAGAAGTATCTCTAAAACAGGATTTTTTTTCTCTGACTTGAAAAAAATTTCTGTAAAATCAGGGTCAAAAATATACCGTATATATAACATGGAGTAGTCATTATTTTGTTAAAAATAGGAATCTATAAATGCCCATTAACTTCATTTTTGCTGTTAGATGGGCAGTTTAAAGAAGATTTACTAAGCCACTCTTAAAGAATATTAGCTTGTTGTGCAACCTAAAGGAAATGTCCAGTGAGCACCATAGTTTATGTTCAAATGTAGTGAAGTGGCAAGTACAGTCCATACTGTACCTATAGGCAAGACCCACAGTTCTAGAAAGGGGGCACTACCCCCTGCATATAGAAGATGCCACCCGGAACCAAAGAATAGACATGCAGTTTTCATAGGGAGAAGGATTGAAGAGAGGACAAGATCAGAAGGTAGGTGTGGGGCAGCAGGGAACTATAAAAGTGGAGCTGCTGACTGAAGCAGCAGTTTGGTGCTAGAACATAAGAAGGAGCAGAGATGCGTTCACACGTCCTCGTCATGTCCCTCCCTGCTAGGAGAGAGCCTGATCCCTGTGAACTCCCCTCGAGTGCCACCTGCAAGAAAACAGTGCCCAATTATTGTGTGTCACTTGCCGGTGTCCCCAGAGCAGAACAAGATTTAGATCCTGAGCTTGAGCTAGTGTCCTAATTCAGTGAGCCACCTACAGACACCATTGGTCAAGACCCCGTACCGGAGCTATGTGGTCAAGCTGCAGACTCAACCAGTCAAGATCCTGAACCAAAGCTATATGGTCAAGCTGCAGACATTGCCAGTCAAGATCCTGAACCAGAGCTATATGGTCAAGCTGCAGACATTGCCAGTCAAGATCCTGAACCAGAGCTATATGGTCAAGCTGCAGACATTGCCTGTTAAGATCGGTCTTCTGGAGTGGTCTGGGCCCTTGCCTCCTTCTGGGCTAGGCAGTACCTGAGGACGCATTAATAGTTAAATAGGCCCCAACTCCGTAGACCACACTGAGGGCCCTGGTGAAAAGTTGAGGGACTTGGGCTCATTGTGAGAGTATTGCAAAGATGAGAAGGACTGTCTAGTTAGTACCCCTGACCCTTTGGGTTGTCGTAAAGCAGTTAATCAAAGAGGTCTCCCCGATGCACAGGAGAGTGTTCTCCAGTGTAGTAGTACAATCAGTTTAGGGAAGTATGTTTAATGCTGATCTGTTCCCCTGATTATTGTGTTTGTTGAAATTGAAGTTCTAATAACGATTTGTAACTTTTACCATCATTCCACTATTAGTGCAGCAACAAATATTTGGTGTCGTCTTTGACTGTGTCATCCTTCCCGAGTGTGTTCCATACTTTTCATCCATTAACACATTCTCTAAATAAATGTGTCCTGCAATCTTTAGTATAGCTTGTAGTCAGATATGATCATGCTGAGCCAAGATGATAACTTTGATTCCTCCACTATAGAGTCTGACTGACATAGAAGTTGTGGAACTTTCTTTCAAGCATATTCATCATTTTAGGTGACTTTCGAGATAAAGCTGTCATGTTGTGTGTACAGGGTCAGAGTGGGAGCCTGGGGCCCACAGGACAAATAGATTCTAGAGGCCCACACTACAACTATATGCAAATACCTGTTAGCTGTTATCCCTGTCATAGTAGAGCATTGACTGTAAAATACAGGAGACTTCTGCACATCTACTGTGCGCACACCATATCTGAGATGTACAGTTAAAGTATTTTGCATTAAAGGGGTTCTTTGGTGAAAACAAATTATCACCAATCCATGGGATTCACAGGATCAGTGATAATTTATGAATTGGTGGAATCTGATCAGGGTAAAGCAGTAGACATAATATACATTGACTTAGGCAAATAATTTGACATAGTATCTCATAGTATTCTTATTTAAAAAAAATGGCCGTGTGGAATGGACAAAGGCAACTGTTAAGTGGATTCATAATTGGCTTAATGATCAGACCCAAAGAGTGGTCATAAATGCTGCACATCCAGTTTGAAGAATATCTCAAGTGGGTACCACAGGGTTTTGTCCTGGGCCCAGTATTGTTGAACAACTTTATCATTGATTTAGATGAAGGACTTAAGGGTAAACTGATTAAAGTTGCTGAGTATAATAGACCTTACTGTATTAATACAACCCACAATTGTTTGTGAACCAAAGACCACAATAAAGTGCATTCGCCACCCCCAAAGGGGATAAGGCCAGATAGTAACCCTAAGATAGAGACAAAAAAATTCAAGAGACCCAAATCAGTGTGTGACAAATTACACATAAAGCTTAGTAACTGATGAAACTCAAAGGATAAAGGCCCATCCTTTTTTTAGGGTAAATCTGCCTGCCAGAAATATTACCTGGCCATGTCCCTATAAAGGTAGTTGCCTGTTAGGGGGAAAAGATACCCCACGCGTATCGCCAAGGGTTTTGGCTTTTTCAGGGGTTGTGAGGTTACCCTCAAGTGCTCCTTTATGTAGCAAAAAATACATATGCATGCAAACAATACCTTAAAGAGGACCTGTCATCTCCCTGGTGCTTTCCAAACTGAAAGCATCCGTGAATGCAGCATGTCTGTTGCATTCAGGGAATAGGTCCCCCATGTCTCTAGCGCCCTGGTAAGTTGTATAAAACACTTTAGAAAGTTTACAGATAAGGAGTCTGGAGGGGCTCTGCGTCTGAACTCATGCAGGCGCAGAGCGAGCAATTGCGTGAGCGATCCTGGTAGCTGAAACGCCTTCTGCTGGTGACATCAGCGCTGGAACCTGCCCTGCTTTACATGCATAATCTGGATCAGGGCGGGCTCCAGTGCTGACATCACTGGCAGGAGGCGTTTCAGCTGCCAGAACCCACTCCTGCCCATTGCTCGCTCTGCACCTGCGTAACTTCTGACACAGAGCAGTATGAGTGGCTGAGGAGGGAAGACACATAAAGGAGGCATTACTGAGGGGGTTGGAGGTGGCACAGGGAGGACTGGAGGTGAGGAAGACACCAGGGAGCAGCAAGGATACATTAGTAAGTCCCTCCCGACTACTTATCTGTACACTTTCTAAAGTGTTTTATACAACTTACAGGAGGGCTAGAGATATGGGGAACCCCTTCCCTGAATGCAGCAGACTAGCTTTCAGTTTGGAAAGCACCAGGGGGCTGACAGGTCCTCTTTAATTAGATGAGTTGATCAACGAGGTGGAGGTGGGTGGAGATAGCATAAAGAGGTGTGCCAATCCAATGGTGCCAAAGTCACATAGTTTGGATTCATGTAATCACATCATTCTGAGTGAGAGGAACCCATAATGTTGCGCACATCCCTAATGGTTCCCTCGGACAGTGTGGACCTAATTAGTAAGTTCCCCATGGTGAACATATGAAGCACTTGTTTCTCACCAGTTTCTGGTTTCTCTATATTTCTGCACTTGGTGTCATAGAAGATCTGAACAACTGGGAACAATGAAAAAGAAGCAGTCGCCTGCGATGGTAATCTTTACGTGAAGATTGTTACCTCCAGTATCATCTGACTCCTTCATAAGATCCAGTAGCTCCCGAACAGCCAAGCAGTCGTCAAACTGTACAGAACCCTGTACAGACGGTTAATGATAAAGCAATTTAAAAGTGAGTTGCCTACAAAAAAGAAACAGATCTTTAGTTAGTTCGAATTTATTTAAATTGCTAAGAGGCCAAGAGTCTCTTCCTCCGACAGTGTGTAGCGGCTCAAGTTGATGACCTGCAGATTACATTCCTAAAGTGGATATGTTACAATCTCCTCCCTCTATTGTTCTAAGCAATCGTATATACAACCTTGTTAATTCTAACATGGCCAAATATTATTTTTGGCAGGCAGCTTTACCCTAAAAAAAGATGGGCCTTTATCCTTTGAGGTTCATCAGTGACTAGGCTTTATGAGTCATTTGTCACTTTCTAATTTGTGACTCTTGAATTTTTTTGACTCTATCTTAGGGTTACTATCTAGCCTTATCACCTTTACGGGTTTCAAATGCACTTTATAGTGGTCTTTGGTTCACAACCAAATTTGGATTGTATTATTACAGTAAAGACTATTATACTCTGTGTAGGCCCTTGTATTGATCTTTAGATAAACTTTTTAGCCAATCAACATACTGGTTTAGGCTACTGTATACATGTATAGGCATTGTTCTTGAACTGACTTGTATCCTGGTAAATTGTTCTACTATGGTATATTAATGTTACTTGAAGTCTCTAAGGTCATGCTGTATACTTGTGAGGGGTGCTAGTGATGTTATTTTACACACGAGCAGTTCTATCTGTATAGCCTTTTACTATTTTAGGCCTTGTTCACACATACCAATCCATTTTTTAAGCCCTTAGAAAAACAGATCCATTTTTCTAAGGGTGCCAATAGTGTCCCCTGAGGTTCTGAACACGTTTTTTGGAACTTTTGGGACTTAGTCATTTTTTCACCAAAAACGCATGCAAAAAACACATGCGTTAACGCAGGTGCCTACATGTGCCATGCATTAATGCACGCGTTTCCCATAGGGCCCCATGTTAAAAAACGCATGCGTTTTTTTACAGCACCCAAAAACGCTGCATGCAGTGTTTTTTGGGATGCTGAACAAAAACGCATGTGTTGTTAAAAAACGCATTGACACTTAAGTGCACCATGCATTAACGCATATGCGGTTTTGGACATTTTGGAAAAAAAAAAACAGTCCATCCATGCCAAAAACAGAAACCAAATGCACTTACAGGACGCAGTCAGAGCCCAAATGTGAAGCAAGCCCAGCTGCAGGCTGATAAAATCACTTCTACCAACAAAATGTGGGAGGCGACCTGCCATGCATACACTAGGCCTGCATAGGGGCGCCATTCATCTAGTGGTGCAGAAGCATCGTACTGTGCGGCCCAATGCTCAGGCAGCGGAGCGGTTGGGTAGCTTTCAGACACTCTGCATCATATGTATCAGTGTAAATGGTGCTCTATGCAGGCCTAGTGTATGCATGGCAGGTCGCCTCCCACATTTTGTTGGTAGAAGTGATTTTATCAGCCTGCAGCTGGGCTTGCTTCACATTTGGGCTCTGACTGCGTCCTGTAAGTGCATTTGGTTTCTGTTTTTGGCATGGATGGTAAGTTTTCTGATGCTGCTTTTTTCTAGTAGTTTTTGTACAATTTTGTTAGGACTGGTGAGCATGGGATCCCTTGTCGTGGGTCACCAGCTTAAATGTCTTGGGCCAACACATGAACCAAAATCCCATCTATAAAGGTTTTTTATTTATCATATAAAAAACCTTTGCACTTTTTTATCCATCCAGGGTGCAGTTGGGCCCATAGGGGCGCCATTCATCCAGTGGTGCAGAGGCATCGTACTGTGCGGCCCAATGCTCAGGCAGCAGAGCGGTTGGGTAGCTTTCAGACACTCTGCATCATATGTATCAGTGTGAATGGTGCTCTATGCAGGCCTAGTGTATGCATGGCAGGTCGCCTCCCACATCTTGTTGGTAGAAGTGATTTTATCAGCCTGCAGCTGGGCTTGCTTCACATTTGGGCTCTGACTGCGTCCTGTAAGTGCATTTGGTTTCTGTTTTTGGCATGGATGGTAAGTTTTCTGATGCTGCTTTTTTCTAGTAGTTTTTGTACAATTTTGTTAGGACTGGTGAGCATGGGATCCCTTGTCGTGGGTCACCAGCTTAAATGTCTTGGGCCAACACATGAACCAAAATCCCATCTATAAAGGTTTTTTATTTATCATATAAAAAACTTTTGCATTTTTTATCCATCCAGGGTGCAGTTGGGCCCATAGGGGCGCCATTCATCTAGTGGTGCAGAAGCATCGTACTGTGCGGCCCAATGCTCAGGCAGCGGAGCGGTTGGGTAGCTCTCAGACACTCTGCATCATATGTATCAGTGTGAATGGTGCTCTATGCAGGCCTAGTGTATGCATGGCAGGTCGCCTCCCACATTTTGTTGGTAGAGGTGATTTTATCAGCCTGCAGCTGGGCTTGCTTCACATTTGGGCTCTGACTGCGTCCTGTAAGTGCATTTGGTTTCTGTTTTTGGCATGGATGGTAAGTTTTCTGATGCTGCTTTTTTCTAGTAGTTTTTGTAAAAAAAAAACAGTCCAAAATGTTCCCGAAAACGGATTTAAGGCAAAAACAGATGGTATGTGTGAACAAGGCCTTAATTGTTTTTATAGAGTCCCTCTTGTTGTTTTTTTGTATTACATTAAATAAAGCATTGTTAAATTTCTCAAGCCTACAACCTGCCATGAGACCCAGGCGACCGCCCCATACCTGATATTCCCTCATCCTACTGTATCCCAACCCACCCCTCGTAGACTGTGAGCCCTGGTGGACAGGGTCCCCTCCCCTACTGTACCTGTACGTCCCGATTGCCTAGATTTAGTGTACTTGTTCTTGTCTCCCTTATCCTCATGTAAAGCGCCATGGAACCTAATGACGCTATATAAATAAATAAATAATAATAATAATAATTTGTCTAATACATGGAGTGATCCCAAATATTATATACAGTGTCTTTTCTTATTTATTGTTGTAGCTTGACTTTGGTGTATTATACTTATTTGATCCCCTTTTTTTTTATAATTTTAAATAAAGAAGGGGTAGGTGTAGCACTAGCTCTTCCAAATCTAGTTTTTTACACAACTTAACCTAGAGGTAAGCTCACACACAAAACTTACCAGAGGCTTATGAACAGCAACACAACTGATGAATAGAGATATATGGTGCTTATATCCTATCATCCATATCATTCACCCCGTAGCACTCCAGTGTTAGTATAAATTATTTATTTTTTCACCATAGAAAGCAATGATTGTGCAAAAAACACTGCACATAATACAACCATGTGTTTTTCCTGCTTTTTTTATTCAATTAAATTACCTTTATAAGACATGTACTGTAGACAATTGACACTTTTAATCTGCACTGAAAACTCAGTAAAACCTGCCTTTAAATTAGTGAAGAAATGATGGCACTCATCCAGCGACATCTTCCAAGTGAGGTTTTTATTCCAGGCTGGAATAAGGGTTACAGGTGTACAGGGAGGGAGAGGGGTGCAGAGGAGGACAATGGGAGCTCCGAAACTAATTTACTTGCATAATGTCTTTTTATATGAGTTGAGCATCCTTATGCTGGTCAGAGTCTCTGAAGAGAAAACATGCACAGCTACTACTACCCGAAACTCTTGTTTTTTGCTGTAAAACCTT
Organism: Allobates femoralis; assembly: GCA_033576535.1. Classification (NCBI taxonomy): domain Eukaryota; kingdom Metazoa; phylum Chordata; class Amphibia; order Anura; family Aromobatidae; genus Allobates; species Allobates femoralis. The sequence continues at coordinate 115,864,619 of JARQOC010000005.1, forward strand.
CCTTTTGTAAGCAGATTCTTTACTATTATTATTTATTATTATTATTTATATAGCGCCATTAGATTCCTTGGCGCTTTACATATGGAAAGGGCAGGCGAGGATATGAATAATATGTATGGACAATCAAGTCGTACAGGTACAGGAGGGGAGAGGCCCTGTCCACAAGGGCTCACAGTCTATGAGGGATGGGTGAGGATAAAGTCAGGGTGGGAAGGGCCGATTGTGCAATGGTGCGGTGAATCGGGTCTCATTGTAGGTTGTAGGTTTGTCGGAAGAGGTGTATCTTCAGGTTTCTTTTGAAGGTTCCCAGGGTAGGCGAGTGTCTGATGTGATGGGGGAGAGAGTTCCAGAGTAAAGCAGATGCATGGGAGAAATCTTGTATGCAGTTGTGAGAGGAGGAAATAAGAGGGGAGTAAAACAGTTGCTCTTGGGAGGATCACAGGTTGCGTGAGGGTAGGTATCGGGGTTTTTTATATATTCAGGTTAACACCTTACTTTCCTGATCACCTCCCCCACTTCTACACACAAACCCCTCCCTCTAAAAGGGAGGACTAATCATTCAAGCTGGAGTTATATAAATAACTACAATAGGGGTGAGTAAAGGAGATTGCTCACCCATCTCTTTACTCTCCCTTGCTGGAGACATGCACATTTGGAGCCCTAAACAAACTAGCATAAAATTGACTATGAGTACGTCCCTGGGATCCTTTAACTAGAGGAGAGTATCCTATATTAAGAGATCCTGCTCCCCTATAGTTTTGTAGTACACCCGCCAATGCAGTAGCAGTGTGGAAGCCAGTGGAGTAACCTGAAGTTTATGGGCCTTGATTAAAAAGCTCCAATGGGGCGCCCAATTCTTGCAAATCTTTATTAGCATTTCTCTTTTTTTATAGGCCAAATTGACTTTTGGAACCCCCTAAGCTCCAGGGCCAGGGAGCGATTGCAACCCCTGCAACTGTTGTAGTTACGCCCCTGGGGGAAGCCATTACACAGCAGTACCAAGCAATGTGACTGTGAAGCCAGCACCAGGGTGAGATAACTGGAAACTACAGAAGCTTTTATTTGTGGTCTCTGCCTCTCTAACTGCCATAGCTCCTCCTCCCTTCTACATAAACTTTTATAAGCAGCATGTAACTTGATCCCTCAGCAGGATCAATAGACGTAAATGATGAATCCAGGAGACAGCGTGGAGAAGACTCTGGTAGTGTGGATAATTTTATTTATTAACATATTTACAATTTTTCTTGAATATATTAAAAGTACATTATCAATTTAGAGATGTGAAAAATTTCCAATACATTCTTTGTCTATCTAAATGAGATTGGTTAAAGTTAAAGACATAAATTCTTTTATTATTCTCTTCCGTTGAGCACATGACAATTCTTCCTATCCTATGCTCTGGAATATTAGTCTCACCCACATGGACACTTTGTATACCCATCCAAACCACACAGCCAAAAAGGCAAACATCACAAAATAGATTGTGCTATACAGATTAACTATTGTTGAACACCTATATGAATAGAAGGTAAAAGGGAAAAAAGGATATTGAACACCACAGACAGCTGCATGAATTACGTTTTCTCAGTGTCCAGCCCTTACTTTATATAAATCACGCTCATGTATAATAGGACTGATAATTCCATGCACAATGGTGGATTTCCTGTGTAGTATTATATCCATTTCTTACAAATGTTCCTATTTCTGCAGCCTCGTGAGGAATAACTGTAAAAATAAAGCCCTGCAAGCCGTTGTGTGACATCATATGTACTGCCTCTAATTGTGGGAAATAAATGTAGCATATCTGTCACTAGTTATATATCAATCTCATCCATTTTATCTATTTGTCGTGTTTGATTTACATGCCTCCAGGTGGTAGAAGATGAAAATCTCCAGAATCTATCGTGCCCTGCAAACCAGAAAGGATTTATTGAACAATGATATCTGTGATAGGACACTTTTCCACAGAGGAGCTTGTCTAAAGATGGAGACCACCTCCTGTTTTCCTGGCATAGATTTCCTCCTTAGGCGGTTTTCTTAGACATGACATTTGTCATCTAGCTTTTTCTTTTTATGTTTCCTGAGGCAAAAATATTTTCTGTTCTTGTTCTCTAAAGATGACTCTTATAAGAGTCATGGCTTGTCATAAAATATAAGAACCTCATTCACAAGGCGATTGTTCTCCATCCTTTAGAGTTTATCAGCCTCCTCTATTTCATGTGAATATGGGTGTGCACAAAGCAGTCACGTGGGTAAGCCAAAACACCTCATCTATCATAAAAATTGTGTTATTTTTCAAATTATAATCATTTCGCTGATCAGTCATACACTAAAGCCGGTTTCACACTAGCGTTCGGCTCCACTGCGTATGGCAGCGGCCGAACGCGTGCGGTGAAACATCCATCGTGCATCCCTATGTTTAGCATGGGAATGCAGGGTGTATGCAGTCACCCACAGATGCACACGTTTGCGCCCGCATGTGTGGCACCCTGTTCCAGGTGGCCACAGGCTTCCCTGGGACACTGAAGGATTTCCCACAGCGAGTAACCCACTTACACCCAACACCTTCTACCCCAGGCCTGTAGGGGGGACCCAACTGGTTGCCTTAAGCCAGTTTCCCCCCTAAATACAGGTGCTGGGGGCGGAGTCAGATGCAGTGTGCAGACGCTAGAAGAGCTGCAAGGTAGCTCAGAGACTAGTGAGCTGAACTGGTACTGGAGCCGTTCTAGGCCCAAACCAGTACAGACCAGAGTCAGTGTTAGGACCCGCAGAGTAGGGATCGAAGGCAAAGCCGAGAAACACTTTACCAGGGGCAGAGGTGCTATACCGGCTCACCCCTCCAGAACATCGGTCACTGGAGCCCGAGTCTGCAGGGGACAGAGGAGATAGACCCAGCAGAGAAGCCACCATCCCGAGGAGGCTTAGCTTCCCGGACATCCGCAGCATCAACAATTGAGAGCCGGGGACCGCGGGGATAGGGACAGCGGGGGCCCATGAGAGAGCCCTCAGTGCAGCAATACGGGTGTGGAGAGAGAAGTAACGGTCCGGTTAGGTTCCATACCTGCCCAACTCAGAACAGGAAAGTTGAATAAGGAGGCCTACAAACCTACTCGCAATGGAGATCCCAAGGTGTTTTCCTTCACTCCGGACATTTGCACCTGTAACCAGTCATCAGTAAAGGTCCCAAAAGACCTTAATGTGTGCGTGTCCCTCCTTCCACTCATCCTTCACCGGAATCTACAGGTGGCGTCACGAGTGACAACCCCAATCCCTCTAAATACACCCTTTTTATTGTCACCCAAGGTCACAGGCTCGGGCACGGACCACCTGTGACAATGTATATGATATGTACACAAGCCTCTGTAAGCGTACAAATCACACATTGGCCCAGTGAGAAAACACTGCCATCCGGATGTTTGCATTTGGCACTGCGTTTGCATCTGCATGCTACACACATGCAGACCAAATGCTAGTGTGAAAGTAGCCTGAAGGCCCTGTTACACACAACGATATCATGAACGATATTGTTGTAACATCACCATTTTGCTAACGTTGCAGCAATGTCGAAACAACATTGTTGTGTGTGACACCTATCGACGATCAACGATAAGTCGTTGATTGTTGATCGGAGATTTATGGTCCTGTCCATAAATCTATCCTTGGTCATCCACTGGATGAGCAGCATCGCTGCGTGTGACAGCGGGAGACCAACGTTCAGTGAGCTCCCACCGCAGCACAGCAAGCACTGGGAGCTGGCATCCAAGGTAAACACCGGGAAACTAAGCGTTGCGCGGTGCTTAGTTACCCACTGTTTACCTTGGATACAAGCGTTCTCGCTGGTCCTGATAGCTGGTAAGTCTGCTTATGTGACAGCTCACCAGCGATCAGCTAACGATGTCCCAGTGATCCCACCCATGACAGATCGTTGGTGGGGTCGCTGGGACATTGAAGCGTGTAACGGGCCCTTAAGACTACTAACAAATAAATGATTAGTACTGATAAAGCAGTAATATAATGGTTTGTGAAGTTGAATGATGCAAGAAAATGGGCAAGCTTAAAGATTTTAGTTATTTTCACAAGGCTTAAATATTAATGGCTACACAACTGGATCAGAGCATCTTCAAAATCGCATAACTTATGTGGCGTTCCCAGTAAGCGTTTGAATCACCCAGGGGCCTATGGGAACTCGGGTCTCTGGGCCCTGCTGTGGTTGGAATGTCACTGGTGGTCTGCCCAGACCGGTGGCCGGGGTGGTCAACTTAAAAGATTTGGGGAATGGTAATAAAGACTTTCAAAGTTTGTCATGATGCCACCTGTGTTTTCTAGTGATTGCACCAGCGCTACTTTGGGCCTTCAGGGATGATGTATGGACAGCTAGGTGTTGAAGCTCCCCACAGGCGGAGCTGAATCCCCGGGGCTCTGGTAGTAGCTGATTAGGGATGAAAGCAGGGAATTGGCCTTGCTGGCAGGAAGTTGGAATAGTCTCTATAGACAGCAGGGTCAGGGGTAGAGGAATGGACACACACACCGGAGATTGTTTTTTTACCTCTTACTGATGGAATTGCAGGTAAAATTCCAGTACACTGCCAGGTGTTCAGGCATCACTTCTGTATCTCCACAGTGAGTGGGTATAAGGCCTCCTTGTCTCTTTTCCCTTGTGTGAAGTCCCTGCCCTGTATGTAACTTGGCTGGCCTCCTCTGCTCTCCTATCACCTGTGCTGTGTTGGGTAACCCTCGTTGGACTGCCGCTATATAGTCTCTTGCGGTACCTGGCTCCCTTGTTGGTGGCTGCACAGATGACTGAAGTCTGCACAGAAAACCGGTATTCTCTGCTGGGCTGGGTGCTCTCCTGCAGACTCGGACTCCGGTGTCTGCGGTGCTTTCTGGAGTGAACCAAGACAGCTCCTCGGTCCCCAGGCTGCTACTTTTCTGTTGTTTCTATGTCTCGCCTTCGACCCCACTCTTGGGTCCCTGCAATGGCTAGACTGATGGCTGTTCAGTTGTCTCTGGCTCGGGCCTAGCGCGACTCCGACCACCAGGACGTCTTCACTGTTCTCCTAGCGACTGCACACTCTTTCTAACTCCGCCCCAGCACTAGTATTTATAGGGGATCTTGCCTAAGAACAGCAAGTTGAGCTCCCCCTACTGGGTTGGGGTTGAAGGTGTTGTTTGAGCTTGTGTACCCACTGTGGAAACCCATCCATGCTGTAGGTGAGTTTGTGGTTACCTGTGTGAGCAGGGCATCACATTCCCCCTAGGTAATGTCAGTACTCCTGGACTGAGAAACATTTTTGGTTAACAGTGAAATAACATTTTTCAACAACAACAATGACTGGTAATGACTCACCGTAGCTGGATGCTCACGTCTCAGGCGATGCAGCACTTGTCACGGTTCCGCGCCTGAGGCTGTGGGGCCCGGTAGTCAGATCAAAAGGGAATAAACGGATGGGGATGTTTCTTATGTTGTCGTGACGCCACCTGTGGGATCCCGGTGATTGCACCGGCGCTGCTTGGGCCTCCGGGGGATGTGCGGCAGCTAGATGGGATGCTCCCCACAGGATGAGCGGGAGTCCCCGGGGCCAGGGGCTGCGCTTGATGGAATACGGCAGCTCTGCTGTTTGTTGAATACAAGGTAATTAACAGTTCTAAAGAAAGGCACGGACACCAGATTCCTCTGTAACGGGTCTTTACTGTAACCGTTGGTGTGGTACAGGGTATACAGTCATGGGTAATGGACCTGGTGGTCCCAGCACTGACTGGTGTTAGTTCAGAGCTCCAAGGTGTTCCTCTTTTGTCTAACCTTCCTATCTTGTTGGCCGGTGTCGCCTTGGAGTGCCAGTTCAGGGTACGAGGGAGACTTCTATTTGGAATCCTAAGCTGGGTCGACACAGCTGGTCTTGTATCCCGTTGGTGAGTCCCTGCTGGCAAGACAACCTGGTTGCGGCAGTAGTGAGGTGCTTCTCAGAAGCGGCTCCTTCACTCTGGTTTGCTGAGCGGCGGTGGACGTCTGCTCGCCTCGGAACCAGTGATCCGGTAGTTTTGGGCACGGGTATGTTTAAGCCTGTTTGATAACTGCCTTTGGTCCGGTCTCAGTCACTGCTTAATGGTGCCAGCCGGTAAGTGGTTTTCAGGGCTGCACAGCACTGTGCAGGTCCCCGATGCCACTTCTAGGTTACTCCAACTTCTTCTCCTACATTACCAACTTCCCCCACACACACACTACTCCTTTCACTCCTCCCACCAGGACCTGATTGGCCCTCTACCTCTAGTGTGTTGTGCGGTGTATGGAGCTCTGTGTTTAACCATGTGATCACTGAGACGGAAGAGATTACATCTTCTGTCAGGGATGCAATACCTTCCTGTGACGCACTCGTTGCGGGGAGCCACAGTAACATATGTACAGAGTCTCAAAATTTACAAAAAACACTGAAAAATGGTAAAACAGGTGCAGTTCATATGGCGCTAGTCCATTCACTGAAAAGTAAGTTTTTGTCACGACCAGTCCTGTGACTATGGTCCTGTTAAATTGAAAAAAACAGGGTAAAGCCCAGGGAAAATGTCTTTGAAAAGTCTTTACAGTATAGTCTCTGTAAGCTCTGGGTAAAAAGGGGTTCAAAGTCTTTCAAAAAGTTCAATCTAGTTCAACAAAGTCCTTAATACACACATTTTAAACAAACATTTTCCCTACGGGTGTCTCAGCTTAGGAGGTCTGGTACCTCCTCTCCACCCCAGGCACTTTCTGTCCCTAACTTAATGTGCATGAGGCAAGGCCCAGTTCCTCCACCCTTCTGTACACTACTATTTACATTTCCATTTTTTTACAAGTGCTGCTATTTACATTTCAACCTGTTATAAGGCTATATTGCACTATATCTGTTGTGCCCAATCTCCATACCAGGACAGGGGTTGACCTTGTGTGCTGCGACTAGATCTATGCACTACTGGTGTGGTTGTCTCAGGTAATGTACTTTGAGAGGTATGTGATGCAGGTAAGTCAGGTAAGTGTCTGCGTGGCCTTAGTCTCACTAAAGGACTAGCAGGTGCACCGATTGTAGGATCCTCTGGCTCTCTAACAACAGATGTTTCTTCCGGGATTTCCGAAGTGGAGTCTTGAACTCTTAGTTCTTCTCGGGGTTGATAGAAATGGATTACTGGGACAATCACTGCCCCTTCATGTTGAGGCCAATCTTCAGGGAAGTCTCCAAGTATTGTAGGAATTACTTTTTCTTTTGGTTCTTTGCATTGAGTGAGAGGTTCATAGGGCTCTTATGCTTCCTCTTCTCGGGGTTCTTCGGTTTTCAATGCTTCAGGGCAATTCTTTAAGTGGTCTCTTGATACTGTTTGGTTTGCTTTTCCCCCATCTTTACTGATTAAGCAGATTTTGGGGTTGTCAAAGTTGGAGTGTAATACAGTATATGGTTCATGTTCCCACTGGTCATCAAGTTTGTGTCTTCTTTTTCTCTTAAGAACAATGCTTCTGGGTAGTATAGGTTCTGCTTGTGCACTTTTGTTGAAGTCTCTTTCGTGTCTAAAGGGCCTGTCACACGTGTCAATGTTGCCCGCGATATCGCTCATGCGTCACATATTATTCGTCGCCTGAGCGATGTGGAATTATCGCAGGTAAGATGTCACACGCGTCAATATGACCCAGTGATGCGGTGATGTCGCCATCTTGTGAGCGATTTTATTTAGTCGCTTGTACGGTGTCAAAATAGAAAATACGTGGCTGAGTTTAGTGTCACACGCAGCGATGCACAAGGTCTACTGAGCGATGAGCGACAGGTTTTACATCTGACAGTGAAACCTGCGATCGGCGATCAGCGACATATCGCTGGTTGCATCGCTTGGTCAGACGCTTCAATGTCGCTCCTACGTCACTTTTACGTCACTTAAGCGACTGAAAATCCGTGGCGCATGAGCGACACTGACAGCGATATCGACGCGTGTGACATACCCTTTACTCTTCGAAGGTTATCTTCAACGCAGGCTTGGACTAATTTGTACTGTTCCAGACGATTGGTGTTCCAGTCAGAATTGTGATTATCTGCGTTTGGTTCGATGACTCCCATTTCCAAGTCTACTATCACAAAGCTCTCACTGATCTCAGGGACACTAAGGGCAGCTGGTTAATGCACTCAAACACAGTGAAATCCATGGTACTTTGCCCCAGGGAATTTGAATATGCAAATTGGAGTCCATGTAGCCTCGTTTAAAAGTCTCAAACACGGAACTAGCCAGATATCCCTCCAGGGAAGGACCTAGCCATGGTGTGAACTCCTTGCAGAGACCACCACAACCACCATATTAAGTGGCCCTTTCAGTCACTATCCCACTCAGTTAAGAGCTTAAGGATATGACAAAGGAATTACCAAAGCCAGGTATCCATCCACAGACAGCTGTTACAGGGGCTTGCCTCTCATAAGTGTGGAGTAGGATTCTGGCTAGGTGGAAGCAATTCCTGGTAGACCAACATCACAAAGCTCTCACTGATCTCAGGGAGACCAGTCGAGGAAAATACTGCAGGCTCAAACACAGTGAAATCAATGGTGCATTGCCCCTGGGAATTTGAATATGCAAATGGTGTCCGTGGAGCCTCGTTTAAGAGTCTCAAACATGTGGTGTTATGGTGGTCTCCGCAAGGAGTCCACCCCAGGGCTAGGTCCTTCCCTGGAGGGATATCTGGCTAGTCCGCTGTTTGAGACTCTTAAGACTCCTTTTCTCTTTCCCCTTGAGTGAAGCCCCTGCCCTTTATGTAACTTGGCTGGCCTCCTCTGCTCCCCTATCACCTGTGCTGTGTTGCGTAACCCTCGTTGGACTGCCGCTATATACTCTCTTGCGGTACCTGGCTCCCTTGTTGGTAGCTGCACAGATGCCCAGGAGACTGAAATCTCCACGGAAAACCGGTATTCTCTGCTGGGCTGTTTGCTCTCCTGTAGACTCAAACTCCGGTGTACAGGGTGCTTTCTGGAGTGAACAAAGATGGATCTTCGGTCCCCAGGCTGCTACTTCTCCATTGTTCCTATGTCTTGCCTTCGACTCCACTCTTGGGTCCCTGCAATGGCTAGACTGATGGTTGTTCAGTTGTCTCTGGCTCGGGCCTAGCGCGGCTCCGACCACCAGGACGTCTTCACAGTTCTCCTAGCGACTGCACACTCCGTCTAGCTCCGTCCCTAGCAACATTATTTATAAGGGATCTTGTCTAAGAACAGCAAGTTGAGCTCCCCCTACTGGGTTGGGGTGGAAGGTGTTGTTTTAGCTTGTGTACCCACTGTGGAAACCAATCCATGCTGTAGGTGAGTCTGTGGTTACCTGAGTGAGCAGGGCGCCACACAACAGTTAGTACCTGCCAAAAATGGTCCAAGGAATGGTAATCACTAATCAGTATGCCAAAGCTGCCAAAGTCAAAGCTCCTCAAAGCTCATTGATTTGAATAGGGAGGAAATTCTTCCCATCTGGACTAAGCAAACAGAATAAGCACAATAGGACAAATTAATGAAAGGTTTAGTGCTGGCTAAAATAGAAAGGTGTGAGAAAAAAATGCGACAAAGAAAACTGCATGAGTAATCCCCTGTTTAAGATGTATTACCATTAGAGATAAGCGAACTATCCCCGAACATGTTTGCCAATTTTAAAATCAACACGAACATGGATAACTCGGGATCGGGAACCAGAAAATTTTGCTAGAAAGTCAGCGATTTCTGCTTTGTTTGGTAATTGAACAGATGAAAAAAAGCATTACTGCATTTGCATTATTACTTTTTTTTCTACCTTATCACTCTCTAGGATAGCAGGTGGGACATGTTTGATGAGGGGAGGGGGTGGGGGAGAGGTCAGAGGAGTGTTCAGGCTCCATTTTTTTCAAGGGACTTACTGTGTGGATGTTCCAGGCCGACTGCCAATTAGGGTGAATGAACCATCCACAATTTGCAGGCACAAGGGCTTATGTCATTGGCTGCCCAAGTCACATGTCCATTGGGATGTAAGAAGCTGATATTGGCCTTACTCTGCATTTTGAGTGTCTTATTGCTTAGGGACAGTGCTGCTGCCACTCTGTGCTGCTTTATGCTGCTTAGTTCTGATCCATCCGTGCTGCACAAAAAGATTGCTAGCTACTCGATCACTTCTTAGATAGAATTGGAGGGTGAGACAGTTCATCTGGACATGGGCATATTTTGCTTAGAGAAAGTGATTATGTTGCCAAAGATGCTTTTGTTGCATAGAAAAAGTGATTGCCAAATCTTTGTGTTTCCTATTGAAAGGTTTTTTTGGTCTCAAACAAGTGATTCCCAAATCTTTGTTTCCTCTAAAAAGATTATTTTTGCTTCAAACAAGTGATTGCCAAATCTTTCTGGTTCCACTAAAGGCTTTTTTTGGCCTCAAACAAGTGATTGCCGAATTTTTGTTTTTCCGAAAAGGCTTTTTTGGTCTCAACCAGGTGACTTCCATATCTTTGTTCCCCTAAAAGGATTCTTTTCACCTCAAGCAAATGATTGTCAATTTGTTGTGGTGTAGCTAAAAGGCTTTTTTTGACCTCAAACAGGTGATTGCCAAATCATTGTGTTTCCTCTAAAAGGCTTTTTTTGGCATCAAAGAACTGATTGCCAAATCTGTTTTCCCTAAAAGGCTTTTTTTGGCCTCAAACAAGTGATTGCCAAACCTGTGTGTTATGTCGAATGAATGGGAATAATTGTTGTGTGTTCTCTGTACTTTGCATTGTATTTGCTGATGCTAGGCAGAAGCCCTGCCTTTGGTAGTTTGTCCCCTCCTTACTCCTGTAGTCTGTGAAGTTAACCTTGCTCCTCCCTTCTTCCCCATAATAATTCTGCTGTAGCCATCTTTGGATCCACATGTTGTATTGTTCTTACTTGGATCACTCCTTATACCTACTACATTATACATGAATACAATATTGCAGCAAAATTCATCTTCATTTCTCCAGGACTCTCATTACAAGTCAGTGTGGTCGAGTTGGAACTATCTGACGATGTGTGCATGTGAGTACAACAGTCAATATGAAATATCAGGGAAACTGATACTTCAGGCACTAGTTGCTTGCACTGCATGAAGAATCAGAATAGTAGAAAGAGTGGCTTGCCAACAAGAACAGTATACAGTTTATAATCCAGAGAAAGGAACATCTTTCCAACTAATTGTAAACCACAGCAGTTTGCACAGAATCTGCAGACTTTCTGTCTATGCACCTCCTCCATCAACAAGCAGCATTATATGTGAGAATTCATCTCTGAAGCTAGTGTCGAGCCCCAGGCTTTAGGGTACTTGGGTATCAGACTCCAGCGGTAGCGATGCTGTGTCTCGGGGAGTGGTGGCCGCGCCTGATCCCATGTCCTGGGTGACACTTCAAATAAGCATTTATTTACAGGGGAATTCTATATACAGTTCTCGTGACGCCACCTGTAGTTTCTGGTGATGGGTCACCAGCACCGCCACAGTCTGCCAGAGGTAGTTGGTAATGCGGCTAGGATGGCTAAGCCCCCTACAGGTAGGGCTGTTCCTCCGGGGCAGTGTTCCTGTAAAGGGAACAGGTTGATGCAAGAAAACACAGGCAGAAGCAAAGTCACTTTCTCTCAGGTACTTTACTGTTAACTTGTAGCAGCATCAGTCACAGTTCACAGTTCAGCATTCAGATGTTACAAGAACAGGTAGCTTAACGGGTGGCTGCAAGTGGATCCCAGGTGGTATGGTGGAACCCTTGGTGTACCTTTGTTAACTAACCCATGTCAGTTCTTCCCCGCTTAGGATTGATCTATACCCAGTAGCTCCGTGTAGGTAGTACCGGGAGTCCCCTTCCTCGTTAGTGAGGAAGCAGGCAGACCGCTACGATGGCAGGGTGCTGCGGCTGATGAACAAGCCACAGCAGCCGGTTGCCGACTGCAAAGCTGGACTTTGGCCGGATCCTCGGGCCAGGTTTTCCCTTGGTGGACTGGAGTATCCCCTGGAGCATGGTCGCTCCACTCTGAGGATCTCCCGTTCTCTCTAGGGCCCGGACTTCTCTCGTCGGGCGCCCTCTTTCAGGACCTCCTCAAGGTCCCTTCTCCCCTCTGGTTCAGCTTGAAACTGCCCCGGTTTGACCTTCCGCCTCGTTCCATTAAGTTCAATCTTCCTAAAACATTTCCTCTTCCTCCATTCTCCTCCAACTCTCGGTCAAAGACCTCCTTAATCCCCTAGAGGTGAATTTATCCACTCCCGGGTAACCTCCCACCCTAAACTAATGTGGGAGTGCTGGGAATGGGTCCCACTCACCATCCTAGGGTCCACCTGCAGCTGGAGTATTTACACCTCTTTTACCGGTGCAATACCCCTCTGTGACGCCTGCATTTGCGGGGCGCCACACTAGTAGCAGAACAGCCTCCACCTTTGCATTCTTGTGTACCAAGACAGAAGCTGGTAGGATTTCTGAATCTTTGCCTGACTTACAAGAGCAATAGATAGACACAGACCCTCACACAGCCTTTAGTGAAAAATCCAAATGCTTGACTAAAACTACATGATAGGTCAATCTAGAGACCACAAAATGTGAAATGATTTCCAATGTATTTTCCTTATGGCAAATGGTGCTTAATCAAATGACTGTCTTATCTGTGTCTGGCTCTCATGTGTTACTACCAGACGGAGCCTTGGAACAACTGTGTTCAGCACACCAGTCTTTCAAGGACACTTGTAATGATGGATGCCCTGGTAGCAAGAGTAGCAACCAGAATATGAGGAGTCAGAATACTTTGTATTTCCCCTAAAAGGCTTTTTTTTTTGGCCTCAAACAAGTGAATACCAAATCTGTGTGCATTAAACATGAGTGAGAAATTCAGGGGTTGTGGTGGAAAGAGGAATAGGTGTGGTGTAAAGGTACCTTTACACGCCGCCACTGTGCCTAGCAACAGGTATCCACCGCACGTGCACGCGCACGTTTTTAACGGTGGATACTGATCGCTAATGCCGCATATAGAAGCCACCATTGCGTTGTCCACTGAAGGTATCTGTGTTCCACGGAAGTACCGACAGCTCCTGCGGCTCACTTCCTGTTGAATACATTCCCTGGTTTACACGCCGCTACCACTAAGGAATATGGGCGTACATCTTTGGCGCCGCAAGTACATAGGCGTGACAGAGTTGTGTATTCCGTGACGCTCGTACGCTGATTAGACAACGCAATAGCATCATGATTGGCCAGCCTGCGCAGGAAGGCTGGCTAATACATGACGCCATTGCAATTGTGTAGTGTGAATGGTCAGCTCTTTAAATATGGCGCCCTGTGCAGGGACAGCCAATGGTAACACAGTAGCCCCCACCAATGATCGCTGATGGGGCATGGTATCCATGATGCTGTGGCACGCCCCTGTGAAATCACTAGGCGACACAACATCCATGCCTGTCCCCTGTTTAGACGCCACTACCATGGCAATTGTGCCTTTCCGTTGCCTTTGGTTTTTGAGCACGGCTCAGCAACAGGTATCTGAGTCAACTGCAGGACACAGGAAGGAATTTCCTCATTTACACGCCGCCATTTCGTAGCAATTTCATGGCAACAGGAATAAATATCCCCAATGCCAGGCAGTTGCTACCTTTCAGTGGTGGCGTGTAAAGGTACCTAAAGAGTGTTACATCTCCCTTACTGGGCACTGAGTGATTCTGGTGGCTGCAGGGCCAGATGAGGAAGGGGCTGTTCCACCAGTTTTAAAATCCCCAAACTTTGCAGGAGAATCCTTTGTATCTACCACTTACTCTACTGCTTCGGCCTCCTCCACCTCTTCTAGTGCTGCGCCTCCCTTAATGTTCCAACAGTCCAGAGGCAATCCCCCTATCTTCATACTGCACTGTCAGGGCTCACCGCCATCAGGCAGTGTGAAATTAAAATGCGTTAGAGATGTCAGTCCCACAGCTGAAGAGTTGTGGACAGCTATGCAGGCCGAGTTTGACCAATGGCTGTCTCCACTCAAACTGGAGCCAAGGAAGGCCGTGTGCGATAACAGTGTAAACCTGGCTGGGGAAAACATATATTTGCTTTGCATGGCTCACGTCCTCAACCTGGTTGTCCAGAATTCCTAAGCCATTATCCTGGTCTGGATGAGCTGCTGCAGAAGGCACAGTCACTCTGATCTCTTCCGCTCTTTGCACACCGCGGTCCACCAACTAGCATCGCTACAGAGGTCTTTTGGACAGCAGGTTAACCAGTTGATATGCGATGTGGCGACACGGTGGAATTGTGCTCTGCACATGTTGCAGCAATGGTGGCAGTGGCTCACCCAGGGCAGGGGGGTTAGCAGGTGGGGTTAGCCGGTATGGCTCCTCTACCCCGTTTCTCTCTTCCTATTCTTTTTGTCTGTGCTCCTCACTCTGGGATCCTCACACTGACTAAGGCCCTTCCCGTTGCTGTGGTAACGACTCCGCTTGGTCTCTGAGGAGAGCTTAACGCCGCTCTCTCTATCTCCCAGGACCTCTTCACAGTGCTGCTCCGCACTGCACAGACTGTCTAGCTCTGCCCCCTGCACCTGTATTTATAGGGAACCTCAACAGACGTCAGAAGCTAACCTGACATCAGTGGTTAGAGCACCCCCTACAGGCCTGGGATGGAAGATGTTGTGTGTGAAGTATGCCAGATGTGGAAATTCCTCCATGCATCAGGTGGTCCTGTACTACAGGACACCACAGCAGTAGCGACAAGCTCTGGCGCAGTATGTCATCAAGTGTAGAGTGAGTCAAATTGACCCGAAGTTGGTGCAAATGACGCTTGCAGAGTGGGCACAGTTGAAAGTCTTCTTCACCCTCCTGCAGAGTTTCGAAATAGCTACTATGATGGTTAGCCAAGATGATGCCGTCATCAGCATCATTTTTCCTGTTGGAGCAGGGGGATGGAGAATCGATACCAATATCTCTAAGGTCCAGACTCTCGTCACACATGCAGATGACATGGGAGGGTGGAGTACAGTGATGGAAGGGGGCTCATGGTACCAGACAAACTGTTAGTGAAGGTGCAGGAACCGAGGAACAAATGGAGGAGGCTAAGGATGAAGAGGTGATGGGCACAGAACAGTAAGGAGATGAAGAAGAAATGATTCCCTTTCTGTTTTACGAGGTCGCGGGAGAACATGGAGGGAGGCAAACTCTATTGTTACCGCCCCCACCAACACAACAAGGACTTGGGCCTCATGGATGCGTCAGACACATGACCGCCTTCTTGCTGCACTGCAACATGATGCCCATATTGTTAGGATTCAAATTAGCGCTGACTACTGGGTTGCCACAAGTTTAGATCCACAGTACAAGAACAAATTTAGTCAGATGCTTCCTGCCCTGGACAGGGACACGTGCATGCTGGAGTGTCAAAAAAGCTTGCAGACGATCTTAGGACTGGTTTTACCCAAGACAGCAGTGAGGGACACAGTATGCATCACAGATCTACACTTACATCCCGGAGTCATCATTTCAAAAACATTAGAAGTAGCAGTTTAAAAGTCAGAAGCAATTTCTAGGAGTTGTTTGACCAATTTTTTCAACCATCCCATCCACCAGCAGAAGTGAGTAGAAGTCTGACACATACTGAATGACTGTAGAAGATGGTGTGGGTGTATCTATAGCTCAATATCTATTCCATCAGGGTGGGGATGGGACCCTTTTGCATTTAGGCTTCAAAAATAGGGGAGTGGCATGAGGTCGCCAGTCACTCCTTGCAGGTTTTGTCATGCCTGTCAGCCAGCATTATCTCAGATCATTTCTTCAGCGCTGATGGTGATGTCCCAACAGATAAGCGCATCCTACTGTCCCCTGAAAGTGTAGACCAGCTAACTTTCATTAAGATGAACAAGTCATGAATCTCCAAGGAATTTTACACCCCAGTCACAGGCTGAGTAAACTAAGCGATGGTATAATTTTCAGTATGCTGCATTTATCTCGTCACTATACAATTTTTATTCTGGTTCAATTGATGTCCTGTTGTAATGTCTGACCCTAATTTTTTGAAATGTAGAGACTCTTATTGGGGTCTCTTTAATGTGTGCTTTCTGAATTTATCACGGCTCTCTGTGCAGGTTCCTGATCAATGATGAAATGTGAAATGCTGGGCCTGACCGTGTCCCAGGCAACCATAGTGCACCATATTAAACATTTTAACTCTGGGGGATAGCTGTTTTGGGAGCTTTTGTGCCACCTTGAAAATGTTTTCTATGCCTTTGGTTTTGCCTCCCATTGAAAACATTGGGGTATGGAGGTTTGGCAAACTGTTCGCTGAACTATTTGGTGAATGTCTGGAAGCTTGGCGAACCGAACCCGAAATTCAAATGGTTTGCTCATATGTAGTCAGTGGACCTGAGAAGTTCCACCAGCTGTCATCTCACTCCCATCACATGCCTGTTTGTTTATAATTTTGTGCAATAAAGTTCCGGTCAAATGGTCATGACCTCTGGAGTACTGCTGTGGCTTCTTCCAATGTGGAGGTGAACCTGCTTGTGAGTTCTGTGGGGTTGTACTAGCATATTATGGCCATTTTATGCATTTCAATTGTTTTTAATTGCTTGTGTGGCCCCCATGTAGTCAGGCGTCATAGAGGGGTATTGCACCCGTAAAAGAGGTGTAATTTCCCCAGCTGCAAGTGGACCCTAGGTTGGTGGGTGGGACCCATTCCCAGCACTCCCACATTAGCTGAGCGGTGGGAGGTTACCCGGGATCGGATATATTCACCTCTAGGGGGATAAAGGAGGTCTTCAGCAGAATGGCCAGCTAGGAGAAAGAGTAGTCTCTCTCTAGTCAGTAAGAGAGGGAGAGGGTCAGAACAGTCGGAGAAGGAGGAAAGTTGGAAAGAGTGTGGAACGAGGCGAAAGGTTTACCCGGACGGTTTCAAGCTGATCCGGAGGAAAGGAGAAGGGGTCTCAAGGGAACCTTAAAGAGGGCGCCTGACAAGCGGAGTCGAGACCCTAGAGAGAAAGGGAGATCCCCAGAGTGGAGCGACCATACTCCAGGGGAATCTCCAGTCCACCACGGGAACACCGGGGCCGAGGATCCGGCCATAGTCCATCTTCGCAGTTGGCAACCGGCTGCTGTGGTCTGTATATTGCTACAGCACCCTGCCAGACAGAGCGGTCTGCCTGCTTCCTCACCACGAGGGAGAGGACCCCCAATACTACCTACACGGAGCCATTGGGTATGGGTCCATCCTAGGTGGGGAAGAAAGGACACGGGTTCGTCAACTAAGGTACACCACGGGTTCCACCATACCACCTGGGATCCACTTGCAGCCACCCATAGAACTACCCGTTATTGTAACATCTGATGCTGGACTGTGAACTTTGTATGGTGCTGCTACAAGTTTACAGTAAAGTACCTGGGATAAAGTGACTTTGCCAGTGTGTGAGTTTCTACATCTATCTGTTCCCTTGCAGGAACGCTGCCCCAGAGGAATATCTCCACCTGTAGAGAGCTTTGCCAACTCAGCCGCACTACCATCCACCTCCTGTGGACTGTGGCGCCGCTGGTGACCCATCACCAGGTACTACAGGTGGCATCACATGACAAACTCTTATCCCCTGTAAATATTCCCCTTTTTGAAGTGTCACCCAGGCTACGGGCTCAGGCATTGCCACCCGTGACACCCCAAGCATTCCACCCGAGCCTGATACCTGAGTACTCCAGGGCCTGGGGCTCGACACTTGCTGTGTTTTTTATAAAATTTGTATAACTTATTCATATATTTTTGGTGATCCTATTTATTCCTACACGCCTGCTGCTTCTCTTTTTGTTACCCAGTGTTAATGTTACTGATGGGTGTTTGCTGCCCTATTCCCACACTGATTCATTTTCATGTTGATATCTGGAGTGCATGTACATGGTTTATCTGAGGAGAAAATGCTACAAAAAGCATTATGGAAAGACAGTGTGACGCTCTTGAAAATGCTCTGCTGGTAAACCTTAGGGTAATTTTATTCCCTTTATGACATTTGACGTAAGTTTACGTCATGGTTAGGAAGGGGTTTCCGCAGAATCGCATAAACTTGCATCATGCGGGCACAGAAGCTGAGCCTGCATAATTTATAGCCAAGCTGTCAAGGCCAGGCATGGTGCCCACACCGCCCAGACTGTTAAACGCCTTAAACATCATGATCAATAGTAATCAGGTTGGGAGAAGGAAAATGCATCCTCCACCACCTAATGGAGACCCCTGTGACATTATCACAGATGCCTGATCATTGTAATAGCAAATAATGACCTCCGGACCTCGCAGCTATGGTGGGCTGTTAGACCATGCCAATTGCATGGTCTGGTCTAAGAGGCGTTCTGTCACTGTAACACTGATAGGTGTAATGTATTGCAATGTATTTGCATTTCAATGCATTATAACAGAACAATAAAAGTTAAAGTTCCATATAGGTACTGTGTAAGAAAGTGAACAAAAAACATATCTTTATGAAAAAGAGCCTAGCAAAAAACCTGATCTATAAAGCACACTATTTAACCCTTTCAGTGAACACTGTAAAACAATAAATAAAAAAAGTGTAAAAAAAACTATGATTTATCATAATGCCTCTCAAAAAAAGTGGAATAAAACATGATGATCAAATAGTCGCATGTAAATATATATGGTATAGAAAAACTCACCAAAAAACTGCCAGGTAAATATCCATTTCATTCAGCAGCAGATTGTCAGCACCCCTGGAAGGCAAACCAGGTGTCATTATACCGTTGCATAATAAAAAATATATAAATGTGGTATCACTGTAATAGTACTGACCTAAATAAGTAACACTATCTTATCACTTTTACCACACAGTGAAGGGTGTAAAAAAAAAACTAAATACAGTTTCTGAATTACGGTTTCATGTTCATTCTGTCTCAAAAATCAGAACAGAAAACAATCAAAAATGTATATCAGTTTATTGGTACCAACAAGAATGTCAGCTTATCCTAAATTCATCGTACAAAGAAGAAGCCTCAACTGACTCTGTTGTCAGAAATATAGAAAAATTATACGTCTTAAAATAAAGTGATGCAAAAACTTTTTTTGTTAAAAAAAAAGTGTTTTATTGTGTGATAATAGCCAAACATAAAAAACTGATCTGATGATTGCACTGACTTTTAGAATAAAGCCACCTAATCACTTATACTGCAAGGCAAATGGCATAAAATATAAAAGCAATTGTTGAACTGCTGTTGATTCATTCATTGTTCCTCCCAAAGATAGTAGTAAGGCTTGACTCTTATTTATCTTGCACTTTATGCTGAGCAATTACATCTGGGTTTCCATATACATCTCTAAAATACATGATTCAGGTGATCCAGATCGAAGATTCACTATAAAGAGGCAGATGGAGTCACCTTGGACTCAGTCTGTCCTATGATTTGTCGGTGTCATTCTTTTCAGTAGTGCATAAGGGTGTGGTCAGCCACAGTTTTGTGCACTTCTGAAAAGAACACTGCTGACCAGAGGCTAGACAGGGTCCAGAATAACTCTACTGCACAATTCAAATAGTGACCCCTCCATTCCCAGCACTGCCGTGCACCCAAAAAGTAGTTTTCCACAATATATGGGGTATTGGTATACTCCAGAGATATTGCTAAACAAATTATTTGGTCCTTTTTATCTTATTAGCCTTGTGAAAATTACAAATTTAGGGCAAAAGCAACGTGTTTTTTTTGGAAAAATTTGCTTTTTTTAGCTTCACAGCTCAACCTTATAAAATTCTGTGAAGCACCTTTGGATTTAAGGTGCTCACCAAAACTCTAAATAAATTCCTTAAGGGGTGTGGTTTCCAAAATGTGTCATTTATGGGTGGTTTCCACTGTTTGCCTAAATAAATGTCATTCTCAAGTCAGCATAGGGGTTACAATACAATAGACAATTTGCCAAAAAGGCAACTAATACCTCTGCATTGGACTCGTTACTCGGCGAGTAGTAAGGGACTCGCAGGACTCGGTACTCTGCGAGTTTCCCAGCGTTTACTCGCACGAGTCCAATGCAAATCAATTGCAAACGCTGACAAAACTAGGATTGCTATTGTTTGCATTAGACTCGGCTACTGTGCCAGTGATAGCAGGGAAACTCGCAAATAACTGCTGTTACATTGCGAGCCGAGTCCAGCTGTCTTCTCTGTGCAGCTCCAGGGTCCTAGAGCCCGCCTGCTCACAGAGATGATGTAGCAGTGCTGAGATTGTTCTCAGTCTGCTCATTCCCTGTGCATAGACATCTATATCTATGCACAGGGGATGTAGCAGAGAGGACATCGCGTTTTGGACTACGTCGGACGGAAGAGGATTTTTTTAATTAAAGATGGAGTCCCTAATGGCTTTTTTTTTATATTCAAATAAAAAATTTTCTCTGTGTTTTTTTAACCCTTTATTGGAGATTCTTAGTGGCTGGGTCAAACGTGGCCTGACATTAAGAATCTCGGGCTTAATACCAGCTTGTATAACAAAGCTGGTATTAACCCCTTTATTACCCAGCGTGCCACCGCCACCAGGGCCGCTGGAAGAGCGGGGTTCAGCGCCAGAGGATGGCGCTTCAATGAACGCGCCATCTTCTGGGGCGGCTGCGGGCTGCAATTTGCAGCGGGGGGTGCCCAGAAAGCTTGGGCATCCCTGCGCTGCGGATTCCAGCCCCCAGCTGCTTAGCTGTACCTGGCTAGACATAGAAATTGCGCGGAGCCCCACGCATTTTTTTTTTATTATTTCATGAATTTCAGAGTCAGAGTCTCAGAGTCAGAGTCTCAGAGTCAGAGTCTCAGAGTCAGAGTCAGAGTCTCAGAGTCAGAGTCTCAGAGTCAGAGTCTCAGAGTCAGAGTCTCAGAGTCAGAGTCTCAGAGTCTCAGAGTCAGAGTCTCAGAGTCAGAGTCTGAGTCAGAGTCTCAGAGTCAGAGTCAGAGTCTCAGAGTCAGAGTCAGAGTCTCAGAGTCAGAGTCTCAGAGTCTCAGAGTCAGAGTCTCAGAGTCAGAGTCTCAGAGTCTCAGAGTCAGAGTCTCAGAGTCAGAGTCTCAGAGTCAGAGTCTCACCCTCAGAGTCAGAGTCAGAGTCTCAGAGTCAGAGTCTCAGAGTCAGAGTCTCAGAGTCAGAGTCAGAGTCTCAGAGTCAGAGTCAGAGTCTCAGAGTCAGAGTCTCAGATTCAGAGTCTCACCCTCAGAGTCAGAGTCAGAGTCTCAGAGTCAGAGTCTCAGATTCAGAGTCTCACCCTCAGAGCCAGAGTCAGAGTCTCAGAGTCAGAGTCTCAGAGTCAGAGTCTCAGAGTCAGAGTCTCAGAATTTCATGAAATAATTTTAAAAAAATGCGTGGGGCTCCGCGCAATTTCTATGTCTAGCCAGGTACAGCTAAGCAGCTGGGGGCTGGAATCCGCAGCGCAGGGATGCCCAAGCTTTCTGGGCACCCCCCGCTGCAAATTGCAGCCAGCAGCCGCCCCAGAAGATGGCGCGTTCATTGAAGAGCCATCCTCTGGCGCTGAACCCCGCTCTTCCAGCGGCCCTGGTGGCGGTGGCACGCTGGGTAATAAAGAGGTTAGGGCCAGCTTTGTATTATCAGCTGGCCCTAAGCCCGAAACTTATGGCGGTCACGCCAATATTAGACATGACCGCCATGAATTTCTATTAAATTGTTTTAAAAAAAACACAACACAGAGAAAATTTTTTATTAGAAATAAAAAAAAAAGCCATTAGAGACTCCATCTTTAATTAAAAAAAATCCTCTTCCATCCGACGCAGTCCAAAACGTGATGTCCTCTCTGCTCATCCCTGTGCATAGATATAGATGTCTATGCACAGGGAATGAGCAGACTGAGAACAATCTCAGCTCTGCTACATCATCTCTGTGCACAGACATTCATGTCTGTACACAGGGAATGAGCAGACTGAGAACAATCTCAGCTCTGCTACATTAGGCAGCAGGCGGGCTCTAGGACCCTGGAGCTGTGGCAGCCAGCACACTGAGCAGACAGGACTCTTATCTGTGCGAGTTTCCCAGCGATTACAGTTGCAAAGTAAACGAGTCCAATGCAAATAAATGACAAAACTAGGATTGCTTCAGGCTGAAGCTTCCGAGACACGTCTGCGATTTGTAAATCTCACACTACTCGCTATTACTCGCTTCCCCATTCATTAACATTGGACTCGCTAGACTCGCAACGAGTAGCGAGTCCTGTGCTCGGACTCGCTAGAGTCAAGCGATTCCGAGTAATTTAGGATTCGCCCATCACTACTCTAAACTAAAGACTCCTGCTTAAAATATAACTTTTATGAAATCATATTAATGCTAAAGTGCACTGGTTAGACTTTAAAAACACTTTATGCAGATGCAGATATAATTCAAAATAACTATCTCCCCCAAAAGATGTAATTGATTAAGGGACAAATATTTAAGTCAATATATACGGTACATATCAGGCTACCACCAGCTGGTTAGTAGCACTTTTTCTTATGAGGTCACAAAAATCTTAGCTATCTCTGCATCAACATGAATAAAAATCAATCAATGGCCTTTGATTGATTAATTTTGAGCACCAAAAGTAAAATTCTGCTCCTTTACTTATAAGCCCTGCAATACGCCCGAACAGTCCATTTTCACCACATGTGGCTTTTGGTGTACTCTGGAGAAATTGCACAACAAATTGCATGGTCCATTTTCTCCTGTTATCATTGTTAAAATGAAAAATTCGAGGCTTAAGAAACTTTTTTGTAAGATTTATAAAGTAGAGTTCAGCTGTCTTTTTTATTACAATGTTTCATGTTCAGCTTTGCACCTGTACACATTACATGCTAGAGAGTGACGCAGTTTTTCTCTTGTTTAGATTATGTGGCTCCTGTTTGTGCACCTCTCCCCCACTAGCCTTAGGCAGTATTGCTCTCTGTTAGCAGGTTCCTACTCGCCCATTTAAGGGGAGGTTTTTAAATCCAGAGTGAGGCTGGATCTGAAAGTATAGGTTCCCAGTAAGGATACATGCCTCATTGTAGCTACTGGGTGGTTATGGATATGGCCATAATTCTATATCTGTATGTGTGTTTGTTTGTGTCTGTATTTGCATTGGTGTATATCTGTATTTGTGTATATATGTGTATGTGCATGTAGCAGAGCTGTGTGTGTTTGTATGTGCATGTAGCAGAGCTGTGTGTGCATTTGTATGTACATATATTGTACATGTAGCAGATCTAGGTGTGTAGTGTGCATGTAGTGTCCATGTGGCAGAGCTGGGTGTGTATCTGTATGTGCATGTATTGTGCATGCAGCAGAGCTGTGTGTATATGTATGTACATGTATTTGTATACATGAGCAGAGCTGTGTGTGTTTATATGTACATGCATTGTACATGTAGCAAAGCTGGGTATCTAGTGTCCATATAGTAGAGTCATATGTGTATCTATATGTGTAGTGTGCATGTAGCAGAGCTGTGTGTGTCTGTATGTGCATGAATTAGGCATGTACCAGTGATGTGTGTGTATCTGTATGTTCATATAGTAGAGCTGTGTGTGTGCATTAAGTGTAGTGTGGATGTAGCAGAGCTGTGTGTCTACATGTGCGTGTAGCAGAGCCATCTATGACTATGGACATGTATGTCTATGTGTAGTGTGCATGTAGCAGAGCTGCATGCATCCGTATGTGCATGAAGTGGGCATGTACCAGTGCTGTGTGTGTTTTGTCTGTATGTTCATGTAGTAGAGCTGTGTGTGTACTATGTGTAGTGTGCATGTAGCAGACCAGAGACCAGTGTCTCATTTTTATACATATATTTCCTTAGCTATATTGCTTGTCCATTTTCCTGTAGATTCATCATTGCATGGTTTAGTATTCAGAGTGCAGCTGTCTTTTTTGTTACAATGTGTTATGTTCACCTTTGTACCTGCACACATTATATGCTAGGGAGTGCCACAGATTTTCAATAAGAATAAGAGTTCAAAGTTTGAAAATTTTTTTGTCAAATATTAGATTTTTTCACAAATAAACACAAATCATATATTCCAAAATGTACCAGTAACATGAAGGAAAATGTGCCCCAAAAAACAGTCTCACAATCACTGGACTATATTGAAGAGTTAAAGACAGTCTTAGGGCCCCTTTACACGCGGCTACTGGAGGATGGATACAACCAGCTACTTCACGTACACGAGCACGCACAAACGGTTACAGACGGTCAACGCACCATCTTTACACACCGCCACAAGCTACGCTACGCTACGTTACATCTATTTCTGGATACACCGCCGGGTGCCATAAGTCACCTTCTGTAGCTCACCGTACCTCATTTACACACCGCTACAACAAGCTAATATGAGAGGACCTGGTGCAGCAGGGACAGCACATAGGCGTGCCACAATTGTGGATTACGAGACGTCCGTACGCTGATAGGACAGAGCAAGAAACCCATGATTGGCCAGGCATCGCAGGAGGCTATTTAATACATGACGCTCGAGCAATTGTGTAGTGTGACTGGTCAGCTCCTTAAATATGCCGCCCTATGCAGCGACTACCAATCGTAATGCAGGAGCTTCCTCCAATGATCGCTGAAGGGGCACGGTATCCCGGAGCCTGTGTCACGCCCTAGCTGCATAGGGCGGCATATTTAAGGAGCTGACCAGTCACACTACACAATTGCTCGAGCGTCATGTATTAATCAGCCTCCTGCGATGCCTGGCCAATCATGATGCTATTGCTTCGTCCTATCAGCGTACGGACGTCTCGTAATCCACAATTGTGGCACGCCTATGTGCTGTCCCTGCTGCACCAGGTCCGCCCATATTAGCTGGTTGTAGCGGTGTGTAAATGAGGTAAGGTAAGCTACAGATGGCTACTTGAGACACCCGGCGATGTAGCTAGCTATAGATGTAACGTAGCGTAGCGCACCTTGCGTGTAAAGGTGTTGCGTTTACCGTTTGTAACCGTTTGAGCGTGCTCGTGCACGTGAAGTAGCGGGTTGTATCCATCCTGTCGTAGCGGCGTGTAAAGGTACCCTCAGGGTGAAGGGATTAAAAATGTACATAATTTGTAAAAGTTCATATGTATATCACAAAAAATAAAACTAATATTTGTTGTATAAATTATTAAGTAATTATACTTCCATTTAATTTATTCATGTAAGGCTGGCTTCACACCACGGCGCAGTCCGGTTCGGGGCTGTCCGGTGTAAACCAGACAGCCCCGGACCGGTTTTTGGCCCCATAGTATCCTATGGGGCCGGATGGCAGCTCTCTGCCATCCGGTTCCCATCTCTCCAGAGAATTCGGATTATTCTCACCGGACACAAAAACGTTGCTTGCAATGTTTTTGTGTCCGGGGAGAAAAATCTCCCCAAAAACCCGTATCCCGGATTCGCCCGGCTTCTCCCGGATCCTCATGGATCCGGGGCTATCCGGCGCTCCCCAATATGGAAGCCCATGGGGCCGGATTGCCGCGGTCTGGGAGGATCCGGGAACTGGACAACGGCGGCTGAACCTGCAAGCCGCGGTCCTGATTCATCAGCGGTGGCAGCTGTGTCCGGCTGCACACAGGACCGGAGGGCACATTTGGCCCTCCAGTTCTGTGTGCTCATCCGGTCCAGGGCTGTCTGGTTTACACCGGACAGCCCCGGACCGGACTGTGCCGTGGTGTGAAGCCAGCCTTAGCCTGGAAATGTTTGGTGAATACTCAAACGACCTTCAATTTAGCTTGTATAATTAAAAATCAGTAGAATAATGCACATTTACTATATGTGAGAATGATATGCACTGCCTCATTGAATACCATTGGTCTTAGTGCAATCGTTTTTTTACGATTAATATGCTCATGTGAGTGAGCCCTAATAGTGAGACTTGGGAACCTATCGAATATTATTAATATTTTCTTAATGTCTCGTTTAGCATTTAACATACTACATTCCTTCCATCACATATATAGTCTATGCCTTGACATACATAATTATATCCTGCAGATGTCACTGTTTCTAAAGGGATTCTATGACTGCTGCGCTGGTTGCCCTTTATATTCTTAGCTCCTAGGTTAGTAATCTTTATTATAGGTATTTGGTGTTCGATACTTGTCTCATTTCATCAAGCCATGCACTTAAAAGATGTATCACAAAAGTGAAGTAATTGAAGTGTTTGTCTCAAGATCCTAACAATGGACGAACTCAGATGTCAGGGATTTTTCACATATGTAAAAAAAAATGGTCCAAGTGTCATCAATGTTTTGGGTCCAATGAAAAACAGATACCGTATATACTCGAGTATAAGGCTACTTTCACATAACGATTTTTCTAAATCCGATGCTGTCCGATGAAAATCGGACAGCATCGGATCCAAACTGATCTCTGCAATCGGATGCCAAATAGGCATCCCAATCCTACTTTTTGCAGGATCAGTTTGGGCTGTCACGTAGCTCCCCCTCCTCTCTCCCTCCTGTCATGCTGTCTCCCTGCTGTCCCCCTGCTGCCCCCCTGTTTTGCCCTAGTGTCCCCCTACTCTCTCCCTACTGTCCCCTGCTGTCCCCTCTCATGTCCCCTCTCATGTCCCCCCTCATGGCCCCCCTCATGTCCCCTCTCATGTCACCCCTCATGTCCCCTCAACATAACAAATCTTTATTCTCACCTTCCAGCGCTCCCTCGGCGTCTCCATCAGCCTCCTATCGGGTATGCAGGACCTGTGATGACGTCAGAAGCGTCAGCGGTTACCGCGGTAACCGGTCATGTGACCCGATCAGTTGATCGGGTTCTGACGTCATCACAGGTCCTGTTACCGAGCGGCTGCAGCTGGAGACGCCGAGGGAGCGCTGGAAGGTGAGAATAAAGATTTTTTATTTTAAACACTTGATTTAACTTATATTTAATTTCTGCAATGTATGTATATACATTGCAGAAGTTAAATTAGGCGGCACACAATAGGTTTAGTGTACTGAGCATGTACTGAGCATAGGGCCCCCATGTTAAAGGGATCGGGTCGGATCGGATGTGCACTAAATGCCATCCGATTTGGTCCGATCCGATTTTGTCCGATGTTATTTTCGGTGCAAAAATCGGAGCAGGCTCCGATTTTTGCACCGATAAAAACATCGGACAGAATTGGATCGGACCAAATCGGATGGCATTTAGTGCACATCCGATTCGGTCCGATGCCCATAGGGCTGCATGGGGCCAAATTCGGATCCGATGCTGTCCGACTTTCATCGGACAGCATCGAATTTAGAAAAATCGTAGTGTGAAACCAGCCTAAGCCGAGTTTTTCAGCCCAAAAATTGGGCTGAAAAGTACCCCCCTCGGCTTATTAACGAGTCAATACGGCAGCCCCAGCAGCCCCAGCAGCCTCAGTAATCCAGGGCCCCCCCAGCCTTGCTCCGGTAACCTGTAAAGTAAAATATACTTATCACTGTCCCGCTGCCGTCCGCGCCCGCCGCTGCCGACATAGCGATCCTCCATCTTCATGCGTCTTCTTCTGGTTTCCTCTGTTCGTCGCAGGCAATGACGTCATTGCCGGCGCCGAACACAGGAAGCCGGAAGAAGACGCATGAAGATGGAGGATCGCGGTGTCAGCAGCGGCGGGCGCGGACGGCAGCGGAACAGTGATAAGTATATTTTACTTTACAGGTTACCGGAGCAAGGCTGGGGGGGCCCTGGATTACTGGGGCTGCTGTATACTACCGCTGGGGCTGCTATATACTACCACTGGGGCTGCTGGGGCTGCTATATACTACCACTGGGGCTGCTGGGGCTGCTATATACTACCACTGGGGCTGCTGGGGCTGCTATATACTACCACTGGGGCTGCTGGGGCTGCTGTATACTACCACTGGGGCTGCTGGGGCTGCTATATACTACCACTGGGGCTGCTGGGGCTGCTATATACTATCACTGGGGCTGCTGGGGCTGCTGTATACTACTACTGGGGCTGCTGGGGCTGCTATATACTACCACTGGGGCTGCTGTATACTACTACTGGGGCTGCTGGGGTTGGTATATACTACCACTGGGGCTGCTGTATACTACCACTGGGGAGGCCTGTATACCACTGGGGGGGCCTGTATACCACACTGCTGGGGGCTGTATACCTGTGCTGGGGTCCACCCTTGGCTTATACATGAGTCAATAGGTTTTTCCAGATTTTTGGGGCAAAAGTAGGGGGGTCGGCTTATACACGGGTCGGCTTATACACGCGTATATACGGTAAATCATTATGTTTTTTATATAAACACTAGTGATGAGCGAACACTAAAATGCTTGGGTGGTCGATGCTCGGGTCGAGCATCTCGAGATACTCGGGTACTCGACCCGAGCACCGAGCCCTATGTTATCCTATGGGAGGCCCGAGCATTTTTCTGGCGGCACCCCTGGCAGCCTGGATAAACCATGAAAATGTCACAAAACTATAACAACAGTGCTCAAATTTCTGACTTTCAGGTCACTACAATGTTGAACATTGTTGTCAGACTATTACGCCACTTTTACGGACTATTATGCCAATAAAACGTCCAAAAATGAAACCAAATTGCATTTCCTGGGGAAAATGTTAAGGGCTCATACTCATTTGTGAGACAGTGTTGCTCTATGATAGTTTTTTGGATTGCATGAAAGATTAAAAAAAAAAAAAATGTCTGGCACTCCGATGCCCCTGGGAAGAGACGTGGATGAGGGCCTCTTTAAATAATGTGCCTATTAATAGAAAGTGGGTCTTTTCTGGTATTGCCATAGGCAGGGCTGCCAAAAATTGGGAGGCACTCTGATGCCCCTGGGAAGAGACGTGGAGGAGAGTCTCTTTAATTATTGTTCCCATTACAAAGGAGCAGGTCTCCTATACTTGTAATGCCCATGCACTAAGTAGGGATTAAAATATTTAATCCTGGGGGTATACATGAACCTACTGTCTAACTTTTTAATGGTTAAGGGCATCATAAACAACATGTAAATAAAATATCTTTTCAAGGCATCATGGACCACGGTCGCCCTGATGTTATGGTGGTGGCGGATGAGGAGAAGGAGGAGGAGTACAGCAAATAGCCCAAATCAGGAAGTGTGTACACAGTGGCGTAATGATCGCGGTCGCAGCAGTCGCGGCTAAGACTGGGCCTGGACCTGTAGGGGGGCCCGCGCCTCCAGCAGCCTCCCGCGATCGCAGCCCCGTGTGTTAGAGGAGAGGAGGCAACGAGAGGGAAGCTTACTGCTTCCTGCTGCTGATCCCGCCCCTCATCTCCTTTGCTGCCGGCTCCCAGTCCTGTACGCTTCACCAGGGATCCTGCGGTAAGGAGCAAACACACCGCCCCCCCAGCTCCTTACCCGTATCAGGCCATTAGCACCC
Organism: Allobates femoralis; assembly: GCA_033576535.1. Lineage (NCBI taxonomy): Eukaryota > Metazoa > Chordata > Amphibia > Anura > Aromobatidae > Allobates > Allobates femoralis. The sequence continues at coordinate 115,893,850 of JARQOC010000005.1, forward strand.
CCCTCCCCGCTCCTCACGCTCCTCACACTCCTCATGTTCCTCACCCGCTGGGGGGCCCTGGTGTACATGTGTGGCGCCCTGCTCACACAGGTAGCCACAGACTTCTCTAATGCACAGCTGGGTTTCCACAGCAGGTACCTACTACATACAACACCTTCCACCCTGGAACAGTAGGGGGAGCCCCACTTGATGCCCTTAGGCAAGATCCCCTATAAATACTGCTGCTGGGAGAGGAATTAGTCAGAGTGTGCAGACGCTAGGAGACCTGCGAAGACATCCTGGTGGTCGGTGACGCAATTAGGCCCGAACCAGTGACCCGGAGTGGCCCTTCTACATCCCGCAAACCTAAGTGGGACTGAAGGCAAGGAGCAGTCAGCCAAGAGGGAGTGAAGGACTTGAGGAAGTCCACCCAAAACAAACCACCGGATATTGGGGATCCGCACCTGTGGGATACTATAGGACCACAGAAAACCCCGTCACACTGTGGAGGCTTCGGCCCAATAATGCTGATGTCACTCCCATACATCCCAGGGGCCAAGTGGTTGTCCCAGTATGACGGACACCCTGATACATTGGATGAGTTTAAGAGAAAAATCAACAGCGTCCTAGATATGTAAGCGATGACCGGCCAACAACGCACTGCTGTGGTACTCGGACAGTTAACTGGAGCAGCAGAGAAAGAAAGTGTGCCTTGGTCTGCTGCGGACCGCAAATCCGCCTCTGCTATATTTAATACACTGAGAGCTACCTTCGAGGTGTACAATGAGGCCGATATACGCATGTGCTTCCATCACTGCTACCAGAGGCCAGGGGATGACATAAGAGCTTATGCCTGGCGTCTGGAAGAAGCACTGCGTGCCCTTATACATGTCAGCCCCACCAGTGCCCCCGACAAAAATAAGCTCCTTATTGAATAATTCACTCGGGGACTGCTATCCCCGAGGACAGTAAGACTGTACGTTGGTGGTCATTGAGCAATCCTGAAGCTGACTTTAACACCCTGAAGGAAATGGCTATCAAAAGGTTAAAGCCGGTAGAGACCCACAAAGCTGCTATTAAACGGTGGTGCAGTGGTGAGGTACAGGCTACTCCAAAACCATTACCCGTGTCTGCAGCCACGCACTATATCCTTTATAAGAAGTATTGGGCTGATGCAGAACTGAAAAAGCCTGAAATAGACCTTACCCCTAATGCATCTAATGGTGAACCACTCACTGTGATGGGGGTTAGAGAGGTGCCCATAAAGGTGAGGAGGGTGGAATTGCAGAACCAAGGGGTCCTTGTAGTAGCAGAAGCCAGTAATGCTAATGATCCATATATCATACTAGGTATTAATGTTGTTAGCAATTGCATGGAGGAAGTTTTGTTTTTGCTTCAACAGATTGCAGACACTGCCAGACCTGGTCAAAGGAAGGTCCTCCAGCGTGAGATCAGAGCCATCCTGCACCAACAACAGGTAACAATTACAGGTGCCGAAATTGGTACTGCACCGGTGACAGACCCATTGCCTATTGTGATTCCCCCAATGAGCGAAATGATGATTTGGTGTCCAGCAGCTATAGGTCTGAGAGGGCAGGACTATCAGGCCTTAGTGGAGCCCGTCAGCACAGAGCACAGACCTACACTGTTGACAGCCAGGGGGTAGTGGACGTACACAATGGGAGAGTACCTGTTCGCATCTTAAATTGTGGCAGTGAGGAGGTTAAGTTACCCATGTATACCACCGTTGCTAAATTGTAAACAGTCAGCATCAACGAGATCCAAACAGTGCAACCCGAACCCCACAAAAAGGGGGCAAAACCTGATCAAGCAATCGGGCCACTGGAGGACTGGTGCCAGCAGCTCCATGTCGGAACTGACACCACTCCTGTGTGTGAAAAGCAAGGTGTGTACCGGGTAGTTCAAGAATTCAAACAAGTCTTTAGTAAGCATCCACTTGATTTTGGTAGGATAAAAGGGATACAACATCAAATCGCCACAGGTACACATCCACCAATCAAGGAGCGGTACAGGCCTATTCCACAAAAAGCCAAAGAAATGTTACAGGACATGAAGGACGCATGGGTTACATGAGATAGCTGTAGTCCCTGGGCAGCCCCAATACTCCTATTTAGGAAAAAGGATGGTAGTATGAGAATGTGTGTAGACTATAGGCAAATAAACTGCATAACACACAAAGATGCTTACCCGTTACCTCGCATAGAGGAATCCTTAGCTGCGTTGATGTCTCCCAACAACTTCTCTACCCTAGATCTCACTAGTCGGTATTGGCAGTTGTCAGTAGCCGAGGAAGACAGAGAGAAAACAGGATTCACAACATCCATGGGCCTATGTGATTTCAACAGCATGCCCTTCGGACTATAATGCACCCGGAACCTTCCAGCGATTAATGGAAAGTTGCCTGGGACATAAGAACTTTGAGACGGTACTGCTCTACCTGGATGACGTGATCGTATACTCCAAGACTTACGAGGAAATGTCACTCATCTAGGAGAGGTGTTTGAAGCTCTGGCCAAATACAGGATTAAGCTAAAACCATCAAAATGCCACCTGTTAAAGCCAAGAGTGCAGTACCTGGGACACATAGTCAGTGCCGAAGGCGTGGCCCCTGATCCAGACAAGGTGACGGCAATCAAAGAGTGGCCAGAACCCAAGGCTATCAAGGAAGTACGTCAATTCCTGGGTTTGGTTGGCTACTATCGATGGTTCATCAAGGAGTACACCAAGAAGGCTGCTCCCCTGTAAGACCTCGTAGTAGGCCAACCCACGAAGGGCAAGTCTAAGGATTCTCCGTGGAAATGGGGTAAGGAACAAGAAGAAGCGTTCCGGGTGATGAAAGAAGCCCTGACAGGAGAAGAGATCCTTGCTTACCCAGACTACAACAAGCTATTCCTGCTGTACACAGATGCCACCAATGTGGGACTCGGAGCTGTCCTTTCCCAAAAGCAAGACGGCAAAGAGAGGGTAATCACCTACGCCAGCCGGAAGCTGCGCCCCACAGAGAGGAACCCAGGGAACTACAGTTCCTTCAAGCTGGAATTCCTGGCCTTATTCTGAGTCGTTACAGACAGGTTCAAACTCTCCAACTACCAATTTACCATCAAGTACCGGGTTGTGCACCAGAATGGAAACGCGGATGCTTTATCCAGGATGCCTCACTTATCAGAAGAGGGTGTAGATGAAGATGAGCTGGAAGAAGTACAGTTACCTGCCTTCCATCATGTAAGAGTAACCCAATACCAGCAGACCCGTCAAGACCCCTCTACAAGGACAGTAAACCCGTTGCCCCACTTCGGCTGGAGGGAGGCGCAAGACCATGACCCGGCTGTCAGTCTAATCAAACAACTGATAACCCAAGAGTCAGCGAAGCAGCCTGCAAACACCCCGTCTGAAGCCAAACATCTGTGGAACGAGCGGAATTAACTGTTCCTATACCAGGATAAGTTATGTTGGCGGTGCATCAATCCACGAACTCACGAGATGGCTTGGCAAATCATCGTGCCAAAATCAGAAATCCCCATGGTCCTGAATGCCTATCACAATCAGACTGGTCACTTTTGATGGAAGAAACTTGAGATGCTACTGAAGGATAGGTTCTTTTGGGTCGGCATTGGGTCATTCATAGAAAGATGGTGTAAGAATTGTAAATCCAGCAGCCTGAGAAGAAAGGACTTACAGAGCCAGAAAGCCCAGCTTCATCCCATTGTAACTAAGCAGCCTCTAGAAATCGTAGTCTTGGACCATGTAAAACTGACTCCAAGTAGATCTGGCTTTACTTACGCGTTGACCATGGTAGACCATTACTCGAGATTCTTAATGGTTGCCCCTGTAAAAGACTTAACAGCTGCAACATCTGCTAAAACCTTCCAAAATGTCTTCTACAGACCATTGGGATATCCAGAACATGTCTTAACTAGGGATGAGCTAGTATGCTTGTCACTACTCGGTACTCGCACGAATATCTTGGTACTCGGGGTACTCGGCAAGTACCGAGTAATCTCGCAATACTCTTTCTATGCTCGAGGTCCACCTCCCTGCATGTTGGCGCTCTTTACAGAGCCAGCCCGCATGCAGGGATTGGCTGACAGACACTGTAATGCCACAGCCATGTTGGTTCTGACATTACGGTGATTGGCTAGCCGCACAGCGTCATCGCATCTTTATAAGACCTGACCGCGCTGTGCTCGTCACTCTGCTCCACAGACAGTCAGTGTAGGGAGAAATGTGAAGTAGAAAACACCGGTGCTTGTCTTCTTGAAATTCTCCTTATTATTTGAAAATTATAAAATCATTCAGCATGCTAGCTGGGCGCTAGACACGTTTCGGAAGAACTTCCTTAATCATTAGTGTTTTGCTGATGATTAAGGAAGTTGTTCTTCCGAAAACCGTCTAGCGCCCAGCTAGCATGCTGAATGATTTTATAATTTTCAAATAATAAGGAGAATTTCAAGAAGACAAGCACCGATGTTTTCTACTTCACATTGCTTCCAGGGCAGTTACCAAAGCTGCCACACCAGGTGCGGGAATCCAGGAGGTTAATGGGCGGTGGAGCGGCCTTCTCCCTTTCCATTTGAATGATCAGTGTAGGGAGAGCTGCTGCTGATTGAGGGACAGATTTGTGGCCTTTCAGCTAGTGTAGGCGCAGGGCTGCCAGTCTAATTACCACAACAGTCCTTCTGAGGACTAATAGAGCTGTATACAGGCAGGCAGGGAGGCAGGGTATATAGCAAACTTCGTTGTGCCAGTATACCAGCCTGCATCACATCTGGGGCTGGTGTACAGGCTCATCCATCCCAAAACAGTGCTTTTAGGGATTAATTTAGCTCTCTATAGGCAGGAGTAGGTTGTAGCGTAAATTAGGATATGCCAAAAGACTCTGTATTCTTGTCAGCGTTTGTGTCTGAACAGTCCACCTGCAGGGCCTTAATCTCTAATCTCAGTGTCCAGCTAAAAAACAAATCTTGTCTGCATTGCATTCATTTAGCATCTTAGTGCAGCTGGAGTAGGTTTTAGTGTAAATTAGAATATGCCAAAAGACTCGCTATTCTCGTCAGTATTTGTGTCTGACCAGTCCACCTGCAGAGCCTTAATCTCTAATCTCAATGTCCAGCTAAAAACCTAATCTTGTCTGCATTCATTTAGCATTTTAGTGCAGCTGGAGTAGGTTTTAGCGTAAATTAGGATACGTCAAAAGACTCGTTATTCTCGTCAGCGTTTGTGTCTGACCAGTCCACCTGCAGGGCCTTAATCTCTAATCTCAGTGTCCAGCTAAAAACCTAATCTTGTCTGCATTCATTTAGCATCTTAGTGCAGCTACAGTAGGTTTTAGCGTAAATTAGGATACGCCAAAAGACTCGGTATTCTCGTCAGCATTTGTGTCTGATCAGTCCACCTACAGGGCCTTAATCTCTAATCTCAGTGTCCAGCTAAAAACCAACTCTTGTCTGCATTCATTTAACATTTGTGTGCGCCAGGAGTGGGTTGTAGCATAAATTAGGATATGCCAAAAGACTCGGTATTCTCGTCAGCGTTTGTGTCTGACCAGTCCACCTGCAGGGCCTTAATCTCTAATCTCAGTGTCCAGCTAAAAACCAACTCTTGTATGCATTCATTTAGCATCTTAGTGCAGCTGGAGTAGGTTTTAGCGTAAATTAGGATACGCCAAAAGACTCGCTATTCTCGTCAGCGTTTGTGTCTGACCAGTCCACCGGCAGGGCGTTAATCTCTAATCTCAGTGTCCAGCTAAAAACCTAATCTTGTCTGCATTCATTTAGCATCTTAGTGCAGCTGGAGTAGGTTTTAGCGTAAATTAGGATAAGTCAAAAGACTCGGTATTCTCGTCAGCGTTTGTGTCTGACCAGTCCACCTGCAGGGCCTTAATCTCTAATCTCAGTGTCCAGCTAAAAACCAACTCTTGTATGCATTCATTTAGCATCTTAGTGCAGCTGGATTAGGTTTTAGCGTAAATTAGAATACGCCAAAAGACTCGGTGTTCTCGTGAGCGTTTGTGTCTGACCAGTCCACCTGCAGGGCCTTAATCTCTAATCTCAGTGTCCAGCTAAAAAACAACTCATGTCTGCATTCATTTAGCATTTTAGTGCAGCTGGAGTAGATTTTAGCATAAATTAGGATAAACCAAAAGACTCGGTATTCTCGTCAGCGCTTGTGTCTGACCAGACCACCTACAGGACCTTGATCTCTAATCTCAGTGTCCAGCTAAAAACCAACTTTGTCTGCATTCATTTACCATTTGTGTGCACCAGTAGTGGGTTTTAGCGTAAATTAGGATACACCAAAAGACTCGGTATTCTCATCAGAATTTGTGTCTGACCAGTGTCCAGCTAAAAACCAACTCTTGTCTGCATTCATTTAGCATCTTAGTGCAGCTGGAGTAGATTTTAGCATAAATTAGGATACGTCAAAAGACTTGGTATTCTCGTCAGCGTTTGTGTCTGACCAGTCCACCTGCAGGGCCTTAATCTCTAATCTCAGTGTCCAGCAAAAAAAACAACTATTGTCTGTATTCATTTAGCATCTTAGTGCCGCAGGAGTGGCTTGTAGCTCCAAGTAGTATACGCCAAAACACGGTATACGTGTCAACTGCCGGGATTAAACCGCTGTAATCTGTAATCTCAGTGTGCAGCTAAAAACCATCTTTTGGACGCCTTCATTTAGCTGTATACAGGCAGCAGAACATTGAAAATGCGCAAGGCTGGTGGCAAGGGACAAGGAACTGGACGTGATTATGGTGCAGGCAGAGGCCGAGGCCGTGTGCAAGCTCGAATTGCGCCACGACAAACGCCCACATCATCTCGCTCGGCTTTCCTGTCGCAATTTCTAGGAGACCACAGCAGTACACCACTATTAAACCAAGACCAGTGTCAACAGGTTGTTAGTTGGATAGCGGATAATGCTTCCAGTCAGTTTGGCACCACCACAAATACCCTGTCTTCCACAAGGTAGCCATGACACTGGACCGCACATTCCACATCCTGATTCTCCTTCCTCCCTCCATTCCGAGTGCCCGTCCCCGGACATAACTGATCCCACACTTGGACACTCTGAAGAGCTGTTCACTTATCCATTCGTAGATTCTGGCCTCTCGCCAGCTCCACTTGAAGTGGGTCATGATGATATCGCATGTACCGATGCCCAAATATTTGAGCAGCCACGGTCTCATGAAGGCAACAGTGGGAACGTGTCTCAGCAAGAGGTGGACGATGATGAGACACAATTGCCAGAAAGTCAGGAGGAGGACCAGGGTGCGGAAGTGGAAAACGACGTGGTGGATGATCCAGTAACTGACCCAACCTGGCAGGAGGACATGCAGAGCGAGGACAGCAGTGCACAGGGGGAGTTAGGCGTAGCATCACAACAGGCCGGAAGAAGCAGGGTGGTGTCCGCAGGCAGAAGGCAGGCAACCGTTCCCCGGAACAACAACACGACAGAAGTTGCCAGTACAACTGTTACGTCTTCCCGAGTCAGGCTGTTTTTTAAGGTGTCTGCAGATAATTCAAGAAAGGCCATTTGCAACACCTGCCATGCCAGCATCAGCAGGGGTAGCAAAACTAACAGCCTGACCACCACCAGCATGATCAGGCACATGGCAGCAAAGCCTCCGACTTTGTGGGATGTACAGCAGAGTCCAGGAGCAGTATCTGCGGGTGACACCGCTGCGTCTTCCACTGTTGTGCGTGCAAGACAATCCCCTGTCCATACTGCAGGTGAAGATGCCTCCTGTCCTTCACCTGTAGTTGCACAAGCAGAAATAGCACCATCATCAGCTACGTCCTTGTCCCAGTGCAGCGTTCAGTTATCCATACACCAATCTTTGAAACGCAGGCGCAAATACGCTGCCAACACCCCACATGCCACAGTTCTAAATGCACACATTCCGCGACTGCTTGCGCTGGAAATGTTGCCTTTTAGGCTGGTGGAGACTAAAGCATTCCACAACCTGATGGCGGCGGCTGTCCCACATTACTTGGTCCCAGCGGCCACTATTTTTCCCGGTGTTCCGTCCCCGCCTTACATAAGCACGTGTCCCAAAACATCATACGTGCCCTTAACAACGCAGTTTCAGGCAAAGTCCACCTAACCACGGACAGGTGGACAACTGCTTGTGGGCAGGGCCGATACATCTCGCTGATGGCACACTGGGTTAATATTCTGGAAGCCGGGACCCAGTCTGAACTTGGGACGGAACACGTCCTTCCGACACTAATGGTACCTTTACACGCCGCTACAGAAGGTTAGAAACAATCGGGTGTCGGAGACAAATGTATCTTGCACCGTCAAAACACCGCAAGGTAGCGGCGTGTAAATCAGGTTGTTGCCACCCGTCACTGTCGAAACCTGTTTTTGAGCAGTGCTCAAAAATAGGTTGGTTTCAACCCAATGGTAGCGGCGTCTAAATGAGGTACAGGAAGGTTTTTGCAACACCTGGTTAACTCCCTGGGGCGTGACACAGCCTCCGGGATACCGCGCCCCATCAGCGATCATTGGTGGAAGCTCTTGCGTTACAATTGGTTGTCCCTGCATAGGGCGGCATATTTAAGGAGCTGACCAGTCACACTCCACAATTGCAATAGCATCATGTATTAGCCAGCCTTCCTGCGCTGGCTGGCCAATCATGATGCTATTGCTTTGTCTAATCACCGTACGAGCGTCTCGTAATCCAAAATTCTGGCACACCTATGTGTTGTCCCTTCTGCCCCAGGTCCTCCCATATTACCTTCTGTAGCGGCGTGTAAATGAGGGAAGGTGCTCTACGGAAGGTAACCTGCGGCACCCGCCGGTGCCTCCAGGGATAGAAAAAACCTTCTGTAGAGCACTTTTTAGCGGAGTGTAAAGGCGGTATCGGGTACCGTTAGCAACTGTTGGAACGTGCTCGTGCACGTGAGACACCCGGTTGTTTCTAACCTTCTGTAGCGGCGTGTAAAGGTACCATTAGGATTGCAGGCCCTAACTCAGTCAGGGTTTCACCCACAGTGTACAGCTCAGGAACATCATGCTCCTCAGCTTCCTCCTCCTCCTCCACTTCACCCTCCACACCAGTCCCAAGCTGGAAGCACTGCAGCACTGCCTCGACTAAGCGGCAACAGGCTTTGCTGAAGCTAATATGCGTAGGTGACAAACCCCACAACACTGAAGAGTTGTGGACAGCTCTGAAACAACAGGCAGATCACTGGCTCACACCGCTGAACCTACAGCCAGGCATGGTCGTTTGTGACAATGGCCAGAATCTTGTGGCGGCTCTGGGGCGAGCTGACACACGTTCCATGCGTGGCCCATGTGCTCAACCTCGTGGTTCAGCGGTTTCTGAAATCCTACCCGGAGCAGTCGGATCTGCTCGTCAAAGTACGCCGTCTGTGTGCCCATTTTAGAGAGTCACCTACTGCTTCTGCTGGCCTTGCCGGCTTTCAGAGGCGTTTGCAGCTTCCAGCTCACAGACTGGTGTGTGATGTCCCCACGCGTTGGAATTCCACACTGCACATGTTGGTCAGGATTTGTGAGCAGAAGAGGGCAGTTGTTGAGTACCAGCATTAACAAGGCCGTCAGTATACGGCTCAAACTCCACACATAACAACTCAGGAGTGGACATGGATGTCCGACATATGTACCGTCCTCCAAAACTTTGAGGACTCCACCAAGATAGTGAGCGGCGATGACGCCATCATTAGCGTCGCCATCCCGCTTCTCTGTCTTCTAAAACGCTCTCTGTTCAAAATCAAAGACGATGCATTGCAGGCGGAGCACGATGAGTTGCAGCAAGAAACCGTACTGGGTGATTACAAACAGTCCAGCCTCATCTCATCCTAACATGCATTGGAGGACTATGATGAGGAGGAGGAGGCTGAAGAAATACAGCTACTTTCATGCGGAATTGACGGTAATACATGCATAACCGTCAGACTGTTGGTTCAGCATGGATGGCTAAAGGATAGGGGAGAGAAGGAAGAGGAGGATGATGAGGCGAGCATGGACAGTCATGCTGTTGGTGAGGACCCTGAAGTCTTGCCTGTTAACAGTCTGGTGCACATGGCTGACTTTATGTTACGTTGCCTGTCTCATGACCCTCGCGTTATCAACATCTTGGCGGACACTCATTACTGGTTGGTGACACTTTTAGACCCACGCTACAAGGAGAACTTTATTTCTCTTATTGCCGAGGCGGAGAGGTCTACAAAAATGCTGCAGTACCAGAAGGCCATAGTTACGGAATTAGTCAAAAAATTCCCTTCTGAAAACGCTAGTGGCAGAGGTCACGATTCGGTGGACAACCAAGGTGTCCGGCCGAGAGAGGCACAAGTCCAATCCAGCAGAGGTAGGGGAACACTCTCATAGGTCTAGGACACTTTTCTCAGCACCTTTCGTACCACAGGCCCTGAGGTGCGGGGTAGTGTCACAAGGACTGCAAAGTTTGCCAAGATGCTGAGGGAATTCCTTGCCAATCATATTAAAGTGCTCCTAGACTCCTCTGTGCCTTATAATTATTGGGTATCCAAGCTGGACACGTGGCAGGAATTGGCTCTCTACGCCTTGGAACTCCTGGCCTGCCCTGCTGCTAGCGTTTTGTCAGAACGTGTTTTTAGTGCCGCAGGTGGAATCATATCAGATAAACGCACCCGCCTGTCAACTAAAAATGCTGACAGGCTGACTCTGATCAATATGAACAAGGGTTGGATTGGGCCTGACTTCACTACACCACCACCAAATCATAGCAGAATTTAAATTTTGTGCCAGTAGATTGCCATGCACCTCCGCACACCCACACATCGTTACACACTTCATGACTTTGGCTACTTGATGTCCTGCTACTCCTTCTCCTCATCCGCCACCATGATATGATCAGTGCGACCGTGGTTTATGATGCCACGAAAACATACTTTTTGTACATCATATTTATGATAATGATGATGACCCTAACCGTTCAAAAGTTAGGCAGTAGTTTTTATGTATATCCCCCAGGGGTAGTCCATGCTTACAGAATGGGCATTACAAGTACAGGAGACCCGCTCCTTTGTAATGGGAACAATATTTAGAGGCTCTCCTCCATGTTTCTTTCCAGGGGCATTGAAGTGCCTCTCAATTTTTGGCTGCCCTGCTTAGGGCAATACTACAAAAGACCCACTTCCTTACAATGGGCACATTATTTAAAGAGGCCCTCATGCACGCCTCTATCCAGGGGCATCTTGGTGCCTTCCAGGTTTTGGCTTCCCTGCCTAGGGCAATCTTACAAAAGACCCACTTCCTTAAAATTGGCACAATATTAAAAGAGGCCATCATGCACGCCTCTATCCAGGGGCATGGGAGTACCACACAGATTTTGGCTGCCCTGCCTAGGGCAATACTGCAAAAGACCCACTTCCTTACAATGGGCACATTATTTAAAGAGGCCCTCATGCACGCCTCTATCCAGGGGCATCTTGGTGCCTCCCAAGTTTTGGCTTCCCTGCCTAGGGCAATCCTACAAAAGACCCACTTCCTTAAAATGGGCACAATATTAAAAGAAGCCCTCATGCACGCCTCTATCCAAGGGCATCTTGGTGCCTCCCAAGTTTTGGCTTCAAATTACACCGCGCAGCTATGGAGAGACGTACCGACCGTCCAGACCTGGAACCGGTGGCAAGGGACGAGCAACGCGAAACCCATCCGGTTACCGGTGAGGACCCCGTGCCGTCCACGGTTGCGGTAGAAGAAGAGGAAGAGGCTGGCAGCCCTGAAGTCCCGCAGATGGATGACCACGCGGTGAGCGGCCATAACACTGCACCAGAGGAGGATCATGTGATCGCGGTGCCATATGAACCAGCAGACCTAGAGCGGGAAGAGGAGCAGCCACCTACCGAGGAGCCAGACGTTGTAATCGAGGCTAGTGAGTCGGAGGAAGAAGAAGACTACCGGTTCCCGGATGTGGATGAGGAACCAGAGGAGTCGGGCTCCGAGGAGGAAGGCATAGTACAGAACCCCGCCGGGCAGTCACCATCAGAAGCTAGGGTAGAGTGGTGGGGCATCGCCACAGCATCCATGAGTAGCAGTAATGTGCGCACTACAGTGGAGAGCTACCGCCAAACCCAGACCAGAAACAGCAACTCCAACCGCAGCGACTTTGTTCAAACCTTTCACCGTACCGACGAGGCAGAGAGACAGCGACGCAGAGCTGAGTGGTGCACCCGTGAGCAGGAGAATTTGCAGATAAGAGCGGAGGCCCGTCGCCAACCACCTATGGCTCCGGAACACCGAAAACGAGATACTGTCACAACATTTAACCTAGAGAATGGTTGGGGTTTTGCCCGTGAGGAAGGACTTTATGAGGAGATTTTCATTTCACACCGGGATGTTGAGTCCCACTTACCAAAAGGACATCCAGATCGTGACTTGTATCGAAACGAGGTGTCATATGAGAGACACGACTGGACCCCGAGGCTGGTATGCTCTTAGAGTCCGCAAGGGTGAATTATACATTTTCAATTAGTGATTACAATAATGTAAATAATGTATAGTGCAGTATATTGCCTTTCCTTACCAGATGCCCATAGACTTTAATGAGGACATTTGATTTTTTTTTTCTATTTAATTGAGTGATGTGATGATGTGTGCAGCGGCCCAGTGGTAACCCAGACATTGCAAAGGACAGTGATAGTAGCCACTGGGTCCGCAAGAGTTATTCCGGTTCCGTTGAACTGGCAACTGTTTAAGTAACGTTTAAAGACATAGCGCCTCCTGGAAGGGAAGAACCCAAGAATAATGCCGTTAATAAAAGTGTTTTGTTTATATGCACATATATATATATAAAAAGTTTTACTCTGTACCGGGTTGGGTAGAAGGACACTTGGGGACAAGTGTAATTTCCCAAAGGGGAGTGTGGCGCCCCACTAAGAGTGGGTCACAAGAGGGTACTACACCCCTGACTGAAGGTGTCGTATTCTCTATTCTAGTAATGAGTAGGATAATCCTGAAGCTCCATTCACCACATGCAACACCTAGTGTTAGAGGACCAATTAGGCACCCGTTGCTAGGGTAACCTGTCCTGGTGGGAGGAGAAGCTAGGGTATATAGCAGTGGGGAAAGCAGTGAGGAGTTAGAACAGTTAGATCAGACCAGGAAGTGAGAACAGAACAGTGCAGAAGTCAAGTCGTGACAGGAGAGAAGCTACAGAACAGGAGCTGCGCAGCAGATGTAGCAGAGTGGGAGAAGACCAGAAAAGAACACAGACAGCTAACAGGGAGGGCACCTCAACCTGGTGACCCAGAAGAGACAGAGAGGGGTAAAGTGTAGAGCGGGTGATCCAAGACCCGAGCCCAGTCCAAAACCCGGAGTTCCGGCTCCGATGTGGTCCAGCAGGTTCAGCCCTGAATCACAGAACCCGGAGTGGTCGTAAGCTTTATAGGAGCTCGACTCACCAGACAACAACTACCGCAGCTATACCGGGAGCACTCACCATTGAAGGCCAGGGCCCGTGGAGTAAATGTGCGCTGCAGTGACCCAACCGAAGCAGCGAAGAGAAGGGACAGACAAAGATACACCTGTGGAGCTTCAGAAGGACACTACTCATTGCAAGAACCACCCGGTTCACTACCTGGCATTCAGAACTGCGTTACTCTGTATGCTGCAGAATACCCGAGTAAATACCCTTCAGAGTGAGCAACGTGTCTGAGCCTTATTCCAGAACTGTCATTCACTTGCATTGCTTCACAGAAACGACTGAGCTGCCCTATTCCAGCATCACAACTCACAGCTCCGGGGACCCCGCTCGTCCTGTAGAGAGCGATTCCATCTCGCTGCCGCCCATCACCCGGGAGGATCAAGCAGCGCCGCTGCAATCATCGGAACCTACAGGTGGCGTCACGAACAAGAACTTTATCCATTTTTATTATTTTATTTTTCCCCTTTTCATTGACCACCGGGCCCACAGCCTCAGGCACCGCTAATCGTGACTTACAGACTGTGCCTGAGGCCTGAGTCCCCTGGCCTGGGTGAGTCATAACTTAGATACCAGTGCTGCAGGCCAGCCGCTGAGGTGATGTGATGCAGCTTGCGTGTTACAGCTCCCCACAGGTGGAGCTTTACCTCAGGGCAGTGGGTTGGATGAGGGGAGTCGTAGTAGCGTCTCTGCGGTGAACGCTGTGGGTAGCGGCGGTGAAACAGGCACACACACACAATAGTCTTTGTTTCGGTATCTTTTACTGATGTCCGGTAACAGGTACAGTCCAGGAAGGTAACCAGGACCTCGGTGCAATTTGGGACTTTCACCTTGGAGAGTTGTGAGGCCTCCTCTGTCACTGTGTACGGTGGTTTGGGGTTAACTCTGCCTATAACTGAACTCGCCGCTCCTTCTCCCGCTCAGTGTGTTACTTTGTAACTGACTTTGAGGACCTCCTGTGGGAACCCCTATTCTCCTTTCGGGCCCCTGGTCCTGTTCTTGGTCAGGTTTGAGTGTCTCTTCATTTGTCACCTCAGGGGGATTAGTTCCTCCAGGTCCCTCCGGGCTTTTCCTGCTACAATGGATGATTAGCAGTGTCGAACTCCGGTGTCCGGGTGAGCTAAAGGGAAGCTCTGGTCTTGATCCCAGCAACCAGCTCCTTCACTCTGCTCTCTCCTCTGCTTACTGCAGACTAACTGGAACTGAACTGAACTGAACTAACTCCTAACTGACTCCTCCCCTCAGGCATGGATCTTTTATAGGGGATCTGGATTAAGGCAGCCAGTAGAGCTCTCCCTCCAGGTCTGGGGTGGAAGGTGTGTGCTGTATATGTACCAAAGTGTAAATCCCTCCTTGCACCGGTGGGTCCTGTGGCAATCCCCAGCAGGGGTGCCACATATATTGCACAAATTATGCCTTTATGAAACAGTTTCAACAAGCAAGACATTTTTGAAAGCAAGCTATAAGTAGTCCCATTTGCATTTTGCAAAAACTCATGTAGGTGGCACAGTTAGTATGTGAAAGATGTTCTGGTCAGATGAATCCAAAGTACAACTTTTTAGACAGCATGCAAAACATTATGTGTGATGGCAAACTAAGGCTAGGGTCACACATGCGGCAGGGCTATGCAGATCTTGATCCGGATTTGAGCAATAAAACTGCTAAAAACTGGATCAGGAATTGCAGCACATTGGAGCCCATTATAACAACTGGATAGCATGCAATGCAATCCGGTTACCGCATCCGGATTTGCAGCCTGCGTGAAAAATCATGCAGGCTGCAGTTTTCGGAGCGGTATCCCTGCCGCAGCAGATTTGTTGTAATGGACTCCCAAGGGAGTCCATGCGGCTGCCGCAAGGCATATGTGAATGCCTGCGGTAGCTGCATGTTTTGTTCATCCCTGCTGGTGCAGGGATGAACAAAAAGTTAAATAATAAGAATGCATGTGGACAGCATGTCTCTAGGGGGTGTCCACCCCCCTAGAGACATGCTGTCCACTCAGGACGGCATGTCAGGGATTAACTTAGCTGTTGTCGCTGCTATTGTCGGCTTTCATTCATTCTTTATTACAAGCCGCCGGCTCCCAACATCAGGACCACTATGCTAGGCACTTTGCGTAAGCATTTTACAGTACAGCATGCTAACGCAAAGTGCGTTGCATAGTGGTCCTGATGCTGGGAGCCGGCGGCTTGTAATAAAGAATGAATGAAAGCCGACAATAGCGGCGATGGGGTTAACAGCTAAGTTAACCCCTGACATGCTGTCCTAAGTGGACAGCATGTCTCTAGGGGGGATGGACACCCCCTAGAGACATTCTGCACACTCCTGTGGCCATGTCAGGGGTTAATAACCCATTTACAGTAAGCCGGCTATTGTGGGCTTTCTACAATTTTATCAATGAAGCCGCAGCTCCTAACAGTTGCACAGATACTGTACGTAACGTAAGTATAGTATCTGCCGCTGTCCAGGGTCCTGTAGGCATTTACATTAGGTCTATGGCGGTGCGCTGCCCATAGATCTAATGTAAATGCCTACAGGATCCTGGACAGCGGCAGATACTATACGTACATTACGTACAGTATCTGCGCAACTGTCAGGAGCCACGGCTTCATTGATAAAATTGTAGAAAGCCGACAATAGCTGGCTTACTGTAAATGGGTTATTAACCCCTGACATGGCCACAGGAGTGGGCAGCATGTCTCTAGGGGGAGTGGGCACCCCCTAGAGACATGTTGCCCACAAGTAATATTAATATTTCATATTTTATTAAACAGTTACCACTTTGTTCATCCCTGCGGCAGCAGGGATGAACAAAGTAGACGGTAACCGCATTGCTCCGGATTACACATCCGGAGCAATCTGGTTACCAGATTGCGGTTTTCTACACACTGTTTTCCTTAAAAATGTGTGTGAAGGCAATTGCGGTTACCGCCTCCGGATCTGGAGGCGGCAACCGCAATTGCCTTTGAAAGTGTGACCCCAGCCTAACACTGCATTTCAACATAAAAACACCATCCACACTGACAAAAATGGTGGTGGTAGAATTATCCTATGGGGAGGCTTTTCTTCAGAAGGGACAAGGAAGCTGGCCAAAGTTGACTGGAAGACTGATGGAGCTAAATATAGGGCTGTTCTAGAAGAAAGTATGTAAAAGGCTGCAAAAGACTTAAGACTGGGGTATAGGTTCACCTTCCAGCAAGACAACAGCTCTACACATACTGCCAGAGTTTCAAGGTAATGGTTTAAATAATATTCATGTTTTTGAATAGCCCAACCCAGACCAAATTTCCATTGAGAATCTGTGGCAAAACTTGAAGACTGCTGTTCACAGACACTTTCTATTGAATCTCATTGAATTCAAAGAGGAATGGGTAAAAATTTCAGCATCTAGATGTGCGAAGCTGGTAGAGACATAACTCAAACGTCTTGCACTAATTGGAGTTGACGGTGATCCTACAAAGAATTGGCTCAGGGGGGCTGAACACAATGCACGTCACAATTTTCAGATTCACTTTTTAAAAATATTTAGATCATGTATCACATCCTTTACACCTCACAAATACTTGTTACTTTGTGTTGGTATATCACATAAAATCCCAATAAAATACATTCAAGTTTGTGAGAGTAACGTGAAAAAATGTGTAAAAGTTCACAGGGTATAAATACTTTTGCAAGCACTGTATATAGCTATTCTGCTAAAGTTAGCATTGATATATAAAAGCTTGATACAATGCATATTTTGCTTATAAACTGTAAAACATGGGATACTCACCAATGTTCTGCCAAATAGTCCAGCAGCGGTATCTGCTGATACACTATACTCCTAAAAGCTGTATTAAGAGAGGTCAATTTGCCATAATTTGCATTCTATTTATTCCATAAATCTCGTGGAGGTAGGGTGGTAAATTCTTCAAGAACTGTTTAGTAATTGCATGCAATTAAAGTATTAAACTGATAAAAAGTATCTGATCCAAAGACAAAATGTTATATGTGATTGGGTATACAAAGTTATATACCTGTTTTCTAAGCAGGTAGATGGACTGATTGCCACATTCCCTCTCGAAGACATCTGTGTTGTTGTTTAGAGTAATGCGTATTATGTCATCTGTTATTGTAATGCTATGTAAAGTTTAATGTTTTAATTAAGTATACTGTGATGTGATATATTATAACTAGAAAAAGGCCCGATGCTACTGCATCGGGAATGCGCTGAAATAAACATCTGTGTATCCTTAGTGATGCTAACAGGAGTAGTGGACATGTGTCACACTTTTGCGCTTTCCAACATACCTGTTTTATGTCATCCTTCTGCATTTGTGTATTGTATTTGTTGCATGATTTGACTTCTTTTACACAGTGCTAACCACTGAGCCGCCATACAATGAAGCATCATATACAGTGCTAACCACTGAGCCACCATGCAGTGCTAACCACTGAGCCACCATTCCGTGTTAACCACTGACACACCATTCCGTGCTAACCACTGAGCCACCTAAACACTGAGCCATCATATACAGTGCTAACCACTGAGCCATCATACAGTGCTAACCACTGAGCCACCATATACAGTGCTCACCACTAAGTCGCCATACAGTGCTAAGTACTGAGCCACCATACAATGCTAACCACTGAGCCACCAAAACAATGAGCCATCATATACAGTGCTAACCACTGAGCTACCTAAACACTGAGCCATCATACAGTGCTAACCACTGAGCCACCATACAATGCTAACCACTGAACCACCTAAGCAATGAACCATCATATAGAGTGGTAACCACTGAGCCACCATACAATGCTAACCACTGAGTCACCATACAGTGGTAATTACTGAGCCACCATACAGTGGTAATCACTGAGCCACCATATACAGTGCTAACCATTGAGCCACAGCATACAGTGCTAACCATTGAGCCACCATATACTATGCTAACCACTGAGTCACCATATACAATGCTAAACACTGAGCCACCATATACAGTACTAACCACTGAGCCATCATACAATGCTAATCACTGAGCCACCATATACAGTGTTAACCACTGAGCCACCATATACAATGCTAAGCACTGAGCCACTATATACAGTGTTAACCACTGAGCCACCACACAGTGCTAACCTCTGAGCCAGCATACAGTGCTAACCACTGAGCCACCATATACAGTGCTAACCTCTGAGCCACCATACAGTGCTAACCACGGAGCCAACGTACAGTGCTAACCACTGAGCCAGCTTTAAATCTTCCGTCAATACAGCTGAGCAGCGCGGTATTGGGGGAAATTTAAACCTGCCCTCAGCTGATTGGTTGCGCGCTACCCGGCTCTCGACCAATCAGGTGAGCGGTATTGGCAGGCAGATTTTAAACTCCCGGCAATACCGCGCCGCCTCTCTGATTAGTCGCCGCAGACCGCGCAGCGACCAATCAGCGAGCGCGGTGACCAATCAGTGAGGCGCCTCACCCCTTAGTGGGAGATTTCAATCCCGCTCCGCTCATTGGCTGAACGGAGCTGGATTCAAATCTCCCCCAAAGGCTCGAGGCGCGATTTAAATTACGCGCCAAGAGCATTTTATGGTGGCTCAGTGGTTAGCACTGTATACGCTGGCTCAGCGGTTAGCACTGTATAGCCGGCTCAGTGGTTAGCACTGTGTAGGGTGGCTCAGTGGTTAGCACAGTATACGCTGGCTCAGTAGTTAGCACTGTATACGGTGACTCAGTGGTTAGCACTGTACATGGTGGCTCAGTGGTTAGCAGTGTATATGGTGGCTCAGTAGTTAGCAGTGTATATGCTGGCTCAGTGGTTAGCAGTGTATACGCTGGCTCAG
The DNA here is from genome assembly GCA_033576535.1 of Allobates femoralis. Taxonomy (NCBI): domain Eukaryota; kingdom Metazoa; phylum Chordata; class Amphibia; order Anura; family Aromobatidae; genus Allobates; species Allobates femoralis. The sequence continues at coordinate 115,913,096 of JARQOC010000005.1, forward strand.
TGGTTAGCACTGTATACGCTGTCTCAGTGGTTAGCACTGTATACGGTGGCTCAGTGGTTAGTACTGTATAGCGGGCTCAGTGGTTAGCACTGTATAGGGTGGCTCAGTGGTTAGCACAGTAGATGGTGGCTCAGTGGTTAGCACTGTATGATGGCTCAGTGGTTAGCACTGTAGATGGTGACTCAGTGGTTAGCACTGTATATGGTGGCTCAGTGGTTAGCACTGTATATGCTGGCTCAGTGGTTAGCACTGTATAGGTGGCTCAGTGGTTAGCCGTGTATACGCTGGCTCAGTGGTTAGCACTGTATACGCTGGCTCAGTGGTTAGCACTGTATAGGCTGGCTCAGTGGTTAGCACTGCATAGGGTGGCTCAGTGGTTAGCACTGTAAACGCTGGCTCAGTGGTTAGCAGTGTATACGCTGGCTCAGTGGTTAGCACTGTATACGCTGGCTCAGTGGTTAGCACTGTATAGGGTGGCTCAGTGGTTAGCACAGTATACGCTGGCTCAGTAGTTATCACTGTATACGGTGACTCAGTGGTTAGCACTGTATATGGTGGCTCAGTGGTTAGCACTGTATACGGTGGCTCAGTGGTTAGCACTGTATAGCAGACTCAGTGGTTAGCAATGTATAGGGTGGCTCAGTGGCTAGCACTGCATACGAAGTGTATATAGAAGCCCCGCTCCCGGCAACGAACGGCCATATAGGAACACCCAGGGCGGGTGTACAGGCATCTTCAGCCAGGATGTGACGTAGCATACCATTACATCCTGACGGAAGTAGCCTTAGGGTTTTATTATAATAGATGTATGCTTGTATAATGTTTTGCAAAGTCATGTGATCAAGATGTGTTCTGCCCAGCAACAAGTAGTGAGTAGGTTTTGACAGAGTTAATGTTTGGAACTAGCCCAGAATGGGAGGGAACAGTACACAGTTTCCTGGTAAAACTATCAGATAGGGTTCAGCTTGCAATACTGTAGTAAAACAAAGAACAAGCACAATGAATAGGACCTGATAGTATGGTGGTGTAAACTATTGCCAGAAGGACCTCTCGCCTATGGTGGTTGTGAACCCCTGCACAACCACAGTTCCAAGCATGTAGGTGAGACCTGGCATCTGGGAGAAGGCTCGATGAGCGTCGCGGTGTGTAGAGGCTCCAGCCAGGGGTCACAGGGTCCGATAACGTGACTACAATAGGTGTTGCTAGTCCACGTCACCTCAGGTCCTTCAGCATGGGGGATTGAGTGCAGGAGGCCAGAAGCCGCTCCAACTGCTCACCCACAAGGGGAAAATCCATGCACAAAGTAGAAAAAAGTGTATTTTTTAAGGAGCGCTAAGGCCAAGGAATCTGGGCAAATATCATCCAATTTTATAACACAAACCTTTTATTGGATCTCTTTATGCGCCACAACATGTTTCAATAGCCTTTGCTGCCTTCCTTAGGTTTCTTCTACCTGAGAAAGGCAGCAAAGGATGTTGAAACATGTTGTAGCACATAAAGAGATCCTATAAAAGGTTTGTGTTATAAATTGGATGGTATTTCCCCAAATTCCTTGGCCTTAGCGTTCTCTAAAAGAAGCACACTTTGTATAGCTTCAATAGTGAGAGACATAACCTCTGGCAGCATAGTCGGGTATCCCAAGAGTGGTGTCCCCCAACTTCAGTCCTGAAGAGCCATCAACCGTACATGTTTTAGTATTTCCTCAGTGTGACGCCCCACATGGTCAGGCGTTACAGTGGGGTATTGCCCCCGTAAAAGAGGTGTAATCTTCCCCAGCTGCAAGTGGATCCTAGGCTGGTGGGTGGGACCCATTCCTGCACTCCCACATTAGAATAGGAGTGGGAGGTTACCCGGGAGGGAGATATATTCACCTCTAGGGGGAACAGAGAAGACAGTAGGAGTTGGAGAGGAGAACAGTCGGAACAGAGTTAGTGAGGAGGAGTGAGGAGCGAGGCGGAAGGTTAACCCGGACAGCTCTATGCTGATCCGGAGGGAAGATGAGAGAGGATCCTGAGATAGGGTGCCTGACGCAGGAGTCTGGGCCCTAGAGAGAATGGGGAAGCCCAAAGTGGAGTGACCATACTCCAGGGAATTCCCCAGTCCACCACGGGAACGCCGGGCCCAAGGATACGGCCAGAGTCTACCTCTGCAGTCGTCAACCGGCTGCTGTGATCCGTTTATCGCCACAGCACCCTTCCAGATGGAGCGGTCTGCCTGCTTCTTCACCATGAGGGAGGGGAGTCCCAATACTACTTTCAAGGAGCCATTGGGTATAGACTCATCCTAGGCGGGGAAGAAAGGACATGGGTTCGTCAACTAAGGTATACCACGGGTACCACCATACCACCTGGCATGCACTTGCAGCCACCCGTAGAGCTACCTGTTTCTTTAACAACTGTTGCTGAACTGTGGACTTGTATGCTGATGACTGTTTACAGTAAAGTACCCGGGAGAAAGTGACTTTGCCTCCGTGTCTTTGTGCTGCAGAATTCAACCTTGTTGCTTACAGGAACGCTGCCCCGGAGGACCAGCTCCACCTGTAGGGAGCTTTGCCATCCTTGCCGCGATACCATCGCCCTCCGAAGGACTGTGGCGGCACTGGTGACCCATCACCAGGTACTACAGGTGGCGTCACGTGACAACAACAAACTCTTATCCCCTGTACATAACCCCTTATTGAAGTGTCACCCAGACCACGGGCTCAGACGCTGTCACCCCATTACATCCCCGTGAAAACACCCACCGAGCCTGATACCCGAGAACCCCAGGGCCTCGGACTCGACATTAGCATTGCATAGGTGTTGGGATCATCACTAGAGTTGAGCGTACCTTTAAAGTTCGGGTTCGGTCTGGTTCACTCAACCGACATATGTTTGCCGAATAGTTCAAGTGCATAGAAAACACCTTAAAAGGGTGCAAATTCCCCCTGATGGCATGGATATTGAGCTCTAGATACTCCAGCACTATGCTCTACAGTCATTCACTATGCATTAGACTAGTACTCAGTTCTGCCGGCGGATGGGCTGGTTTAAAAAATTGGTCAAAGAACTCCCAGAAATTGCTTCTGACAGTTAAACTGCTGCTAATATTTCTACACTGAGGAGTCAACGTTCCCCAGGTTGGAAGTGTAGATTTGTGATGTGTACTGTGTACTTCACTGCTTTGTTTGGGAAAATAAGTCCTATGATTGTCTACAGTGTTTTTTTGATAATCCATGTCCCTGTCCAAGGCAGGAAGCATCTTGCTAAATATCCTCTTGTACCACGGATCCAGCATTGTGACAACCCAGGACTCATTGCTAATTTGAATCCTAATGATACAGACATCCTGTTGCAGATAGTGCTGCAATACGGCGCTCATGTGTCTGACTCATCCATGAGGTCCAAGTCCTTGTTGTCTTGGTGGTGGTGTAGATATCAGTCTTTCTTCTCTATCCTCTTTCACCAACCAAGGACAACAGAAAGGGGAATCATTTTTTCCTCATCTCCTGACTGTTCTGTGCCCATCACCTCTTCATCCTCATCCTCCTCCGTTTGTTCCTCAGCTCCTGCACTTTCACTACCAGTTTGTCTGGTGCCATGAGTCCCCCCTCTGTTGCTCTACTCCACCCTGCCATGTCACCCGGCTGTGTGACGACAGTTCTTTGAGAAATCGATATCCTTTCCCCATCCTACTCTTCTTCCTCTTACTCTGGTATAACTACCGTATTTTTCGCTTTATAAGACGCATCAGATTATAAGACGTAACCCCACATTTGGTGAAGGAAAAGAGAAAAAATGTTTTAATGTTAAATGGAGTCCGTCTTATAATGTCAGTGTCCGTCTTACAAATCATATAGGGTATATGTCCATCAAAGCCCCCTCCTTCTGGTACATGGTCCCTCATCCTGGGATATAGCCCCCCATCCTAGATATGGCCCCCTTAATCTGGTTATGGCTGGCACATGTCCCCCAGTGATGGCACACATCCCCCAGTGATGGCACATGTGCCCCAGGGCTGGCACATGTCCCCCATGGCTGGCACACGTCCCCCAGTGATGGCACACATCCTCCAGGGCTGGCACACATCCCCCAGTGATGGCACACGTCCCTCAGGGCTGGCACATGCCCCGAGGACTTGCACACATCTCCTAGGGCTGGCACATGCCCCCAGTGCTGGCACACATCCCTGAGCTGGCACACCTCTGCTAGGGCTGGCACATGCCCCCCAAGGCTGGCACACCTCCTCCAGGGCTGGCACATGCCCCCCAGGGCTGGCACATCTCCTTCAGGGCTGGCACATGCCCCCCAAGGCTGGTACACTTTCCCAGGGCTGGCACATCTCCCTCAGGGCTGGCACACCTTCCCCCAGGGCTGGCATGCCTCCCCCAGGGTTGGCACAACTCCCCCAGGGCTGGCACACCTCCCCCAGGGCTGGCACATGCCCCCCAGGGCTGGCACACATCCCCCGGGCTGGCACATGCCCCCCAGGCCTGGCACACATCTTCCAGGGCTGGCACACATCCCCCAGGGCTGGCATATGTCTGCTAGGGCTGGCACACCTCCACCAGGGCTGGGACACCTCCCCCAGGGCTGACACATGTCCCCCAGGGCTGGCACATGCCCCCCCTGCTATATTTGGCCCCCATGCTGCTGCCCATAATAAAATAACAACCATGTTACTCACGTTTTTTCAGCGGTGTCCTCTTTCCCTCCGTGCTGTCCTCCACTTCCTGCTTCTTCTCTGTAACACCAGTAATGTGATCTGGCGCACAAAGATTATGTCACTCTGCTAAGCCGATCATATGACCGGCTTTACAGAGAAGAAGCAGGAAGTGGAGCACGGCACAGAGGGAGACAGGACACCGCTGGAAAAGGTGACTAACCTGGTTCTTATTTTATTATGGGAAGCAGCATGAGGGCCGTATCTAGCATGGAGGGGGCATGTGCCATCACAGGGGGGTGCAGGCAATTTAATATGCACTGCTCCCACAGTTCATCACTGCAGTGCCGTTTCAGCACCGCGGTGGTGGACAGCAGGGTGCAGTGCATATTAAACGAATGGAAGCATGTGACCTGCCGCTAGCTCCTGCAGCCCGTAGCCAGCCCGCTTCAGTCCCCGGTCACACACTTCAGAACTGCACCCAAAGACGCAAGTTTGTGGGGAATAAAAGTGCGTCTTATAGTCCGAAAAATAAAATACCTCTTCCCTCAGACTTTTCAAAGCTTGTCCAGCATGTAGATGACCAGAATAGTGATGCTGATGATGGTATGTATCGTCAGCACTAACCATATTAGTAGCTATTTCAAAACTATACAGAAAAGTTCTGAGGTCTTTGATCTGTACCCACTCTGCATGCATCATTTACACCACATTCGACTCACTTTGAGTCACTGTAAGCTTCATTACATACTGCCCTAGGGCTTGTTGCTGCTGCCACAGTCACTGCAACATGTGCAGAGTGGAATTCCACCATGTCGGCACATCACATATCAACCAGTTGTCTGAATAACCTCTGCAGAGATGCTGGTCGATGAGCTGCGGGGTGAAAATGGCAGAAGTGAGCACACAGTGACAGTGCCTTGTGCAGCAGCTCATCCAGGCTGGGATAGTGGCAAAGGAATTGCTGGACAACCAGGTTGATGACGTGAGCCATGCAAGTCACGTGTGTAAGTTTGCCCTGACTTAGGACCTCCACATGGTTCGCACCATTATCACACACGGCCTTCCCTGGTTCCAGGATTAGTGGAGACAGTTATTGCTGAAACTCGGTCCGCATAGCTGTCCACATATCTTCAGCTGTGTGACTCACATCTCCAAGGCATTTTAATTTCAACACTGCCTAATGGTGGTGAGCCTGGCACACTGTACTGAGGAGGGGGTATTCTATCTGAACTGATGGAACATTAAGTGAGATATCGAGGGAACAGCTGTAAGCCCTAGAGGAGGTGGAGGAGGCAGAACCAGTGGATGAAGAGGTACAGGCAGAAGTTTGTCCCAAATGATTTGGCGATTTCAAGACTTGTGGAGAGCCCAGTGAGTGAGATCTTAAGTCACAGGCCATGTTTGTTCATCCTAATTTCAGTGGTGATATGTACCCTGTCAGACCCATAGTTTTCCATGAACAGGTGATGTTGTCTGTGATATGCTGGTGTAGCAAAGGCACACCTTTCTTTGAGAAGTAATGGCAACTGGGCATTGATACTGGGGCCGTCAGGTTTTGGAAAGGCAACATTTCCATGCCAACAAATTTAAGATGGTCAAATTCAAGAGCTTTACTTTGGGATGCATAGGAGGAAATAATCTTTTCTCTGACAACAACTGTGGAACCTAGTTGGCTGCTTTGCTGAGAGAGGGTGGAGTAGAGTGTACCCCACAAACTGCTGCACTGTGAGGGAGGTGCAAACAGAGAGGTTATGGTGGGTTGACAAACAAATGGTGTAGTTGGTGTTTTACATTGTCAAAACCAGCAATCTTTTCCACTTCTGTAACAGCTGAGGGTGACACTTGACACGACTGTAGTGAGCAAACAGGTGGTGATTCTGCGGAGTAACGCATGATGCTTGACCATGTGGTGGTTCATGCATGTAGCAATCAAATTATTGTTTTCTTTGCCTCTACTGAAGAATTTTTTTACAAACTTTCAAACAACGTGAGTTGGTTCATCCATTGCAGTGTCAAAAGAAGGCAAACCTTACCAACCCTGACAACTGCAGATTGGTGACTGCTGCTGCTCAGAATGTAGTGCTTGTCATGGTTGCGGCACTCAATCTCTGTACAAGAAGATGCAACCGAACCTCCTTGTCTTCCTACTTCTCCACCTCCTCTGCTGAACTACTCAGCTGTGTGACTCTGGGTTGATTCCAAGTAGGATCTCGAACCTCATCATCATCCTCTCTGTTATCCCATTTGTTGCCATAAGAGTCACTCTCCTACTCTTCCTGCCATGAACGCACAGTACAGTGTGGGTGCTCCACAGGTATTTGAGTCTCATTATCATCATCACCTCCACCCCTCCACATCTGGTGAGAGAGTCTGAGATGGAACTCTACTTGGTTTGTTCCCTGTTCCAAGTCCAAAAGATGCTTTCCTCCTCTAGAGTATGTGAATCTTTTGAACAGGCCTCTGATGCCCATGGAATACAATGTGTAAATATTTCTGCAGAATTGCCCATCTGTGTTTCCCCCCAGTCAAGTGTGCGGTTGGAGAGTTGTGACACAGGGTGACACATAGGTAATCGGGGTGCCATCTCTTAGGACTTCACAGTTTGTGATGTTGAGATGGAGGAACAGGAAAACATGCCACTTGTTGCAGTGCTTGCCATAAACTGTAGCAAACGCTCTTTCTGGGCCTCATCCACAACTCATATGGCTCTGCTGCTGGCAAAAAAAGAGACTGGAGTAGGTTGTCCAGTAACAGAAGTGGTTAAAGTTTGCTCAACAACATTTAGACAAGCCTGTGAAATGCTGGAAGAATGTTGTCTCATCAGATGAGACCAAAATTGAACTCTTTGGATGCCATAATACACACCATGTTTGGAGACCACAAGGCACTGCATATAACCCCCAAAACATCATACTAACAGTGAAGTTTGAAAGTGGGAACATTATAGCTTTGGGTTTTTTGTAGCATATGTCAATGGCAAATTTCATATAATTAAAGGAAGGATGAATGGACAAACGTACCAAGATATTCTTAATAATAGTCTGCTGCCATCTACTAGGATGATGAAGATGATGCAAGAGTGCACATCTCTGCACGACAATGATCCCAAATACACAGCCAAGGAAATTCTCAATAAAGCTGCTACAATGGCCCAGCCAATCACCTGACCTGATCTAATACATACATTTATGGAAGGCTCAGAGTTCAAGAAGGAGCTCCTTCAGGATTGGAATAGTGTTTATGTGGAAGAATGGGCAAACAAATCACCCCTGACCAATGCATACAATCGTTTCTCCATAAAAGAAGCATCTTGAAATGGTTATCACCAACAAAGGTTTTTATATGAAGTATTAAATAAATTTCAGTAAGTGTGTTCAATACCTTTTCCCTGTATTATTTCTCATTATTATACATCACTAAATTTATGTACATCTATGGTATATCTTTGCCTCTGTGAATTGGAAGGGTGTTGTTACCCATATCTGGTAGAAGTTCGTATCAAGTAGCATCTTTACTTAGAAAATTGGTGACGTGTTCAATACTTATTTCATTCGCTGCATTTGCACCAGAGGCAAAGAATAATTTATATTTGGAGAATTTATCCTTTTGATAATTCTCAATAACATGAAATTCACCTTTAATCCTGAAAGGAAGGTGAGCTTTTAATGGTTATCAGGGACATCATAGATCATCCCGACATGCCTCTCCACCAGATAATGAAAGTATTAGGATTAATGACTGCGGATATAGAGGCACTTCCTTGGGCAAAATCACATATAAGATCATTGCAAACAGAGTTGTTATCAACATGAGGCAGAAATATACATTCAATAGGGAAGAGCACAGTGTCATAGCAGAAACAATACAGCATGTAAGATGGCGTTTAACACCAGGGAACATTGCAGGAGGCAAAGTGGAATCTAAATAATCTAAAACAAAGCATAAAAAGACAGAAAGATAAAGAACAAAACAAAGAGTGAAATAAAAGCAAATACTCAATGTAGACAGGAACATAATTCTCTTCAAGCTCCCAATGAGTAAGGGTACCGTTACACTTGGCGACACTCAAATGATCCTAACAACAATACGACCTGGTAGGGATTGCTGGTGCGTTGCTACGATGATCTGGTGAGATGTTAAACAGTCAGATCTCACCAGTGACGCAGCAACGATACGGCAGTCGTTGGGACCCTGTCTCTCAGACCTGTAGTTTTGAGGTCGTTGGTCGTTGTCCCCGTCAAACACAGCGATGCACGCTGCCCAGCGGGAGGGACCGCGACGACCAAAAAATGGTCCAGAACGGTTTGTAACGATCAGTGATCTCACAGCAGGGGCCTGATCGCTGCTACGTGTCACACAAAGCGAGATTGCTGCTGAGGTCGTTGTTGACGTCACAAAACTTGTGACTCAGCAGCGATCTCGCTAGCGATCTCGCTTAGTGTGACGGGCACAGGCCTGGGTCTTGTTTCTAAAATTATCTTCTGTAAAGACCCCTTTACATGGACCATTCATCAGAATACATTCATTGACTAGTGTAAACATGGGAGCGCTGAGTCAACAACTGAAAAAAATGTGATCATTTGTTAGGTTATGTGCCCACGGTGCGGATTTAGTGCAGATTTTGTTGTGTATTTTGAACATAAATGCAGCAGATCTGCACCAAATCTGCAGCACAGGAAAGTGTAAGCATAGTGAATGTGCCATTTTTATGCATGGTTCATTTCTTAAAAATAAAGACAATTCTTTAACTGCTGTTGAGTTGTCATTATTGCCTGTTTCACAGATACTTACATATAGGAAGGCAAATAAACGAGGGCTTACAGAGCAATACCCTTAATCATAAATTAAAAAACAACAATTTACGCCTTAACCCCTTCACAACCAATGATGTACAGTACAGACCAAAAGTTTGGACACACCTCATTCAAAGTTTTTTCTGTAATTTTCATGACTATGAAAATTGTAGATTCACACTGAAGGCATCAAAACTATGAATTAACACGTGGAATAATATACTTAACAAAAAGTGTGAAACAACTGAACATATGTCTTATATTCTAGGTTGTTCAAAGTAGCCACCTTTTGCTTTGATTACTGCTTTGCACACTCTTGGCATTCTCTTGATGAGCTTCAAGAGGTAGTCACCGGAAATGATTTTCACTTCACAGGTGTGCCCTGTCAGGTTTAATAAGTGGGATTTCTTGCCTTATAAATAGGGTTGGGACCGTCAGTTGTGTTGTGCAGAAGTCTGGTGGATACACCGCTGATAGTCCTACTGAATAGACTGTTAGAATTTGTATTATGGCAAGAAAAAAGCAGCTAAGTAAAGAAAAACGAGTGGCCATCATTACATTAAGAAATGAAGATCAGTCAGTCCGAAAAATTGGGAAAACTTTGAAAGTGTCCCCAAGTGCAGTTGCAAAAACTATCAAGTGCTACAAAGAAAATGGCTCACATGAGGACCGCCCCAGGAAAGGAAGACCAAGAGTCACCTCTGCTGTGGAGGATAAGTTCATCCGAGTCACCAGCGTCAGAAATCGCAGGTTAACAGCAGCTCAGATTAGAGACCAGGTCAATGCCAGACAGAGTTCAAGTAGCAGACACATCTCCACAACAACTGTTAAGAGGAGACTTTGTGCAGCAGGTGTTCATGGTAAAATAGCTGCTAGGAAACCACTGCTGAGGACAGGCAACAAGCAGAAGAGACTTGTTTGGGCTAAAGAACACAAGGAATGGACATTACACTAGTGGAAATCTGTGCTTTGGTCTGATGAGTCCAAATTTGAGATTTTTGGTTCCAACCACCGTTTGTTTGTGCAACGCAGAAAAGGTGAACGAAAGGACTCTACATGCCTGGTTCCCACCGTGAAGCATGGAGGAGGAGGTGTGATGGTGTGGGGGTGCTTTGCTGCTTTGAAGCTCATCAAGAGAGTACCAAGAGTGTGAAAAGCAATAATCAAAGCAAAAGGTGGCTACTTTGAAGAACCTAGAATATAAGAGATATTTTAAATTGTTTCACACTTTTTTTGTTAAGTAAATAATTCCACATGTGTTAATTCATAGTTTTGATGCCTTCAGTGTGAATCTACAATTTTCATAGTCATGAAAATACATAAAAATCTTTGAATGAGAAGGTGTGTCCAAACTTTTGGTCTGTACTGTACATGTATGTCATTTGTTATGTCCCTCCTTTTGATGTGGGCTCGCATCTTTCCTGGCATGTGTCAGCTGACCTGATGAACTGACATGTGCAGGTAACTCTGACAATGCAGACGAGGATTGGGCCATTATCCGCTCTCATCAGCTGCCCTGTGACGCGATCGCAGGGCGCCATTGGGTTGTCACAACAGCCAAGTCTCAGCTGATGAACTTCCTGTGAACGCTGGCTGAGTGCACCAAAGGGGGTTATTTGGTTGGTGCCCTGATGAAGAAGTGAGGATACCACTTTGAAATGCATTGAATAAAGCCACCTTTGATGCATATATTTCTCCGGTCTGCCATCTCACGGCAGCGCAGATGTTTCATCCACCAATTTATATCCAATTGTCTCTTTTTGATTGCCACATGGTACGCGTGGCATGTGGATTTCTGCGGCAGCTGTCTTATTTGATTTCAACTGGTTGTGAGTCACACAACCTGGCTAGGTGAGCAAACCAATAATTTATTACTTTCATTTATCACCAGGATAAGACCCTATTTGCACTTTCACTTTATCCACAGTTTCCTTTATTTAGCTTTTTAAATATAATATGATCTTAGTGCAAAAAGTGAATCTTAGTGCAAAATAGTAGACACAGCAGGAAGGTAGGAGAAACAAATAATAGTAATAATTCGGGGCAGGGAGCAGAGGTCACTATCAACTTTTAGGGAGCCAAACTTCACTGTCAGGTATGGTCATCATTTAGGGAATAGGTAGTGACCCCTGCCCCCTTGGCGCGTGCCCCAAATTTTTGCTATTATTTTTTTTGTACTACCTTCCTGCCGTATCCACTATTTTGCACTAAGATTCACTTTTTAGCACTAAGATTCATTTTAGTTATATTTAACCTTTTAATGTACTTTAATAAAATGTTTTTTATTTTATGATTTAATGGTATTGATTTGTAAGTCATTGTTCATTCTGCCTCCCTAAGATTGCAGTAAGGTCTGGCTCACATTTATCTTGTGCTCTATGCAGATTGCTTATATTGGGGTTTCCATGTAATTTACATGTGATTCAGACAAAATTCCTGATGGAAAATTCACTGTTTTGAGGCAGATGGAAACCCTCTGACCACCTGTCTGGCCTGTGGTAAAGCGGTGTTCATCTATTTATGCATCCTAATAGGTGTTCACAAATGTGTGGTCAACAATAGTTTTGTGCCATGTTGCAAAGATAGACACCACTGAACAGAAGCCAAACAGAGTCAGGAGTTAGGCTAGGGTCACACTTAAAAGGCACAATCCGGGAACCGCATCCATTACCGGATGTGGTTTTACCGTGTGCCTTCATACTATCATTTGATAGTAAAAATGCAACCCTCATTCCGGATCTGGATGCAATAATGCACCGGTACTGGAATGTGGGTTTTTGGAATTTTAAAAGCCTAACTCTGATGTCTGAATATAGTAAATGGATTAATTTTAGGTGTCACCTCAATCACATATTTCGGAGACATAGATGAAAACCCTAATGTAAGTGCTCAGCATAGAGCACAAGATAAGTGTGAACTGATCAAAAATGTTCTGTACCCAAATTGCCACAAAAAGTGTTCAACTCATCCCACAAAAAAATAAGTCCTAACTCAGGTCCGTCATCTGTTATTGGAATATTAGAACAAAGAGAGAAGGGAGCGCACATAGGGTCTTATCTATGATGATAATTCAATGCCCCCCGATTAGTGTGACTCATCTTTTTGGGTTGTGTAAATCACAACCAACTGCAAGAGCCTTGTTATCCTGGTCGCTGCAGACACCTGGTGAGGGAGAAATCCGGTTGTGTAGAAAAAAGCCCAGGTTTAGATTCCGCGCAGACCACAAAGCAGGAAGGATATGTTTGATGTCCGTTTATTGAGCCAACGCGTTTCACAGCAGGACCTGCTGCTTCCTCAGGTTTTGCCCTGAGGAAGCAGCAGGTCCTGCTGTGAAACGCGTTGGCTCAATAAACGGACATCAAACATATTCTTCCTGCTTTGTGGTCTGCGCGGAATCTAAACCTGGGCTTTTTGCTACACAACCGGATTGGAATATTAGGGCAGCTTCCCTGTTGCTGGTAGAACGAAAGCTCTGGAAAAGTGATATGGCTCCCCCCAAAAAAAGAAATCCAGCAAAATCTGTGCTCCCAAATTCAAGTGTCCTCTCCTTTCTGGGCACCATATTATTCCTAAACCACATTTAGCATCTACGTTTAATGTATGCGGTGTGTGTGTGTCCCTAAGCTTGAGTTGGGCACAATTTATGGGCACTACAAATACTGGACTCTCCAATGTACAGGGCACGTCAATTGCAGATTTGTAATTTTCACTCAGCAACATCCATTGTTGCTTGTTTCTGGAACACACCCATGAAGTCAAAGTTGACTCTACGCCTATAGATAAATTCCGAGAAGGGTATAATTTCCAAAATGTGGTTTCTTGAGGGGGATTCTGCCCCTGTGGATCTGTATATGGAGTCCACATACTATGGTGCAAAAATTTTACAAGAGTAAAAGGGCACTCCTTCCCTCTTGAACCCCAACGTGTAGCTAAGCAGTGTTGTACAACCACATGTGGGGTATTGCCACATTCAGCAGAAATTGTGGGACACATTTTTGGGCAAATTTAACCGGATTCTTGATGTAAACATGTAAAATCTGAGGCTAAAACAAAATTTTTTGTGGAAAAAAAAATATTTTTTCTTCACCACTCAATGGTATAAGATTCTATGTGGTGTCAATGTGATTAGGATTACCACACTCCTAGATGAATTGATTGAGGGATGTAGTTTGTAAAATGGAGTCACTTATGGGGAGGTCTGCTGTTCTGGCACCTCAAGGGCTCTGCTAATCTGGCGTGACACTCACAAACCATAACAGCAAAATCTGCTTTATAATATGGCGCTCCTTCCTTTTTGAGCTTTGCACTGTGCCTCAAAGTCACTTCAAATGTAGTGTGGTTCCTATAAAAAATGGCTTTGTACATTTTGTTGGAAAAATGAAAAATTGCTGATAAAATTTGAACCCTTCTAATTTCTTAAAAAAATATGTTTCAAAAATGGTGCTGATGTAAAGTAGACATGTAGGAAATGTTATTCATTAACCATTTTGTGTGACATAACTCTCTTGTGGTTTAAGAGTATAAAAATTCAAAGTTTAAAAATATCAACATTTTCGACAAATTTCTGTTATCTTCACAAACAAATGCAAAAAATAGCACCATAAATTTAACACTAACATGAAAGGAATCTCACTGGTAAAAATAACAAAAAAAAAGAAAAAACAAAGTCTGAATATGAATTTATGAATTACAGATTTTCTTTCAAAGATATATCGAATATAAAAAGAAAATAAATAATTGTCTCATTATTTTTCCCATTTCCTTTGATCTAATATCCCATTTCTCTATACAATCATGGCAAAAGTGTTCGCACCTTTGAAATTATTCCAGAAATTGAAGTATTTGTCCTAGACAATTATTACAATTACACATTTTTTGTTATGCATGTGTTTATTTCCTTTGTGTGTATTGGAACAACATAAAAAAAACATACAAAATAAGGCGAATTGGACATTATTTCACACAAAACCCCCAAAATGGGCTAAGCAAATTATTGGCAACTTTCCAAAATTGTGGGTAAACTATTTTATTTTAAGCATATGATGCTTGTTGAAACTCACCTGTGGCAAGTAACAAGTGAGGGCAATACTAAAATCACACCTGAAACCAGATAAAAAGAGATGTTGACTCGATATGTGAATTATGTGTCTGTGTGTGATATACTAAGCATGGAGAAGAGAAAGAGAAGAGAACTGTATGGGGACTTGAGAAACAAAATTCTTGTAGAATATCAGCAATCTCAAGGTTACAAAACCATCTCCTGAAATCTTGATGCCCACGGTGCACAACATAATCAAGAAGTTTACAGCCTGTGGTACTGTAGCTAATCTTCCTGAAAATGAATGACAGAGAAAAATTGATTGGATAAGTGAGCTTTATCCTGATGAAGGAGTCTAACTTCGAAACATGTTGACCAATAAAAATCAGAAATTGGTACTACTGTTCCAGCAGCACGATCTTTTAACCCCTTCCTCACCAGTATTATCCAGTTTTACACTCCGGGGGATTGCTGCAGTCAATGTTCTGTGCTATTAAAGTGATTGCGACTGTTCACAATCCTGAAAGGTGAGCCTTTCCAAGTTACCGTAATTTTAATTACCGATTTATCTCGGATATCGCCCTATCTGCGCTTTTTGTATCCTTATCTCATATAGTTTAGAGAAAAATTGATGAAAGGTTGCAATGCAGGATAGTCCGGATTGTGGAAAGCCCCAGTCAAGTTCCAAAGAAATTCAAGCTGTCTTGCAGACTCAGGATGTGAGTCGGTTGACAGGGTAGGGGGTACTCCGATACCGGGACAGTGGTTTCACTTTTGTGGGGATCACGGCTGGTCGGTTCCCGTTTCCGTGCCCTGGACCCTCAGTGGTGAGGTGGAGGTGATGATGATGGGGGATTTGTAATTTGATGCCACCTGTGGTTCCTGGTAATAGGGTTACCAGCGCCACGGCCTGCCGCTGAGGTGATGGGAATGCAGCTTTGGTAGTACAGCTCCCCACAGGTGGAGGTTTACCTCAGGGCAGCGGGGTGGATGAGGGGAGTAGTAATAGCAGTTCTGTTGTAAATGCTGCAGGTGGCGGCGGTGAAGCAGGCACACACACAATAGTTTCTGTTTCAGTACCTTTTTACTGATGTTTGGTAACAGGCACGGTCCAGGAGGGTAACCAGGTTATCAGTGCAGTTTGGGATGTCCACCTTGGAGAGTTGTGAGGCCTCCTCTATTAGTGTGTGCGGTAGTTGGGGTAAGTTCTGCCTGGAGCTGAACCTGCTGCTCTTTCTCCTTCCTCTCTTAGGATGCTACTCCACAACCGACAATGAGGACCTTGCTGTGGGGATCCCTATTCTCCTCTTGGACCCCTGGTCCTATGTTTGGTCCGGTTTGGTGTCTTGCTTTATTTTACTTCAGGCGGATAGATCTTCCTGGTCTGTCTGGGATTTCTCTGCTACCACTAGATTAATAGCAGCTTCGGACTCCGGTGTCCGGGTGGGCTAAAGGGATCTCAGATCTGTTCCCTTCTTCTGACTTCCTACCTCTTCCACTGGCCTCCTTCCCTCTCTCTAGGGTGCTGCACAGCTGGGTCAGGTTTCCTGGTTCTAGGTCTGGCTTAGTCCCAGCAACCAGCAACTTCCAGTCCTTCTTCTGTACTGTCTAGCTGAACTAACTAACTGTTCTCTTCTCTGCAGACTGACTGGCTCCTCCCCTCAGGTCTGGATCTTTATAGGGGACTAGCTGTAGTACCCGGCTACGCCCGGGTTAATAAATAACTGATGTTAGCTATAACAAAATAGAATTTGAATATGTCATATTAATGACCTGTAAGAAAATAGAAGCTGAGCTGTGATTGATTGCTATAGGCAGCCTAATAAATCTCCAGCCAACAGTAAAGCCTCCCCCTGGCCGGGCAGTATATGTTACCTCACACATACACATAATAGACAGCTCATGTGACTGACATCTGCCTTAATTCCCTATATGGCACGTGTTGCACATTGGCTGTTTTTAATCAGATGTTTATGTTTGGAAATTAAAGATAGCACATGTATGAGGCGAGTTGTGTGAGGTGATTTGTGCACATCTGTGTCTGTGTGTGTGGTACATGTGTCCCTGGGGTGTGTGTATGTGTGTGTCCCTGTGGGGTGAGTGCATGTGTCCCTATAGGGTGTGTATGTGTGTGTGTCCCTGTGGGGGGGAGGTCTGTGTGGTATGTGTCTCTTTGTGGTGTGTGTGTGTGTGTGTGTCCCTGTCGGGTGAGTGCATGTGTCCCTATAGGGTGTGTATGGGTGTGTGTCCCTGTGGGGGGGGTGTCTGTGTGGGGTGTGTGTGTCTCTGTGTTGTGTGTGTCTTCTTGTGGTGTGTGTGTGTGTGTCCCTGTGGGGTGAGTGCGTGTGTCCCTATAGGGTGTGTATGTGTGTGTGTCCCTGTGGGGGGGGGGGGTCTGTGTGGTGTGTGTGTCTGTGTTGTGTGTGTCTCTTTGTGGTGTGTGTGTCCCTGTGAGGTGAGTGCATGTGTCACTATAGGGTGTGTGTGTGTCCCCGTGGGGGTGTGTGTGTGTGTGTGTGTGTCTCTTTGTGGTGTGTGTGTGTTTGTTCGGGTGCATGGTGAGTATCCAATGTTGGGGCTGCACCTTAGCGACTATACACTTGCTAAGGTAAAGAATATTTATACCGTGTGGTGTGCGTGTGGTGTGTATACATGTCCCCATGCGTGGTGAATATCTCATGTTGGGGCCACACCTTAGTGACTATATGCTGGTATATGCTGTTAGTCTTTGGCGCTATCATTAAGCCCCTCTCATTCACAACTGTCAACTGGTAACTGTCACTTTTTCCCCATTATGTAGATAGGGGCAAAATTGTTTGGTGAATTGGAATGCGCGGGGTTAAAATTTCGCCTCACAACATAGCCTATGACGGTCCCGGGGTCCAGACTTGTGACTGTGCAAAATTTTGTAGCTATAGCTGACAGCTGTCGATTTTCCTCCAACACTTTTCCATCCACTTTTTCCCCATTATGTAGATAGGGGCAAAATGGTTTGGTGAACTGGAACACACAGGGTTAAAATTTAGCCTCACAACATGTGTGACTGTGCAAAATTTTGTGGCTGTAGTTGCGACAGTGTAGATGCCAATCCCGGATATACACACATACACACATTCAGCTTTATATATTAGATTTGTCTTAAGGACAGCCAGTGGGACTCCCAGTCCAGGTCTAGGGTGGAAGGTGTTGTGTGCTGTGTGTGCCAAAATGTACATCTCTCCCTGCACCGGTGGGTCCTGTGGCAATCCCCAGCAGGGGTGCCATAGATGCATCAATGTCAGCTCAAACCATGTGTCAACATTTCAATGAAATAGAACACTATGGCAGGAGACCTAGGGGGGCATGGAGACATAAAAATGCTACACTGCAAGTGGCCAAAATGTATGTGAGTTAGCCAAAGTCCCTCTGGGAAGGTGACTTGCAGACATATAAACCAAGATAGAGCTTTTTAGCAAAGCAAATCATTCTACTCTTTACTGAAAATGAAATGAGGCCTACAAAGAATCGAACGTAGTACCTACAATCAACTATTTTATCCAGGCCATTTTTGGAGTTCTGTGTGAAATTATGTCTAGTTTGCCATTTTTTTACTTTTTTTTTATGTTGTTCCAATACACACACGAGAAACTGTATTTGGTCTTGTACATTTTATTTACTGTTGGTGTATAAAAACGAACGCCATGTGGATGACATATGAATGACAATACAAATAAAAAAAATCAGTTTTTTTTTTGTAGATAAAAATCAGACTCCACCCCACAGCTGTTTGCCAGCCAAAGACACGAAGTGTGAGGAGGCAATTATCACTTGTTTTTCACTTCCAATGTTCTACAAGCATGCTTCATCTGGAAGCATGATGAAAATCCTGAAGGTTTACGGCATTGGCAAGATTTTCTTGTGTTTATTGTTATCGTCATTTCTAGGTGCATTGATGTTTTAATGATGCAATCTTATAATGCCAGCCATGTATCCATGTACGCTTCCTTATTATTGCTCTTCATATTTGATTCTTTATGACTCAGTATAAGCTATCCAATCTATATGCATACAATCATATAGGCATATGGGACTGGTATTGAAGGGTACAAGCCATTTTTTTCATGTGTACACACATAGCATGGTTTGTAGTATTAGTAGCATATGCAGATCTTGTATTTTAATATATTGTTCTTATTTTTCAGAGTGTTGAGAATGTTCTACATCAATTATTTGCATTCTTGCCTGCCCTTTCCTGGAAAACATTTACAGTATATCTAGCTGCAATGTCACCGACCAGCTGTGATTCAGCTACGCACCACAACTGCATTCTAAAAATAGAGCAACACGGACTCGCAGGATACCCACAGCTGCCACAATACCCACTGCCAATACCGCGTGCAGGCACGAAGCAGCAGCTGCCACTGGCTCTTATAGGGGACGGAGTTCAGCTGCTGTGATTTATACCTTGTTTACTAATGTTATCTATACTGTAATGCAAATTTAGTTCTCCTTTTCAAAAATGCAAATCTGCGTTCATTCTTTATTTCCGCTCCTATACAACACCATTAATTCAGCAAAGGTCTACTACAGACATCGTCAACCTTGTCCTCATTGGGGGACACAATCTAAATTCCCTATCAGTTTGTCTTTGGAGTGTGGAAGAAATCCAGAGAACCTGGAAGGAACCAATGCAAACACAGAGAGAACTTACCTGTAGATGTTGTCCTTGGTGATATCTGGAAAGTAACACTGCAAACCACTGAGCCATCATAGTTACGGTATATATCTAGAGGGTTGAGAATGCGCACATAGGGTCTTATCCTTTATAGGCAGGTAAATGTGAAAAAATCAGATTTGCTCACCTGGTCAGGTTGTGTAGCACACAACCAGCGTAATCGCTCAAACAATGCAGCTGCTGCAGGGACTGTACTTCCACGAGGTGCGGTGCTGTGATCAGGTATTTTGGACGAAGTACCTTAATGTCCGCGCTGCTGCCAGAGAGGAAAATACACCAACGACACTGGGACGTCTGAGTACTGGTAGTAGAGGTTTATTTCCAACGCGTTTCGGAGCCACGTACCGAGCTCCTTCCTCAGGGAACAGATGTTCCCTGAGGAAGGAGCTCGGTACGTGGCTCCGAAACGCGTTGGAAATAAACCTCTACTACCAGTACTCAGACGTCCCAGTGTCGTTGGTGTATTTTCCTCTCTGGCAGCAGCGCGGACATTAAGGTACTTCGTCCAAAATACCTGATCATAGTTATATACACACATCCTGGTTTCAGAGTTTGCTTGTTTTATTCCATTCAGTGAACTATAGGTAAGATTGATATGGTCCATCACACTGGCAGACATAGACAAAAAAAGGGTCCCCATGCAAAAGCAATAAATGGATTCTTAGAAGCCCAACATCTCATCATAAGATATAATTCCCCCTTTTATGGAAGTGGAAATGAGCCCCATTACATCTTGGACTTTGTGGCTACTGTAGCGCCCCGCCAAGCAGGCGTCACAGAGGGTAACTGCACCCGTAAAAGAGGTGCAGATACTCCAGCTGCAGGTGGATCATAGGATGGTGGGTGGCACCCTATACCAGCACTCCCACACTAGATTACACAGTGGGAGGTTACCCGGGAGAGAATAAAATCACCTCTAGGGGGAACAAGGAGGTCTTTTGCCTCTAAGTCTTTGAGCTTAGGTCTTTGCCTCCAGTCAGTGAGTTAAGGAAGAGATGGAAGAAGAAGAAAGTGTTTGAGGAAAGATCCCAGGAGCAGACAGCCAGTTTGGGAGAGAGGAACTCGAGGGAGTTTATCCCAGACAGCTTACCAGGCACCGGGGCCCGCACCTGTGGGATACTTCAGGGCCACAGAAAATCCGGAGACCCGTGGAGTCTACACTTCTCCCGAGCACCCGAGCAACCGAAAGAGGGTACCAGGCCCCACTGAAGGAGCAAGCGGTCAGCCAGCAGAAGGTTATCCGAAGGCAGCTAGGGTGAGAGACAGAAAGGAGGTCAGGTTGGCTACAAGTAACCAGGCTTCACACCACCACTGGGAAGCAGGAAAGGAACAGACGGGGTTAGAGCACGAAGGCACACACCAAGGGTCCACCATACCACCTAAGATCCGTGGAGCTACCTGTCCTCATACCATCAGGAGTGCTAAACTGTGACTTTGTATATGACTATTGCAAATAACAGTAAAGTACCCGGAGGAACAGGGACTTTTGACTCTGCTTGCTTTTCTTTTAAATTAACTTGTTCCCAAACAGGAACGCTGCCCCAGAGGTTCAGTCCTACCTGTGGTACTTAGTACTCTATGAGAGCATTTGTGTGCATTTATAATACTAGGCAACTACCCACTCCATGAATGGTAGGTTTATAATTAGTTGGTTCATCAGTACTTTGTAACTACATTGCCCCCACCTTTGTCATGGGGACCTTCTGCATCCTCTAGTGCATTTGACTCACCGTGGCCGGGACTCCGGTTTAGACAGGCGATGCTTCCTTCCTCCTTGTCACGGGTGGACCGCGCCTGCCGGTAGTGGGGCCCGGTGTAGTGCAGATCAAAAGTGTTTGAAGACGTCTTGGTGGAACAGATTAAAGGGGTTTTTAATTTATTCGTGACGCCACCTATGAGTAGATTCGGTAAGGGCTACCGACGCTGCGGAGCCCCCGGGGGATGGATAGCAGCAAGATGTTACGCTCCCCACAGGCTGAGCGGTGATCCCCGGAGGCTGGAGCTGCTTAAGATGTTGTGCGGCAGCTGCGGTTACTTTATAGTGCGGACGGACAGTTCATAAGGAAGCACGGACACAGAAAGTCTCTGTAACGGGTCTTTACTGTAACCAGCAGGCAGTACATGGCATACAGTGGTTGAGTAGTAGACCGGGTGGACTCAGCAGTGATGGTGTCCCTTAGAAATCCGCAGTGTTCCTCCATTCTATCTAATTGGTTGCCAGTGTCGCCCAGGAATACCAGATCGGGTACGGGGAGGCTGCTTCAATGCCCTATCCATGATGTACGTTCTGGATGTTTTGGGGAGCCTTGGTCCCTCAGTGGGTACACCGCTGGTTAGACGACTGGAAGTTGGCTGGTGGTGGGGTGCTCCTGTAAAGCTGCTCCTCCACGCTTCTGGTTCTCGTAGCAGAGGTGAACTGCTGCCAGCTTCGGTACCAGTGAACCGGCTGTGAGTTGTGGGCACGGGAGTCTTTTGGGAACCCGTGTAGATAATGCCCAGTCCCGGTTGTTAAGGCCTCAGGTGCTAACACCCGACCGGTGACGGCCCAGGGGCCCGCACGGGGTGCGGAGCCCCCGCTCCTCTCCAAGTTCAAGTCCTCAGACTCTGTCCTATCTCGAGTGTTCTAGGTTCTGCTCTAGACTATTGTGTCTGTTCTACTACACTACCCTAACACTCCACCCCCCAGGACCTATGATTGGCCCTCTGTTCTATGTGATGCATGTAGGGTTGGATTTCTATGTTAACCGGATCATTGCTGAGTCAGAGAATATTGCGGCTGCATTTGTGGCTGCAATACCCTCTTGTGACGCACTCGTTGCGGGGCGCCACACATTGGTATTGTGCCCTGGTGTTGGTAAGGTAGGCTGCCTTTTTTCTTAGATTTTTTTTTATCTTAGGTCTTTTTTTCAGTTATTATATACAGCCGTAGATGTGGGCCCTATGCTATCACATCAGGTTGGCGGTGACGAGCTCTGTGGCGATGGGCACTGTGGCTGTCCATCCCCCCTGTCCGTACTATATTCGCCTGTGTGCTCATTCCCTGTGTGCTCTGTCACTCCCCCTGTGCTGTTTTCTTCCCTCTGTGCTCTCTTCTTTGACCTGTCCCCCCACTGTGCGCTCTCCCCATGTGTGCTGTCTTCTCCCCTCATGTGCTATCTTCTCAGGGGTGCATCAAGCCCCCCTGCCGCCTGAGCCGTATAGAGGACCGGGGGGGAAACTGGCTGGGGGGTGGAGGTGCTAGCAGACTTCAAGACTTCAGCACTACCGCCCCTGTAGCCTCAAGTGAGGAGCTGGGGGGGGGGACGCCATCTCGCTGGAAACTGGCCACTGCTGCTGGCGCCTCCCCCTTCTCCAATGCCGCTCCCCTGGCTCCTGCCGCTTGGTACTCAGGGCTCACACTGTCCAATGGACGGTATGTATGTATCTTCTTTGAGCTGTCTCCTCCTGTATGCTCTCCTCCCTGTGTGCTCACTGTATCCCCCAATGCGTTGCCTGTGTCCCCCTGCGTGCTCTCTGTGCCCCATTGCATCCATTATGGTACATTTACACGCCGCTACAGCAGGGTGAATACAACCGGGTTTATGAGACAAATGTATCTTGCACCGTCAAATCAACCCGAGGTAGCGGCGTGTAAAGTAGGTTGTTGCCACCCGTCACTTTCGGTACCTGTTTCAGAGCAGTGCTCTAAAACAGGTTGATTTCAACCCGATGGTAGCGGCGTCTAAATAAGGTACGGTAAGGTTTTTTCGCCACCTAGTGAACTCCCTGGGGCGTGACACAGCCTCCGGGAAACCGCCCACCCTTCTGCAATCATTGGTGGATGCTCCTGCATTACGATTGGTTGTCGCTGCATAGGGCGGCATATTTAATGAGCTGACCAGTCACACTACACAATAGCTCGAGCGTCATGTATTAGTCAGCCTTCCTGCGCTGGCTGGCCAATAATGATGTTATTGCTTTGTCCAATCATAGTACGAGCGTCTCGTAATCCACAATTCTGGCACGCCTATGTGTTCTCCCTGCTGCACCAGGTCCTCCCATATTACCCTCTGTAGCGGCATGTAAATGAGGGACGGTGCTCTACAGAAAGTAACTTGAGGCACCCGGCGGTGCATCCAGAGATAGATTAAACCTTCTGTAGAGCACTTTGAAGCGGCGTGTAAAGGCGGTATCAGGTACCGTTTTCAACCGTTGGTACGTGCTCGTGCACGTGAAACACCCGGTTGTTTCCACCCTGCTGTAGCGGTGTGTAAAGGTACCTTTAGAGATAGTACAGGCAGGTAGAATAGTTATAAAATAGCCTGAAGTTGGTACAAGGAAGGTTTAAATAGGGAGTTCATTTAGGGAAATTACAGTGTGATGCCAATCAAGAAGAACACATATACTGGCACCTGAAACAGCAAAGAGCTGTCTAGAAAGCTGAAGAGAGAGCTGCTGTTTGGTGCACAGGTATTGCCAGGCTTCAGTCCTGACAGTAGTCACCTCTTTCTAGGGTGGCCTCTAAATATCTCAGGAGCTGGTTTCTCTGGATACCTCTAATGCAGTGTTTCTCAACTCAGACCTCAGGACCCACCAACATTACAGGTTTTCAGGATTTCCTTAGTATTGCACAGGTGATCATTTTATTATCTGCATAGGTGATGATTCCAATACCTGTCCAGTTCTGAAGAAATCCTGAAAACATGCACTGTTGATGGGTCCTGAGACTGGGTTGAGAAACACTGCTCTAATGAAAGACTAGTAAACCTAGAAGTGTGAAAATGTGAAAATTGCATTCAGGTCCCACAAATTGGCTTCTGGTCCATATCCCTTACATTGCACCCAATACTGCAGTCTGCCTCTAAAGCTTCAAGCATCCAAAATTTTACCAAAAACATATTCTTTTTCACCATTGACTTTTGTTTGATGGAGGAAGAGGCTAAAATCTTTCTGGAAAAGAGTTCTCATTGAATTGTTTAAGTGATTATACATGGAATACAAGTTGAATTTTGAGACCATTAGATCACGGTTACATGTACAGCGTTTGGTGAGTTTTTTACTTCAGGATTTGTATGCCAAACACAGGAGTGGAAAAAGTATAATAGAAACACGTCACCACTTCTGCATTTTTCACCCACTCCTGGTTTTGGCTTACAAATACTGAATAAAAAACTAAAATACTCAATGTGTGCATGTGGTCTTAGGGTGTTTTAAATTGAAAAGAACTTGGTTAATTTATGCAGAAATCTGGAAAGTTCCAGTTTAGAATATTGCACGTTTTTAGATTTTTTTTATAGACAGTTAAACCTTGTGGCCAACCTAAAAGGTAGGAGGGGCTTTGCAATGTTTATTTGCTATTGTTTTACAATCTTCCTGACTCTTTTGTAACATCTCAATTTTTTTTTCTAGGATTCCTGTAACTGTCTCAGGATGATAGTGACGGACAGAGGTAACTGGGTAACTAGTCCGACCCTTAGACTAGGGAGCTCTGTCTGATCTTATTCCCAGAGATACTTCTGAAGGTGGGTATGTATGGGCTGCCACTCTTGCCCTGCTTATGGCCAGCCCTAGTCTAATTCCCTTCACCTCCACCCAGGGGGCCAGGGCAGGAACAGCAAACCCCACACGCAATGTTGGACTCCAAATGATAAGGCAGCTTCTCAAAGGCTTCAGCAGAAATAGCTGACATCATTCAAACAGCTCAAGGGTCAAACACAGTATGAACTCTATGAGCAACATCAGGCGATGGGTCATAAGACTATTTAAAGACTGGAGGAGTTTGTCAACCAAATCACCTGATGCACACAGCAACTCATAATGCAGCAGAGTCACAGCAACAACGTTAACCCTTAATGTACAAAAGGAAAGTTTCTCCCATTTAAACTACTGAGGAGCAATTCACAGAGACTGCAGAGCGGTCTACATATGACTGTAACATTGTAAACCTGTCAGTAACTGCAGGAATAAAAATATTTAATGGAAGATTAGGAATAAATACTGAATGCAAACCAAAGTTAGGATAAAATGGACTTTGAGATGCAGAATTGTTTTGAGTTGTCATAAGAAAATTCTACTGTTGGTAAATAGTCTACACAATCATCCTGTAGGTAAGAATAAAATAGTGGAGGTATTGTTCAAGAGTCTGGTTCACCGTTTCATTCTGGCCATTGGATTGAGGATGTCAGGCAGTAGACAATTTAACAGTAACTCCTAAAGCTGTACAGAAGCTTTTACAAAATTTGGATGTAAGGCCGGCTTCACACTGCGGCACGATCCGGTCCAGGGCTGTCCGGGAGGACCCTGACAACGCGGACCGGGTCAGCACATAGGACTGGAGGGCTATTATGCTCCCCGGTTCGGTGTGCAGCGCACGCAGTTCCCGCTGCTGATAAGTCAGGACTGCAGGCGCCGCAGTCCTGACCTGTCAGTGGCTACAGCTGCGTGCGCTGCACACCGAACCGGAGGGCATAATAGCCCTCCAGTCCTGTGTGCTGACCCGGTCCGCGGCTGTCAGGGTCCTCCCGGACAGCCCGGACCGGATCATGCCGCAGTGTGAAGCCGGCCTAAACTGAAAATCATTACACACAAATGCCTCATGTAGGGTTACTGCATTAATCTTTTCTTTTAAATATTTCCACCTGAACTCTATGAAGCCAACACTCTTTGCAATTCATCTTGCAACCCAATCTTAAGTGAAACTTTATATTAGGTCACCTTAATACTTTGGGAACTCAATATGCCCAGCATCACCTATAATAATACCATGAACTTATAGAGGTTAGTCATTTTTTTACAAAAAAAAATGCAATTATCCTTTTTCCATTTTAATAAATGATCTTCCTGATGATAAAGCCCAACAATTGTTAGTTCACCCACCTTGTCTATATACATATATTATGGATGATCCGTTGTGTCTGCTCTTACCACACAAGAGATTAAGAACATTTTCTGATTTGCTGACTTTTAAATGAAATCCCCCTGCACATGTTTATTTGTCTACATCTCTGCCATTCTCTGGAGAAGATTGGCATTTTGTAATGAAAGGGCTGCTGCCTGGATATCCTGTGTAAACAGTGTTTTGATTAAATCATTTGGGGATTAATAAAGATAGATGCCTGCCGCTGTCAGGAACTTTTAAAGAAAACCATTTATTTCCACTGGATTCTACTGGGGTATATTTAGTGCAGAATTTGCATTACCTTAAAGTACTATTAAAATAGGAACAATTTAACAGATGGTGCTCAACAACTCCGAAGCCATATGATAATGTTTATTAACTAATTTAATGAAGGACACACTACAGGTTATTGGCAAACTGCAATAAATAATATTAATCAAAATGATAATTCTGAGAATTATATGTAATTTAATTTAATAGGCGTAGAAGAAAAGTTTGAATATTCATGCGCTTTTCCTTAAGACATGTAGTGGGTTGCAGCATATATTTGGCTGAGTATAAAAAACTAGTGTTATCTATAGCACAAAATTAGAGCTATAAAAACTACAGGGTTAGTAAATCACTTGACTAGCAGTAGCAAGGGTATTCATGATTTGTAGTAATCTGCTAAAGCTATCACTATTTCATCATGGTAGAAGATGACAGAGGTGACAATGACAAAAGCTCACAATAGGTTCTTATCTGTGGATATGAGAAAATGGTATAATACAGTGGGGGCTTACCTTGTAGGATTGTGCCAGCCACATGCACTATATAAACATGTAATCTCGGCTGCAGAGGCCACCATAAAGAGATAAGAAGGAAAACGCCAAAGAACCGGTGCAAATGCCACGTTGCCAGGAGGAAATCTGGCTCCTTCTTCAGGAAGAAAAGATGTGATTTTCTTCCTGAAGAAGGAGACAGTTTCGCTCCGAAATGCGTTGAAAAATGAAAATTACATTTGACAAAATTCTTGCCTTTATGGCTTTTCCTCCTGAAAGCGCGAAATTTGCACCATTTGTTTGGCGTTTTCCATCATGGTAGAAGACAATAAAAAAAAAAACAAGTCAGAATCCTATCATTGCATGTGGCAATACATCAAATCGCGCCTAGAGATAGACCTGTTAATCATCAGTAGCGGAGTGAGGAGAAGCCGGCTGGGTATTACTGGATTAGTCACGTCTCTTCCTGCAGTCCCTGACCAAGTTTTCTATATTCTCAAAGTAAAACATACTTGGCTGCAATTGCGTAGCTAGGTTTTGATTACGCTGATCGTGATCCAGGCACCATGAATCTAATAATAGGTTCCCTTTAAATTATACCTTCTCCACCTCTCTTCACCTTTTAGTATTCATGTTGGTTATAATGTTTAACCCCCTGCTGATTGGACTGACTGTTGGAGCATTGGACATTAAAGGCCACGTCACACGCGGCGACATCGCCGCCAATTACATAGGCGATGTAGGGGCATGGCCTATCAGCGGCAACATCGCCCCTGCGTCGCCTAATGAAAAGGGGCGATGTTGGCGTCTCTGGGCGGTCGCCCGGTTTCAGAGCAGTGCTCTGAAACCAGGCACCCATTATGGGGCGATGTGTACACATCGCCCCATGTAAATGTCCGCTGGCGAGCTGACAGGCGATGGGAGCCATAAGCTCCCATTGTCTTGGATCGCCGCTGGGGTTTCGAGACACCCTGGCGGCAATGCCGCCTCTCAGCTCGCCGGCCCATTGCCGGAGATGTCTCTCCATGTAAACGGGGGGCGTCGATGCTGGCGGGGAGCCAAAAACGTGCGCGCTCCCACTCGTCGCCGCCGACATCTCTGGGGCCGTCGTCAGCTGTGACGGTACCCTAAGGCCTCCCACCGCAAATTATTTTAGATTGGAGTTTTGCATGTCAGTTTTGATGAAAAATTCACTAGAGTAAAATGCGCCAAATTCATAAGATAAAAGTGTGTCTTAATGGATCTAGTTAATTTTTCAGCTGTCATGTCTGCAAGAAGTGTTCTCTAATCAGGGACTGATGGTCATTTTTTAATTATATATACCACTTTTGCAGGTTAATTTAAAATTAACCATTTGGGCCATTTTTGGCTTGCCCCCTCCTGGCCAAGCTATGCCCATATTTTGGCAGAGATTTTTGGAAATCGTTGAAGCGGTAACCCGCGAAACGGGGCGCCCCTCGTCCTCCCTGCACCTCCTCTCTTCCCTGCATCAATGTAACCACTGATTCCTGAAGATTATGGAATAAAGATCTTGCACATCAACATAATTTTGGTGAGTGCCACCTGTTTTCTTTATACACTTGATACTACCTACAACTGACAGGTAGAGCAACCCCATTTAAAACTCTGCTGTCTGCTGTTTGGCGAACAATTATGTTCAGTGATTGTGATACAAGCCTGGAATTCTGCTAGTGCCCAATTTTCAGCCTTGTATACTACATTTGTTAAATGAATGTTAAATGAAGCCTGTTCTTTTCTGTTCAACCTGTTCTAAGGCTGCTTTCACATCACGTTTTTGTTGGATCCGTGGCTGTCTGTTGTAAAATCTCTCTAATGGTGCCGTCACACAGCACGATCTGGCCAGCGATGTCGGAAGCGATGCCGGGTGCCCGCTCGCTTCCGACATCGCTGGCCAGCTGTCACACAGCATCGCTGCGGCCGGCGACACCCCAGCGATGCGGGCGGTGACATCGCTCGCTGGGCTGGGCTCAGCCCAGCGACCGATCCGCAGCAACGCTGCGGTATAGGCTGGAACGCCGCCGACATCGCTCTGGCGATGTCACACGGCGCGATCCAGCCTTATCGCAGGTCGCCGGTTGACAGGTTTACGGTTCTTCCCGTAAACCTGTCAACCTGCGACCAGCGATAAAACGCGGTCGCGCCGCTCGTTTACACAGCGCGACGTCGCTAGCGACATCGCTGATACGTCACTTTTTCGGCGATGTCGCTAGCGACGTCGCCAGGTGTGATGGCACCTTAAGTGCACGTTCACTACCACAGAGTGAAATCCATTCTTTGCTTCTTTTCTTGTTGTCCAAGTCCCATTTTCCATAAATCCCTTGTATCAAGATATTGGGTGCTTTGTCTGTTACCACGTGTTTCTATAGCCATGCATAATTAAGCAAAAACCAACTGTTGTTAATACAGTGAGACTTGTACACCTGAGTAACTAACATGTATACAATGTTTGATCAAGTTTGACATTTGAAGCTTCCTTATTCCAAAAATGTAAGGAAAGAATAATAACTTCCGAATCTGCAAATAGCTTCTTCAGAGAGGGGAAGGTGTGGAAATTTTGCGCTACCCATTGGATATAAGTAGTATGTATGGATGTAGTAGTCCTAGAATTCAAAATCAACTCTTTAACGAGCATTGTCATATCACTTGGAATTAGACACCAAACCAAACACTCCAATTGATGGCAAGTGTTTCCAGTGTAAAGTCCTTGTCACACATAGCAAGATCGCTGTTTCGTCACTCGCCAGCGATCTCGCTATGTTTGACATGTATCAGTGACTGGGCCCCTGCTGTGACATCACCGATCATGTCGGAATGGTCTGGACCATTTTTTGATCGTCAGGTTCCCACTGGGTAGCATGCATTGGTGTGTTTGATGCCTTAACAACGGCCTTGTTGGCGACTCAGAACTCAGCCACGTAGTCGTAAGACTAGCTGCTGTGTAACAGGGTCCCAACGACCGCCGAGGTCATTATATGGGTTGCCGTATCATTGCTGCGTCGTTCAGGAGATCTGACTGTTTGACATCTCACCAGCGACCACATAGCGACGTTCCAGCGATCCTTACCAGGTTGTATCGCTGTCGGAATCGCTGGAATGTCGCCAAGTGTGATGGGACCCTAAAGCAGGAGATCTAATTTGGTGGAGTGAGAAGACTTTGACAGAGAGTCTAAGGGGGATTGTTTCTTCTTGTTT
Source organism: Allobates femoralis (assembly GCA_033576535.1). NCBI lineage: Eukaryota > Metazoa > Chordata > Amphibia > Anura > Aromobatidae > Allobates > Allobates femoralis. Next base: position 115,943,136 of record JARQOC010000005.1, read on the forward strand.
AAGACATCAAGCCTGTTTAAGGAGACTTATAGGCTATGCAATAAGAAATTAAATGGCCAAATAGTTTTTTCAGAGAAGCCTATAAGTCTCTTTACACTTGCTTGGTACTCTAGACAAGGAGGAACATTCCCACCTAGACCTCCTATTCTAAACCTCTCATCTTTGCACTTATGAGAGGGCAAAAACCTCAAAAAACATGTGTCTGCAAGTGAAGGACCTGCTATGGCTTCTCATCCTACATCAAGTGGCTTCTTAAAGGGTCAGTAAAGTCTTTTGAGGTTGCTCCATCTAATAGAAGCACTAGAGTTCCAGTCACCATCTTTGAAGATGCTGTTTGCATATTTATATTCCAAGAGGAGCATTGCATGGCCTATATGTCTCCTTATGCCAGCTTGACACTCTTCACAGGGAAAATATTTCCCCCTTAGACCTACTGGTATCTAATAGAATTCCAACATCGAATATAAATATTTGCAATTTAGAGATAAATTAGGCTGTAAATTCCATTATTGCAGTAACTCATGTAGGTAATAGTTGGTACTAAAAAACCGAGCACTTACTAAACCTATCAATCTAGTTCATTATGCTCCAAAAGGTATTTTACTGATGAGTTGATCTTCCGAGGAGAGATAGTAAAAACACATTTGATTTGAATGATTATACAAGAATTACCGTATATACTCGTGTATAAGCCGACCCGTGTATAAGCCGACCCCCCTACTTTTGCCCAAAAATCTGGAAAAACCTATTGACTCGTGTATAAGCCGAGGGTGGACCTCAGCACAGGTATACAGCCCCCAGCAGTGTGGTATACAGGCCCCCCCAGTGGTATACAGGCCTCCCCAGTGGTAGTATACAGCAGCCCCAGTGGTAGTATATAGCATCCCCAGCAGCCCCAGTGGTAGTATATAGGAGCCCCAGTGGTAGTATACAGCAGCCCCAGTGGTAGTATATAAAATCCCCAGCAGCCCCAGTGGTAGTATACAGCAGCCCCAGTGGTAGTATATAGGAGCCCCAGCAGCCCCAGTGGTAGTATACAGCAGCCCCAGTGGTAGTATATAGGAGCCCCAGCAGCCCCAGTGGTAGTATACAGGAGCCCCAGTAGTATACATGCAGCCCCAGTAGTATATACAGCCCCAATGGTAATATACAGGCAGCCCCAGTAGTATATACAGCCCCAGTGGTAGTATACAGGCAGCCCCAGTAGTATATACAGCCCCAGTGGTAGTATACAGGCAGCCCCAGTAGTATATTGCAGCCCCAGTGGTGTATACAGCCCCAGTGGTAGTATATTGCAGCCCCAGTGGTGTATACAGCCCCAGTGGTAGTATATTGCAGCCCCAGTGGTGTATACAGCCCCAGTGGTAGTATATTGCAGCCCCACAGGTAAATATAGCCCCAGTGGTAGTATACAGCAGCCCCACATGTAAATATAGCCCCAGTGGTAGTATACAGCAGCCCCACATGTAAATATAGCCCCAGTGGTAGTATACAGCAGCCCCACATATATATGCCCCAGAGGTATATACAGTGCCCCCTCATCTATATACAGCCCCCCGCCGCAATCCTGTAAAGGAATAGGTTAGTATACTTATCCATCCGCTGCAGCTGTCCCGCCGCCATCGCGATTCAGCATCTTCCGACTTCAGCGTCTCGCGTCTTCTTCCGGTTTCCTCCCCGGTCGCACAGGCAATGACGTCACTGCCTGCGACCATCGGAAGGAGACGCGAGACGCTGGAAGTCGGAAGATGCTGAATCGCGATGGCGGCGGGACAGCTGCAGCGGATGGATAAGTATACTAACCTATTCCTTTACAGGATTGCGGCGGGGGGCTGTATATAGATGGGGCACTGTATACTGTATACATTGTATACAGTATACAGTGACTCGCGTATAAGCCGAGGGGGGGACTTTTCAGCCCAATTTTTGGGCTGAAAAACTCGGCTTATACGCGAGTATATACGGTAGTTCCAGTTCCTCATATGAAGGTATTAATCTTGAGATATCGGGTACCATTTAAAAATCCAATCCAATAAGAAGAAAGTGCTTTTATAATCTGCTGTCAATGGTGTTGGAGATCCACTCTGCAGTAAACATAGATCTAGAGCGTGACATCTGCTATAATTAGATGTGTATATGATGAATAGATAGACAGCATGATTCTATACCTCCTGGAGTCTGCACTTCCCGATTTATTTACGGCAGGAGCGGTCATAAGGGGATTGGATTGTCAAAATGATTGAACCACTGATTAAAAATGCTTTTACTTAAGAAATGGACTTCATAAAGCGGCATAAAAGCTTAAAATATATTTTTAGATATATAATAATGTAATAATCTAATTCCCCAACTCTTTCATATTTGTATTATCTTGAGTGGTTGAACAACTTCAAGAATATTTTCAATTAAGTTGATAAAAATTAGTCGGATGATATGTTATTAAATAAATTCAGCTTTTACGTCTGTGTAAGCTACCGCACAACGAACCTCCTGTGCTACATGTTGTACATTGTGCGAGGTCAGAATCGTCACAGGACTACGGGCACTGTTCCCAAAGTTCCCATGTTCAGTATTGATTTCAATATGAGCCGTGGGGAAAAAATGCTGTGCCAAATAGGTATAAAGGTGTGTAGCACTATTGGAATGTGGATGTCATGGAGTGAGGTCCATGGCTTGCAGCAAGCATTATTGAGTAACCAGCCTGTTTAGGTGTTAAATTCTTTGATTATTGTTATATTCTTTGTTTATTACATGGTAGAAGATCTATATGATACATTGACACCATGCATGCAATTGACCATCTAAAAATGCCATCGACTTAGGCTACCTTCACATTTGCGTTTGTGTCTGCATGCTGATGGCATGCAGACATAAACGCAGTGCAAAGCAGGGCCATTTTGATGTGTCCGCAGCAGAGAATGTCCGCCTGCGGACACATCACTGTGGAGCCCGGCAGCCAATCAGCGGTGTCCGGGGGCGGAGATCAGTCCCGGAGATCTCCGCCCCCCGGCCGCCGGTAAGCTCCGGGACATGTCGGCGGGGAGAAACAGCTGATTTGACAGCTGTTTGAATCTCCCGCGCCGACACCGAGAGGAGATGTCGGCGCGGGAAGATTCAAACAGCTGTCACATCAGCTGTTCTCCCCGCCGACATCGCTAGCAGATTACCAGCGGCGGGGAAGAGGAGATCAGCAGAGCCTCAGCTGATCTCCCGGTGGCCGTCGGTGATCTCCTGTGACATCACCGGCGGCCACCGGGAGAGATTTCAATGGGTCCGCAGCGTTCTCCTGCGCTGTCAAGCGCAGAACCCTGCGGACCCATTGAAGACAATGCATGTTTTGTGCGCTTGGGGACGCTTGCTGATCTTCCAAGGTCCCCAAACGCACAAAAAAATACAACATGCTGCGTCCCGGGTGCGGACGCTGGACACCGGAAGGAGCAGATATCATCCGCATCCGCACCCGAACGCAGCAAACGCAAGCACTATGCGTTCCTATGTTAAACATAGGAACGCAGTGCGCATGCGTTTGACTGCGTATGGAAACGCAGCATAAGCTGCGTTCACATACGCAAATGTGAAGGCAGCCTTAGCACTGACGTAAGCCACATCTGAATAATGCATTTATTTTAATTACAAAAGAGGGTGAAATATTTCCAAAGAATTGAAACAATCTTTTTATCCAAATGACAATCACTGGAGTAGACAAAATAGGGAGGGGGACAAAGGCGCAATAGTGCCCTATCACTAGTGACACTTGTGTGTGCTGGTGGTGCTGTGAAGCCGCTCACCTGGTCCAGTTGTGATTCCCACAACTGGTTTGAAGGCGTGTTGGAAACAATTGTTCCAGCTGCTGCAGGACCTCCACCGACCACTGGATAGTGGTTTAAATCCAAGACAAAGATGGGAGTACTGGTGTGCCACGGTCCGCGCTGCTGTGGTATGAAAAAACTCACCAAAGAGTCAGCAGTTATTCCATCTTTTATTTCCTCCTTACTCCAACGCGTTTCAGCGCCACACCCGGCGCCTTCCTCAGGGATGTCCCTGAGGAAGGCGCCGGGTGTGGCGCTGAAACGCGTTGGAGTAAGGAGGAAATAAAAGATGGAATAACTGCTGACTCTTTGGTGAGTTTTTTCATACCACAGCAGCGCGGACCATGGCACACCAGTACTCCCATCTTTGTCTTGAATCACTGGAGTAGGTTTATGCTAGGAAATGGTGGCCACTATGAACAAATGCCAACCAGCTACATATTTGTTGCTCATAGCCATTTATTAGCCTGTTTAGATTAGCTGATCGTACGTCCCATGTGCGCAGAACCATCGGTAAGAGATCATTTTGTGCAGATAGAGGCCAGGGTCACACATAGCAATCCGCTTTTCTGCCTTTTACAAAACCTTATTCCATTTTTGGAAAATGCCATTTTGCATCTAAAAAACACTATGCATTAATGGATGCGTTTTCCCATAGGGCTCCATGCTAGCAGCATTTTTGGTGCCTGTTACAAAAACGCATAGCATTTTTTGCATTGCAGCCTATGGATCCGTTAACGGATCAGTTTTTCAACAAAATCTAAGATGAAAAACGGATGCTTTTAGCGGATCCAGGACTTATGTGTGACCCTGGCCAGATTGATATTGGCCTAAGCAGCACATTCTGTGTACATAGGTAATGAGCTCTCAAGAACTATGACCCTTAAGAAAATGTACAGAATGTGCCTTTGATTGGCAGCCTGCTTAAACTGGTAGATTATCAGAAAACAAACCATTCACGATAACTGACCAGTAAAAATGCACCCTAATTCACAATCACTTCAAAAACTGAAGTAAAAAAGATTAAATGAGTCTGTAGACAAAGTATAAAAGTCACTATTGGAAACATGTTTAATTGGGAAACAGGAAAGGGTCAGGATTGCAGCTCCACCCCATTTACTCACAAGACACCCAGGCAGCTGGAACAATGGTTGGTGTCCATCAAGCAGTAGTAATTTGAAAACATCTCCAGCGCCACTTTTTCGGATCCAAATTGCTTTCTTTATGCCATAATAAAATCAGCACAGGTATGCCTCCTAAGGGGTAATGCTACACGTGTTTCGAGGCTGTGCCTCTTAGTCGTTAGCATCAACTAACGACTAAGAGGCACAGCCTCGAAACACGTGTAGCATTACCCCTTATGGTACCTTTACACGCCGCGACGGCAGGCTGGATACATCGCGCTACAAGCTACAATTGTAGCTTGTAGCGTCCATATCGCCTGTAGTAGCGGCGTCTGAAGAGGCGACGCTACAGCCGGCGACAGATACATCTGTTTATGGGCTCTGCTCATAAACTTAAGGCAACATCGCCGATTGTAGCGAGCTGTATCGGCGTGTAAAGAAGCAACGGAAGGCAACTCTGGACACCCGGCGATGTGGCTGCCATGTATCTAAGGCGTGACACAGTCGCCATGTTACCGCGCCCCATCTGCGATCATTGGAGGTCGCTCCTGCTTTATGATTGGTAGTCGCAGCATAGGGCGGGATATTTAAGGAGCTGACCAGTCACACTACACAATTACTCGAGCGTGCTGTATTAACCAGCCTCCTGCGATGCCTGGCCAATCCTGATGATATTGCGCTGTCCTATCATCGTACGGACGGCTCGTAATCCAAGATTGTTGCACGCCTATGTGCTATCCCTGCTGCACCGGGTCCGCCCATAGTAGCTTGTTGGAGCGGTGTGTAAACATGGTACGCTACGCTACAGCTGGCTACTTGAGACACCCGGCGATGTAGCTAGCTATAGATGTAGCGTGGCGTAGCGCACCTTGTCGCGGCGTGTAAAGAGGGTGCGTTGACCGTTTGTAGCCGTTTGAGCGTGCTCGTGCACGTGAAGTAGCGCGATGTATCCAGCCTGCCGTCGCGGCGTGTAAAGGTACCATTAGGGAGCATGTCTGTGCTGATTTTATTATGGCATAAATAAAGCAATTTGGATCTGAAAAAGTAGCGCTGGAGATGTTTTCAAATTACTACTATTAGAAGCATGCATCTGAATTGGTATACACTCAACACATTTTGTATACACCCTCAAGTAACCATGAAAGGAGTACTATCTGAGGGAGTACGAAGCATCTTTTTATACTTTGAGTTTATATTGTTTTACTTTTTTTATTGTGATTGCGTACTACATACTAAAATTCTGTTATAAATAATCAAATATTTTGGAACTGACCTTTGGTAGTATCATTGAATCTGGAACAGCATCTATCTAATATCTGCTATGCATTTGTGGTGCCCCTGCAATCAGGGTGGCCACATAGGTAACTGCAGCCAGGCAGGAAGGTAGACAGTTTGTGCACCAAACACCCTCACAGCACACACACCCACGGGAGCACAGCACCCAAACCGGAGCCCGGGACTCTAAGCGGGCAAGGGGTGGTGGGTTTAGAGAGCATGTGGGTGGGGAATGTAGATCAGGTGACAGACAGTAGAAATAGAGGAAAAGAGGAGGAAGGAGTTAGTAGGCCAGAGTGAGCCGAGCAGACAAGAACAGACAGACAGTGACACATCCCAGTGGGATTGGGCTCCCTGGAGACGCAGAATCCACAGAGACACCGTTCCATGGAGAGAAAGCTCGTCCTTAGCCGGCATCCCAGGGGAGTCTGAGGACAGAGACTGGATCGGTATCACCGGATCCAAGGAACACGGCAGCACCGACCAACTACCGGTGGAGTAGTTTTCCCTGATTGTACTGGAATCACACGGGTTAGAAGGAGCCTGGTAAGCACTTGGAAGACAGGGTTACTGCAGGCTAGGCAAACAGAACTGCTATTGTCACTGTGATATCCCCAGCAGTACCCCGGACCGGTACCAAGTACCGCGTCCCAGTGGGCTCCACAACTTGGCAACACGAACAGGATGGACCCGGTCCAAAAGAACCGGACCCAGTGTGCCTAAGACTCGTGTTTTGGACTTTTCCCGCCAAATCTGTGCTTAATGGCGGCTATGGAAGCCTGAGACCATGTGCAGAGGAGGCGTGCCCAGACCCCCCATCATGGGCTGGCCCGGTCCAAAGCGGGAAAATAAAGGCCCGCCCTGACTCCCCCTTAACTCCGGGGGAGCCAGCCATCAATCCGAAGGAGGAGCCCCCGCCCCTAAGTGTGCTTACTAATGAGAAGCTGGCGGCAACTGAAGAGGAAGTTGCCGACCCGGAAAGGCGGGACAGGAGACCAGATGCAGAACAGTCACTAGAGTTCTTTCCCTGGCCGGGTTCCTCAACTAGCACTTTCTGTGGGCCCTCCGGGATCTCTTGGGGTCTTCCTGCAGCAGCACTCTCCTCGGCGTCCTCTTCTTCCCTCCGTGTGTACTGTAATGGTGACTGCTCCATAGCCGGCATCCCAGGGGAGTGTGAGGCAGAGACCGGACCGCTATCACCGGGTCCGAGGAACACGGCAGCACCGACCAACTACCGGTGGAGTAGTTTTCCCTGATTGTACTGGAATCACATTGGTTAGAAGGAGCCTGGTAAGCCCTTGGAAGACAGGGTTACTGCAAGCTAGGCAAGCACCAGAGTGTCGGCTCTGAGGGGGACTGAAGTAATACACCGGCTTCCCAGACACACCAGTGGGGAACACAGATTCCAGGTCCATGTTCCCACTACAGGGTTGGAGGCACAGGAGCAACCACGATGACCCGGCTTACCGCCTGCACACACTTAGGGGGAAGCTGCATACAAGGGGCCGCCATACAACCCATGGAAAGAACAGAGAGAGGGAGAGAACAGCCAGAGAGGACATTTAGAAGGAGTGAGGGGTTTCAGAGCGACAGCCTGGCTGCAGAGGGTTCAAGTGTCCAGAGTAAACTGTGAAAAGCTGAATTGTACCGTGAACTGTGACTTGAAAGAACTTGAAAGTAAACCCGGTGAACCCTGCTTCAGTTTCCGTGTCTGATTCCAGGTATACAGAACTGCTATTGTCACTCTTACTCTGCCAGGAGCAGCCCGACCCGCGGTGGGCTCATCCATCCAGCTGCAGTCCATCCATCCCTCCATCCTCCTGGCAGAGCTAGTCCCATCGCTGACCACAACCTGTGGGTGGCGTCATGACAACAGTCCCCTGTATATATTTCCTTTACTTCTGAGAACCCGGGACACTGCCCGGACCAGGACCGCCGTGATATCCCCAGCAGTACCCCGGTCCGGTACCGAGTACCCCGTCCCAGTGGGCTCCACACAGTAATTTCTTGAAGATACTTTTGGCCTAACATAATAATACTAATGATGAACTCTAAATGCTTTGATAAATGACTCTTGTTGTATAATGTTTAGCTGGTGTCACTACTGTGAGTTCTCTAGTATACTAATCCCTCAGGGTCTCTGCAAATGCAATGTGGTGAGTAATAACCCTTCCAGCAGAATTTGAACTCCTAAAATCCAAATGCCTCACCTTCCATTGCGAGCTCTGCCATGTACCCAAACAGGAGTGTACAACCACATACTGTATAGTGTATTGCTGTGCTCGAGAAAAATTGTATAATAAAATAGGGGATACACCTTTTTTATTACCTTTTGTAAAATTAAAAACAATAATGATCTAAAACACATAATACTGTAACAAATCCAAATGAAATCATCACTTTTTTTTTTAGCACTGAAGAGGTGCTTTAAATCTAAGGCTCCTGCCTCCTGTATTATACTCACCCTTTGGAGTTTTCATGTTCTTCAGCGCCGCCCACGGTGCCATCTTGTGTCTGTAACTTTTGACAGGTCAGATGTTATGTCACAAGCTCCCTATACTTCTCCATAAGAACCAGAACAAGGTCAGAATGAGCTTCTATTAGAGATGTACTGAGCTGTGACCTCCAGCATGCTATATGAAACACTGGAGCAGCCAACAAGTCACAAATCAAGCCACTTTCCACCATCTCCCAAGGACTCTTGCTTTGAAAGGGCTCCAACTTTGCCAGACCTGTCATTTATTGTTATCAGCCCTTGAGGGGACCTACTGTATAGAAGATAACGACACTGAAGAGTGTATAAGACAGGGATCATGGAGCAAAAAAAAACACTTGAGTGGCACTTTAAAGGAGACTCCGAAATGCCTATATTTGAAATGTGTTCACAGCCCCCTTAAAAGATACATTTGCATGGTGTAGTTTCATAAATGGAGCCAGTTTTGTAAGGTTTCTCCTGTCGTGGCACTTCTAGGCTTCTTCAAATGCAAAATTATGTCCAAAAACTATTCCATCAGCATTTTCATTCTACAAGATAGGCTAGGGTCACACTTGGCATGCGTTTCTTAATTGCCTTAAATATAAGCATGCGTTTCTGCATGCTTATTTCATTTCTGCATGCGTTTTCTTAGGTGCCTTTAGGCACCCATGGGTTTTTCCATGCGTTTTTGAATCCGCTCCCAAAAAAAGTTCATGAACTATTTTTTGGTGCTGATTTAAAAACACATGCGTTTTTTAACATGGGCCCCTATGGGAAACGCATGCGTTTTTGGATGGTACTAAATGGTACTAATGTACATGCGTTTTTGCATGCGTTTTTGAAGGCAGCTCCTCACATCAGTGCAAAAACGCATGCCAAAAACGCATGCACTTTAGGCATGCGTTTTTGCTATTGGGGCATGCGATTTTGCTATTAGGGCATGCGTTTTGTATATGGGGGCCTATGGATGCGTTTTTAAAAATGCAGGTCTCCAAAAAAGCATGAAAAATCTGCAAGTGTGACCCTAGCCATAAATAGCACCATTTCAGTTCTGATCTATGGGTGAAACATTAGTATATAACCTTACATAGGGTATTGCTGCACTCAGGAAAAATTTCATAACTAATTGTGGGGTGCTTTTTCTCCTAAATATTTAAAAAATGTGGGACTAAAGGTAAATGTTAATTACCGTAATAATTGTTATATTTGATATGACTATCTTTTTTAGGGTTCGCTCACACTAGTATATACAAATACCATGATAAAGGTTTCTTAGCCAAAAAGTGTATATACATGTAGGACAGCAGTATATGTTGTTCGGTAGCTGTTAGTTTTTATGCATTATCAATCAAAGGACATTTTAATTCTGCACAATTGGATGCTGGAGATTTCTTCATTTTTTTGTTATGCTCGATTGAAGCCCTGATATTGGCTGCCCTGCTATAATTCTTCCCCATAGAGAACAGACGATACAAGGAATGGTAAGCTGTCTTTCCTTTGCCCTTATCCTGAGCCTCCTCATAAATAAAAAATTGATCTAATTCTCATCTAGAAAAGTTAGACAAGTGTCATGCATATGTCATTCTAAATGTCATGCAATTGTTTTTTGAGTTTGCGACAGGGTGGATTTGATGTAAATCAGTGATTTAAATCAGAGGTCCCCAACTCCAGGCCTCAAGGCCCACCAACAGTGCAGGTTTTCAGGATTTCCTTAGTATTGCACAGGGGTTGGAATCATTACCTGTGCAGATGATCACATTAGCACTGTGCAATAATAAGGAGATCCTGAAAACCTGCACTGTTGGCGGGCCTTGAGGCCTGGAGTTGGGGACCTCTGATTTAAATCAAAGTTTCTACCTAAACTAGTTCTTGCATCTTTAACATGCAAGTAGATGAAGATTTTTAGAATCACTTTTTATATTACTTTTTTCTCCCCAGTTTAATGGGTTAATCATTCATATTTGGACACCACTGTTCTGTTGTACTTAGGAAGGAGAAAAATAATCCTGACCTTAATAACAATTTAAATAGATTTATTCAACTGAAACAATAACAACATTACAGCATAAGTTATTTGCTTAAACAAACATCCATGTTTGTTAACTAAACAAAATATATATATATATTTTAAGAAACTTAGACTGTCAGCCCAGCCGACACATGAAAAACTTAAATACTACTGTCCCTGCTGTCTGAAACTGTAGAACAGGATGATGGTGATCTTGGAGGTGGATAGTTTCCAGAATCCATGAATTCCCCTAAACAAAAAAAGTCAATGCTGTTATTTTATTGTTTATTATACAATTTCTGCTTATTGTACACAACACATCACTGCCCCTGCCCCAAAAGGAATATTTGTTTTTCTTCATAACTGTACCAAATGACAGTAACATGCAGTAATAATAAGAAATATAATTTTTCTCACACATGACAGTTCAGTCTTTAGAAATAGGATTCAATAAAAATGTTTACCAACCTAAAGATCCTGCCTGTTCAGAAGTGTTTCTTTGGTCATCTTCATCACCGCACTTCTCATGATGTTGCCTCATTCGCACCACCAGGCCTTGCATCTCTTTGTTGCATCATTTGCATTTTGCACGCATGCCTGCCTTACCGATAGGCGAAGGAGCTTCATTAAAATATTTCCAAACTGGGTCTCTTTTACGGCCTGCTGCCATTATAAGGAAAGAATGTAATAAACCTCAGATCGTACACACAAACAGGTCCAGACTTGTCTGTCTGTGGCTATGCTGCAGTATTGTGCTCAAAGTTTCACTTTCATTTTCTTGTCTGCTTGCCCTTCCTCCTCCTCACACTTAGATTCCCATTCTTCTTGTGTTGTGCAGATCTATTCCACTCCAAACAATCAGAAACATATTGTCTAACTTCTTGGACTTGGCACTGAAGGGGTTGATTCTGTATTCATAGGTTTGTAGAACAATAGGATTAAGGTCTTTTTCTCAACTCTGTTCATGTTGTAACATTTTTGCCGTGAAGAAGAGGCTGGGACCTCTGCGGAGTCAAATTTAGTTTTGAGAACTGCGTAAGTAAAGCGAGCGTCTGTGATAATATAGGAGAGAAACTGCCCACTAATCCTACAGAAACCTCTGGAAGAGCATGGCATTGTGAATGTTACACATATACAGCCTTTATTCTACTGAGTTGAACAACTCAGCTTTATCTCATGATGGAAGAACCTTTGGATGGTAAAATATTTTCCTCAAAAAGCAGTTTATTGAAAAAAATCCGATTTAAATAAAAAAAATCCGATTTAAATAAAAAAAATCCGATTTTTTTGATTATTTAAAAAAAAACATTGATTTTTATCCACCCTGGTTTGCGATCATAATCTCGCCTAGCATCTGTATGCCATCCATATGCAATGCGGTTTTTTCCCCACCAGCTAGTATTTAACATTCATTTACAGGACGATTTACAATCTTCTATTCTACAGAATGTTAATGTAGCCATAAAAAACAGATGCCACTAGGAGGGTCCATGTGCTGTCTGTTTCTTTTATTGCATAAGTTGACTTACACTGGTGAGTCTCAGCCAGTTTACGCTACCATACCACAGCATGCTGTGATTTTTTCTTCATGCCGAATACAGCTGAAGAAAAAAAATCACAGATCTGCACTGCATCATTGAATAACATTGGTGCGAGTGCAATCCCTTTTTCTATTAGATTGCACTTGTGGCGCCCCACCGGATAATCCGCCACCAGAGGTACTGCACTCCTCCATTAGAGGGAGAGTAGTGCCTCTGCTCTCCAGGTGCTGGGATGGCGCAGTTGAGCTTCACACACACAAAACACAGCACTTAGGACCCAGGGACGATTGGAGGACCCAAGCATAGCCGGGAGGGGAAAAAAAGAAGTGCACGAGGAGAACGAAGGAAGAAGTGCAAGAGTAAGGAGGAGGAGGTGTTGGCTCCCGTAACCTGGTGCACAGTCACGTTCGCCTCGGGAGGGAACGGCCAAGGGTGTGGAGCAAGAACAGAGCCCTTGGGGTACAGAATGAGACGTAGATCCCCATACGCCCGTATCTGGCGAGACAGAGGGGCTGGTGGACGACATAGGGAATCGGCCCTGAACATGGCGCAGATGCTGTATGCCCGAACCGTTGAATCGGAGGCCCCAAGTTCCTAATGGAAGCTGTGGCTGAACACCCGACACAACTTGGAGAAGGCAGCCGAACTAGGGAGCAGTGTCCTGGCGGTGCACAAATGTGCACCCTTGGCTGTCGGTACCTGTGCTCTGTGTGCGGTGGCGCTGAGAGCCTGGGGGGCAGAGCAGTGTTGCGCTCACCCAAGAAAAGAAATTATCTAATAACGCTGAGGGACCACCAGAGAAAGAGAAAGACATGGGGGCCTGCTATAGAGTGTTGCTGACCCCGCCTAGAGGAGTGAGAAAGTGCCAGAAGGGTGAGCCTCTGGAACCAGAAAGAGAGACATTCGTGTAGTGCAAGGAGCAAGAGGCGTCATGGTGAGCAGCGGTGCGGACACTCTGGCTGGCGGACAAGAAGGCGAGAAAGCTCCCAATGCAATTGGGGAGACTATAGACTGAGTACAGTTTACCGGTTCTGACGACTTCAAAGAGGCGATAAAAGAACTGAGCCAATTGCTAAACAGTGCGCAATTGTGGGCAATTAGCACCTGGAAGTGGTCCCAACTATAAAAAGCGGCACGATGAGTGCAGGTGCCGGAGCCTCCCGAACCACCAGAAGAAGCACCAGCGGTAGAGCCACCAAGCCAGAGCCAGCCAGTGACACCAGAGTCGACACAGGAGCCACCAGCTGCCACACCAGACCCGCCTGAACCAGCACCGCAGCCAGAGGGTTAAGACGCTGAGCAAGAGAGTAGTGTGAGCTCGGCAGAGACCCGGAGGTCGAGGGCGGAAGGGCACATTGGGCATCATATGAAAGTCTAACAGAGGGGTGTCCGATTGCGGCCCAAGCGGAGAGCAGGGTCGAGAGCAGTCACGATGGTGACTACTGGGCGCAAATATAAGCCACTGAGGAGGAAGAGTGACGACAGTGCTGAGACCACTGGCAGCAGCAAGAAGAGGCTAACCTTGAGGAGAAGGCCTATGTGTGAAAGACTTTGGTACCCAACCCGGCGGTGCGGCGCCGAGGAGTAGTTGTGGACTTCAGCCTCCGCACCGGCTGGGGGTTCAGAAAGGAGTATGGCTTGGAGCAGGAGGTTTTTGTCAGCAGAAGAGATATCGAGTCGTACCTACCAAAGGGACAGCCTGGTCGGGACCTCCACCCCTGAGAAGAGGTTGGCTATACCCGGTGTATGGAACGGCAAGACTGGTACGCGTTGCAGGTGTACAAGATCCTGCAGCCTCAAGCCCCATATGCAGAGCCGGCTAGACTTTTGAGTGGGGAGGACGGTTTGTGGGCAAGCGGCCCTTACCAAAAGTAAGACCTAGAAAGCCAGTGTGTGGTGCTCCACTGGTCAATGCGCCACAGCAGGGGTACTGCACCCATGACTGAGTGTGCAGTGTTCCTGTCATTGGGGAGTGTAATGTCAACCTGAGGCTCTTTTCCTGCATTCACACACTCTAGAGCAGAGGACTACAGGGTAAAATCCTTTGCTGAGATACCCAGTCCCGCTGGGAGGATTTTCAGGATAGAGCAGTGTGAGAGAGGGAAAGCACAGTGAGAAGCAGAACTTCTGTGGAGAGAGACAGAGAAGGATCCTTCAGGGGACACCACAGGGAGGGTGCCCAGAAGGAGCGGCCACCCAGACAGAAGGAGGAGACCCACTGCCGGACCTGCTACAGTTTGGGGGAATCCTAGTCCACCAATGGAGTTCTGGCTCCGAGTCACGGTACAGGCGAGTTCACCCCTGAGCCGTCTAGACCGGTCAGTCGAGAGGTTGAATTATCAGCCCCAACCCCCCCGTACAGAACATGCAGCCCCGCCAGAAGCACTAGACTAGGTTGAGCCCCTTTAAGAGAGAAAGAAGGGTACCTCATATCACCCAACGGGCCTGGTAGACAAGCGGGCTATGCAGGGCAAGGAAAGTAAGGAAGTGCAAGGAAGAGAACGGGACAGAGAAAGAAAGCAGAGGGTACTCTCTGGGAGCCTCAAAGAGACGTTATTCTCAGTGACTACCCGGCCAGCTACCCGCTAAGGACTGTGTAATTGTGAACCTGATCCGTGCACTTTTACAAGTAAACACCCCCGTACAGAGTCCATAAGTCTCCAGTGTCTTATTCCAACAAGCTAACTCACAGAGCTGCTACCACATCCAGCACAATGACAACCAGCACAGCAGCTACACTGCCCCAGGGACTCAGCTCCACCTGCAGGGAGCTGCTCCATCCAAGCTGCACTAGTCTGAAGCGGCGCTGGTACCCATCACCAGAATCTGTAGGTGGCGTCACGACAAACTTTGATTCTCTTTACTACCATTCCCTCCTTTACCTCCTTTACTCCTTTACCTGTTGACCACAAGGGCCATGGGTCTGGGCAGGCCACCAGTGACATCCCAACCACACCAGGGCCCAGATACCTGAGTCCCCATACAACCCTGGGCTAGTCAACTTTGTCGTCACGAACGGGATCCCATACTGGTGTAACCAGGTACTGTGTGCCTTATAAACTCTCGAAATTGGCAAAAAGAACTGTTCCTGTCAATTTACCGGGAACCCCAAAATGGCGGCTTAACCATGTAAAAAGGACAATGTGTTGGTCCAGGGTGTGCCTCAGCCCCTTACCATGGGAGGTCCCAACCAGAGGCGCGAAACTGTTTGCCCGCCACTTGCCATCGAACAACCAAGGGGGAGGGCCAAAGACTAAACTACCCCTGCCAGACACTAACAATGTCGGCAGGGACGGAGCAATGCAACGGAGGTCCAGCAACCAGGAACTGGAGCCAGGAGCAAGAGACCGGTCCATTATTGAGCACCCGGTAACCAGTGAGGACCCTCCAGCCGAGATGCAGCCCATTATCACTAGTGTGGGAGTTGGGGCAGAGTGAGATGACCCTGAGGCCCTACCTAATTACAGAGGCAGCAGACCGGAGTGGAGTCCAAGGAAGCTGAGAAGCCATCCAGCCAGCCAAGCTCCGAGGAGGAGGATGACCGGAAAGGCCACCCGGACCGGGACTTATACCAGCGTGACCAGGTCAGTTACGAGCGACATGCAGGCCACGCAGATGGTATGCTCTGCGTGTATCTAAGCTGTAGTGACACTGTTAAAACCCGGTCATGTAAATAGTTGTGTAAAGACTGCTTTTTCTGTGGACTAATAGACATTAATGAGGACTACGCCATTATGTTTTTGCTTGAGCCTGGACTGTGACCTTAAGCCAGAGACTCTGTGTGTGCATTAAAGCAGGGCAGCAGTGACGAAGGACACTATACTCAGTGATGGACAAATTACCGCTGGGTCTGCAGTGAGTGTATCGCCCCGTTAGGCCACAGTTAAATTTTGCAAAGTTACAAGAAGTGCGCCTCCCGGACAGGAAGAAACCAAGTTTACTTAATGTTATTATTAAAAGTGTTTATTGTTATACTGCATATTAAAAATTGCTCTGTACCGGGTAGGGGTAGAGACACTTGAGGACAACAGGCCTGGTAGACAAGCGGGCTGTGCAGGGCAGCGCAAGGAAAGTAAGGAGGTGCAAGAAAGAGAATGGGACAGAGAAAGAAAGCAGAAGGTACTCTCTGGAAGCCTCAAAGAGACATTATTCTCCTCAGTGACTACCTGGCCAGCTACCCGCGAAGAACTGTGTAATTGTGAACCTGATCCGTGCACTTTTACAAGTAAACACGGTACAGAGTCCATAAGTCTCCAGTGTCTTATTGCAGCAAGCTAACTCACAGAGCTGCTACCACATCCAGCACTACGACAACCAGCACAGCAGCTACAATGCCCCGGGGACTCAGCTCCACCTGCAGGGAGCTGCTCCATCCAAGCTGCACTAGCATCTCCCCCGGAGGTCTCAAGCAGCGCTGGTGCCCATCACCAGAATCTGCAGGTGGCGTCACGACAAACTTTTATTCTCTTTACTACCATTCCCTAACTCCTTTACCAGTTAACCACAAGGGCCACGGGTCTGGCAGGCCACCAGTAACATCCCAACCACAGCAGGGCCCAGATACCCAAGTCCCCATACAACCCTGGGCTAGTCAAATGTAAATAGTAGTTAGAATGTTCAAGTGTGTAAATAGTATATGCAACTGGTTAGTTAGGTACCGGAATTGTATGAATGTATACAATTAACCCGACATGATTGCTGTATAGTCGGCGGAGGACTTTTACCAAAGAACTGTTTTGAACTCAGGTATGGGATGCTGCTCAATGAGACTGTGGACTTGTTTTTGTTTTTATGAGCACTTTTTATGACTTTGTTTACAGACATTTTATATTTTTGATTTTTTTTCTCCATGACAATTTTGAAAGACTGGACTGTGGTTTTCGCAATGTGCCTCCCGAAAGGGAAGAAAAGGGAAGGAAAGGGAAAGGGAAGAAAAGTGATGAGTAATGTTATCGTTATTGTTGGGAAAAGAAAACCTTTTTGTGAGTGTCTGTGTTACCCGGTTACTCGGGACCAGCTAACCTTTGCCAAGGGGGAATGTGGCACCCCACCGGGTAGGTTGCCACCAGAGGTACTGCACTCCTCCATTAACGGGATAGTAGTGCCTCTGCTCTCCAGGTGCTGGGATGGTGCAGTTAAGCTTCACACACACACGCAACACTTAGGACCTAGGGAAGGTGGGAGGACCCAAGTGTAACCGGGAGGGAAAAGGGAAAGTGAAGGAGGAGAATGAAGGAAGAAGTGCAGGAGAAAGGAAGAGGATGTGTTGGTTCCCGCAGGCTGGAGCACGGTCACACTCGCCCTGGGAGGGAACAACTGATGGGTGTGGAGGAAGAACAGAGCCCTTGGGGTATGGAACGAGATGTAGATGCCCGTACGCCCATATCTGGCGAGACAGAGGGGCTGATGGATGACACAGGAAACCGGCCCTGAACACAGTGCAGATGCTGTATGTCCGAACCGTTGAACCATTGGCTTCAAGTTCCTAACGGGAGCTGTGGGCAAACACCCGACACAACTTGGAGTAGGCAGCCGAACTAGGGAGCAGTGCCCAGGAGGGGTCAACTGAGCATCCGTGGCTGTCTGTACCTGAGCTCTGTGTGTGGAGGCGCTGAGACAGCCTGGGGGGCAGATCAGTGTCACCCTCACCCTAGAAGAGAAACTACCTTATAGCGATGAGGGACCACAAGAGAAAGAGAACCCAGTAAGAGCGAGATAGACAGGAGAAACAACAGAGGCTTGACTGCACTGTCCCAGTTCTGGAGACAATGCTGAACCAGAGGTTGGCAAGGAAGGCACCCAGCCGCCATGTTGAAACTACTGAGTAAAAGTAACAGAACTCCAGCTGTGATGTGTGAGACTTTCTTTAGCGGCAACTACCGGCCGCAGAGGCCTCATGAGACACCAGGGTGCTGATGACCTAATGAACATCTGCCAAGGTACAAACTGAACCCTCCTTCCAGCTGCCCTGGGGACCGCGCTCCGCTGGGGAGAGCGAAGCCATCCAAGCTGCCGGTCATCGTTCCCAGAGGTTCTGAAGCAGCAGCGGTCGTCCTGGTCGCACACCGCAGGTGGCATCACGAATACCTCTTTTCCCTGTCTTCTCTGTCTTCTCTGTCATCTTCCCCCTGTTTATTAAAATGACAAAGGCCTCCGTCTGTCCCCGTGATAAGAACCGTGAGTGAAGAACAACAAGCTACCCGGTTACCGAGTACCCCCGGCCCTAGAGTGGGCATGTCACACTCATCATATATATACTCCGCCAATCTCAGCAAACCCTAAAGTCAGACACAATAAAAGCTTCAAAACACAATTTTTTTTTTACATTTCTCTTTTTTATAAATAAATTGAAAACATACCTAAATTTACTATTAAAGCAAAATTCAAGCTTTCGAAAAAAAAGTCTTAAAATCACTTGGAGGAGTAAAGCTATACCACAGTTATTGTAACATAAAGTGGCACTTGGCAGAAAAATAAAATTGGACTGTGTTCTAACCAGGGCGGTGGAGTCAGAGTCGTGGAGTCAGAATCGGTGTCCATTTTGGGGGAGTTAGATTCAGTGAAACTGAAGAGTTGGAGTCAGATGTTTGGCTTTCTGACTTCACAGCGATGGTTGTGCACTCCGAGTCGTGGAGTTGCAGTCAGTGTACATTTTGGTAGTGTTGAGAGTCAGATTCAGGGAAAATGAGGAGTCGTAGTTTGTTCTTTGGCTTACCGACTCCACAGCCCTGGTTCTAACACCCTGAGTAGTTTAAATCCTTATGTAGTTAAATGCAGGACAAACATTGTGTTATAATTGCCCCCTACACAACATCTACTAGGTTATTCGGGATTGACCCAGCGGCAAGTGACTCCAATGTAAGCTCCAAGTAGAATTGTTTTCTGCTGAACTTGACTCTCTTGAAGCTACAAAAGCCTGGCAATCACAAGAGCAAAATATCACTTTTTGCCCCCATCCCCAACCACTGGTTTGTAGCCACTCAAGCCACCTTCCAGTTTGAATATGCTTCCACCAACTCCTGCTTTGAAAAAATCCAAACTTTGCCAGACTTATTATTGATTGTTACCAGCAATTGAGGGCACCATCCCCATGTTGAAATCATGCCACCATCAATTTATCACCAACTGCAAGGATCCCCTATTATCCACTCCTTAGGATAACTGCATAACTCTGCAACCAACCTCCCAATACACATCCCCAGTGCCTGTAATAAATACCAAGGGCCTCTGAATGAAACCTTCTCTTGCTAGTCTCCCATGGGGTCTGGCTCAAGAAACTCCGACCATATAACTAATAGTCCCCCATTCAGTTAAACCCATCTCACTGATGCCATTACCTTCTTCCTGGTTGCCCAACAAGCAGAGTCGAGGGTGCCTACTCCCAAGCTCTGGCTTTCCTTTTTTACTATTTCAGTGCCTAGATTCACCAGAGAATTCACTATTACTATGGTTGACCCGTTTGACTCTAAACTGGTACTGATTAGTAATGGAAAGGGAATCCAGCACCTCAGTGCAGTAAAGCATGAAAACAAAGTCCCAGCTTCTCTGCAGTACTATCAAGATGCTTTTTTTCCCTTAGGCGACAAATAAGGGATAGAACACCTGAGATTGATAAATCCCGCAGCTGCCGCCTCAATACACTCAGGCTGTGATGTTTCTGTAATTCATGTAAATTAGGTAATTGCTTTAAAGTAAATTTGCTAATAATTAGTCAAATGTGTAGTTCTAAAGTAGTGTACACATGATGGCAGCATGAATATTCGTCACAGAAGATATGTTCTCCTTGGTTAATTCTGCAAGGTTGATAAATTCCATTGACATTGACTGAGATTCACAGAGTGAATAGTAGGAGGAAATAAAAATGGTTGGAGGACATTTAGTCATTGGCCTGTCTTCCTTGAAGGATGTCTGCCATCCCAAACTAACAGTATCAGTTAAGCATGTAGCCTTGTAGGGGCTATAATGCCAATACAAAATGGTACCTTTCATGTTCCGTTTGCTGAATTTTAATCAAATAGGCTTATCAGGGTTCTTGGTGCAACTGTCCTGTGTTCGTGGCTTGGTGCCCTGTTCTGCCCGCTGGTTATGTCCCTGGCTCTCTCATTGGTAACAACGCTTGGCTTGTCTGGAGCCTTGTCTTCTCCGGGAAAGTCAAAGCTGTCAATTATTAGGGAGGAAGGCGGGACATAAAGGTCTTCACCAAAGAAAAAATGAGCTCCCTAATTAGCATGATTGATTATACTTCAATTGTAAAGAACAGGAAACAGCAATTAGAACAATAAAGGTGTGATTTTATAGACGCTATATCCCTATAGATGGCAATGTGCTTAGTTTATTATCAGTCTAAATTGACAGAATCCCTTTAAGGCTCTTTATAATTACATATAATTACGCACAAGGTTGACATGTTTATCTTTGACAGTCCACACTCCAGAATATTTAAGATCTGGCATCTACCATGTTTCAATAAAGCCAGATTAAAGGAATTTACTCTACATTTTTATTACCCTACTGTGCCTATTTACCCCAATCAGGCATTTGTGAGCTGCCTGTAACATGGAACAAATAGTTAATCTGTTTGTACAAATTTCTAAATTTGAAGCAGTAATGGTGCGCTTGGATTACTTGCACACTTCAATCAAGGCGTTTAGCCAAAAACAGTGAGAGATGTCCTGGCCAGGAACAATCCATGTGTGCTGTGAAAAAAAACACGTTTGCCACTTCAATTGTGAAACATATTTTATAGGATTTAATGATACGAAAGCTGAGAAGTTTTCTTCCCCACTGTGAGATACAAGAAACGTCTCAGTGACACATGCTACGGGCCCCCCTCCTGAGCTCTAAGTTTTGTTTGTTGCTTTCTTTTAAACTGAATTAAACTAAATGTTGCAAAGTTTTGCAGAGTTTTCATATAGATGCTTATACATGGCAATACTTTATGTTCAACATGATCTCACAATCATACGGTTCCATATTAGTAAAATCCATCTTTACAACTTCCTGCACACCGACTGCAGCAGCTACCTCTCTAGACACTCCCGTAAGGCAAGACAGAATTTCTTCTCTAAATCATCCAAACTAGGTTGGCAACTTGCCCTCTCCCATTGTTACACAGTGAACTTGTCCAGTCTACAGTAGTCTATAGGCCATTAAGCCTTGGAGGCCCCAAAAGTCCATTTGGTATATAGAAAAAAACCAATGTTATTAAATATTTTGCAATAATTGGGGGCTCTGTTGAAGCTTTCACATTGGGATCCATGCATTTCAAGTTAAGTCACTGGCTCTGCTCCAACGGTAGTTCCAACCATGCTCCTGTTTGCACCTCTCTCAGCCTCCCACTAACCTCTACTCACTTCCATGATAATGCTTGTCAATTTTTCTGGATTTCTGTTCTGATATAATTTGCATTCTCTCTGGGTGTGGCTCACTTTGCTTTAACTACAGGTACTCTGTATATTAGGCCTTTTTAACCTCTTCAATTACTGAAGACCCTCTCTGAGCATCCCACTAATTGCTAACCATTTCCTAAGCAATACTGCTGTAGCTAGCAATAGTTTTCACAGTACACTTCAATCAATGTAGCATGTGAGAAACGCATGAACATAGCACATTACCTTTATTATATGATCTTCAACGGTGCTGAAAATTCATCTGCTCTCTTACACTGTCCTAAAATTTACAGTGTGATTTGCTAGTTGAAGCCAAAGTTGTTCAACTCTGGAGGCATCTCATCAGTCCATAGGTACGTTCCCTGGCACTTTGAACGTATCATGTGGACAAAACCATAAAAGTTTTGTTAAAGTTGAAAAAAAGAATCTTTCTTTTCAGAAATAAAAGACCACATATCTATATACTTAATTGCCTTGTGGCCACTTCCGTCCGGTTGTAACGCTATGTCACTTCCTGTGGCCACAAGGCAATTATACACCCACTGGGGTGTAACAATATGGCGTCCGCTGGTGGTAGTGCTGCCTGCCACACACTACTGCCAGCGGAACCCCGGCATCGGCACCCCCAACCACCGTCCCCCTCCCTCCGTCCTCCCTCCTCGCCCCGCCGAATTCTCACCCCTGCCTGGCTTACCAATGCTGAAGGCTCCATGGAGCCAAGGCTTTGTGGAGCGGTCATGTGACAGGGCGGGCTGTGTGACGTCACACAACCTGCCCTGTCACATGACCGCTCCACAGAGTCAAGAGTGTGTTAAAATCAGACGATATTTGGTTGATCTGTATTGGATCTGACTTTTTTTGCACATCCATAGACTTCAATTGATAAATCTCATTTGACAAAATTTTGTTTATTTACATAAAGATTCAGTCCATTAGAAAAAAATGCTAATCTGAACAATTGAAACCTATTGTTCTGTATATAACAGTTTCTTCATGGACAACTCTCTGCAAACTTGGCCAAATAGTGATGAGCTGTAAAACCAGATGGAGACTATGGACAAAAGTAGCACTATTTACAATAAAAACACAGGACTTTTTTCCAGTCTTGATAAACTCATTCAAATTGTGGGTGGCTTTCAAAAAATTAAAGTTCTTCCACGATAAAACAATGGGTGTAAGGTGGAGCATTTCTTGAATGGGTGAAAAACCTGCCAAACCTTGAGATCTGACATGCTGCACATCTGAAAAAATGCTTTGAAATCCTCAAGGAAAAAGCAGCATATGGATGAGATTTCAAAGATCCCATTCACTCTGCAGGTAAAATACGTGGAAAAAACACAGCGTGCAAACAAGCCCTTATAGAAATTTCACACCCATTGTGCTTTGTGTTTTTATTTACACAGCACAGTCCTGTGTAATTATATGACATTTTAATGCCATAGGTGCTCCTCTTGAAGGGCTGTATACAGTGTAGTCACAAGCCTATGGTGGCTTTTGATACATGTAACTCTTCTTAAAGCTAAATGTAGTTCATATTTGAGTAACATTTGGGGATGTGTGTCCTTTCTAGGGCTACTTATAATCACAAGCCTACAGTTTGTGTTTGATTGGGGTGCACAGAGCTCTTCCCAAATATTTTTCTATAAAGTCAATAAAGAGGGGATTGAACTCCACACAGCAACACACAATACAGTAGCACCTACTGTAGGTTCCACACTGGAGTGATTCACTGGGAAAACAGAGAAGACTGTGTTGCATATCCAGTACTGAAGATTGCAAATGAGGAATAAAGAGTGGCACTCACCAGTCTTCACAGTGCAGGTTTTTATTAAAGGTGCGGGTTACAGCGTTGCAGGGAGGGGGAGCAGAGGTGCTGGAATAAAGGCCACTTCACACGCTAGGATATCGTTGAAACGTCACAGATTTGTGATCGTTCAAACAATATCATTAGTGCATCCTTGCGTGTGAACGAACGATGTAGGAAGGAAAAATCGTTGGAACGTTCATCCAAAATTTGAGATCCGGACCTCAAATCTATCGTTCGTCGTCCAATTAACGTTCTGGGAAGCAGCAACATCGTTCTATGTGACACCTTTTTGAACAATGTCGTTGATATTTCTCCTATTCCTGCCGCTTTGTAAAATCGTTCAAACGTTCTTCTCCAAATAGCTGGAGCGTTGCCAAATTTAAGATCGTTAACGATATCCTTGCGTGTGACAATGCACCAACGATGTTGGAAGGATCGCGGTCACATGACATAGCTAACGATCTCATTCACCTATATCCTATGTTGTGAAGCGGTCTTAAGGCTTGCCGTTTCATGCTGTTTGCTGCAGGAGCCGTGGAAGTACAAACAGCATGAAACGGCAAGCCATAGTCCGGCACCTCTGTTCTCCCTCCCTGCACTGATGTAACCCCACCCTTAATAAAAATCTGCACTGTGAAGTCTGTGTGTGCCGCTCTTTATTCTTCATTTGCAATTACAAATACTTTTCTGATAACACCTTTTCCACACCCCATTTCCTGTCCCCTCGATGCATTGGTTTTGTCTGATGGTGGAGCATGATTGCGTCACTTATAATGACCCAAAGTTCTGCTTACTAAACAGTTTTAGAAAACTTTAACAATGTCTAGGATATTTTATAATTCTTCAAGGAATTCAGGAGGTCTCATTTTACTCTACGGGGCCCTTTACACGCCGCTACGACAGGATGGATACAACCCGCTACAGGCTACAAATGTAGCTTGTAGCGTCAATATAGCCCGTAGTAGCGGCGTGTGAAGACGGGACGTGACAGCCGGCAACAGATACATCTGTTTCCGAGCACTGCTCGAAAACAGATGGCTACAAAGCCGATTGTAGCGAGCTGTATCGGCGTGTAAAGAGGCTACAGAAGGGATGTCTGGACACCAGGCTATGTAGCTGGAATGTAGCTGGGGCGTGACACAGGCTCCGGGTTACCGCGCCCCTTCAGCGATCATTGGAGGAAGCTCCTGCATGACGATTGGTTGTAGCTGCATAGGGCGGCATATTTAAGGAGCTGACCAGTCACACTACACAATTGCTCGAGTGTCATGTATTAAACAGCCTCCTGCGATGCCTGCCCAATCATGATGTTATTGCTTTGTCCTATCAGCGTACGGACGTCTTGTAATCCACAATTGTGGCACGCCAATGTGCTGTCCCTGCTGCACCAGGTCCGCCCATATTAGCTTGTTGTAGCGGTGTGTAAATGAGGTACGATGAGCTACAGATGGCTACTTGAGACACCTGGCGATGTAGCTAGCTATAGATGTAACGTAGCGTAGCGCACCTTGTGGCGGCGTGTAAAGGTGGTGCGTTTCCCGTTTGTAACCGTTTGGCCGTGCTCGTGCACGTGAAGTAGCGGGTTGTATCCATCCTGTCGTAGCGACGTGTAAAGGTACCCTAAGAGCCTTCCAGACATTTCAAGAGAGTCTTTATGGCTAATGGTGGTTTCACACTTGCAGTTTTTGTCTTGCATCCATATCTGTCCAAATCCTTAAACATCCTGATCCCTATACTTAAAATGGGGCTGCAGGTGCATGTGGTGACATCAGGAATCATCCTGATCCAGCCACATCAGTTTTTTTGTTGCCCTCTCAGGCCGAACCATTTTACATTTTTGGTGTTCTTCTAAAATCCTGATGTCTCTGGATGCCACCAGATCCATCCAAAAACAGAATGGGGTCCAATGTTGCATGGATCCGAACAGGGCGGATCCATCCATTAGGATCCGTTTAAGCCCTCTGAGCATGCCCAGAATCATTCCTGCACCTCAGATGCATATACCACCACCTCAGAAAAAGTGCCTATGCCCTATGTTATTGTTCAAAAATATTAATAAAACTGATTGTGTGCATACTTATAATATGTGGGCACCTGGGGAGGAGCTGCACGAGTGGTTTTGTAAAATTACTTTAGTACAATCACTGTTTGAAGTCTCATTGACTTTTGCAGACCAGGACTTCTCTGCCTCTTCTGCACAGTGTAGAAGCGCGATCTACGCCTATTCTGAAAGTTCTATATGCACATAACTATCAGAATTGGTGTAGATCGCACTTCTATGCCATTTCTGACAGTTCTGTGCATAGATCAGTCTCGCTCTGCCAGCAAATCCGACGGGACTTCAAGCAGTGATTGAACTAAAGCAATTTTATAAAACCACTTGTGCAGCCCCTTCCCAAGTGCCCTCATATTATTTATGATGAGCCCAGGGCTAGGGGTACTCGGACACCGGGACTGATGGCTTCTTGAATGGGGGATCACGGGTGGTCGGGTTCCCGGTTCTGTGCCCTGGTTATCATTTGAGTTAGGTGGTGGGGAGGGAATATTTACAAGGGAACGTGACGCCACCTGTGGATCCCATTAATATAGGTACTGGCGCTGCAAGCCGGCTGCTGAGGTGATGGTGGGTGCAGCAGAGAGTGGTCCAGCTCCCCACAGGAGGAAAAATGACCTATTTATGGCCAATAAGAAATACTTAGGGCTTAAACTTGATCTGAGAAAAAACCTATATATGAAAAGAGTTTTTCAGCTAATAATTAGATTATAAAATGTTTTACTTTATTGGAATACTCAGATAAAATACATTTTTATACATATAACAAAGTATATTCACAATGATTGGGCTCAATAGTTGCAAGAGACTTGTAATCGCACCATTTATTTACAAGAAAGAGGAATATTATATTTTCATACAACAGTATAGTTTTATTTCCATTGTTCATACATAAAATATCATATAGGAG
This sequence comes from Allobates femoralis, assembly GCA_033576535.1. Taxonomy (NCBI): domain Eukaryota; kingdom Metazoa; phylum Chordata; class Amphibia; order Anura; family Aromobatidae; genus Allobates; species Allobates femoralis. The sequence continues at coordinate 115,969,528 of JARQOC010000005.1, forward strand.
TATTTTTAAAAAAAGGGGACAGAGGGATATATTCCTGAACTGTACATATTGTTCCCCAATATTTTGCTTATCGTGACATGCACACTGTTAACATCAATTTCAATAAAATCTCTGTATATGTGTGTTTTATTTATAATGTAATCGATATGATCACTATAAAGTGCATAAATATATAAAGTTCCAATATGCAAAAATAAAATTCTTTGTGCTGAAATGTGAAAAAATTGTGAAAAAAGTGAAAAAAGTACCGTAATATGTGTGCGCTATAAATTAAACACTTACACATATACAGAGATTTTATTGAAATTGATGTTAGCAGTGCGCATGTCACGATAAGCAAAATATTGGATGGTCTCCTGGGGAACAATATGTACAGTTCAGGAATATATCCCTCTGTCCCCTTTTTTTAAAAATACAACTATATGATATTTTATGTATGAACAATGGAAATAAAACTATACTGTTGTATGAAAATATAATATTCCTCTTTCTTGTAAATAAATGGTGGGATTACAGGTCTCTTGCATCTATTGAGCACAATCATTGTGAATATACTTTGTTATATGTATAAAAATGTATTTTATCTGAGTATTCCAATAAAGTAAAATATTTTATATTCTAATTATTGGCTGAAAGACTCTTTTCATATATAGGTTTTTTCCCCACAGGAGGAGCTTTTACCTCAAGGCAGTGGTGATAGAAGATTATGAGGGGAAGATGAGGGGAGTAGTTGTTGCAGTTCTTATGCCTCTGATGCAACATTGGTGTTGGTGCTGCAGCCCTCCGGGCATTGGCGAAAAGAATGACAGAGACTAATTTCAACTCCAACTCTTGTTTACTGGGTACCAGCAGATGGTAAACGTTACACGGTACAGTCCGGTTTACCGGGTGTCTGTTGCCAGTTCAGGGACTCCTTTATGGAATCTCTAGATGTTCCTTCACAAGTCTTTCGGGGTCTAATTAACTCTTCTCTGTCTTCACCACCTTCACAGAGCTCTCCCGCCAGTCCTACGGTCTGTCACTAGTGGGTCAGGTTGGTTCCTTTCCGGTACGGACGGGAATAGCAGGAGCGCACTATTTCTCCCACCACTGGAATTCGGCCCGCAACCTCCAGTGTCCTCAACCGGTTTCAGTCCTGAGGAGTGAGATGCCCTCGTGGTGCTAACGGCAACCCGATTTCAATGGGCCCGCAGCTCGTCGGTCTGCGATCAGAGGTGAACTGCTGACCGCCTCGGCTTCCCGTGCTACCGGTGTTCCCCCAACGTGACCAGCCGGCTCCAACGAGTCCTGGCCCATTGCCTGCTGTCCTGGGCCCCCACTTAAAGATGGGGATCCCTCCTGTCAGCGGTACTGTCAGGCCTGTCCTTCCTGACTGCCTTCCCAGCATTGCCTGAAGAAAACTGTCACTCTCTCTCACTACTCTAACCTAGGCTCCACCCCCTTTTGAGACCTACTAAATAACCAGTCCCCCCCTTATTCTAGGTGGCCTAGTCCAGTGTGAGTAAAAAGAGACTCCATAGGTTAAACCCTGAACTGACAACTTACAGAGATACCACATTTGTTGTCAATGTGCAATATCTCCCTGTGGCGCCTAGCCAGAGGGCGCCACATATACACATGCAGAATAAGTTTTATTCAATTTATGTTACCTTCTCCCCAGCCAGATCAGGTATCTAGCAGCTCCAGTGACATGCGTTTATGGACACACAGCCAGATCAGGATGAACCCATGTTCAGGGTGAACCCAACGCTAGTGTGAAATCAGCCTGAGAAGTAGCGGACAATGGTAAATAATGTTCCATAGGGACATTTCTATATTGCATGATAAATGCCAATACATAGATCACTGTTACACCGGTGCAGTTATCAGCATTAACAGCTGTCAATAGCAGTTGGCCTATAGACATTACAAGAGATTTTCAATCAAATTACAACACACCCAGGAATTGACAAATTGATCATATATTATTACTTATGGGATATTGGTAAGGATAAGGAGACTAGTAATGATTTTGTCTATCACAACCTTGATTTGCAAACGTCTAGTGTAACTGATTTATGCTGATACTGTATCTTCATCATTTTTTTGTTTTAATTTAAACTTTAAATTTTAGTACGTCTTCCATGCAGAAGAAGCCCAAAGAATGAGCATGCGACTCTTTTTAACCACTTTCCAGCTTTTGAAGTAAATTAAAAGAAGTGACAAAAGAAGTAACTGGCACAGCAAGTCATTTTCTAATTGCTGTAAATTATGTTTAATTTTGTAGCATTTTGTTTACTGATTCTTCGGGAGACGGGGGGGCCGTAAATTGGGATCCGCCTGAAAAAGAAACTGGCCCAGTTCTAGTTTTGCTACTGGGCCCAATTGACCCCTATGTATTACACCATTGATAAGTATGCACGTCTATGTCCATAAGTGCAGGTTCTGGTGATAGGTTTACACAAGGGATAAGCAAATATATTAGAGTGGAATTGAATTATTTTGAAATATTTTTAAAAAAGCACATTTGCCGAAATGAAGACATTTTTGTTATTTGCTTCCGCATGGATTTATTAAAATGGGTCCACTAGATGACATTTTTCTGAGCCATAATGGGCCATCAAAAGGTTTTGTGGCACCCCAAGGGTTAATGTGCCACAGAAACATCAACACAGGTTTACTCCCCACACAACACTACACTAGAAAGTGGGAGGAGTTTAGGTGGAACCTGCACTAGTGGGAGGAGCTAAGTTGTTTACCACAGAGCAGGAGTGACAGTTAGTTCAGTTTAGTCTAGTCTGGAGCAGGAGCAGAGTCAAGTAGAAGAGGAGGTCCTGAGAGGTCTGAGGAGAGGAACAGAGGAACATACCCGGGATAAAGAGTTACCCCAAAAACTTGACCCCAGGGAGGCGCTTAAGACGGATACCGGATCCGAGGCTGTGCCTGAGACAGACTGGACAGTAAACACCGGCATAGTGAAGGTCCACCATCTTCACAGCACCATAGCAAAGCAACACGGAGGGGTCAGTGACACAGAGGACTCAAGTTGCCCACCAGATTGGTACCCGTGAGCAGATACAGGGCCAACAGTACAGCTACAAGCAGCAGCAGGGCCACACACAGCGCTTAAGTAGGAAGCCAAGGACCCGGTCAGGGTGGGAGCAACCTGGTACAGACTCCGTGGACAATATTGTGTGATACCATCTGCAAGTAAAGACTTGGAAAACAACAGAAACCGTGAGTGTGTGTGATCCTTATACTGAAGCCCCACTTGCCCTCATATACTGCGATTACCTCTACTCTCATCATCTCTACTGCTACCCCTACTCTCCTGCAGCATCCATAACTATCCTCACAGACTTTAACTACTACTACCACTGCCCCGGGGAACCCAGTTCTGCCCACAGTAACTATTCTATCCAAGCTGCTATCCCATCATCCCTGGAGGTTCTGCAGCAGCGGCGGCCCCATTACTGGCCACATATAGTGGGTGGCGTCACGAGTGACAAATCCCCTGTAAATAAGCCCCATTTTATTGTGCGGGCCCGGGACACGGTCCGGACCAGGACCACCGTGACATCCCCCAGCAGTACCCCGTCCCAGTGGGCTCCACAGTTTAAAATATATATTTATACTTACCTTCCCAATCACCTCTCTGGCCATTCTGTTCCTCATTGTCAATTGTCCGGTCTTCATTGCATCTTCTTATGCTTGGGCAGAACTGTCACTCTCTTGATGGCGGAGCTAACTGCCGAAATGCGTAGTAATGAAGTGACCATTAAAGAAGAGTTTCATCTTTAACCCTTTTCCCCCTACCTTTGATTTTGAGCGTCCGATCTAACTGCATCTCTAAGTTCCTACTTCATTAGAACATTAAAGGGAACCAACCACCTAAAAATCCCTATCTAACCTATAAATATCTGTCCCTGGAGCCTAAAATTACTATTCTAATGCAATAAACATTAAATGTAAAACAATTAAATAAAAATCGTTATATCACCTTTCTACTCACCTTTCCGGCCCCTCTGCTCCTCACCATCACCCATCCGGTCCCCTCCTTATCATATTTTCACCATTGCAAGTTCTGATTTTCCTTGACACACTGCACTCGGTCTTTAAAGGGAACCAACCACCTAAAAATCCCTATCTAACCTATAAATATCTTTCCCTGGAGCCTAAAATTACTATTCTAACCATCCCTGACTGACTAAATCTACCTAACTAGATGCACAATAAATCACTTTTTATACTTACCAAATCCTTGACTGATGGGCGTTCCTCCAGGGTCTTTGACCGATAGGCGTGTCTCCTCGGCTCGCTTGCACCCACCTCGCTGCTGTCCATCTTCTTTCCAGGACGGCATCTTCTTCCAGGAGGATTCAAATTACTCGCCCATCACGTCCTTGCAATGGGCGGGTCACGTGCTGCAGGCCCCGCATCACTTCCGCCCGCCGCATCACTGGTATACCCAGGCCGGCTTCAGAGCATGCGCAGATGGCATGCTGAAGCCGGCCTGGGTGCGTCACAGACGCGGCGGGCGGAAGTGACACGGGGTCTGCAGCACATGGCCTGCTCATTGCGAGGACGCGATGGGCGGGTAATTTGAATCCTGGAAAGAAGATGGACAGCAGCGAGGTGGGTGCGAGCGAGCCGAGGAGACCCGCCTATCGGTCAAAGACCCTGGAGGAACGCCCATCAGACAAGAATTTGGTAAGTATAAAAAGTGATTTATTGTGCATCTAGTTAGGTAGATTTAGTCAGTAAGGGATGGTTAGAATAGTAAATTTAGGCTCCAGGGAAAGATATTTATAGATTAGATAGCAATTTTTAGGTGGTTGGTTCCCTTTAAAGACCGAGTGCAGTGTGTCAAGGAAAATCAGAACTTGCAATGGTGAAAATATGATAAGGAGGGGACCGGATGGGTGATGGTGAGGAGCAGAGGGGCCGGAAAGGTGAGTAGAAAGGTGATATAACGATTTTTATTTAATTGTTTTACATTTAATGTTTATTGCACTCGGGGGCTGCAACTATCACAGATCATAATAAGGAACATTAAATTTGAGAGGAATACCCTGACTACAAATTGAATTTTCCAGGAAAATCAAAATAACATAGTAGAAAAAAAGTCCACCATATTCACTAACACGGGTCACAATCCAAATGCACTTACAGGATATTGCAACCCTCCTTGAGAAAGGCAGAAGAAACATAAGTACAAAATGCTGATGAAACATCCAATCACACATAAATTCATGTAGGGGATGGCTGCCTAGTATTGGAATTAGACACGGATCAGGCTTGTATAAAGTACTAGTCACACAAATACAAGTAGTGCATAGTATCTGGCTAACAGACTATTAGTGACGCCTATACTATTAGATCCATTGGGCTGGCCAGCACTATATAAGTGCACCTCACAGGTAAAGGACCCTACTGTACAGAGCAACATAGAAGGATCTGGCTGAATTCTGCACAGAAATGATAAGATTTGTAGTAAAATATATATAATATGCATGCGGTATTGGTCAATATTGTCACCAAAATACACAAGCTCGCAACCCACATCAAGGGTTCTCATTATCCCCACACTAAACTCAAAAGCAAAAACACAGCAAAAGGGAGGCAAAAAACTCAACTCTGCCTCTATCCAGTGGGACAGCGTCATCCTGTAAGTGCATTCGTTTTCTGGCCCGTCTTGATACATATGGTTGCCTTTTATTGATTGTTGGTTGGTTATCAAATTTTTTGTGTCCTTTGCTAGTGTTTTTGTTATTACTGGGAAAATCCACACAAACATATTAATTAGAATTTTGCCAGATTCATTCATCTCTCGTTGACACTGAAAATTTTCTTGCCTAATATATAATAATCATTAGAGGACGGAGATCAAGCTGAAATGCTTAACGGTGCAGAGACCTGTTGGGTCCCGACACGCGATACATGCTGCTGGCACAGAGGCTGGGAGCTGACGTGAGAGGTGCAGCGATAGGGTGGTGACCCCTGACAGTGACTTCATCCGCTTTGTTGCAAACTCCGATGTCAGAGGCCGGGCTGTGTGCTGGCTCCAGAGGACACTAGGCAATGTGAGACTGAAGGGAAAGGGGAGTAGAATGTTTTTGTTTTTAGTCATGGGTTAGGGACAGAACGGGGACTAGTATATTAGGATGGGGACCATGTAAACCAGTATAGGTTCATATATACCAGGATGGCAATATATTTACCAGAATGGGGACATATATACCAGGATGGGGAACAAATAGAGTCATGGCCAAAAGTTTTGAGAATGATACAAATATTAATTTTAACAAAGTCTACTGTTCAGTTTTTCTAATGGCACTTTGCATATACTCCAGAATGTCATAAAGAGTGATCAGCTTAACAGCAATTACTTGCTAAGTCAATATTTGCCTAGAAAATGAACTTTAACCCCCAAAACACATTTCAACATCATTGCAGTCCTGCCTTAAAAGGAGCAGCTAACATCGTTTTAGTGATTATTCCATTAACACAGGTGTGGGTGTTGATGAGGACAGGGCTGGCGAACAATCAGTCATGATTAAGTAAGAATGACACCACTGGACACTTTAAAAGGAGGCTGGTGCTTGGTATCATTGTTTCTCTTCAGTTAACCATGGTTATCTCTAAAGAAACACGTGCAGCCATCATTGCACTGCACAAAAATGGCTTAACAGGGAAGTGTATCGCAGCTAGAAAGATTGCACCTCAGTCAACAATCTATCGCATCATCAAGAACTTCAAGGAGAGAGCTTCCATTGTTGTCAAAAAGGCTCCAGGGCGCACAAGAAAGACCAGCAAGCACCAGGACCGTATCTTAAAACTGTTTCAGCTGCGGGATCGGACTACCAGCAGTGCCGAGGTTGCTCAGCAATGGCAGCCGGCTGGTGTGAGTGCTTCTGCACGCACTGTGAGGCAGAGACTCTTTGAGCAAGGCCTGGTTTCAAGGAGGGCAGCAAAGAAGCCACTTCTCTCCAGAAAAAACATCAGGGACCGACTGATATTCTGCAAAAGGTACAGGGAGTGGACTGCTGAGGACTGGGGTAAAGTCATTTTCTCTGATTAATCCCCTTTTCGATTGTTTGGGACATTAGGAAAACAGCTTATTCGGAGAAGAAGAGGTGAGCACTACCACCAGTCTTGTCTCATGCTAACTGTAAAGCATCCTGAAACCATTCATGTGTGGGGTTGCTTCTCAGCCAAGGGAATCGGCTCACTCACAGTCTTGCCTAAAAACACAGCCATGAATAAAGAATGGTACCCGAATGTCCTCCAAGAGCAACTTCTCCCAACCGTCCAAGAGCAGTTTGGCGCCCAACAATGCCTTTTCCAGCATGATGGAGCACCTTGCCATAAAGCAAAGGTGATAACTAAATGGCTCAGGGAACAAAACATAGAGATTTTGGGTCCGTGGCCTGGAAACTCCCCAGATCTTAATCCCATTGAGAACTTGTGGTCAATCATCAAGAGACGGGTGGACAAACAAAAAAACAACAAATTCTGGCAAAATGCAAGCATTGATTATGCAAGAATGGACTGCTATCAGTCAGGATTTGGTCCAGAAGGTGATTGAGAGCATGCCAGGGAGAATTGCAGAGGTCCTGAAGAAGAAGGGTCAACACTGCAAATATTCACTTGCTGCATTAACTCATTCTAACTGTCAATATAACCTTTTGGTGCTCATAATATGATTGCAATTATATTTCTGTATGTGATATAAACATCAGACAAACACAAATAAAAACCAGAGGGCAGCAGATCATGTGAAAATATCATTTTGGTGTCATTCTCAAAACTTTTGGCCATGACTGTATACCAGGATGGGGACCAAATATATCAAGATGCCCCCATATATACCATAATGGTACATATATACCAGGATGCCCAAATATACCAGGATTAGAACATATATACAAGGAGGAGAACAATTTGTACCAGGATGAGGACATATGTACCTGAAATTGGACATATATACTAGGATGGGCCCATATATACTAGGATGGGGACCATGAATATCAGCATGGGGACATATATAAAAGGATGAGAAACATATGTACCAGGATGGAGTACATATATACTGGGAAAGGGACTTCTATACCAGGAGGAAAAGCATATAGACCAGGAAGAGGACATGTATACCAGGATGAATGATATATACCAGAAGAAGGACCATATATACCAGAATGGGAATTATATATACCAGTATGGCTCCAGAATGAGGACCATATGTCCCTGGATGGGGAACATTTATACCTTGATGGGATCTTATATCAGGATGGGGAAACATATGCCAGAATGGGGAACATATATACCAGGAAGGGGGACATATATACTAGGATGCCCCCATATATACCATGATAGGGACCATGTATAACAGGATGGGGATATATATACCAGGATAGAGGACATATATGCCAGGATGAGGACATATATACCAGGATAGGGATCATATATACAAGGACAAAGATCATATATACAAGGATGGACCCAGGATGAGGACTAAATATACCTGTATGAGGGACATTTACACATAGATAAGGATCATACATCAGGATGGGGATCATATATGATAGAATGGGGGAAATATATAGCAGGAAGAAGACCATACATACTGGGATAGGGATCATATATACTAGGAGGAACCCAGGATAAGGACCATATATACCTGGATGGGGATCATATATACCTGGATGGGGGACATTTATACATGGATGGGGATCATATATACCAGGATAGGGGACATATATAACAGGATGGGGACATTACTGCATGATTAATGCGGAGGGGGGGGCAATTTATAAGTCTTTATAGGATTTAGAATACTACAAAGACCCATACATCAGTTTCAAATCTCGCACAGAGCCCATTGAACTCTAATTACACCACTGAATACAGGAATGGATACCAACATGGCTAAAACAATTGGGGTAGGAGAGGAAGATGCTACAAACAAGCCCTGCCGTCAGTAGATTGGCCCCACGGCCCCTCTGTCACTTTAAGAAATAGGTGGGTGTGTTGCAAATTTTGCATTGGGGCTAAGGAGTTTCAGGTTGCTCCTTTGGATACCCATCACATAATCAATAAAATGAAATCTTTATTATACTGAGGAGCTACAGATGTTGCTCTTATATGTTAATTGTAAGGTGACTAATGTTTTTGTCCACTAGATGGCAACACATGAATGTTAGTGGCTTAAAATGGTTGGATTCTTTGAAACATTGATACAATTCAGGCGATTTCTAATAATACTTTAGAGTTTTAGCAAATGGACTTCAAGGAATCCCTGGAACATGAAAATATCACTGCAAAGGATGGGGTGAGTTTTTACTCCACTTTGGTTCAAACTTAGCTGCAAAACGATGAAGAATATCATTCTGTTCTTATTTGTCATTCCCGAGAAAAACACATATTGGAATAAAAGTTTGGGGTTTCTTTTGGCGGCAGATTTCCTAGACTGCAAAAATAAAATGTGCAATTTGCATCAAATATTTTGATCTTCATCATATAAATAAAAATGTATATTACAGTTTTCTCCCAGAAATCCATTTTTTCTGGAATTGCACAGTCCATAATATAGTCAGTGGCGGATTATAATGAGGTCAATATGGGCGGTAGCCCCAGGCCCAGTGCTGTGGGGGGGCCCACCAGCCCAGGGTAAACTGCCCATTATAATCCTCACTGAATTTAGTAAACAATATCTGAACACCATTAGAGCTTGTTCACATGTTGCATTCTTGCAGAGTTTTTTTTTTCTGTTCTAAAGATGGTGAAAAGCGCTAAAATAAGAGACTTGCTGCACATTGGAAAAAGAGCCACAGGGCACTAAATATCCATGTAATAAAACAGTATGAGCATAAATTAAAAAAAAATCTCAAGATTATGCATACTATAAAACGCAGTTATATAATAGAGCAAATACGCTGCCAAAGTGCATTACCAGCACAGTCTCAAAATGCACATGTTGTGTATAGGACACCTTATATCTCAAGTTTATGTGATCGAAAACAGTTAAATCACACATTGACATGCAAATATAAGTAGTAATCATGGGGGTCTCTTTATTATTTGTCCTACTTTTGTACATAATTGTGAAGATAGTTATCTGGCTGCACCATTATTTCTCTGTGACCTATGCAGAGGTAACTATACAGAGAGGGAGAAGGTGAATGATGACCTAACCTATTGTCAGTAGAGGATCCTGTGTTTTCTTCCTCCAGCTTAATAAGAGTTTACCGTTCCTTGTGATACGGTCTGTGATGATAATGAGTTGACTGTTAACACTGCCCCCTGTATACACAATGGAGGAGTTAGCATTGTCTGTAACCATGTCATTTTCAGACATTATATTTCCTGTAAAACTGATCTTTCAGCATTTTTTGGAAGAACACCACTGTAGTTTTTGATGCAATTTCTCAGCCAAAGCCAGGAGCGACTCCAACAAGGAGCACCAGTCATTTCTCTTTCCTCTTCCTTCTGATTCCACTTCTAATTTGCCTTAAAAAAATTCATCAAATACCACAATGCTGATCTTCCAAAGAATGTTGTGAGATCACTGTTTCAGGAAATATATCAGAAAATAACATTATTTTAACAAAAAAACATTTCAGCGTATGTGTACAAATATACTGAAATCTTGCTATCTACCTATTGATGAAGTACACTGACCAATGTAAGTCATACGATTTTCCACGAATGAAAGAGATAATAACAGCATGTACTAGTTTTATCCATTTATGATTTAAATAGTGACTCCTTAAAAGGAATCTGTCAGCAGATTTTTGCTACTTGATCTGACAGCAACATAAGGTAGGCAAAGAAACCTTGAATCCAATGATATGTCACATAGTTTACTGGCTGAAGCCATCCTCACACAATCAAAGAATTTATTTTCAGGCATGTAGCAGAACTGAGATACTTGTAGCAGCCCTCATCCACACCTGGCGCTTAATATAGATTGTGCATTGACTATGAGGTGTCAATCACAACAGGGGCAGTGTCAGACTGCCATGTGCATAACTTTCTAGTGCAATGTTAAGCATAGTGTAATAAAGTCATTAGTTTAAGTAAACAATTCACATAACAGATAACAGAAGCACGGTTGCTTTTTGTTTTTTGACCCATACAGCATGCTGCCCTCGGTTTACATAGCAAAAACCTGCAGACTGATTCCCTTTATAGACAAACCACAAAATTACCTATTGTTTAAATGAGATTTTAGTGTTAGATGTATTAAAGAAATAGCATACAAAATATTACATATTACAGTCTGTATTAAAAATAATAAAAAATGAAATCTTACAGTTTACAGAATGGCAGGTAGGGCTTTTTGATACTAATTATTTATATAGCACCAAACTTATTGTGCAGTACTTTACAATTCAGATGGGACATGTACAGACAATATGAGGCAATACAGAGTAATAAAAGATTCAACATCTACAGGAGGATTGAGGGCCCTGAGCTTGTAATCTATAAGCCTCTTAAGCCCCCGTCACACATAGCGAGATTGCTAATGCGACACAGGTTTTGTGGCGCAACAGCGACCTCGCCAGCGATCTCGCTATGTTTGACACGTAGCAGTGACTGGGCCCCCGCTGTGACATCGCCGATCGTGTCGGACTGGCCTGGACCATTTTTTACTCTTCAGGTTCCCGCCGGGCAGCATGCATCGGTGTGTTTGACACCTTAACAACAACTTCGTTCGCGACTCAGAACTCAGCCATGTAGGTCTGAGTCGTCCCAACAACGACTGAGGTCATTATATGCTTGCCGTATCGTTGCTGCGTCGTTCAGTAGACCTGACTGTTTGACATCTCGCCAAGTGTGACGGGACCCTTACTTCCTATTATTTTTGGAGACCCACAAATACAATAACTACAATGGTCGGTTCCCAGTCTCCTGTATGATGCATCAATAAGCATGTACAGTTGTCAATGTGAAAGTAAGGGTGAGCAGGGTCAGATGTAATATCCCCTATTGTGATTGTAGAATTAGTCGATAAGAGCTAGGGAAGACAATGAAATGATCGCGCAGATCTAAGTTTAGTCTTTCAATAATAGTACTGTCATGACTTTGCTCCCTTTTACAAGATGTATATGATTTTATAGATTGGTACGCAGCTTGCTGCTCACTCTCGAGATCAAACTCAGGGTGGTCTCTGATCAGTCAGTAGAAGTAATGAAACGGTTTCAATTGGGGCGTTCATACTTCAGGGTTTTTTTTATATTATTACTAAATGTACCTGAGGAGACTTGTATCTAGGTCGAAACGCATTGTACTATACTGTATCGTTTTTAATTTTTTACAATCCAATGAAATAGAAGAAAATATTTTTTTAAAAAGAAAACCCTGGATGAGTATGGAAGCGCCGCTCCAATTTGAAATCGGTTTCCATTACCTTTCTATTGTGATAGGCGGGTTCTGTGTTATCAGCATTAAGTGATGCCTCTGATGATAAAGAGCCTGATGAAAAGACTTCACGAAAGAATAAGAAGTCAGAGTCTAGAATACCCCTGTCCGCAGGGTGAAAATTGCAAGATCACTCATTTAAATATATCAGCAAATATTTGTTTTTTGTGACACAGAAACCTGATTTTTCTGTTGATACCTTCCATTAATTTTTGAGTACAGATAAAGACTTGAACTTTTCAAGGGTGTAGTGATTTTCTCTTAAAAGGTAGGTAGAGGTCCAATTTTGTATTGGGGTCCGTGAGACTCAGTAGAAGTCTTTGGTCACCTATATTTAAGAAAAAATAAAATCTAAATATATACATATAAAAAAAAACTTAGAACCAGGTGACCTATCTTTGACCTTATAATTGGAATTACATTTTGCTTCTCCTTTCTGAGGTCTGAGCAGTCTGCTTTCTGGGACAGATGCCTTTTTATGTTCTATTAAAATAAAAGTGCAATTAGACATAACCTCTGGGGTCATTAGACATAAAGCTGCCATGGTATACTCTAATGGCACCGCCACTTTTGATAAGCTGGTGGTAATGAGACAAGAGTACCAGCTATATTCCCAGGCACCTGTAGAAAGGTATTTCAGAAGCCAGAATGTCCTAGGAGAGGCAATTTATAAGACAAAATAAGTCATCTCTATATTGAAAGGAGAATTCACTTTCCTTTATTTGCCATCTCAATCAAATTTAGACAACCTGTGGCTCATGGCCAAAAAGTAGAATATTGTGGAACCTGTAGTTCAACAATTATCATAGCACCAATGTTATCTACTTATAAGTAATATAAGAAATTATTAAGACTTATGCAAAGGAATTGTGATAATTAGTGTTCAATACATATTTGATCAAGCTTGTGGGCACTAATGCCTGGCATCGTATGACCTTCCTACTAATAGTCACAGAAAATGCTTTTTGGAAACAATTGGCTATTTTCACTTAAGGGTGTACTCACTTTTGTTTCCAACGTTTTGACATTCAATGTCTGTGTGTTAAGTTATATAGAGGACACACCACATTCACGCTGTTATATAAGCCATACACTGACTACTATAGATATCAAAGTGTCATATCTTCAGTGCTGTCCTATGACAAGATATAATACATTACAAAAAATGTGAGAGTGCATTCATTTTTATGATATAATGTATATTACACCAAAGTGTAATAACATTGATATTTTTTTTGTAATTTCCATAATTAATATTTTTATACCACTAAAAATTAAAACATAAATATTATTTCAATTGTATTGTATTTTATAGTTTGTTCCCTTAAGCTGCTGCAATGGTCGTAAGGGCCTGGGGTACTCGGTGGCTGGGCCGGTGGTCTCTTGGGGAAGTTACGGTGGTAGTTACCCAGCTCCGTGGCCCTGACTGAGCAGATTAATGGGGATATTTACAGGGGATAATAAAGTTCTTTGTGATGCCACCTGTGGTATCTAGTCAGGGATGACCAGCGCTGCTGTATAGGCTCCCAGGGGACAGATGGATGCGCAGCTTGTATGGAACACTCCCCACAGGCGGAGCAGGCCCCCTGGAATCTTGTATAAAGTCTACATGGAAAATGGCGGTGGTAGTTATGGTGCGGTGTGCAGCAAGGAGGGTGCAAAAAAGATGCAGGAGGACAGCGGAAGTTTACCGTATATACTCGTGTATAAGGTGACCCGTGTATAAGCCGACCCCCCTACTTTTGCCCCAAAATCTGGGAAAATCTATTGACTCGTGTATAAGCCTAGGGTGGACCCCAGCACAGGTATACAGCCCCCAGCAGTGTGGTATACAGCAGCCTTCCCAGTGGTATATACAGGCCCCAGCAGTGTTACAGCAGCCTCCCCAGTGGTATATACAGCAGCAGCCCCAGAGGTAGTATACAGCAGCCCCAGTGGTAGTATACAGCAGCCCCAGAGGTATATACAGCGCCCCATTTGGTAGTATATAGCAGCCCCAGAGGTATATACAGCAGCCCCAGTGGTAGTATACAGCAGCCCCAGTGGTAGTATACAGCAGCCCCAGAGGTATATACAGCAGCCCCAGTGGTAGTATACAGCAGCCCCAGAGGTATATACAGCAGCAGCCCCACAGGTATACAGGCGCGCCCCGCATCAGTATCCAGGCCCCCCCCCATGCTCCGCAAACCTGTAAAGTAAGATCATTATACTTATCACTGTCCTGTCGCCTCCGTCCCCTCCCCTGCCATCACGCTCCTCCGTCTTCATCCAGCGTCTTCCGGCTTCCTCTGGTCGGCGCAGACAATGACGTCATTGCCTGCGCTGACCAGAGGAAGCCGGAAGAAGACGAATGAAGCCGGAGGAGCGCGATGGCAGCGGCGGGGACGGGGCGACAGGACAGTGATAAGTATAATGATCTTACTTTACAGGTTTGCGGAGCATGGGGGGGGCCCTGGATACTGATGGGGGGCGCCTGTATACCGATGGGGGGGCGCCCGTGTGTAATGACTCGCGTATAAGCCGAAGGGGGAACTTTTCAGCCCAATTTTTGGGCTGAAAAACTCGGCTTATACACGAGTATATACGGTAATGTTTTTTACCTTTACTGTTAAGAAGGTTATTGAGTACGGTGCACTGGTCCATGAGCGTCCGGTCAGCCTTGAAGCAGTCGGAGTCCACCTCACCAGGTGGGATTGGAAGCCTGTCTGCCGCGTTTTTTAGTTTCGGGTCCAGCTACCTGTGAGCTATTCTACTGCCCCTTCCCTTCACTTCTGTACTAATCTCCCAACTAACGGACAATCCCCTATAGACTGTGAGCCCTTGTGGACAGGATCTCTGCCCTAATGTACCTGTATGATTTATTCGTCGTTATTTATGTACTCGTCCTTGTTCTGCCCTTACACATGTAAAGCGCCATGTAACCAATGGCGTTATATAAATATATAATAATTATAATAATAAAAATAATAATAATAGATGCGAACCTGTAATGGATACTGCTGTGTTGCTTGCAAATCCGGGCTCTCGTTAAACTGTTGTGCTGTTTGTCTCAACATGCGGCCAGGAAATTTGCAATCTCCTGCCCTCCAGATTCGGTTCATGGGACGTGCAGTCCCCATGTAACCCAGGACTCTGGTGTCCTCATCTGCGCTGCTCTGGGGTGAGCTCTCCAGCTCTCCTCTCCCAGAGCTCTCTCTCCACCTTTTGCTTCATCTCCCTACCTTTTCTCTCTAACACTCCACTCTTTAACCCTTCCCCCTAGCCAGAGGAGAGTCATGGGCTCCCCCTTCTGGTCAGGGATCAGGCCTGTGTGTATGCGGGAGCTACCTAATGTGCCTAAAGCTCTTCCTGCTTCCAAGCATGACACCACTTCCGGTAAGGGAGGCAATATCACTGTGGCACCCGGTCCGTAGGGGCGCCACACTGTAATATAAATTTATTGGGCTGGGGTTTACCATTGTAACCCTTAAAATCTTAATTTGGGATTATAACGCTCCGAAAAATTGTAATTGTTTCAAAGTCTCCAAATGCACTGTAATTCCGAAATGCAGCATATTAGAATATCACACGCCAAGTCCTCAGATATAAAAGTGAGATTGCAGTACATATGAGCACAGGGAAACTATAAGGCTATGTTCACACTGGATGTTTTTGATCTATTTTTGGTGCCATGATTTTTTTAAAAACTGCACCAAAAACGGATCAGTCACTGCATCTGCCAGCAAAGTGAATGGGATTGTCAATTTGCTGTGTAGACATCAGCGTTTTTGACTGTTGTTTAAAATAATTGGGGTCAATTATTGCTATGTATTTCTGGTCCTCTTTCTGTACCACTAACATCCAATTACTTACCCTCACTGGCGATCCCATGGTGAGTCCTGGTGATGTCTTCTTTCTGTGTATCGGCAGAACCTGTAGGTAGTCAGGTACAGTACTAGCAGGACCTTGCACCGTGTGACTTAGTCTGAGAGTCACATGCAACAAGGTCCTGTCAGTACCCATGCTTCTCACAGGTCCTGCAGATGCCTGGAAGGAAGACATCTCAGAGCTCACTGTAGGATTGCCAGGGAGGATAAGAAAGTGTGTGTCTCTGTCTGTGTGTCTTTCTGTTTGTGTCCCCGAAAATGGAGCAAAAAAGCAGCACAAACAGATGTTGAATTTGTGATGTATTTTTGCAAAATGAAGATCTGTTTTTGGTTCAGAAACATCACCCAAAACGGAGCAACAAAAAGCAGAGCACAAACTGTCTGAATGAGGCCTAATGGACCCACCTTCACCTATGTCAAGAGGAGCAGCTCGTCTTGCTACAAGTCAAGATCAAGATCATGACAAAGTCCATGGAATTCTAGACTCAAACTGAGAGGTGCTACTGGATACAGTACAGTGAAGACTAATCTATTAGCCCACATCATAACACCTTCATTTGCAAGATTTTTGCTTATGCTGATTGGTTGGATTTTTATACTTTTCACCACATCGGCACAGATGGTGGCATTGTAAGATGTACTTGGTTTCATGCTACATTAGCATCAAATAACCAAAGTTCAAGCAAGTGTATACTCTTGTGGCTGTAATCTTTCTGTATTATCTTTTTATGTTCTGTTTAAATTAAAATGTACAGAGGACTTTGCATCTTAGAATATTGCAATGTGTATTCTTTTACCAAAAAGCATGGGTTTGGGAATGTTGCAGAGCTCATTTTTGATGCTCTAACAAATAAAAAGATAAAATTAATACATATTAACAATAAATATTATAACATATCTATGATTATACTGTATGCCAATGATCTTACAAGACATGGAAGCTCAAATCCTCATTGATGTGCTCTATGCACTGCTGCTCCATTCATTCTCAATGGATGTCTGAGATTGCTGAGCACTTGTCTCTGCTATCATGGACAGATCTTCTAAGGATAGGTAGATAACTTCTTCTTGACCCATTTAAAGGGAACCTGTCAGAAAAAGATACTGTATTTCCCTGTAGACTTTGAGGGACTCAGCTGGTAAATCATATTTTAAACATGTGCATGTCTATCTGGAAGTACAGTTATAGGAAGAAAATTAAGATATATTTTCTGAGTAGCCACTTGCTTCCAGTCATTGGAGCATCATTGGGGTAGTGAACAGTCAATGTTTGTACATACCAAGTATTTTTGTTTGATGATAAGGGCCCTTTAAAGGGAACCTGTCACCAGTTTTTTACTATCTCAACAAATGCAATAACCTTTCCTGCTTTTCATAGGCATTGTCCCTGACTCCTCTGGTACACACAGAAAATATGAATTGGTCCCACGCTGTGTTTAAATGAGGCTGGTCTGGAACAATGGCTGTCTGCTCCTGCGTATTAAAGCCATCCTCCTGGTCTAATTGATGTGGATGATGCATCTTGTGTCATCCACAAAACTCAACGAAGTGTGACCTTCACAGTAGCATCGTCACTTGTTCAGGTGCATTTTGCCCTACTTGCAGTACTTGCAGGCAGAGAGGACATCAATGCATATGAACGCAGTAGGGCAGAGCAAAGTGCACCTGCATGGACGGCAATGCGAAAGCTCAGGCATGAGACATCATACAGCCATGTGGATGATGCAGGACATGTTATCCACATCAATCAGAGCTGGAGGATGGCTTTTATGTGCAGAGAGGGGGAACAAATGTCATGAGGAGTACGCCATATCGGACTAGACCAGCCTCATTTAAATAAAGATCGGGACTAAATCAAATGGTATTTTTAGAGTTTAGAGGGAGAGTCAGGGGGCAATGTAATAATTTGTGGTATGCCTAAGAAAAGAAGAAAAAGGTTGTGGCATTTGTTGAGATAGTAAAATACTGGTGACCGGTTCCCTTTATGGAGAAGCCACCTTTTCTTGTAAAACCACTATGATTTCTTGTTTTATTCAAACAAGGTATTAAAGGTTATATAGCGGAGACTAAAATACAAGGTATATTAAAAAGTTGTATAATTATACATTGTGTAGTTATATTGCTTAATTTTTATATTAAAAATCTACTGAAAACTAAGTTCTTCATAAGAAACATCTCCTTAACAAGTGATCATGCTAGTTGTGACTCAGGAGCAGGAGTGAACGTTCAGCATCCAGTCTGGAGAGATTGCAGCTTAGAGGAACGCAGGAAGCACGGAGTCCAGTGGTGAATCTACAGGAGCGTCAGAACAAGAGCCTAAAAAATACATAACAAGATATGAGATGAAAAAACTCAGGTAAGCATTAACTATTTACTTAGTGGGACTGAGGGGTTTTGGGAGGCCAGTACAAAAAAAGAAAACCCTTCTTGAAATCAGTGAAAGAAGAAGGTTTGTACCTGAAACTGTAAGCCAGGTAATGGAAGAATTACACGTAAAACTGAATAAAAACACTTATTATGAAACAATCTACCTACTAAGGCACAGAGAAGATGTATATGATATCTACTATTACACTAAATTCTGTGAAAGGCAGTGGGAGCAGTTATAATAATTCTGAGATTTTATTAAAGAAAATATAGAGTTAAAGTTTGCACATTGACCAGGTTTATAAAGTACTAGATTAGAGCCTGATTCTATCGCATCGTGCGATTCTAGAACGAGTGCTATTATGTATTAGTTGAACTATGTTGCTAATGTTTTAGGTTACGAAATTAAATAAAGAATTGGTGCGTGTAAAACTCAGTGATAGCACTAGAATTGTATGACATGCAATCAGCAAAGTAGGTATTTGTATGTTAAATATCACGAATGATGGTATAAATGAAAATGCAGCTATTTATGGTGGGGTAACGAAAATAAACACATGATACGACCATAATGTCTGGACTCCGAAATTTGTCATTACTGCACTGGCGGTTGGATGCTGCATCCTGTGACAGTCTGAAAGATGTACATGTGGCACCCCAGGGTCTTAGTTCCACTGTGTCATCACTGCCCCCGGGTGGTGGTGTCACGCTGAGAGCAACAAAAGGATCTTCTCATCAGGCAGGAAAACCACACACAACACCTTCAGCCTCCAGGCCAGAAGGGGGAGACCAAGCCCGGGTCCAGGGTGAGCTCCCCTATTAATTCTGGTCCGGGGCCGAGCCAGTGAGCTCAGTTCCTGAGAGGACTGAGAAGAGTACCTGGAGGATCGAACTTGCTAAGCTCATCCTAGGTACAGAAGTTCAGTTCCTAGGAGGACTGAGGATGACATACTGGTGGACTGAAGCTGTGGAGCTGGTCCCAGGATCGCTGACTTGGTGCCAGGCCTAAGGCTAGGGTCTGAGGAGATTTGCGGGAACACCTGGGGAGCTGAGCGACACCATGCTCAAGCCAGTGGAAAGCGCAGACAATAGACATCAGGTCCGAGACTGTGTAGGGCCTAACGTCCTGGCAGTCAATACCGGAAGGTGGAGAATTCCAGATTGCGGAGACACAGTAATGAAGAGAGTTCAGGAATTGACACCCGAGACAAGGGTTAGAAAGACTCTAGTTGCCTGTCATATCAGCACCTCGCAGGAAGAGACAGGGTCAGCAGCTTAGCTGATGCAGCAGCAGGAGCCCACACACAGAGCGCAGTAAGGGAGCCATAGACCCAGAAGGAACCCTGAGTTGCTCTCAGCAAAGACTCCATGGACAACTGCCTGAAGTCAGCTATTCCAGTAAAAGACTGAGTGACCAACAATGAGTCTGCTTATTGCTTCAACCCATCGTCCTGCAGCCTACACCTAAACTACCTTCATTGCCCTGTGGAACTGCTCTGCCCATGGAAAGCCATTCTATCCCAGCTGCCATCCACGGTCCCCGGAGGTTCTGCAGCAGCGGTCGCCACCCATAGCCACAAACCACGAGTGGCGTCACAAACAATCTCCCTATTCACCATTCCCTTTTCCTACCAAGTCAGAAAACCCCCTTTTCAGCTGAATTCAAAGTTACGGAACTGGGTCTCGAGTACCCCACGACCCTCGGGCACAACATGTACTCTGTAGATTATCATTGCAGCAGCGCCTGTGTGATGCTACATCCTTTGACAGTCTCATTGATCTGGATTGTGGAGATTCTTTGTCAGGGTGCCGGTGATGTAATGATGCATCCTGTATCAGTGTAATAGATCTGGACAATGGAGAATCTTCTTTACGTCACTTGCGTTATGATACTGCATTATTTGTCAACCTGCTAGATCTTGATGTTGGACACTCACCCGAATGGTGTGCTCACTGTGATGCAGCATCTTTGAGCGTCTCATTGATCTTAACACCAAAGATTTGTGTTGTCGGTGCTGTCACTGCAAAATAACATCCTATGACAGTCTATTGGGTCTGAACTGGGGGGAGTCGTGTGCAACATGCATGAACATCTGTGTAGTGGCTTGGTGAAGGCGATGCTGTCTTTGTTCAGTAGTCTTGTTTGCACATCGATGCCTTCTCTATTGTGCTACTGCTACTTCTTTTCAGACGGCCCGTCTTGGCATAGATTTTGAGTGATCAACCAAACTTAACAGATCAACCAAGCTTAGTTTACAATCTCACATTCCAGTTTATCTGCCTTTTGTAATGTCCACAATGTCCTATCGGTGGCACTGATTTTGGGACAAACTTACAGATGGACTGGATAGGGCTTATGCATAGTAGATCTGGCTACCATTTTTGTTGCCTACCTAACATTGAAGTGTTTCTTATTTTAACATGGCTTCCTTTTACCAATGCTTAGACTGAATAAACAAAATATACATCTGTGACTTTTTCTACTACAAACAACTGGCATCTCATACCAAATTACACCAAGCATATACTGTAAATGAAGAATTGTAAAATAAAAATAATACCGTAAATGATCTAGTTTAAAAGACATCTATCCCAAAGTATATGAAGTAAAACATAAAACCAGTGAATATTCTGTTGTTAAATTGACATAAATATCTAATACAAAATTTTGGTTAAAAAAAAGGCATCCATCAGTGGGGCAACCCTCCTGAGCTGTTTATATGAGCATGCAGGTCATCGGGTCATAAGAGGTTGAATTAAACGGTATGTTGATAGCTGCGATTAGGAAATCCATTTTTTTAATATGTAAATGAGATGTTAAGATCTATGGGTCGACAGAAATCTCAATGAGAATCTGCAGAGCAAATGAAAGAAGGGTTACCAGTGTGAGACAAGTAGATGAGAGCAGACTGTCAGTCATTATATGTCTCACTCTAGTAACACCACCTATCATTTAAGGCAGATTCTCATATAGAACAGTGCCCATAGACTTTAACAGCTTTACTTATTAAGTGAATTGTGAATTTCTCTGGAATAAAACATTGAATTACAGTTATCAAGGTATCATTTTATTCAGTTTCCTATGACCTACATACCCATATAGACAGATTAGGAGGGTTGGTACTACTGACAGATTCCCTTTTAGAGGAATATGCTTTAGTCTACAGAAATTGAATCAAATTCCTATCCATTTTCCAAAGACATGCTGACACTACATTTCAATACTAATGATAAGGAAAAAAAAGCATTATTGACGATTGTTTGATACATTTGTGGACAAACTAAATAGATTTCAGTAACTAATAAGCATTACGAATAAATAAGCTAAGGCTAGTTTCACACTACTTTTTTTTTTTAAATCTGAGGACATGCAGGAAAAGCCTGTGACGCGCACCCAGGGCTGTGGTATTCGGCTCTCTCTCTCTCTCTCTTTAGTCCGGGAAGTCACGGGTGGCCATCCCGGAGCCGTGGCCCCGGGGGTCAACTGAAAATAAGGAATATTTACAAGGGACTATTTACAAGTTGTCTTTCTCGTGACACCACCTGCTGAGTCTGGTGATGTTCACCAGTGCCGCCACAGTCCTCCAGTGGTCGGTGGTATTGCGGCTTAGATGGAATAGTCCCCGCAGGCGGGACTAGACCACTGTGGCAGTGATGCTGTAGAGCAAACAGTTTGTAATTGAAAGGATGCAGCGGAGTCGAAGCTTCACTTCACCGGGTAAGTTTACTTGAACTCTTTAATTCAGCTTACAATTCAACAGTTCATTAGATGGTATACTGGCGAATGCTCCAGGCTGCAATTGGGATTTCTGGCTGCAGATGGAACCCTCCTTTATGTTCCTTTCTTTCCCTTCTATTCTGTTCCCAGTGTGAAGCCTGATCCCCTGTAGATAATCTGGTCTCCTGCTGCTTCTTGTTCTGTCTCCTCTCCCCTTTGTACCCGTCGGGTTAACCTTCTGTTGAATGCCGCAGCCACCTACTGCGCTTCTGGCTTCCCTCTTTTGGGATCGTTGGGAGTCAGGGCCGTATTTAGAATATCCCTGTTTAGCGGATTTTCTGTGAGACTTGGAGTACTCACAGGTGCGGGCTCCGGTTCCCGAGTTTCTTCCTATGGGGCAAACTCTATCCGTTACTCGCTCCCCACTCAAGTTAACTCTGCATCTGTGAGTTTCCTTGCTTTCTTTGTTCCTGTTTGGGATCTGTTCTTTCTCAGGGCCCCTCAGCCGAGATGGCCCTCTTGGTTCCTTCAGGCAGGCTGCCTGAATCTCTCCTCACTCTACCTCTTCCTCCTCCGACCCTCTGACTCGACTCTCTGACTGAGCTCTCCGGTTCCCTCTAGAGGTCGCTAAGATCCTCCCGGAGTTCCTCCCACCCACTATCCTAGTGTGTGAGTGCAGCTCTAGGGCTCCATCTTGTGTCCCAGTTGCAGTGGAGTACTACACCGCTTTTGTGGGTGCAGTACCCCTTTTGTGGCACCTACGTAGTGGGGTGCCACACCTGCATGTCCCCAGATTCCTCTAGAGTGATGAAACTGGAAGCACCAGCACCCCATGTGGGAGCATCTGGTTGCATTTTTGACAAGGATCCGGTGGGTGGTTTTGCATACAGGCCGGAAATCCGGATCCACCGGGATCTGGAGTCCAGATGAATCCGAGTCTTATAGGCTCCCATTTAGATTTAACCCATGG
Source organism: Allobates femoralis (assembly GCA_033576535.1). Classification (NCBI taxonomy): domain Eukaryota; kingdom Metazoa; phylum Chordata; class Amphibia; order Anura; family Aromobatidae; genus Allobates; species Allobates femoralis. The sequence continues at coordinate 115,992,851 of JARQOC010000005.1, forward strand.
TGCCCTGTGTGATGAAATGGACTCCTTCAATGTGAACATATGATGATTTCTTATGTATCCCAGACAGTATGGTATTTTGTTGCATCTTGGAATATGCCACTCATGGGTTAAGTTCTTAAAATCTAGCCAGACTGTATTTTGTATACCCATTGTTGACGTATATAATGTAATTATATTGCCTCTTTGTAATGGGACACTCATTGTTTTTACCAGTCTTGAAGTTGTTTGGAAATGTTGACCATGTGTATGTAATCATCTCAACTTTTTGTCTTAAGGTGCCATCACACCTGCCGACGTCGCTAGTGACATCGCCGAAAAAGTGACGTATCAGCGATGTCGCTAGCGACGTCGCGCTGTGTAAATGAGCGGCGTGACCGCATTTTATCGCTGGTCGCAGGTTGACAGGTTTACGGGAAGAACCGTAAACCTGTCAACCTGCGACCTGCGATAAGGCTGGATCGCGCCGTGTGACATCGCCAGAGCGATGTCGGCGGCGATCCAGCCTATACCGCAGCGTTGCTGCGGATCGCTCGCTGGGCTGAGCCCAGCCCAGCGAGCGATGTCACCGCCCGCATCGCTGCGGTGTTGCCGGCCGCAGTGATGCTGTGTGACAGCTGGCTAGCGATATGGGAACCGAGTGGGCACCCGCGCATCGCTTCCGACATCGCTGGCCAGATCGTGCTGTGTGACGGCACCATTAGGAAGGTCAGAGGGAGAGAGGCTCAGAAAGCCTAATTATGCCAACTGCCCTTTGTATTACTATGTAAATGTATCCTGCTAGGTGCTAGGTAAACCATCTGTATGTGGCTCTCCCTTGACAGAACTTAATCCTACTAACATTCCATTGTATGGCTATGTCAATCAGTGTGTGTGGCACCCTTGCCAGGACGGCAATACTATTAGAGATGTTTTATGTGAGGCTTGAGCTCCAGCCAATAAGAATACAGTCTTATTCCACCAATCGTAAAGTTCCCAGTATCATGCAATGAGGGCTGAAGGTATATAACAAGACGTGTTCATTAACCAGAGGTAGTTAGATTCTGTCTAGTGACCTTAGTCTAGGGATTTCGGTCCCGGCTAGAGGTACACTGGATTAGATACGGCGGCTAATCTAGGATCTTCGGATCCGATTGGCCGACCATATCCCCAGGCCTAGGCATTTTGGTGCCGACCAAGGGGATCAGATCCTGGATTTTAAAACCACAAGGACTTCAGCATTGGATTCAGCTGTGATGACAAAGACTGCATAAGAAAGCCATGCAGGTGGGACGATCCAGTCACCTGCCTAAAGACTTTGCTGTGCTATATTCTAATCCCTGGTGAGCCAGCGGAAGGGTGAGACTCTGTTTCCTGTTTCATTGTTATGTTTTGCTGGTTATGTGTTATATGCTGGATACTGTTTGGGGATCCAATAAAGCCTTAATATTGTGATTCCCTCACCCAGTGTTGTCTGAGTAGTGTTCCACCCACGGTTAAGGAGCTAGGGCGTTCAGTTGGCGAGGAGCCCTGGTCCACGTTGTCTTTGTAAAGGCGGCTGGGCCAGCGGACGAGAGCACCCACTGACCCCCAGGTCTCCACACCCTGGATCTGGGGGTTCACATTATTTTCAAAGACACAAAATCGCAGCAAGATGCAGATTTTGTCTCTGAGAAAAGTCTGGACAACTGCATCCACCCAGATCTGGGGCAAACCCTAAACAACTGGATGCACGCACAAGTGTCTCCTGCACCAATAAAAGTCAATGGGGCTAAAAATTGATACGGGGGTATCCAGTTTAAGCTGGATTCACACAGATGCCAAAAAACAGCAGTAGGAAACCAGCTTAAGCACACAATCATAAAAATCATAAAATTTAATGATAGCCTGTAGCAAATGAGCTAATGGGACAAACATCTTCTGGATAAGATGTTGGCACACAAAGGACTTTCAGTCCAATATTGCTGGATTAGATTCAAAACTGTCATGAATATAAACCCCCTGCCCATCTGGTTTTTACTAAACATCAGCAGATTTCCTTTTCTATACAATAAAGCCAGTACATATGACTTCCTTGACTCCAAGACTCAGGAGAGACCAACGAGCCGCAGCTTCATCTGGACCTAATGGCCGCTTTACACATCCCGATATTGTCGTCCAACAAAGTCACGTGGTTCGTGCGTTGGCGCCGATATCGTTCATGCGTTGTGTGGTGTTAATGTGCAATTCGATGCAAGAATGATGCCAAAACGATATCGGAGGAGAAATGAGCAGGCTCTCCAACTACCCAATATTGGATGGACGATCTGGTAGGATCGTGCTGTGTGACAGCCCAACAACGATTTGGAGCACAACTTCCCCTATTCATGTTAAATGGCCGTTCCCTGGTTCGCTCGTACAAGGGGGCGTATACATTGCATTTGTGTTGCCTGCCAATATCTCCCTGTGTGACAGCTCCTATGCGATCTTGGATTTCTGCCAAAAATGTGCGCGCTCCCGTGCCGTTGTATACAATATCGAAACGATGTTGGGACGTGCAAAGTGGTCATAGTAGGCATTTACTTATTATAGGATTTCCATCTAGTTCCTCTCCTGCTGCAGGCTCACACGCCCAAAGCATGAAACAGACCTCTGAGCCATGATCATCAACACCACTAGGAAGGTCAAGCTAAGAAAAGATTACTTTGATATTTTCATAATTTTTATGCTTTTCTCTTCACCCACAGTTACTACTAAATGGAGGTGAGACTCCTAGACCTCTACTTGCTAATAAAGCTTATCGGGGAGTTCCAAATAACAGGACACTGTGCCATTTAAGTGCACTGGTTTTGAATAAAAAATAGTGCTGTTAATTTTCAGGTTGATACTTTCGTCTTGTTTAAAGATAGAACTGAATAGTAATAAAAACTGTATTTCACATCTTATGTGTGAGGAATCTTTCCGCATAAACGTCTGCGCACATTACCGTTTCTCCATGTTACCACTTTTATAAATAAACTACTTGACTATTGGGGACTCTTAACAGTGTATAGTGATGAGAACAAAGTATTTTTGCTTGATCATTTACATTTCTGTTTGATATAAAGATATAATGCAAGGGAGAGTCAAGGCTATCCACACTCTCGCTGTACAACTAATTTTACTCAACTTTCAGAAAAGTCAAATCATTTTTTGACATAATCTTCCAGCTTTTTAATACACTTTGTCTACCTGTTAACAAGCTTAAATATTCCTTCAAATAAAAAAATAAAATTTAGGATGAGATATGAGTTAGTAATGCTCACTGTTCTCACCTCTTCATCAGAAATGAGACTATGGGACTCTCTGCCGTATCATGTTGTAAAGAGTGGTTCACTGCTAAAATTTAAGAAATGCCTGGATGCCTTTTTTGAGAAATATATTATCGGTTATGTGAACTAGATTCAGTGGCCGTTGATCCAGGGAACTAGTCTGATTGCTGTATGTGGAGTTAAGAAGGAATTTTTCCCCCAATATGGAGCTCAGTGTTGCCCCATGGGCTTTTTGCCTTCCTCTGGATCAGCATGTTAGGCTATGGGTTGATGGACTTAAAGTCTACCTTCAACCTTAAAAACTATTAAAACCTATGAAATGTGCATCTTCTTCATCCTAGGGCTTTTTTCCGGAGAACAAAAGTTGATGCAACACAATTAGTTCACGTTCAATGCTGTCATCAGTCATTGATATAGACCAGCGTTCGGCTCCTTCATGGCTGACATTTGTGAAACTTTTAATTCATACGCACTTCGTGACAAATCACTCCAAACTGTGCATAAAGACTTTGCTAAACATCGGCACCAGAAGCACACTCAGACCAAAAAAATGAATAGCTGCATTCTGTTCTGCTTTCATGCAAATCACCATTGTTTTCTTGCACTGCAGACACAAATAAACTAATCTACTATGTTCACATCTGCACCTCATGGACTTGGGAGAAAGTGACTTTGTATGGCGGCCGTCACACGCTGCAATATCTTGAACGATATCGTTTAAGCGATCTGCTTTTTGATCGCTTGAGTGATATCGTTTGTGCATCGTTACGTGCGATCAAGCGATTTTACAATGTAAAATCGCTTGATCGCTAGATCGCAGATATGAGAGCAGGACCTCATATCTAGCGATCATCGCTTGATCAATCTGCTTCATCGTGGTGTGTGACACCACGATGAACGATCTCCCAGCGGCAGAGCCTATGCTGGGAGATGGTGTCTATGGTAAACGTCGGGTTACTAAGCGCCGCACGGCACCTAGTAACCCGATGTGTATCATAGTTACCAGCGATTTCGCTGGCCCACATCGCTGGTGAGTCTGTCTGTGTGACATCTCACCAGCGATGTGAGCGATATCGTTAGCGATCGCGCGTGCACGTGATCGCTAACGATATCTGTGTGTGTGACGGCCGCCTATGGAAGATATCAGTAGTTTTCATACAACCAGATGGCAGAATTTTTTTTACTTTCCCTCATAGTTTTTTTTTACCATTATGTTGGCTGACACTCGAATATATTTTAGTTAACAATATAGGTGTTCTTAGGAAAATACTAATGTGGCGCCCCTGCGGGTATTAGCCACAGTATAAGATCATAATAGTTGCACTCACTTAGAAAGCCATGCCACTGCACTACCACCTTTGGCCAGTAGGGGGAGCTCCAGAGACACCAGAGACTTCCCTAGAGATAAAAGACTGGTCTGAGGTAAATTTTCAGACAGTTGGAGCCAGTAGCTCAGAGTGACAGGAGCTGCATTGAGTTCCTGAGGACTGACTGAAAATTTCCAAGGCCAAGCCATCGGTCTGAGGAGGAGAAAACTGATAAGAGAAACACTTTCAGAATCGGGTAGCATCATTATCTACCCTAGATAAAAAGCGCACATACGGATACCGGATCCGTGGCTGCATTAGTTATATACAATACAGCAACCGGAAAACGTGAGGTAACAACAAGCTTCACAGGGCCAGACACAGCAACATACTTAGAGTTCAGCAGTACTACCGGAGGGAGTGAGCAGAGAGAGACAAAGGACTCAAGTTGCCTGTTGAGTGGGACCCAGAGAGGACAGATTTGGGCCGGCAGCGAGTTCACACACGGCAGCAGGGCCACATAGACAGCGCAAGCAGGAGGTAAAGGACCCGGTGGGGCCTGAGCAACTGAACCCCTATTGCAGACTCTGGAGACGGGACTTGTTGTATTATAGTTTGGTTGAAAGTAAACCAGTTAAACCTCATCTGTGCCTCAGCCTCTGACTTAACAGCTACCATCTATCCAGGATTGGGACCATCACCGCTGAGAGAATTTGCTGTGAATCAAGTAAGTGTCTGTGCCCTTAACATCTCCTCACCATACTTCCATCTTCATCCATCATTAACTTTAACATCACCTGTCCAGGGGACCCTACAGCCCTACCCGGAAAAGGGCTATACCATCTCAGCTGCCTCTCACCATCATCCCCTGGCCAGTACAAGGCAGCGGTGGCCATATATAGCCACATTATTCCGGGTGGTGTCACGACAATAACATCTACAAACTTTATAAATTATATAAACTTCTAAATCCCCTGTAAATACCCCCTTTTAGGAGTGTGCCAGCCTGGGGCCACGGCCTGGGTCCAGCCACCAGTGACTCCCCCAAGGAAAGGGACCCTGCGCCGGGTATCCCGGTCCCCTAAGCTGGGCGGCACATCTCCTTTTGGCGTCACGAACAGGATTTACCGTGCCTGGTTAAATCGGGTACTGTGTGCCGTGATTAATGCCGAAAATTGTGAGAAAATCCGAGAAAAATTGACTTTTTTATCAAAAAGTGATTTTCCCAATGGAAACCATTTAAATAGACTTTTCCCCATTGACTAACATTGAAACAAAATGGCCGCCAGCCTCTGAGGTAAAATTGCATCATCACTAATTACCTCATAACTGCCACAGCACGAGACTGCTATTTGAACTGTGTCATAGCCCTGAGCTCTGATCTGACTGAAAAATTTCAGATTCCGCCATTACTGAGCTCACGGCGAGCAGAAGCAGCAGGGGGCGTGTCTTTGTGGGCGGCACCAAGCTGAGAGCTCTGACGTCTGCAAAAGTGGAAAACCAATCCTGCTGCACAGCGGAACGATTATACGCCATCCCGACGGAGGCAGAGGACCAGAAGGGTCCGGATTAACTAAGGGGGCGCAACATGTCGCAGCACGGAGACGCCGAAACACCCGGCGACACAAATGCAGCTGAAGCACAAAACAGAGCGCTCGGCAGCACAGCGGCGCAAGGTGCAGCGCCCATTATGCCGATGTTGATGCCATATACCCCAGGTGCTCCATGGCTTCCAGTGTATGAAGGTAAGCCTAATACTTTTGATGATTTTAAAGAAAAACTGCTGGCCTATTTAAACATGTTTCCAATGGCAGAAGCTCAGCGTGTCGGTTTGCTGATGGCACAGTTAAGTGGTAATGCCAAGCGAGAAGTCACAGCATGGTCCGCTGATCTAAAAGACACTGCTGAGCATATTCTAGCTGGATTAAAGGCAGTATTTGAAACTACTGCTGGTAGCAAAGCAAAGACCAAATTCTTCAATTGCAAACAAAAGGCCAATGAGAGTGTGAGAGACTTTGCCCTGAATTTACAGGAGGCCCTTAAAGCGCTTACACTGGCTGAACCAATGTTTAACACTGGCGCTGATAAATTGCTAAGAGATCAATTCATTGAGGGACTATTAACCCCTTCTCATCGAGGGCATGCGAGTATGCTGACTTTCAAGGACCCTGAAGTGACATTTGCCCAGTTAAAGGAGAGCGCTATTCGTCTCCAGCAGGCAGAGGCACTTTGGGATCAGGATCCTGAGCCATCCATTACAGAAACCCCTCAACAACAGAGAATGCCAGTGACATCAGTTAAGCCCCTGGAGGCCAGTGCTAATGATGCTTTCCAGCAAAAGCTTGACTCTCTAACAGACATTGTCACCTCAATGGCTAAAACCATGCAGGAAATGAGAGAATCACAGACTACACCCAAGATGGAGTTGGCGAACCGCAGAGAGGATATTCCCTGGATGAGACCCCAGAGATACCCAGCGTGGAGAGGACGACCCAACGACCGTTACCAGCCGGATGGACAGCCTATTTGCCGCCGTTGCCGGAAGCCAGGCCACATCGCCCGCAATTGTGATTTAAACAAGGATCCCCTGGGAATGCGGGCCGCTTCGCAGGAGTGAACTTTCAAGGCCCAACATCCTGGCACGATAAGTACGTCGGAGGACGTCCCATTATCCCTATCGTGCTGGACGGTATTCCCCTCAATGCCTTGTTGGACACTGGTTCCCAGATTTCATCTATACCACATATCCTTTATAAGAGGTACTGGGCAGATTCAGACATTGATAAAAGACCATCTAATGTTGAGCTAAGTATATATGCTAGTAATGGAAAATTGGTACCGCAAGTAGGATTTAGAGAGATGACCATTAAGATTGGTAGAGCAGAATTAAAAAATCAGGGTATCATAATTGTTGATGTTAACCGACGGGAACCTTTTGTATTGGTAGGTATGAATGTTTTAGAAAATTGTTTTTCCGAGGTTATTACTATTTTACAGCAATTTGCGGAAACTGCCCAATCCTGCCAGCAGAGAATTCTCCGGAGAGAGATAAAAGCATTGGTGCTGAAGCAACAAGTAGAGGTTGCAGGTGGAGAAATCGGCAGTGTGAGGGTAAGTGACCCAACTCCAATAGTAATACCTCCAAAAACTGAAATGCTGGTATGGTGTAGAGCAGCCATTGGTATTAAAGGACGAGATTACCAAGCCTTGGTAGAGCCTGTGTACACTGATAGTAGACCCACGATATTAACGGCTAGAGGAATAGTCGAGGTACACAGGGGAAGAGTACCCATACGTCTTTTGAATTGTGGAGAGGAAGAGGTCACTTTACCAAGGTACGCTACAATGGCCAAGCTATACACTGTTGACAACAATGCCATCATAGCCATTGGGCCCTTGAATCCGTCATGTCAGGCGGACGACAATGGTTCAAGTGGAGAATTAGAAGATTGGTGTCAGCAGCTGCATATAGGTACAGATTCAACACCTACCCACCAAAACAAGGGGTGTACCGACTAGTAGAAGAATATGAACGGGTCTTCAGTAAACACACCATTAGACTTCGGACAGATTAAAGGGGTAGAACATACAATTCCTACCGGTAACCACCCACCAATAAAAGAGAGATATAGACCCATACCGCCCGCTCATTATCAATGTGCTAAAGACATGCTGAGGGAGATGAAACAGGCCGGGGTAATAAGAGACAGTTGTAGCCCCTGGGCAGCCCCTCTGGTAATAGTTAAAAAGAAAGACGGAACCATGAGAATGTGCGTAGACTACCGGCAGATTAATCACATTACCCATAAAGACGCCTACCCCTTACCTAGAATTGAAGAGTCATTAGCTGCTTTAAGATCTGCTAATTATTTTTCCACCTTAGACTTAACAAGTGGGTATTGGCAAGTCCCTGTGGCTGAGGAAGATAAAGAGAAGACAGCATTTACCACACCAATGGGTCTCTGTGAATTTAATTGTATGCCGTTCGGACTCTGCAACGCACCCGGTACCTTTCAGCGATTGATGGAATGCTGTCTCGGACACAAGAACTTTGAAGCCGTCCTTCTGTACCTAGATGATGTAATAGTCTACTCAAAGACTTACGAACAACATCTACAAGATCTGGCAGAAGTGTTCGAAGCCTTATCCCGGTATGGTATGAAGATCAAGCCATCAAAATGTCACCTTCTAAAGCCAAAGGTACAATACCTGGGACACGTTGTAAGTTCAGAAGGAGTAGCACCGGATCCCGAGAAAGTAACCGTAATAAGGGATTGGCCAAGACCTACTAGCGTGAAACAGGTGAGGCAATTCCTGGGACTGGTGGGCTACTATCGTAGATTCATCCAAGGGTTCACCAAGCTAGCAGCACCTCTACAAGACATCCTGGTAGGGCAGTCGAAGAAGCCTTCAAACCGCAATCCTCCTTTCCAGTGGAGTGATGAGAGGGAAGATTCCTTTGAAAAGTTGAAGAAGGCATTGACCGGAGAAGAAGTTCTGGCATACCCCGATTACCATCAACCTTTCATCCTTTACACAGATGCCAGTAATGTGGGACTGGGAGCAGTACTATCTCAGAAGCAAGGAGGCAAGGAGAAAGTCATCGCCTTTGCAAGTAGAAAGCTCCGGCCTACTGAAAGAAATCCTGAAAATTACAGCTCCTTCAAGTTAGAACTACTGGCAGTAGTCTGGGCTGTGACTGAGCGTTTCAAACACTACTTGGCAGCTGCAGAATTCACCGTCTATACTGATAACAACCCATTGACCCACCTGGATACAGCCAAGCTAGGTGCGCTGGAACAGCGATGGATAGCCCGGCTGTCTAATTACAACTTCGTGATCAAGTATAGAGCAGGCCGAAAGAATGGAAATGCAGACGCCTTATCCCGGATGCCGCACTTGAGAGACGTGGAAGAAGAACCGGTAGAACTTGAAGAAATTGAACTACCCGCCTTCCATCGTCCCAAGGTAGGACAGTATCAATCCAGTGCCTACCAGAAACATCAACAAGTGAATCTCAACCCATTAGCACACCACAGATGGGCTGACACTCAAGACAGCAATCCAGCTGTGAAGTTGGTGAAAGAACTGCTGACTGAGCAAAGTGCGTATCCCAATGAAAATGCACCGAAAGAGACACATCAACTCTGGAAAGAGAGAGGCAAAATGTTCCTGTACCAAGGAAAGCTGTGCAGAAGATATACCAATCCAAAGACGCATGAGCTAGTATGGCAGATCATTGTGCCTAAACAAGATGTAAAAATGGTCCTAGAAGCTTATCACAATGGTGCTGGTCACTTCGGGTGGAAAAAGCTAGAAGTACTTTTAAGAGAAAGATTCTACTGGGTTGGAATGAGAAGATCAATTGAAGAATGGTGCAGAAACTGTGGTCCGTGCAACCTCAGAAGAAAAGATCTAAAAAACCAAAGAGCACCACTCCAGCCTATAGTTACCAAGCAACCACTTGAGCTCGTAGCAATAGACCACGTGAAATTGACACCAAGCCGGTCCGGCTATGTCTATGCTTTAACCATCGTGGACCATTACTCACGCTTCCTGGTAGTAGTGCCCGTGAAAGATCTCACTGCAAAGACAGCAGCTAAGGCGTTCCAGACATACTTTTGCAGACCTCATGGATATCCGGAACAAGTACTCGCAGACCAAGGTACAGCATTTGAATCAGAGATCTTCAGAGAATTTTGCAATATGTATGGCTGTAAGAAGATCCGTACAACAGCCTATCATCCGCAAACAAATGGCTTATGCGAAAAAATGAACCATATTGTAATCGATCTCTTAAAGACTTTACCAGAGACAGAGAGAAACCTATGGCCAGAGAAATTGCCTGACTTGGTAGACCTCTATAACAATGTCCCGGTAAGCTCCACAAACTGTACCCCAGCTTACCTTATGCGTGCAAGACCTGGCAAGCTACCAATAGATCTAGAAATGGGCATCGTAAAACCTGACGCAGAAGTGCAGGATTCCAACTGGGACTCCCTACGCCAACAACAGTATCGTCAAGTGCAAGAATGCGTAGAAAGGAATCTCCAGAAAACTAGAGAAAGACAAGAGCAATACTTCAACCAGAATGCTCTAGCAACCCCATTAAAACCTGGTGATCAAGTGCTCAAGAGAAAACCGTCGCACTAATAAACTGGACAATCAGTGGGAATCCGTCCCATATACAGTTTTACCAATGAGAGTGAACAATCCTAAAATGTGTCTTATAAGCAAAGATGGTGGATTAACATCAGTACTAATGTCAAGAGACAATCTAAAACTATGTCCAGAGACATTGAAAGAAAAAGAAGTCATTCAACCTGAACCAGAAGTTATTCATCCAGTACCGGTTCAACCTGTTAACGAAAAAGAAGAAGATGGAGTATATCACACCTATTTAGGAGACTTTCCTAAAACCTGGCCAACCTACAATGGTGCAGTAGTAGTTCCCATGATGGCCTTCTATCAAACACCAGAGCCTGTAATACCAGAAGCCCCAAGACCAATAGAATTAGAAGCAGACCCTGTACCACAAGAAGTTCCAAGACAGGAAGAACAAATTCCTAGTAATAATAGTCCTGGACACGGTGGAATTGCCAACCCCACAAATGTGGAATTATCCCTAGCAGAACCAGAAGTACTTACTAGGTATACGTCCACTCACACCATCACATTGAGTACACCCAGTACACAAGCGTTACGCAGATCACAGCGTAGTACTCAGGGTCAATTACCAGCAAGATATGCAGACTACCAAATGTAAATAGATTTCATGTGCATTGTCTATATGTTAAAGTTATGCAGTTGAATAGAATCCTAAAAGGTATGATGTAAAGTGGCAGTCACGGAGAGTTAAAACTTGGCCTCATATGCGGTGACCCGAGGGCCTTGAGGCCTACTGCACTTACAACCCGAAATATCTGAAAGGAACTTGTTTAGTTGTTAATTAGTAGTTATTAGATGTAACGTTAAAAAAGCTCAGTACCTGCAGAGACTATTCTGTATGAACTACTTGTATATTCTTGAACCCTTTTCTTCATTTATCAGCCCGGAGGCGGTAAATTAAAGCTCCGGAAAGACTGCTTTTTGAACATTCTTAAGTTTATTCATAAACTTTGTTGGAAAAATGGACGCTAAGTGCAGTGCCTTTCCTAACAAATAAATAGCCCTCAAGGACAGAGCTGTATTAATGGACGCTATTTGAAGTGACTTTTTACAAGACTCTATTTTTTTAAACTTGAGTGGTTTTTGTAACTTTTTATTTTTTTTTAAGACTCTGTAAATATTATCTGTTATATCTTATGTTTATTGTCCCACAGTCCCGGAGTACTGTTCTTAACTAAGGGGGAATGTGGCGCCCCTGCGGGTATTAGCCACAGTATAAGATCATAATAGTTGCACTCACTTAGAAAGCCATGCCACTGCACTACCACCTTTGGCCAGTAGGGGGAGCTCCAGAGACACCAGAGACTTCCCTAGAGATAAAAGACTGGTCTGAGGTAAATTTTCAGACAGTTGGAGCCAGTAGCTCAGAGTGACAGGAGCTGCATTGAGTTCCTGAGGACTGACTGAAAATTTCCAAGGCCAAGCCATCGGTCTGAGGAGGAGAAAACTGATAAGAGAAACACTTTCAGAATCGGGTAGCATCATTATCTACCCTAGATAAAAAGCGCACATACGGATACCGGATCCGTGGCTGCATTAGTTATATACAATACAGCAACCGGAAAACGTGAGGTAACAACAAGCTTCACAGGGCCAGACACAGCAACATACTTAGAGTTCAGCAGTACTACCGGAGGGAGTGAGCAGAGAGAGACAAAGGACTCAAGTTGCCTGTTGAGTGGGACCCAGAGAGGACAGATTTGGGCCGGCAGCGAGTTCACACACGGCAGCAGGGCCACATAGACAGCGCAAGCAGGAGGTAAAGGACCCGGTGGGGCCTGAGCAACTGAACCCCTATTGCAGACTCTGGAGACGGGACTTGTTGTATTATAGTTTGGTTGAAAGTAAACCAGTTAAACCTCATCTGTGCCTCAGCCTCTGACTTAACAGCTACCATCTATCCAGGATTGGGACCATCACCGCTGAGAGAATTTGCTGTGAATCAAGTAAGTGTCTGTGCCCTTAACATCTCCTCACCATACTTCCATCTTCATCCATCATTAACTTTAACATCACCTGTCCAGGGGACCCTACAGCCCTACCCGGAAAAGGGCTATACCATCTCAGCTGCCTCTCACCATCATCCCCTGGCCAGTACAAGGCAGCGGTGGCCATATATAGCCACATTATTCCGGGTGGCGTCACGACAATAACATCTACAAACTTTATAAATTATATAAACTTCTAAATCCCCTGTAAATACCCCCTTTTAGGAGTGTGCCAGCCTGGGGCCACGGCCTGGGTCCAGCCACCAGTGACTCCCCCAAGGAAAGGGACCCTGCGCCGGGTATCCCGGTCCCCTAAGCTGGGCGGCACACTAATAATCTATAAACAGAGTTGTCCAGGAATAAATTAAAAGCATGACTGCTTTCATTCAGAAACCGTGACCATGGGTTGTGTTTGGTTTTGCAACTTAGCCCCAATGAAGTAAATGGAGCTGAGTTGCCGTACCGCACACAACACATGATCATAAGGGGTGCTGTTTCTGAAGGAAAGTGGTTGTGATTCTCTAATCAAGGATAACTCCGATAAATTGTCAGGACCCATTTTGGAGGTAGTAGTATTTGTCTTTGGAAACATATGTGGTGCCCCACTGGTCAGTGCGCCACAATAGGGATACTGCACCCACAATAGAGTGTGCAGTATTCCCGTCACAGGGGAGTGTAAAGTTGACCTGAAGATCCCACCCCGGCATCCTTACACCTAGAATAGGGGACCAATTGGCAACCCATTACCAGGGTAACCAGTCCCGAGGGGAGGAGAGTTAGGAGTAGGGAGAAAGGCAAAAAGTCACACAGACAGCTTTAGTTGAGTCTGAGGAGCGAAGCAAGGAGGGAGCTTAAGAGAGAGAGGTCTCCCAGGGAGGGCGCCTGAGAGAGAAAAGGGCGGCCCAGGAAAAGAAAGGAAACCCCGTGCTGGATCTTCCATAGTCCGTATGAATCCTAGTCCACCAACGGAGTGCCGGCTCCGAGGAACTGTACAGGCGAGTTCACCCCCTGAGCCGTCGACACCAGCCATTCGCGGGTTAGTTCAGCAACCCTGACATCCCCGTCAAGAATGTGCAACCCCACCAGGATTGCCCAAACCGGGTTGAGCCTCTTAGAGAGAAGGGTACCTCATAGCACCCAATGGGCCTTGTAGACAAACGGGCTGCACAGGGCAGCGCAAGGAAAGTATGGAGGCGCAAGTAAAGGCAGCAGGATGTAGGATAGACAAAAGAAGGTATACTACTGGAGCCTCAAAGAGACTTTATCCTCCCCAGCAACTACCCGGCCAGCAACTCATTAAAAGACTGTGTAAACTATAACCTGAAGTGCCATCTGAACCAGTTACAAGTAAAGTACCCATAAAGAGTCACAAGGCCTCCTTGTCTCCTTTCTGAACCATCTGCTGTGCAGCTGCGCTGCCTACATCCAGCACCACGACATCAAGTGCAGTCCTTCCCTGCCCCGGGGACCCGGCTCCGCCAGACAAGCCAGGCTGCAATACCATCGTCCCCGGCCGTCCGACAGCGGCGCTGGTGAACATCACCAGAATCTGCAGGTGGCATCACGACAAACTTCTATTCTTTTTATTCCCTTTCAATTATTCCCCCACTTTTCAGTTGACCACCAGGGCTACGCATCCGGGTGGGCCACCAGTGACATCCCCCTCAACTCCATGCCTGGGTTTCGAGTTCCCATAGACCCCTGGGTGAATCATATATAATGTGTAATATTTTAAATGAAAAGTTTATATATCTGTTTTGTGAAAGCTTTACGGTTCTATTAAGGCAGTAACAAAGATATTTCCCAATGTATACCTATGAGGGTTGACTTCAACCTGTGCCCTATTATAGTCCATATGCTCCAATTTTAGAAAAAATGGATTGTTTGCCCTGTTAATTGCCATATTTGCCTGGTAATACCCAGTATATGCGTCAAACATATACTAAGACTTCATTTACCTGGCTGGTATATGTTGTTATAACCTACAAAGAAATATATACATATATTTCTAACAGCATATACCAGCCAGGTGAATGAAGTCTTTGTATATATTTGACACATATACTGGGGTACTTACCTGCCTAATATGGCAATAAACAGGGCAAACAATCGAACACGTCAGAGGTTTTCTGTTCACCTGTCAGCTGGTAATATTTGTGTGAATCTTCAGTATTAATTAGAAGTATAATTAAATAACATCAGCGTTGTGTCTTAACATTTCAGTCTTCTTACAGTCACATCTTGGTGTTTTCTCCTACTCTTAATTACGGTATACCCGTCTTCCCATTATGGTACTGCTCATCTCTTCACTTTATATATAACAGATGTATAAAGTCACACATTCTCTTTATTCAGAAACATGCTACTACTAAGATTGTTTCATTCTTGGTCTTTTTCCTGGCCACATTATATTTGTATATAGTACTAATGATGGCTTCTGCTATACTTAGTCAACCGGATCCAGTTTCCTTCACCTTGCTCTTCAAGTTGTGTAATAATGGATCAAATATCTATTAATGTTAGAATATATTTTACTATTACTCAAAGATCAAATAATATTTGCGTTAAGATTTTATCTAATTTCTTCATGTATATAATAAAGACGAAAAACCTTTATTTTAAGCTCTCTATCTAACGGCATTCACTTTTATGTATGTATGGTATTCTTTAATAAATCTCCTATGCGGTGATTACCTATGCATGTTACCTTTCAAAAATAATCAAGTAACAAGTTCTATTAAATGAAACTTTGAGGAATCCATATAGAGGTTGTTAGTCCGCTTTGCCATATCTGAGGTTAACTATCACATATTCTCTTGTAAACATGTCACTTATGGAAGTGAGTTGACAAGCAGTTCCATATACAGGCACCAATGTCTCCAGGCCATATTACCTAATCAGGACCATCTTAATGACTCAATATGTCAGGTAATAACGTGCTATGGCTAATGAGATGGCAGGGTAGCACAAAATATCACTTTAAACAACAATCCCGGTAATTACACTGTACTTTCTTTAGCTACAGATAAAAATAAATGCTGTGGAATAAGTTTAACCCTCCGCATCATCTCTAGGTATCATCCTCATTGAGGACTACATTTTAAAGATTATTACCATTTTGACCATAGTGAAAAAAAAAAAAGAGTCAAAATGAAATATCACATAAATAAAAGGAATGTATTACATTTTTATATAAAGCGGTTGTCTATGATTTAAAAATAGTTTAATGTGGCACCCTGGTTGGGGCACCACAGAACTCTTGGTACAAAAATGAAACGTACACAGCAAGCAGAACTCACCACTAACACACCTTTTAAAAACCCCTTTTTCACCCCAGGCCTCTAGGGGGAGCTCCACTGGTTACCTTAAGCCAGTTTCCCCTATAAATACAGGTCCTGGAGGGAGAAACAGCGGAGTGTGCAGTCACTTTAGAACTGTGAACTGCTAGGAGAGCTGACCTGGTACTGGAGCCACACTAGGCCCATACTAGCACACCCGGAAAGTGAGAGACCCTTGCAACTGGGGTCATAGGACAGGAGGCAAATACCTCACAGGGACAGAAGAGTTACCTAACTCTCCCTAACAATCCGGACACTGGGTCCGAGCTGCAGGAGCCACATCGCAGACTGCAGAGAAACCAGCACCCCAACCAGGAAGTCTAGCTCCCTGTACACCTGAAGCACCACCAGATGAGAGCCCAAGGAAAGAGGAGTAATATTACCTAACCCCTTTTACAGTGCCCTCAGTGCAGCAAATTCAGGTGAATCACGTCCCATCAGAACGTGCCACCCAGTCCGGCAGGATTTCACATCACCCCGACCTCACCAGAACAGCGTATATAAGGAAGCCTACACCACTGCTTGCTGTGGAACCTCCAGGAGTGTCTACTCCATCGCCCGGTTGAGTGTACCTGTTGTCACCAGTAAAGATACCAAAAGACTCTATGTGTCCGTGCATCATTCCTGGACTAATAAGTAGGAACTACTGAGCTACCGTATACCATCGAGTGCAGCTCCTGGCCCCGGGGACTCCTGCTCATCCTGTGGGGAGCATCCCATCTAGCTGCCGCACATCCCCCGGAGGCCCAAGCAGTGCCGGTGCCATCACCGGACTCCTGGAGGTGGCATCACGACAATAAAGAATCAATCCCATCCTTTCATCCCCTTTTGATCTGACCACCTGGCCCCACAGCCTCAGGCGCGGAACCGTGACAAGTGCTGCATCGCCTGAGACCTGAGAACCCAGCAACGGTGATTTATTAACTGCAAAAAAGATGATAAAATCATCAATATGTACCAGTTAAAGCTACCGCTACCCACTCCTTATCTCTCACCCGTCACCACTGTGCCAGTGCCCCTAATGGGCTTTCTTTAAGGCAGGAAATTAAACTATACCAGAAATACTGAAATATGGATGTAATATGGATACAATGCTGATGACAACTAGATGCTCCTTCCTGATTTCTTATTCCTTTACATGTATGTCACACTTGAATGTTTCAGATCACCAAACAAATTTAAATATTAGACAAAGATAACACAAGTAAACACAAAATTCAGTTTATAAATAACGATCTTTATTATTAAGGAAAAAAGAAATGCAAACCTACAGGGCCCTGTGTGAAAAAGTGATTTCTTCCTAAACTTAATAAATGGTTGGGCCACCCTTAACAACAGCTGCAATCAACTGTTTGTGATAACTGGCAATGAGTTTTTTATAACACTCTGAAGGAATTCTGTCTCACTCATCTTTGCAGAACAGTTGCAATTTAGCCACAGGGTTTCCGAGCATGAACCGCCTTTTTAACCCCTTCACCCTCAGCTTGTTTTGGCCTTAAAGGGCATGATTTAGTGCTACAAAGTGAAGCCAGTGCCTTACAGGCACTAGGATACTGCATGCAACCATAGCTTTACTTGAATGATTCCATGTTTGATTGCAGAGAAAAGTGTCATAAAACTCCTGGAAAACAGGGCAGCAGAAGAATGATATGTGCAGCACTGCGTCACTATTTGGAGTTGTTTTTTTTTCCTTCTCTATGGGCATGCCTTTCGGTTGTAACTTCATTCCCTCCCCCCCACCTCTTACCTCTTTCAGTTTCTGGCCCCTGCACAATGTCACTATTCTCCAGCCAGAGGGTGCCTTGCAAAAACTGAGAGTTGAGATAAAAGGAAGGGTTTGGCTTACAGCAGAAAGGCATGCAGATGGAGAAGGAAAAAAACCCAACTCCAAATAGTGACACAGTGCTGCAAACATCAATCAGATGCTGCCCTGTTTTGCAGGAGTTTTATGACACTTTTCTCTGCAATCAAACATGGAATTATTCAAGTAAAGGTACCATTATCCCAGAGCCTGACCCTTTAATGATGAGGCCATTTTTTTGCAATTCTGACCAGTATCACTTTGTGAGGTTATAACTCTGGAACGCTTTAATGGATCCAAGTGATTCTGACATTGCATCTTCGTGACATATTAGACTTCATGTTTGTGGTAAATTTAGGCAAATTTTTTTTTCATTTATTTGTGAAAAAAATCAGAAATTTTGCCAAAATGTTGCAGTTTTCTTCAAACTTTTATACCATTAAACCAGAGAGTTATATCAGACAAAATAGTTAATAAATAACATTTTCCACATGTCTACTTTACATCAGCACAATTTTAGCAACAAAATTTATTTGGTTAGGAAGTTAGAAAAGTTCAAAATTTATGAGCAATTTCTAATTTTTCCAACTAAATTTACAAAGTTACTTTTTTTTAGGGAAGACACCACATTTGAAGTGACTTTGAGGGGTCTACATGAAAGAAAACACACAAATGTGACACCATTCTAAAAACTGCACATGTTAAACTTCTTGGATGTGGTTTTGATCAATCTATTAACCATTCAGGAGCTTCATAACAACTAAAGAAATACGAAAGGAAAAATATGAAATATTTTACTTTTTAAAACAAAAATGTTACTTTAGAATAAAATATTCAACTTTTACAAGTATAACAGGAGAAATTGCACTATAGAATTTGTTGAGTACACTAATAACTAGTGATGAGCGAGTGTATTTGTTACTATTTGCTAAATGCACGGATAATATGATATTCGGGTTACTCGTTTTATTGCGAGTATTTCTGTGCTTACCTTGTTATATTCGGATGTCCTGCCCTGCAGTTTTGGTGCCTCCACTGCAGCCGCTAAACATGCTGGGCTTCTTAACTATTTACAGTAACGCTGCAGCCACCTTGGTTGTGGCATTACTGTGATTGGCTGGCCGCACAGCATCATAGGGTTTATTTCAGCCCTGCCACAGCCATCTTGCACACATTGCATCTGGAGCCTGCGTTGGAGAAGCATAGAGAGACATTGCTCAGCTGCTAGGGAGAGTGTTTACGCCTTTTAATAACACAAAAGCCCTTTTGAGGGCTACTGCAGTGTATACTAGGTTAATGTAAAGTGGGGAGGGAGAGATTCTCAAGCAGTGACAATTTAAAGGAGCCGATCACTAGCTCCATAATATCACAAAACAATAGCACTTTTCAGATCTGGAGCTACAGATCAACCTCAGAGTAGTGGGAGGGAGAGATTGTGGATTAGGTGGGGACAGGTTAAAATGTTCTTCCAGTGTGCATCTTATAACAGCTCTTGTCAGAGGTAAAGCTCTATTTTTCCAGCATACAGAGTAGTAGCATTTTATGCTGCCTTTGGTTTAAAAGCACTGGACTACTTTCCCTGCTGTTTTGGGGGTCTTAGCCTGGCTTCTGCTGTCTACATCAGTCCCATTAATACCATGCTGGTGCCCTAGCCAAAGCAGTACTAGAAACATTTCCTACTGCCTGCTACAAAGCAAAGACCAGTCCATTTTCCCTGTTGTTTTTGGGGTCACAGCCTGGCTTCTGCTTGTCCATATTAGTCAAGTCAATACGGTGTTAGTACCCTAGCCACAGCAGAACTACAAACATTTACTACTGCCTGCTACAAATCATGCGCCAGGCTATTTTCACCTCTATTTTTGTGGAAACATTTAGTAGGCTTGTGCCACCATAGCTCACCAATTAATTCAGTCCTATAGTGTTTGTAAAATCTTAAGCAGTACTACTACCATTTAATGGTGTTTGCCAGAAAGCATGCACTATTCAATCTTCCCCTGTCTGTTTTGGGGTCACATTTTGCTTGGCCTGTGGTAAGAAGTCCGAAATATTAATCGGGTTCTAGTGAGATATTGAATTCCTGTCATATGCAGTGTCTAGTAGCTGAGAATAGTGTAAGGACATATTTTAGAGCAGGGAAAGAGAGAATAGAATAGCATTCCACGATCTGCATATTAGACTAATAAGTTCAATAACTCTTTTAGAGCTACATTTTCAGTACACATTGTGTATTGTATAACAGTGCAATTTTATTTGCTAATATTCTTTAAAAAGCACTGGTCCTTGTGCCCCCAGTCATTTGGAGGGTCACATTTTGCTTGACACCAGAAGTATATGATGTGACCAGGGCAAGGAGTACTCGGACACCGGGACTGATGGTTGCTTGAATGGGGAGATCACGGATGGTCGGGATCCCGGTTCCGTGCCCTGGTTATCATTTAAGTAGATGGTGAGGAGAGAAGAGAGTATTTACAGGGGAACGTGATGTCACCTGTGGATCCCGGTAATACAGGTATCGGCGCTGCAAGCCGGCCACTGAGATGATGGTGGGTGCAGCAGAGAGTGGTACAGCTCCCCACAGGAGGAGCTTTTACCTCAGGGCAGCGGTGCTTGAGGATGATGAGGGGAAAGAGAGGGGAGTAGTTGTTGCTGATGTTCTTACCCCTCTGGTGAGCTGCTGATGTTGGTGTTGGAGCCCTCCGGGCACCGGCGAGAGGAACAACAGAGGCCAGTTCAAGTTTGACTCCACTTTACCAAGTACCGGCAGATGGTAAAATGGAATACAGTACAGTTTGGTTTACCGGGTGGATGTTGCCAGCTCAGGGTCCCCCTTATGAAGTCTCTAGATGTTTTCTTTCTTTGTCTTTCAGGTCTGTCCTATTCTTCCTGTTTCTCCCACCTTTACAGCGCTCTCCCGCCAGTCCTACGGTATGTTACTAGTCTTCTAAGTCGGTCCCTTACTGGTACGGACGGGAGCAGCAGGAGCACACAATTTCTTCCGCCACCGTAATTCAGTCACGACCACTAGTGCCCTCAACCGGTTTCTGTCCTGAGGGGTGAGATGTCCTTGTGGTGCGTACGGCAACCGGTTATAATGAGCCCGCAGCTCGTCAGTCTGTGGTTACAGCTAAACTTCTGGCCGCTTCGGCTTCCCGCGTTGCCGGTGTCTTTCCCCAACGTGACCAGCTGGCTCCAACCAGTCCTGGCCCGTTGCCTTCTGTCCTGGGCCCCCACTTAAAGATGGGGATCCCTCCGGTCGGCTGTGCTGTCAGGCCTGTCCTTCCTGACTGACTTCCCAGCACTGTCTAAATGTCAACTGCCACTCTCTCACTAACTCTACCCTAGGCTCCACCCCCTTTTGGGACCTACTAAATTATCGGTACCCCTTACTCTAAGTGGCCTAGTCCTAAGTGTTTGCAAGAACAGACTCCATAGGTTAAACCCTGAACTGACAACTTACAGAGATATCACATTTGGTTGTCATACTGCAATACCTCCCTGTGGCGCCTAACTAGAGGGGCGCCACATATATATCATATACGTCCAATGCTAAATGTTTGTTGTGTATGTGCAGCTTCAGGTTGCGTGCAGGTGGCATCAGGGCCAGCTTCCTGGACAACATATTGGGAAGCAGGTAACACAGGGGAAGTGCCACCTTCTATGGATTCCAACCAACTAGTGGGGTGCTGCATATGTCAGCAGTATTTTCAGAATGCTAACAGAGGTATTATGTTGAATTATACTTTTTATTCTGGGTGTATTAGTGCCACTCTCTAGTTAAGATCATTTTGAAAAATGAACATGTTTGTTGAATTTATGTTGGATTACTGTCATTTGAATGAATTTGATTACAAACTGTGGATAAATCCAGTCCTTGTTGCATTTACTCAGAGTAAGTCTGCTTACATTTTCATTGGAGAGGTATGTGCGCCTATCAGTGATTATTGATTGCGTCAGTGTAACTGAAAACACGCTCTGACAACACGCTAGCAGCAGGGAAAGCCAGCACCTCCAAAGTCATATAAGGAGAGGTAAGGCCAAGGTTTTAACTTGGACACCCAATAATTAAAGGGAATTGAATAATCAGAAAGGACGCAGGTCTGGTCACTTAGGTATCCCTTGAGCATGTTGTTCAACTTCTATCTCCTGGGCATTGTTACAGGCACAGATAGCTCTTGCTGATGTGCTGTTTTGTTCAAAATGGCCCAGTTTGTGCACATTGTCCCCCCACCTTTGTTGTAGCAGATGTGTGTGTCTGTCCCCATTAACCCTTGCTGTTGAAAAGAGCCAGTACCTCTGCTGCCAGCGTTGTCAGAGGGTGATGTTTTCAGCAACTGATCTACAATAGCACCTTTTGAAGAAATCCATCATGCAACCCATTGGTTACTCCAAAAGAACAAGAAAATTTCTCCTTGTAGCATCGGTAGAGAAAGGTGGCTAACCAGTATAGGTTGTTGGCAAAAATGCGTATAACGCCAGGGTCTTAAAACAAACACTTACACATGAACTGTACCATGTGTGCAAAGCTTCAAAGTGGCAAAGGTTCTGTGCTACTAAAAGGAGGAAAAATACCCATCCCTCCTCACACTACCTCGTCTCCTCTTCCACCTCCTTCTCTCCAGCTCATCCAAGTTGGGGTTGGGAGTCCCCTCTGTATCAATGGGAGTCCCCTTGCTGGCACAGAAAAGCAAGTCATTTCTCTCCTCATCTTCACCCAATGTTGCCTCAGAATACTGGCTGCGCTGGGTAGTGTCACCCATTGGTGATCAATAGCCACATGTTGGTCTTTCAAAGCTTCCTCTTTGAAATTATGCAGTGATTGTTTCAACAGACAGAGCAGCGGGATGGGTACGCTGATAATACCCTGACTGATCACCACTCACAAGCTGGGTGCAGTACTCAAAGTTCTCAAGAATTTCACAAATGTCATCGATCCACAACCAATTGACAGTTGTTATGTGTGGTGTCTGAGTCTCAATGTAACAGGCTAGTGATAGAAGAATGGCGTAAATGGGCAATAATACGGCACACCTTCTGAAGTATGTACGACAAGTCAGGGTATGTTTTGATTCATTTTTTAACAACTAGGTTCAGTATGTGAGCCATGCATGGCACATGTAGCAGCTTGCAGACCTTTAAAGCCGCCCCCAGGTTACTGCTATTATCGCACATGGCCATGCCCATAGAGGAGGGCTCTCCAAAATGAATAAAGGAGGGCCCTCAAAAAATGTGCCACCTCTGGGCCCTCACCAAACTCAGGTTTTCAGGCCCTCTTAACAATTGACTTGAGGGCTGCAAAATGACATAAAGGAAAAGGATAACGATGTGAACCTAGTGGCGCCCTGTGCCGGGGCAAGCTTAAACATGTGTCTTACATGGGTTATGCCCTCAACCTGATTATTCCTATACCACTATCACAGCCTGGATGAGCTGCTGCACAAGGCACGGTCGCTGTGTGCTCACTTTGCTGTGGCTCATTGACTACGATTGCTACAGAGGAGATCTTCCGGACATCCGGTTAGCTGTTTGATATGCAAAGCCAGTGCAATGACTGGCACAGAGTTGAAGCACTGAGTAATGGTTAGCCAGATAGGTGACCCTGGCTGCTGCATTAAGGATGGACTAGAGAAGGGAAAGTCTATTGAGGGGAAGGCCAACTAATAGAGAATTGCAATAATTAAGGTGGCAGTGGATCAGGGCCACACAGGGTTTTAGTTCTTTCCATAGTGAGAAAGGCGCGGATTCTAAAGATGGTCTTCAGGTGCAAGCGACAAGAGCAGGTGAGAGACTGTATATAGGAGGTGAAGGAAAGATCGGTGTCAAACATAACACCCAGAAAGTAAGCCTGTGGCCTAGGCATTACTGTGGTGACACACACTAAGAGAGACATGTCAGATTTAGGGAGGTTAGTGGACAGCGAGATAAGGAGAAGTTCAGTTTTGGAAAGGTTGAGTTTCAGATTGAGAGTGGACATGATGTTAGAAACTGCGGTTAGACAGTTATTGGTGTTCTGTAGTACAGCATGGGTAAGGTCAATGGATGAAGTGTGCAGTCATGTGTCATCAGCATAAAGATGATATTGGAAGTAAATCTGCTGATTGTTTGTCCAATAGGGGTTTTGTAGAGAGAGAAGAGAAGAAGGCCAAGGACTGATCCCTGAGGGATCCTAATAGTGAAGGGAAGAAGAGAGCAAGTGGAGCCAACGAATAATACACTGAAGAAAGATAGAAAGAGAACCGGGATAAAGAGGTGTCCTTTATGCCGATTGGGATGAGCATAGTGAGTAGGAGATGGTGGTCACCAGTGTCAAAAGCTGTAGAGAGGTCAAGAAGAATAAGAAAACAAATGGAGGAGGACAAGGATGCAGATGTGATGAGCACAGAACAGTGAGTAGATGAAGAATAATTGATTTCCCTTTCTGTTGTCTGAGGTTGGCGGGAAAGGAATAAAAACACGATACGTGTATTGTTAGGTGTTGAATTAGGCTGTGGTCACAGTACCATTTTTCACATGCATTTTTGGAGACCTGCGTTTTCAAAAACGCATGTAAAAAACGCACCCATAGGCCCCCATGTTAAAAAACGCATGCCCTAATAGCCAAAAAGCATGTGTGACTGTCCCATGCGTTTTTGTAGCATATCCAAAAACGCATGCGTTTTCTACAAAAACGCATGCGTTTTTTGTAGAAAACGCATGCGTTTTTATAACATGGGTTCCTATGGAAAACGCATGCAAAAACGCATGTACAGTTAGTACCTTTTAGGCTGGGGTCACACATAGAAATCCGTTTTTGGAAGTGATTTTCATCACCAATCCGTTTTTTTCTGGGTGCTTTTTGAGCCTCCTGCACTCCTGAACGTTTTTGGAATTTTCATTAAAAAAACGCATGCGCAAACGCATGCGCAAACGCAAGTGCATGCGTTTGCATGCGTTCGCGCATGCGTTTCCCATAGGGCCCCATGTTAAAAAAAAACGCATGAAAACGCATGCGTTTTTTAACTGATGCCAAAAACGCTGTTTACTGCGTTTTTGGCTCAAAAACGGACAGGGCAATGTTTTGAGCTCCAGAGAAAAACGCACAGGGTGTTTATTACACCCAATGCGTTTTTCTGTCAGTTTTTGGACTTAGAAAAAAAAAATGACAAAACTGAAGCCAAAAACTGACTGAGGGCTTATGTGTGACCCCAGCCTAAGGCTGGGGTCACACATAGAAATCCGTTTTTGGAAGTGATTTTCATCACCAATCCGTTTTTTTCTGGGTGCTTTTTGAGCCTCCTGCACTCCTGAACGTTTTTGGAATTTTCATTAAAAAAACGCATGCGCGAACGCATGCGCAAACGCAAGTGCATGCGTTTGCATGCGTTCGCGCATGCGTTTCCCATAGGGCCCCATGTTAAAAAAAAACGCATGAAAACGCATGCGTTTTTTAACTGATGCCAAAAACGCTGTTTACTGCGTTTTTGGCTCAAAAACGGACAGGGCAATGTTTTGAGCTCCAGAGAAAAACGCACAGGGTGTTTATTACACCCAATGCGTTTTTTCTGTCAGTTTTTGGACTTAGAAAAAAAAAATGACAAAACTGAAGCCAAAAACTGACTGAGGGCTTATGTGTAAGGCTGGGGTTACACATAGAAATCCGTTTTTGGAAGTCATTTTCATCACCAATCCGTTTTTTTCTGGGTGCTTTTTGAGCCTCCTGCACTCCTGAACATTTTTGGAATTTTCATTAAAAAAACGCATGCGCGAACGCATGCGCAAACGCAAGTGCATGCGTTTGCATGCGTTCGCGCATGCGTTTCCCATAGGGCCCCATGTTAAAAAAAACGCATGAAAACGCATGCGTTTTTTAACTGATGCCAAAAACGCTGTTTACTGCGTTTTTGGCTCAAAAACGGACAGGGCAATGTTTTGAGCTCCAGAGAAAAACGCACAGGGTGTTTATTACACCCAATGCGTTTTTCTGTCAGTTTTTGGACTTAGAAAAAAAAAAATGACAAAACTGAAGCCAAAAACTGACTGAGGGCTTATGTGTGACCCCAGCCTAAGGCTGGGGTCACACATAGAAATCCGTTTTTGAAGTGATTTTCATCACCAATCCGTTTTTTTCTGGGTGCTTTTTGAGCCTCCTGCACTCCTGAACGTTTTTGGAATTTTCATTAAAAAAACGCATGCGCGAACGCATGCGCAAACGCAAGTGCATGCGTTTGCATGCGTTCGCGCATGCGTTTCCCATAGGGCCCCATGTTAAAA
This sequence comes from Allobates femoralis, assembly GCA_033576535.1. Classification (NCBI taxonomy): domain Eukaryota; kingdom Metazoa; phylum Chordata; class Amphibia; order Anura; family Aromobatidae; genus Allobates; species Allobates femoralis. Next base: position 116,018,966 of record JARQOC010000005.1, read on the forward strand.
AAAACGCATGAAAACGCATGCGTTTTTTAACTGATGCCAAAAACGCTGTTTACTGCGTTTTTGGCTCAAAAACGGACAGGGCAATGTTTTGAGCTCCAGAGAAAAACGCACAGGGTGTTTATTACACCCAATGCGTTTTTCTGTCAGTTTTTGGACTTAGAAAAAAAAATGACAAAACTGAAGCCAAAAACTGACTGAGGGCTTATGTGTAACCCCAGCCTAACCCCAGCCTTAGTGCCATTCAAAAACGCATGCGTTTCCCATAGGAGCCCATGTTAAAAAAAACGCATTTGTTTCCGGAAGCACTATTTTTAGGTGCAGATTCAAAAACGCACCCAAAAACGCAGGGAGCCATCACACACCTTACAAAACTCATGCTGACATGAAAAAAAGCATGAGTTTTGTTAAATCACTTAAAAAAGCGCATGGCAACTGTGACCACAGCCTAAGGCTGTTGTAAACGCATGCGTTTTTTTAACATGGGCTCCTATGGGAAACGCATGCGTTTTTGAATGGCACTAAAAGGTACTAACTGTACATGCGTTTTTGCATGCGTTTTCCATAGGAACCCATGTTATAAAAACGCATGCGTTTTCTACAAAAAAAGCATGCGTTTTTGTAGAAAACGCATGCGTTTTTGGATATGCTCCAAAAACGCATGGGACAGTCACACATGCTTTTTGGCTATTAGGGCATGCGTTTTTTAACATGGGGGCCTATGGGTGCATTTTTTACATGCGTTTTTGAAAACGCAGGTCTCCAAAAATGCATGTGAAAAATGGTACTGTGACCCCAGCCTAACATCAGCAGCAGTTTAACTGTCAAAAGCAATTTCTGGGAGTCCTTTGATCATTTTTTTAAACCAGCCCGTCCACCAGCAGAACTGAGTACAAGTCTGACAAATAGTGAACGACTGGAGAGGATGGTGCAGGAGTATCTAGAGCTCAAACTCCATGCCATTAGAGGGTTGTTTGGACCCTTTTGCATTTTGAGCTATAAAAACAAAGGAGTGGCCTGAGCTCGCCAGCAATGCCTTGGAGGTGTTGTTATGCCCAGCAGCCACAGATGTCTTTGAAGGTTGATGCGAATGTTGGAAACAAAACCACATCAAACATCAAAAGACCTGAAGGCCAAATTGGAACAGTCTGGAGTCATGGTTTCAACAAGTACCATATACCATATACTAAACCAAGCAGAGCTTTATAGACGAAGGCCAAGGAAGAAATCATTGTTGAAGAAAAGACATGATTTATGCCAAAGAGTATCTTGACAAATCAAAATCCTTCTGAGAAAATGTTCTGTGAACAGATGAAACAAAAATAGACTTTGGCAACAGTTTAGACAGTTTAAAGCAACAGTTTGTTTACAGACGACGCAATGAAGCTTAGGCCCCTTTCACATCAGCGTTTTTTTTAAAATCGCGGCAGATGCGGTGATAAAACCGCATCTGCCGCGATTACCGCATACCGGCTGCACTTGCGGCATGGTTGCGGCACGGTTGCGGCAAGCCCCATACAATGTATAGGCGGGCTTGCGGCAGGTGCGGCAAGTGCGGTTTTGGCACTTGCGGCAGGTGCGGCCGCGAAAAAAACCGCACTTGCCGCATCTGCCGCAAGCCCGCCTGTACATTGTATGGGGCTTGCCGCAACTGTGCTGCAACCGTGCCGCAAGTGCAGCCAGTATGCGGTAATCGCGGCAGATGCGGTTTTTTTCACCGCATCTGCCGCGATTTAAAAAAAACGCTGATGTGAAAGGGGCCTTATAAGAAAAATAACACCCTACCACCAACAGTTAAGTATGGTGGAGGATCCATAATGCTGTGGTGTGGCTTTGCTATGTCTGGTACTGGAGGTCTTGACTGTATCACAGGAATCATGAAATCAGAGTATTATCAAGAGATTTTAGAGTGAAATGTCCTACCCAGTGTAAGAAAACTTGGTTTAAGGCAAAGATCATGGGTCCTCCAGCAAAACAATGACCCAACGCACACATCCAAAAGTACACAGGAATGGTTGAAAAAGAAAAAAACGGATTGTTTTAAAATGGCCAGCAATGAGTACTGACCTCAATTCCAGTGAAAATCTTTGGGGTTAGCTGAAATCAGCCTTTAGGAAAAAGAACCCTGAAAACATTCAAGTGCTTGAAAAAAATGCAAATGAAGAATGGAAGACAATACCAGCTGAGGAGTGCTTATAGATGGGTAAAAGAATCGTTTGGAGGCTTCATCAATGAGTGTTCCAAAGAGTGTGCCAAAGAGTGTGCAACCAAGTATTAATTAGGGGCCTTTATTGCTGCACAAGCTGTTTATTCTGTTTCTTCTTTGAAATTGCAACATGTAAGTTTAAAAACAATGTTTTATTGCTGTATTACTTTGGACCACTAATTAATAAATTCTGAAAATATATCTTTGGTACATTTCCATCTATATCTGAACAAATTGTACAATCTATGAAAAAAATGAAGGGGTGCCAATAATGATGAGCAGCACTGTATACATCCTGCAGCGTAAAGGGGTTACACAGCTCTGAAAAATGTAAAGCTGCTTTCTGGTTGCAATCAACAACAAAGACAGATTTCTTAGACAACTTTGATAAATATGCCTCTGTGTTGTTTGTAGTTTACAAGGGGATAATGTATATCTATATATGGTAAGGGTCACACATGGCAGCTGTTTTTGCCTTAGAAAAAAATACCTAAAAAGATCCCAAAAACGGATCTAAGTCCAAAAACGCATATGCATTGATGCATATGTCAATGCGTTTTTGTGCAGCATCCCAAAAAACGCTGCCAGCAGCGTTTTTGGGTGCAGTAAAAAAATGCATGCGTTTTTTTAACATGGAGCCTTATGGGAAATGCATGCGTTAACGCATGGTACATATAGGCACCATGTGTTAACGCATGCGTTTTTTTGGAAAAAATGATTAAGTCCAAAAAATGGCCGGGAGCTCAGGAGACACTGGCTAGGGTCACACATACAAATCCGTTTTTTAAGCCCTTAGAAAAACGGATTCCGTTTTTCTAAGGGTGCCAATTGTGTCCCCTGAGGTCCAGGATGTTTTTTGGAATTTTTTGGACTTAGTAATTTTTTCTCAAAAAAACGCATGCGTTAACGCATGGTGCCTATATGTGCGAAAATGTTCCCAAAAACGGATTTAAGCCAAAAATGGATGGTATGTGTGATCCTAGCCACTACTGGCACCCTAAATTTAACAGATTCATTTTTCTAAAGCCAAAACAAAACGGATTGCTATGTGTGATCCTGGCCTATGAGAGTACTCAAGATGTATAGACTGCGACATGGCTGTGATAGGCCATGGTCACACATACCATCCATTTTTGGCTTAAATCCGTTTTTTGGGAACATTTTTGCCATTTTTTTTTCAACGTCCAAAAACGCATATTTTTAAGAAACATGCGTTTTTATGCAGCAGCTGCTAGCAGCATTTTTTGGGAAATTTCAAAAATGCATGCGTTTTTTTAACATGGGGCCCTATGGGAGATGCATGTGTTAACGCATGGCACATATAGGCACCATGCGTTAACGCATACGTTATTTGAGATAAAAATGACTAAGTCCAAAAAATTCCAAAAAACATCCTGGACCTCAGGGGACACTATTGGCACCCTTAGAAAAATGTGGCGTCCCACTATGTAGGCGCCACAAAAGGGGTACTACACCCATAAAAGCGGTGTAGTCACCCCACTGCAAGTGGAATTATGGACAGTAGGTGGAACCCTGTACCCACACCCCCACACCAGTCAGACAGTGGGAGGGACCCCGGGAGGGTATATAGTCACCTCCAGGGGGCACTAGAGGCGGTCTAATTTAGAGTCAGTCTAGGACTCGGGGAGGAAGGCGGTCGGATGGTGGGTTTGGACCAGATAATGGGTGTCTGGGTCAGGCTCACCAGGAGAAAGGAGGGTTTCCTTGGCTGAGGGACCCAGAGGAGAGAACAGAACAGATCCCAGAAAAGAAGGAGTGGGGTGCAAAGTAACCGGAGAGTTTGCCCCAGGAGAGAAACCGGGTACCGGAGCCCGCACCTGTTATAACCTTTAAGGTTCACAGAAAATCCGTTGACCGGGGTATCTTTAGATACGGCACTGACTCCTAAAGCACCCATTAGAGGGGAATCAGGAACTGCAGAAAAGCCTGCAGAGCCCCAAAGAAGGTTCACCCAACGGGAGCAAGGGTGGTAAAGAGGAACAGAGGAGGTCAGATTTAATCTATATTAGATTAGACTTCACCGCCACTGGGAGGCAAAGGGAAAGGAAGGAACAAGAAAGGCACACAGTGAGGGATCCATCTACCAACCATAAAATGCACTTGCAGCACCCGTAGCCATTTGTCGCTGTAGCATCTTACTGCACTGAAGGACTGTAATGATTACCAAAGGTTTTTCAGTAAAGTACCTGGTGAAGTGACTTCTTGACCCTGCTGCATCTTTCCTTCCTTAAACTGATTCCTCCCACAGAAACACTGCCCGGAGGTCCAGTCCTGCCTGCGGAGGACCATACCACCACTATCGCAATACCATCAACCACCGGAGGACTGTAGCGGCGCTGGTGAGCATCACCAGGTACTGCAGGTGGCGTCACGAACTTTATTTTTATTTTTATTATTTTTATTATTTTCCTTATCCCTTGACCACCAGGGCCACAGCCTCAGGCAGCCAACCGTGACTTCCAGACTGCTCGCCTGAGAACTGAGTACCCTGTCCTGGGCGAGTCAAAAACAGAATCCATTTTTCTAAGGGCTTAAAAAACAGATTTGTATGTGTGACCCTAGCCATAGATACAGTGAAGCACACTTTAGGGTTACCTATAAAACCTTTTAATGAAAGTCTATTTGTTTAGTGCAGTTTTTGGACATTTCCTTTTAATTTTACCATTCACATTACAGTTTTATTGTTTCTTTCTACGGAGGAAGCAATGTCACATTGGGAGGTAATTTTAGTCACCAGGTCTAAAAAAAGCTTTCGATTGGCCAGATCCTGTCATACAGCATGATCTATTTTCAGCTTCGCACTGCATGGTAGCAGCGAGAAGCATATTCAGATGTGATTAATGATTTCTGCACTTGCAGATCAATTGCTCCTAATCTTCCATACAAAAAAAATAGACAAGCAGATAGCAGGACAAATTTTACATTTCATGTTCTACCACTCGGATACATTTTTCTGCCCATATCTGCACATCACTGCTTATCTGCCAGTGGCACTTTGAAGTGATTTTCTAAGAAATTGTTCTTGAGCATTGGCAACAAATTAACGTCAGGTCTGGCCTGATCTACGATCTACATTTTGTCTGGATCTGATGGTTTTTTATTTGAATCTGTAGGTACTCAGAGTCTGTTTTCTTGGTGTAATGTTTTAGAATCGGTCGACAGGGTAGTGGGTACTTGGATACCAGAACAGGGGGGTACTTCAGTGGGGATAACGGCTGGTCGGTTCCCGGTTCCATGACCTGGACCCTCAGTGACGGGGGTGGGGGTGATGATGATGGGGGATTTGTAATGTCACGCCACCTGTGGTACCTGGTAATAGGGTTATCAACGCTGCGGCTGGCCGCTGAGGTGATGGGAATACAGCTGTGGTAGCACAGCTCCCCACAGGTGGAGCTTTACCTCAGGGCAGTGGGGTAGAAGATGGGAGTCGTAGTCCTCACCTCTGTGATGTTGTAGAGGCCCTCCGGGCGACAGATGAAAGGAGAACAGACTACAGATCAGCTCAAACAGTTCTTTACTTGCACTAGTTGGAATCAGTACATGATACAGTCTCCGTAAACCATTGGCCATAGCTGCGGATCTTGGAGGTTTTTCCAGAGTCTAGCAGAGGTGTCCTTAACATGGCATTCCTGCTCCTGCTCATCTCTCTGTGCTACCCGTCATGAGTGAAGTCTCTAGTCCTCGGTGTCAGTTACTTAAAGTCTCCTTATTCTCAGTGTCGTGAACCCAGCTGCAGGACTGATGTTGGACTACTTGAGGGGTGCTGTGGCTCCTTTAGGTCGGGCCCACAGCCTGCCAGTCTGCGGTTAGGGGTAGACTGTAACTAGCCACCTCGGTTCCAGGGTACCGGTGGTGACCTGGGTCTTCAGCTGGCTCTGACCAGTCCTAGAGTGGCCCCCTTCTACGTCTGGGTCACCCCTCTCCTAAGAGGTGCCCTCCTGTCACGGTCGCAGGGTCCCCTGAGTCTGTCTTCCTTGCTGTCCCACACAGTCTGCTTACTGTCACTCCTCGTCTCCCACTCATCTAGGCTCCACCCCCTGGGACCTACTGAATATACAGTCCCCTGTGCTAAGGTGGCCTACTGGATGGGTGTTGGGGTACAGACTCTGTAGGGTCCTCCATACCCATGGCTACGGAGGTACTACACCTTCTGTCTGGGGTGCAGTACCTCCCTGTGGTGCCTTGCCATAGGGGCGCCACATTGACGTCCTTGCCGTGGCCGGACTGCGCGCCTCCTCCCATGTGTATGGCTGTCCACCTGCTTCTCTGCAGCCTCACACTTCTGCATCCTGTGCAGGCTGCACAGGTCTCCTGGGGGTGTGCTTAGGATGTGTGCCTATGCTCCCGTCCTGCTCTTAAAGGGTCCTGCTTTTACAAGGCCAGTGCACTGTTACTCAGAAGTGGCCAGAGTCACACTTGCGAGAGACAAGCGAGAGACTCGTGTGAGTTTTGCATCACATTACCAGGCACGGGCGCCCCCTCTCATGACAAGGAGTGTGCAGCTGCATAGAAATACATGCAGCTGACATGCTCTTGATCGGGTGGCCACACTGGGTGATGGGATGTGAGATTCATGTGACTATGGCTGAGAGACACTGGGTATATAACACATACTCTCATTGGCAGAGATGCCTGATCAATACCATTAGTTAGCTAGCTTCTATCTAGTCAGCTAGTTTAAGGTCCCGTGTTACCTTATACCTGTCCCTGTGTCTGCCTTCCCACTCGTCTGTACCTGCCTGTCCCGGTTCTACCTGCCTGCATCTACCTAAAAACTGTACCTGTATCTCTCCCTGTGCATCTACACTAGAGACTGTGTGGAGCCCACTGGGCAGGGCCGGCGTTAGGGCAGAGTGGGCAGTTGCCCAGGGCCCCCACTTTCTTAGGGGCCCCCAAAGGAGCTGAACTGAAAATAGCAATAAAACAGTAAAAAAAAAAATAAAAATACATATATTTGGTATTGCTGCGTTCGTAATAATCTAAGCTATCAATATATTAAGTAAATTAATCCAATTGGTAAATGGCGTAATGGGAAAAAAATAAAAATGTCAGAATTATGTTTTTTGGGCCACCACGTTGTTACAATACAATGCAATGAAAGGCGATCAAAATGTTGTATAGAATGTCAGCTCAGGGCACATAAAGTAAGCCCTCACATAGCCCTGTATCTTCAATAATTAAAACATCATGGGTCTTGGAAAATGGCGAATTATGCACATTTTCATTTTTATTTTTTTTGGTTTTTTTTTTACAAATTTCTTGTTTTTTTATTATTGAAATAAAAAAAAAGTTCAGTATGTTCTTATTTTGACCCAGATAAACAACTTATGAAGTCACTTTTACCATATAGTTTACATGATAAATAAAAATCGAAAAAAACTGTGGAATTGCATTTCTTTTGCAATTTCAAAGCACTTGGAATTACTTTCTCATTCTCCAATACATTTTGTGGTAGAATGAATGATGTAATTCAATAGTACAATTCATCCCGCAAAAAAACAAGCCCTCGTACGGCCATGTGGAAGAAAAATAAAAAAGTTATGACTCTTGAAAGAAGCGGAGGGAAAAACAAAAACAAAAAACCACTCAGTTGTAAAAGTTATAAAATCCTTGTAATTGCCATATAATAACAGCAGGAGCGCCCCCCACAGGCTTCAATCTTCACATGTTCATGATGGGAGTAATTAGAGTTTGGGGACCTCCTTAATTCCTACATTTGTAGCCAGTTATCAAGCAGAACTTACAAGGCATTAAAGGGGATGTCCAGGATTAATAAAACTTTACTACATTCTTTCAAAAACAGCACCACCCCTGTGTACAGGTGGCATGTGGTATTACAGCATAGGCCCATTCCCTTCAATTAAGCTGAGCTGCAATATCACATACAACCTGTAGACAGGGGTGGCGCTGTTTTTGAAAGAAATCAGTCATGTTTATAGAATTCTGGATAACTCCTTTAAGCTCAATATTTCCACTAGTGACCCCAGAACAACAGGATGGGGCTTAATTCAAATGTATTTTTTTTATATAATATGAAGAATATATCAGAATTTTGTTAAAGATGACATTTAAGTAGATGATCCTATGGAAACATTCTCCTTACTGATTCTCCAGTTTGTAAATCCTATTTACTTAAACACTTGTAGGTAATTTTTAATCAATATAAGGAGTCCTGTGTTCACAATCCCCATCTCTTGGTCAGAGGATAAGAGGTTAGAAAGAGCGACTCTTCCTGGAGGAGCCGGGCTGTATGACACAGACAATGATGGGAATGGAAGTGTGTGTCTATGTGTGTGTGCTCAGTGTATACGTGTAATATATAGTGTTTGTGTCACATACCGTGTGTTGTGTGTATGTAACATCCACATTTATAAATCCCAGCAGCACAGATGAGAGTTCCTAGGTGTAAACAGGTCGGCAATCGCCCAACAAACGAGCAAAATGCGGCTCATCATCGGGTGATTGGATGTTTATGGAGGAACAAAAATCCTTGCTCTCGACAGCACATCACCCGCTGCAAACTGCAGAAGTGCTGCCGATAACATGAATCTGTAGAGGACAGATTGCTCTACCGGTGATTGTTCTGCACCCATCATTCTTCATCATCCTGCGTAAAAATTCCGGAAGCAAGCGCTGAATGTCTTGATATTACAGATCGCGCTCATTCACCAGTCTGAATTCAGCGCTTGTAAATGTAACCCAAATGTCTGGGTGTAACGGTGCAATATGTGAGGAGATAGGGCCCACTTTAACCTTTTGCCCAGGGCCCCATTTTGCCTAAAACCGGCCCTGCCACTGGGACGGGGTACTCGGTACCGGACCTGGTTATCACGGGGGTTACCACAGCGGTCTTGGTCCGGACCGTGTCCCGAGCCCACAAGTAAAAGGGGTTATTTACAGGGATTGTTGTGACGCCACCCACAGGTTGTGGTCAATGGGGACCACCGCTGCTGCTTGCTTCTGCCAGGAGGATGGATGGTGCTGCAGCCAGATGGATGAGCCCACCGTGGGTCAGGCTGCTCCTGACAGGGTGCATAAAACAGTTCAACATGCAGGAAATCACACACTGGAGACTCTGGCAGGGTTCACCGAGTTTTACTTAAGTTTTCCACAGTACAGTTCACAAAGTTATTTCAGCTTTTCATGATTTAATTCCACAGTTTCCATTAACCCTACTGCAGTCAGGTTCCTGCCTTAGACTCTTCTGCTTGATTCCTTTCGGGCCCTTTTAAACTTCTTCTCTCCCTGTGTGCTGTATGGTAGGTCGCTTGGGTCCTTGTCGGCTTAACCCTTTGTGCGGGTGTGTTCAAGCTCTGGAGCCCTATGTGCAACTGTACCTCCTGCACTTGTGTTAGGAGATCAGACTTGGAATCTGAGCTCCCCGTCGGTATGTCTGTGATCCAGCTTGTAGCTACGGTCACCTCAGAGCCGACTCTCTGGTCCCAGCCTAGCCTTCCAGTGTCCCTATGTTTCAAGGGATCAACAGGCTCTCTCCTACCAATGTTATTACGGCGTACATCGGGAGTTCCTTCCTTCGGGCGTACTCTGGCACTGCCACCGTTTTCCTCGGACCCAGCTGCACTGGTCCAGGGCTCAGCTCCTCTCGGTCTTTGCTGCTCGGCACCCTCTGGCCAACTCGGTCTTGGCTGGTCGGCACCCTCTGGCCTACTCGGTCTTGGCTGCTCGGCACCCTCTGGCCTACTACTCACTACTTCCTGGTTTTACCCTTATGTACCCAGTCGTCACCTTGCCTTTGTCCCTCCCACTGTGACTGGCCCTACCACCCCTTGCCCGCCTAGAGTCCCGGGCTCCGGGGTGGGTCTTGTGTCTGTGGGTGTGTTTATGAAGGTGTTTATATAAAACTGTCTCCACCTCCCTGGCTGCATTTCTTACCTGTGGCCACCCTGTATGCAGGGGCGCCACAACTGTGCCTGCCTGTACTTGAGTCCATCCCTACCCTGGGTGCCCTAGGGTCAGCTGCCACAGTACTCTCTGTGGACCAGTGGGTCCATTTCGCCACACCCACTCCTGCGAGTGTAACACTTGTATATTCTGTATTCAGAATCCCCCTGCAACATTCAGCAAGCCGTCACCTACCGCCCCCAGGATCTACCCCACTTCACCATCTGGCTTCTCCACTTCCTTTCTTCCGACATCCCCACTATCATCATGGGCGATTTCAACATCCCTATTTAAACCTCCCACCCTGCTGCCTCTAGACTCCTATCACTGACCACCTCCTTTGGGCTCTCTCAATGGTCCTCGTCTGCCACTCACGACAATGACCACATGCTGGACCTTGTCTTCACCTGCCTATGTTCCCTCACTAATATCTCAAACTCACCCCTCCTCCTATCTGACCATAACCTGCTGACTTTCTCCTCCCTCTCCCCTCCTACTACTATTCTTCCCCCTCTCCGGAAACTCACTCATCCCCGCAGAAACCTCAAACTTATTGATTTCCACTCTTTCTCTGAGTCTCTTCTCCCTCTCACAGACTTAGCTTCCTCACTTGACGCTGATGCTGTTGCCCCTCTATAAAACACCACAATAAATATAGCCCTCGATCTGGCCGCACCCCTCACATACAACAAAACCTGTACTCACAGGCAACACTGGCTCACTGGCCTCACTAAAGAACTGCGTCAGGTGTCCAGGGCGGCCGGGCGGAGATGGAAAAAATCCCATTCTGCGGTGCAATTTGCCTTGTACAAACAGTCAAGAAACTCACAGAATTTGGCCGCTTACAAATATCATTGCATTTAGCAGGATACTATCAGCCACCTCAGAAGCAACCCATATCTCTCAACACGATGCTCCATCTCCTACAACCCTGACAGCGGGGGCGATTGTGGCATCTGCGACCAGCTGTGCCACAAGGAGGAGACAGGTGGTATCACTGGACATGAGATCACCACAGGGCGGCAGCCACTCCAATAGTGGAGCATAGTGTCAGAAAGCAGCCTATTAATGACACCCAGCTGTTAGACAAGACGGGCTGCTCTGCAACAAAATATGCAACACAAATGACTGACGCCCCCTAGAGGGACTCAGCTGTAGATTGCAGATGGATAAAAAAAATGCAATATAACACTCAACAGCTGAGCCCTCTAGGGGGCTTCAGTCATTTGTGTTGCATATTTTGTAGATACAGTCCCTAACTTCAAGACTGCACTCACCGCTGCAAAAGAAGTCTACTTCTCATCTCTAATAACCTCCCTGTCTCACAACCCCAAAAAACTATTTAAAACATTCAACTCTGTACTCTGTCCCCCTGCACCTACTCCCTCTCATCAGAAAAAACTTTGACCCACTGTCCCCTCAGACCTTCTCCATTGCCACCCAGCCCTCTCCGCCTAAAGGAAGCTTTTCCACCATTCCTGAAGATCAACTCTCCTCCCTTCTGTCAAGATCACACCTCACCACCTGCAACCTTGACTCACTCTCCTCCCACCCCATCCAGAACATTGCCATAGTCCTCATCCCAACCCTAACCCATCTCTTCAATATATCACTCACTACCGTCACTTTCCCCTCATTCTTCAAACACACCTTGATCACACTTATCCTCAAAAAGCCCTCCCTCGACCCATGATCTATCGCCCCATATCTCTTCTCCCCTTCGCCTCAAAACTACTAGAACAACATGTCCATCTTGAACTGGCCTCCCACCTCTCCTCCTGCTCCCTCTTTGACTGCCTACAATCCGATCTCATCACTCCACTGAAACAGCCCTAACCAAAGTCACCAACGAGCTACTGACCACCAAGAGCAAATGACACTACTCTGTCCTCCTCCTCCTTCACCTATTGTATCTTTCACCTTCAACACTGTAGACCATTCCCTCCTGCTACAGATTCTGGAATCTCTTGATATCACTGACCTGGCCCTCTCCTGGATCTCCTCATATCTAACGGACCGGACTTTCAGCATCACCCACTCCCACACCTCCTCTTTGCCCTACCTCCTATCTGTCGGTGTTCCCCAAGGCACGGTTCTTGGACTCCTCCTTTTCTCCATATTCACCCTCATCCTGGGACAACTCATTGAGTCCCAAATCCTTCAGTATCATCTCTACGCCAACGACACCCAGATCTATCTGTCTGGACCTGACATCACCTCCTTACTATCCAAAACTCCACAATGTCTGTCTGCCATCTCATCCTTTTTCTCTGCTTGCTTTCTACAACTGAATATGGACAAAACTGAGTTCATCATCTTCCCCCCAATTCGCTCTCTCCCTCTACAAGACCGTTCCATCAATGTCAATGGCTTATCACTCTCCCCAGTTCCCCACGCTAGGTGCCTCGGGGTAATCCTCAACTCTCCCCTCTCCTTCAAGCCTCATATCCAAGCCCTCGCCACCTCCTGCCGCCTCCAGCTCAAAAACATTTCCTGGATCCGCACTTTCCTTGACCATGACAGTGCAAAAACACTTGTTCATGCCCTCATTATCTCCTGCCTCGACTACTGTAACTTCCTGCTCACTGGCCTCCCCGCTAGCTCCCTTACACCACTGCCTGACTAATCCATCTGCCTCCCCACTATTCCCCAGTCTTTACCCTCTGCCAAGCCCTTCACTGGCTCCCCATTTCTCAGAGGCCCCGGTTCAAAACCTTAACCATGACATACAAAGCCACCCACAGCCTGTCCCCTCCATACATCTCTGACATGGTCTCCCGATACCTACCCTCACGCAACCTGTGATCCTCTTAAAAGCTCCTTCTCTTCTCCCCTTTTCTCTTCTTCTCACAACCGCATACAAGACTTCTACCGTGCATCCCCAATACACTGGAACTCTCTCCCCCAATATATCAGACACTCTTCTACCCTGGAAACCTTCAAAAGAAACCTGAAGACTCACCTCTTCCGACAAGCCTACAATGAGACACGGTCCACCGCACCACCGCACGATCAGCTCTACCCCCTCCTACTGTATCCTCAGCCATCCCACATAGACTGTGAGCCCTCTGCGAACAGGGTCCTCTCCCCTCCTGTACCTGTGTGACTTGATTGTGGATACATACTGTACTTGTCTTTGTTTGCCTTTCCACTTGTAAACCACCATGGAATTTAATGGCGCTATAAAAATAAATAATAATAATATTGATAATAATTCGGGGGATTTATTTCAGGTCTGGGCCATAACTATAGTGGATGCAGGGATTGAATTCTCACCCAGGCCTAGAGCCTAGAAGGACTCAAAAAGTCCATATGGTAAGACCAACATTATTACCCTTACCGATATATGACGTACAGTCCCTGACAAAAGTTATGTCGCTTATCCATGTTATGTAAATAAAAGCTTATAACCTGATGTTAAATTCATCCATTGGTTTTATAAATTACTCTTTGGAAAGCTGAAACCCTCCCAAATGTGGTTTAGGTTAAGAAAATAAATTGGCATTAATGCTGAAATTTTGATCATTTAATGAACACAGAATGGTCAGATTTTGGCAAGACAAAAGTTTTGTCGCCCACAGAAAGTAATGTGATATTCAAACAAATAATTAACTTAAAATACAAATATATGTTACAGAACATTGGTGAATGAAGTTGGGGTGCTATTAGAGTAATATTTAATATTTTATGTGACTTCCATGAGCTTGAAGGACTGCATCCATGCGGTTCAACAATGATTCATGCAATTTATTAATTAAGTCATCAGGAATAGCAAAGAATGCAGTCTTACATGCCTCCCAGAGTTCATCTAGATTCTTTGGATTTGTCTTCCAAGCTTCCTCTTTCATCCTACCCCAAAAATGTTCAATGAAGTTCATGTGCTGGCAGTCCTTGAGCACCTTGATCTTTTTTGCCTGGAGGAACTTTGTTGTAGAGATGGATGTATGAGATGGAGCACCATCCTGCTGCAAAATTTGACCCCTTTTATGATTTGGAATGTAAGAGGTAGCTAATACTTCTTGCTATTTTAGGCTATTGATATTGCCTTCCATCTTGCAAATGTTTCTCACACCCCCATACTGAATGTAACCCCAGACCATGATCTATCCACCACTAAATTTGGATCCATACGGGCTCCAGTAGGTCTCCTGCAGTATTTGCGGCGGCTGTGGAGTAATTCTACTGAAGATTCATCAGAGAAATCCACCTTCTGCCACTTTTCCAGGGTCCATCTGTTTAGCAGGCTGTGGGACTTTGCAAATGCCACACGTTTTTTTATTTGCCTTTTGTTTAGTGCTGGCTTCTGGGCACTGATTCGTCCATGGAGGCCATTTCGAGACAGAATCCTAAAAACTGTTCTAGTTGACATAGGGACTTTTGGTGTTGGAGCTCTGCTGCAGTGGAAGAGGGGCTTACTTTGGATTTTCTAATCAACAAATGTTCCTCCTGAGCAGTTGTCTTCAAATCTTTTTTTAATTCTTTGTACTTGGCGCTGAGACACATTAAAGGTGCCAGCCACCTCTGCAGTGGATCTGGTCTTCAGCCTCTTGATAAACAAGGCTTTGGACGCAGGGTGGACTTTTGGTATGTTGTCAGAGCTCAAGTTGCAGTTCAAGTGAAGGTCTGGGGTGCTTGGTTTCTTTTTATATATACCCATTAATTTACTGATCATCTACAGAGCACAGGTGAGGATGTAAACTAGGATTGGGTGCATTATATGACCAGGCAACAAAACTTTTGTCTTGCCAAAATGTGACCATACTGTGTTCATTAAATGATCAATATTTCAGTATTGATGCCAATTTTTTTTCTTAAGCTAAACCACATTTGGGAGGGTTTCAGCTTTCCAAAGAGTAATTTATAAAACCAATGGATGAATTTAATGTTAGGTTATAAGCTTTTATATACATAACATGGATAAGCGACATAACTTTTATCAGGGACTGTACAGTTACCTGAATGAAAGCTAACTGAAATTTGATTTTGGCTCAGAAACTGAGCCCATATTTTTGCCAGCAGATGATGGCTGTGATATTCAGCTATGATCAGTCTCTAACATCTGAGCATGGAGCTGAGCAGAGCCTGGGATTGTTAACCTGTCACATGCCACTATCATTCTAACAGCAGCATTTACACTGGGTGTCCCAGGCAGTGCACTGTTCCAGTTGCTTATTTGCGGAACCATAATGTGATCACGGGGCACCGATGGGTTGGAATTGATTCCAGTTGTGTAATGTCAGCTGGTTTCAACCTCAGGGGTTAGTAATGTTGAGGCATCTATCAGATACCCGATATTTCTAACCCTGTCAGTAATAACAAAAATTAAAGACAGCAAAAAATATTTTATTTAAAAAAATCCTAAACACATTCCCTCTTTCACCAATTTATTGAAAAAAAAAACAAGAAAAGAAAATCTTCAGTTGTCCTGGTATTCTGTTGTAGTCCACCCAATACTATGTAGTCCAAAAAGTGAACCTGACAAAGAATTATTGTACAAATAAAGACAAGACACAACCGTATTAACCATTTTATTCCCTATGGAAATCTGAGGCAAGTCCGACACGGTCTATTAGAGGTCCCTGAAAGTCTCACTCTCCCAGTATATGGGGGGCACATTCAGAAAATGCACTCTCCATAGAATGGGAGAGCCACAACTACCTGACTCTTGGCAGTGTGATGGTTGGTGACATTATGCAAGACAAAAAGGGGGGAGGGGGTGGGAGCGCATCTGAAGAAAGTTTTTGAAGTGGATTTAGGCCCAGGGCTGTGTAGCCACTCACCAGATGAAGCATTACCTGATGAAGGCAGCGCTTTGCTGCAGAAACGCGTAGTGGCCTGTAAGAGGTTAATAAAGAAATAATAACAGATATTCAGAGACAGCAAGTGTGGCATGCGGTGACATCAGTAAGGTTACTGCAGTTCACACTCGTGGGATACCTCCTGTGTGACGTCGTGAGTATGACAGCGATAACGTTTATGATGTCACCGCTCATCACACTGTCAGGAGTCAAACAGTGGCTTTCTCTCCCAGCATATGGAAAATACGTTCACTGATTATGCCCCCCCATATGCTGGGAGAACGAGATTTCGAGGAACCTCCATGGGACAGTGTCAGACCTTCCTGGATTATAGTAGAGAATAAAATAGTTAACCTATTTAGTTACACAGACTAGCAATCATGTTTCTATTAATCTCTGTTCTCTTGACCGTATGACATGTGTTGACTGCTCCTCAGTCCACGTGAATTGGTCTACTGCTATTTAAACCAGAGTTTTTTTCCTTTGGCTCAGTCAGGGTTGATATTGAAGCTGGAGTTGCATGGGGTGGGCGACTCTGCAGGTGGAGGTATAGGTTTATCAGGTGATCACACCCCTGGCCTTTAAATAGTCTTCCCTTCCTCCAGAGGGTGTCTCTGATAGAGTTTATCTGCCTTGGATCAAGTAAGTTGGAGCTGGATTTGTTCTGCTGAAGATTTGTGCCTTGCGACAAAATTCTGGAAGTTGCTGCTTTCCCTTGTCTGTGGTAGGAGGGGAGAAAGAGTACTACAGGGCTGGTTGAGGAGTTGAGGGAAAGGGTGGTGGCCCGGACCTCCTGGCCATCTGGGGTACCTTCAGGAACAGGGCTAGTCAGTGACCCCAAGTCCAGGGCTAGACTAGCTTCCCAGTTGCTCATCCACTTTATACCACCCTGCTTTCTTTCCGCTACATGCGTCATTGTGGCACTCCAGAGTCCAAGTGCCACAGTGTCATTATCGCCCACGGGTGGTAGTGTCACACTTGAGGGCAACAAAGGGTATCCACACCAGACATAAACCACACACAGCACCTTTCTGCCTCCAGGCCTGAAGGGGAAGACCAAGACTCAGTTCAGCGTGAGCTCCCCTATAAATTCTGGTCTGGGGTGGAGTTAGTCAGTTCAGTTCCTAGGAGGACTGAGGAAGACACCCTGTGGACAAGGAGCAGTGCTAAGCTCGTCCCAGGACAGCGCAGTCTAGCGTGAGGGACCCAAGTCAGGGGTCTGAGGAAGTAGAGGAAAGCCTGGGGAGGGGAGCGGTGTCGTGCTCACCACAGAGGAGAAGCGCCACAAAAACGGACACCAGAGTCCAAGGCTGTGCAGGGCCTAATGACCTGGCAGCCAATACCGAAGGGTGGGGAATTCCAAGTTCCAAAAAACTCACCAAAATATTGCCCGGTACATATCCATTGCACCTAGTAGCAGGCTGATTTTATGTCCTATTTCGGTGACTCTAGAATTCCAAGTTCCCAAGCCACACTGTGCCTGGAGGCAATGCAGTGTAAAGAGCCCAGGAACACCCGTCTGAGACTTGGGGCTAGAGAAGGACTCAAGTTGCCTGCCCTACCGGCACCAAGCAGGAGAGAGAGAGGGCCAGCAGCTCAGGTTTCGTAACAGCAGGAGCCTACCAACAAGGCGCAGCAAGGAGGCCTCAGAACCTGTTGGGTGAGGAATGCCCCTAGTTGCTCTCAAGTGCAAGGACTCAGTTTACCACCACCTGTCAGTATTCCAGCCGCACCAGTAAAAGGACTGAGGAACCAATAAACCCTGAGTCTGTCTATTGCTATGAGCCCACCATCCTGCACCCTACACCCTTACTACATCGACTGCCCATGGGGACCAGCTCCGCCCATGGGGAGCCTCTCTATCTCAGCTACCCATCCATCATCCCCAGAGGTTCTGCAGCAGCGGTGGCCACTTATAGCCACAAACCACAGGTGGTGTCACGACTAACCTTCCCTATCATCACCCCCTTCCCTATGAAGCCAAGAACTCCCTTAACAACTGAACCCAGGGTCACAGAAGCCGGGTCTCGACCCCTATGACTCCCCAGAACTATTAACAGCCCAGTTCCGAGTACCCCACGGCCCTGGGGTGCGATATTATCACTAACATGTTTAATTGATACTATGGTTGGAATGCCATTTTCCTTATCTGCCTTGGGCAGCAAAGAGCCGAGTCAACATTAAATACTTTTTTTTATAGCAGGGTTGTCAGTAGACAACAATTATAAGTTTACCTTCCTAATATTCTCTTTAAAAAAAAGAATATAAAATGTATTGTAAGGCAACAAGTCAGGAACAGGTCACTTTACATTATTGTAAAGTTCTAGCTATTTATTGGACCTTCCTTTCCTTCTAAATAGTAGTGGATTTTGCACTTGGAATGTATAAAATAAGTAGTTATTAGAAATGTTACATGAGCTGCCAGGTAATTCAGGGATCAAGATATATGCTTGGTTGGTCAGTATTAATGAAGCCCCTTGGCTTGGAGTTAAGTGCCTACAGCAAGCCATCATGGTCAAGCAGCATTCCCAGAGCAAACTGCTAATTGATCATTGACCAAGATATAACAATAGTATTACACAACCGAGGAGATGAGAGCAATGTTTCCAAGGAAGGTTTATTCCTACTGAAAGTCCTTAATACATGACTATTGTAAAAAAAAAGGGACCATTTTGTGTTCTATGACTTGTGTAGAATTTAACGAAAATGTGTTACCACATTTATAGTCGTACTCATCATGCTATTATACTAAACATGAACTGTATTCCAATGATGTCTGTGAATAAACCTACTACAGCATTTATTTATTATAGTGAACCAAACAGCAGGATTTAGGGCTATAGAGTGATGCCATACTGTTACTTCAGTGCAGCACATTAGCATAAGTGAAGTACAGTGTCTCACTATGTGGGGTTGGGATTATTTTTATTACTCCCCATTGGGCTCTAAGACAAGCCCTCCCAACTCCCTCCCTCCCTCTCACTCCCTCCCTGTCAGTATATACCAGGCACATGCACAGATGGGGTGACCTCTCCTCTGACCGCGTGAGGCAAAACAGTAAGAAGCCGGAGACGAAAGCCGGAGGGAGTGATGAGCACATAGGATGCCTGACATTGTGCTATCACCATGCACAATATCAGTTGTCCTGTGCCACTGACTGGTATATACTGACAGATAGGGACTGAGAGGGGAGGGAGAGGGGGAGGGTTTGGCTTAGAGCCCACAGTGGAGTGTAAAACGAAACTTGAAAGTACTGTCTTGACTGAGATTGTGACTTCTGCACAGTGTGCATAGCAAGCCTAGGTCATCATGTTGGCTCACTCCGGACCTGAGTGAAGACGCGGGTGGCCGCAAGGAGACCGCAACCACCCTGTACTCACCGTATTCGGCAGGTACGGGGCAGCTTCTCCCTGCAGTCTGTCTGTGGTAGCCGCTTCCGACTCCACAGCATGAAATGAACATGATGCGGAGGAGCAGAATGCCGGCAACCTGCACCGCAGCTCCAAACACACTGCGGGCGGGTTAAGCATAGTGAGGATGGGATTTCTTGCCATCCACTATGCTTGTACTGTACTAAGCAGCGTTTTGGACACAGCGGCAAGACACTGCATCCAAAACGCTGTGTATACTGATCATGTGCACCCACCCTTACAAGCTGTAACATTGATTAACCCATTATCTACCAATATCCTTTTTTTGGGACGCCTAATCTTTTGCTTCTAGCAACTAAGATTTTATAATTAGGTCCAATATTTTGTGTTGTGTTTGTCAAATGAATGTTTTCAAAACAGGAAATCATGTCAATGTCATTTTTAATTGAATATTCTTCCACCCAGAGAGCTTACATACCCCAATTTTCGAAAAGGAAAATTGCTAATTTGGCAAGTAATGGGTTAAAACTTACACAACCATAGGTGAGCACTTCCATTTGCTTTAATTTTCTTTGTTAAAAGGGTACAACCCTATTGCACTTTTCGTTTTTTAAGTTATTTACAGCTTTAAGGGTACCTTTACACGCCGCTACGACAGGATGGATACAACCCGCTACTTCACGTGCACGAGCACGGCCAAACGGTTACAAACGGGAAACGCACCACCTTTACACGCCGCCACAAGGTGCGCTACGCTACGCTACATCTATCCCCGGATACATCGCCGGGTGTCTCAAGTAGCCATCTGTAGCTCATCGTACCTCATTTACACACCGCTACAACAAGCTAATATGGGCGGACCTGGTGCAGCAGGGACAGCACATAGGCATGCCACAATTGTGGAGTACGAGACGTCCGTACGCTGATAGGACAAAGCAAGAAACCCATGATTGGCCAGGCATCGCAGGAGGCTGATTAATACATGACGCCCGAGCAATTGTGTAGTGTGACTGGGCAGCTCCTTAAATATGCCGCCCTGTGCAGCGACAACCAATCGCAACCAGGAGCTTCCTCCAATGATCGCTGAAGGGGCGTGGTATCCCGGAGGCTGTGTCACGCCCCAGCTACATACCAGGTACATTGCCTGGTGTATAGACATCCCTTCTGTAGCCTCTTTACACGCCGATACAGCTCGCTGCAATCGGCTTTGTAGCCATCTGTTTTCGAGCAGTGCTCGGAAACAGATGTATCTGTTGCCGGCTGTCACGTCCCGTCTTCACACGCCGCTACTACGGGCTATATTGACGCTACAAGCTACATTTGTAGCCTGTAGCGGGTTGTATCCATCCTGTCGTAGCGGCGTGTAAAGGTACCCTAAGTGATAGGTTGGGGCATACATGAAAATCACACCTGAAAACGGACAGGAGTAAATGGCTAAGCCAAATCCTTCTTGGAAAGGGTCTTGTGGACAGATGAGATCATGATTGAGCTTTTTGGTAAAGCACATCATTCTACTGTTTACTGAAAACAGAATGAGGCTGCGTTCACACATTTGCGTATTTTGCTGCGCTTTTTTGCGCGCGCTTTTTGCCGCGTTTTTCGGCCGCGCAAAAAAGCGCAACAAAATATGCAGGGGCTTTCACACACTGCGCTTTCTTTACTCCAAAAAGCGCAGTAATGTCACAGAGGGAAGGAAGAATCCTGCTTCCTCCTCCCCTCTGTGACAGCCCCATTAGATTTCACAGTGTATTAATATACACTGTGAAATCTAAATTAAACAGAGGCAAATGTATGTAAAATAAAAAAGAATGAATACTTCACCTGTCCGGTGCCTTCTCCCACTGTCTGGTGCCTTCTGCCGCTCTCCGGTTCCAAGTGAGAGGTGTACTGAGAAGACCTGTGGTGACGTCAAGGGGGGGGCGTTCCCGGGGCGTTCCCAGCGCTGATTGACTGTTCGCGGTCATGTGATATGTATCACATGACCGCGAGTGCCCGGGAACGCCCCTCTGACATCACCACAGGTCCTGTCAGTACACCTCTCACTTGGAATCGGAGACCAGACAGCGGGAGAAGGCGTCGGACAGGTGAAGTATTCATTCTTTTTTATTTTACATACATTTGCCTCTGTTTAATTTAGATTTCACAGTGTGTATTAATACACTGTGAAATCTAATGGGCGGCCACAGCTGTCACAGAGGGGAGGAGGAAGCAGGATTCTTCCTCCCCTCTGGGAGAATACGCAGGAGCAGCTGCGTAAACAATTGACATATCAATTGTTTACGGAGCTGCGCTTTCTCCCGGAAAACACAGTGCGTATTTTTGCGCAATGTCTGCACTGCAAAGTGAATTTCACATTCACTTTGCTGGCAGACAAAAGGCACATTGCGTATTTTGAAAAGCGCGCGTAAAAAAGCGCAGCAAAATACGCAATGTGTGAATGCAGCCTTAGGTCTATAAAGAAAAGAACACAGTGCCTACAGTTACATATGGTGGAGGCTCAAACATATTTTGGGGTGTAAATTATTATGAAATCTGAAGACTACAAAAGGATTTTTGGTCACAATGTAGGGCCAAGGCTAAGAAAGTTGCGTTTTCTTACTAGTTTTTGGGTCTTCGAGCAGGACAATGACCCCAAACATGCATTAAGAAGCATCTAGAAATGATGGAAAGAAAGCGGTCATGAAAAACTGTCATGAACAATCATAAATGATGGTATTTTTACATCCTTTACCTGCACCTATTAGTCATTCTATTAAGAGTACAAACAAGATGCCACATCTCACTAACAAATGGTTCTGTGGCACCCCATGGGGTCCAACGCCACTAAGGAACTGCACCTCCACTAGAAGTGTAGTGCCCCTTTCTCGGGTAAGGAGGGGACACTGACCGGTATTCAGATACCCATAGCCAACACTACACCACTCCGGGTCAGGGTTAGTGTAAAGACCTGCCCTGGGACTGCTCCATAGACTTAGACAGGTTGGCAGTCCCACTCACACCTGAACAGGCGCCCGAGGGGATCAGCGTAGAATGGGTGGTTTTAAATTGAACCAACTAGGGTGAGGAACTTGTAGACTTCCCGGGAAAGGCTCAATCAGGGGAAGCGGAGGTAGAGACCATCAGTTGGAGAGAGTACTGCTGCCAGCAAGAGGCCTTGCTGGAGGCCAGGGACCAAGAACAGCAGGCCCAATTTACGGCCATGGAGGAGAGGAATCTCCAAGTGAAAGGGCACCTATATAGGGAAAATGGTGTGTCACGGTCCGCGCTGCTGTCTCAGTGGAATCCCAAGGGATGGATGTCTCCAAGAAGTCACAAGAAGTCACAAGGAAGGCAATGGTTCCAAAGCAAAGATCTCCTTTATTCACCTACGCGTTTCGTCACCTATCCTTGCACCTTCATCAGGGTGATATAGGGTCATGAAGGTGCCAGGATAGGTGCCGAAATGCGTAGGTGAATAAAGGAGATCTTTGCTTTGGAACCATTGCCTACCTTGTGACTTCTTGGAGACATCCATCCCTTGGGATTCCACTGAGACAGCAGCGCGGACCGTGACACACCATCTTCCCTATATAGGAGCGTTTTTCCACGTTCGAGTGGCTGGTGGAGGTCCTGCAGCAGCTTTAAACCAAAGGCTTATAAACCAGTTGTGGGTCACACAACTGGACCAGGTGAGGGTACACCTATTGATATACTCATTGTGTCACCAGTGATAGGGCACTATTGCGCCTCTTGTCTCCCCCTTTTTGTATTTATACAAGTGAAAGGGCAGGTCCGCAAAACCAGGGCCGCCAATAGGGGGCTAATACGAGCAGGCAGTGTCGTACGGTTTAACTTGGAAAAAGGCTGGGAATTTCTAAAGGAGCAGAGAGGGCCAAAGAACGTTTTATAACCTGGCGGGATGTCAAGTCCCACCTGCTGGAGGTCCATCCCAGACGTAACCTATACCCCATGAATTGTGTTAACTTCACCCGGCACCTGGGCGAGGGGGGTTTGCCCTTGACGTGAACATAGTGAGGGAGTAGGCTCACCCTCAAGACCAACAGAGCCCCAGGTGTCGCAGCCAGCTGTCACACCTGTAGTAAAGCCCAAATAGTCTCAGCCAGAGCCCGCACCCATCAGGGAACCAAGCCCCAACGCTACTAACCCGGCTGCACCTAAAACCCATGATGCAGCTACACAAACTTTTTCCAGGGGACCTGCAATAGTAGCAGTTCCAATTAGGGAGGTGGCTGTTCAAACGGAACCATTGAAAGATAAACAGGCATCAGAGAGAGATCAGGCTGCGCAGTCTAGCACCAGCAGCACCTATGGACTCCAGAAGAGCGGAGACACAGCAGTGAGAAACAGCAGTGATCAGCGAGGGTAACCGGAGACCGCACAGGAGGAGAGACAGAGACAACAGTCAGGAAGAGAGAGGAGGCAAGCCTGGCTGAAAGCAGGCTGTGCTTCAATATTCACACAGGAACAGAGGAGGCCTTACACCCACTTGCTGTGGGGACCCACTGTGCAACCTAGTCAACTGTTAGTGCCCTGGATGTCTTTACCTGCCAAGCATCATCAGTAAAAGGTAAAAGAGACTTTACAGTGTGCGTGTATCCTTCTTCTCCACTTCCAGTGCCACGCAAAGACTGCTCCAGCACTCTCTATACCATCCCACTCCACTACAAGCTGCCACTTCTCACTACGCTGCTCCGGAGGTCCAGTCCTACCTGTGGAGGACTTTACCAACTAAGCCGCAATACAATACACCTCTGGTGGCGTGGTGGCATCTCACCAGATACTACAGGTGGCATCACGACGACAACTTGAAAATAATCACCTGTACATATAACCCCCTTTTTGAAAGATAGGCCGGGGAACGGGGTCAGGCGCGGCCACCACTCCCCGTGCCAACAGGAGCATTAACCCTTGCAGCCTGACACCCGAGTACCCCATAGCCTGGGCTTGACAAGCTTCCACAGCAAGTGGGTATTAGGCCTCCTCAGCTTTTCTGCAGTTACTGAAGCCCTGTCTGCTTGCAGCCAGACTGGCCTCCTTATTTCCTCTGTTCCTCTCTCCTGCTGTGCTATTCATGGGTTACCCTCTCTGACCGCTGTTTTGTGATGCCTCACTGCGGGGTCTGGCTCCCTCTCTCTGGGTATGCAGGGGGACCGGGTGACTAAAGTCTCCATGGTGTAACAGGGTTTTCTGTAGTCTTTTATAATAATAATAATAATAATAATAATAATAGTCTTGGAGTAATCCTACAGGTGCGGATCCCTGAAGTCCGGTACGTCTTTGGGTGATCCTCCACCAGTTCCTCACTCCCTTGGCTCTACTCCTTGCCTTCTGTCCCCACTCCTAGACTTGCTGGACGGCAGAAGGTCCACTCCGGGTCACTGGTTTGGGCCTAACCGCGGCACCGATCACCAGAGCGTCTTCGCAGCTCTCCTAGCGTCTGCACACTCTAACTAACTCCTCCCCAGCAGCAGTATTTATAGGGGAACTCACTTAAAGTCAGTGAGTCTAGCTTCTGTAGTGGAAACCGGCTGTGCAGTAGGGAAGTCTGTGGCTTCCTGCGTGAGCAGGGTGCCACACATACACCCTGGGGTGTAGAACATCACATGTTGGCGGAAGTGACAGTACCATATTGCATGATCCTGATCTATTAGTGACGTCGGGGCGGGCCTGCGAAGTGCGGTTTCCACACAAAAGCGCTGGAGATTTCTGAAGTCGCAGCAATGAGTCCAGATCAAAATCCCATTCAACACCTGTGTAGAGATTTTAAATTTGCTGCTTGGAGAAGGCGCCTTTAAGAATGAGACCTGAAGCAGTTTGCAAAAGATGAGTGGTCCAAAATGACACATGAGAGGTGTAAGAAACTTGTTGGTTATTGGAAGCAATTGATAGCAGTTATTTATTCCAAAGATTGGCAACCAAATATTAAGTTAGGGGTGCCAACAATTTTGTCCGGCCCATTTTTGGAGTTTTCTGTGAAATTATGTCCAATTGACCCCCTTTTTTTTTGTGTTCTGTTCTAATACACACAAAGGAAATAAAAGGTGTTTTACAAAACCTTTGTAATTGCAATAATTTTCTGTGAGAAATACTTCATTTTCTGGAACAATTTTAAGGGTGTCAGCACTTTCGGCTATGATTGAACACTGTCAAATAAATAACAATCATTATGAGCTTCGGCCGACATCTGCCTTATTACTATTATTTTGCTGTTTAGTCACTTTGTAACATAATGAAAAGTCAAGTTGCAATTACAAAATGGGAAATAAACTGTTGTAAAAAAGCAGGAAATAAGAAAAGAGCAATGCGGGTTATTTATTCCTAAGCACGTTCAGGCTACCTGACACATAGTCACACAGGGAAGGGGTTGACCTGTCCCTTGCTTCTGCTTCTGTTTGTTTGTCTCTCACCGAGCTGCTCAACATTCACTTTCACCCCTGACATGCATTTCGAAGTCACATCCACCTCCCCTCAGCTCCCTCACGAGCTGCTTGGCTGCAACTAATAAATCACATTGTCTCCTGGTCCACAGTGAAATGAGAGCCACAGGAACCCAAAACAGCCTGTCAAGGGTGGTGGTGTACGCTGAGCAGAGAGGACAACCCTGCTGAGAGGCTGGAGTCCTGGACATTTGGTAGAGCGTCAATATGTCAGACACGTCAAAATTCAATAGGCATTTAGAGGAAACGAGATTGAATTTCTATAAATCTCATGCATGCACAAACGTTTACCTTATGAAAACAAAGATATAACCATCAGAATTAGCACAATAATGGTTGTGTCAATTTTTCTGTGACATTGATATTTCAGAAGAGACTGATGGACTTCATTTTATGTTATGTATCCATCTATGTCAGAAGGAATGGCACAGTCAGTGGCGTAACTTTAGGCCCAGGGGCCCGATGCGAAGGCTCCAACGGGGCCCCAATTATTGGAAATATTTAATAGGATTAGTCTTTTATATAGGCCAAAGGGACTTTTGAGCCCCCTAGGCTGCAGGGCCGGGTGCGATCGCAACCCTGCACCTATTGTAGTTACGCCCCTGGCACAGGATAACTAATGCAAATTGTCTCTTCAGTGAGGAAGTAGATGAACTCTAGTGCCACCTATTGAAAGTAGTTATCCTGAAAATCAAAATTGACTCTTTAACGAGGCTCGATATTTGCAGACAACGTTTTGCTGTGCGCTCAGCTAAAGCGCCCTTCCTGGGGCTCTGTGTGTGGTCGCATCCAAGGTAAACTACAGGTTACTATCGAGCAGCGTTGCCGGGCAGCAAGAGACATTAACACTAGCTGTTACAGCAGACTGGGCTAAGCGTTAGCGGATTCGGGAAACATGGGTCACACTCCAAGAGTGACCCTAGCCTTAGGCTGGAAACACACTGGCGTGTAAAAAAAAACAGTCCAAGTGATGTATGTGAGAGTCGTACGAGTGTCATCCGACTTTTGGTCCATTTGCATCCAACTGCTATGCGAATGTCCGACATTTTCTTGACTCACATCCAAGAGCTGTCCGTGTGTTGTCCGTGTGTAATGAGATTTTAACATGTCATTTCTCATGCTGTATAAAGTGAGAAAAAAGTTGATAGACTAGAGTGATTGAATACAATAGACAGATAGATGCTATAATAGCTAGATCGGGTTTACCTGTCTCCCACTGCTACTTCAGAGTATGAGCGGCTCATACAGGAGCCGCAGGAGTGAAGGCCCTGCTTACCGGCGCGGCTTACCGATAGCAGCAGTGCCTACAAGCAGGGAGTTAAATCTGCTGTCACCGCTGCTCCAGTATGAGTGGCGCATAGAGGAGCAATGGTGACAGCAGAGTTAACTCCCTGCTTGCCATCACTGCTGTTATCGGTAAGCAGTGCCTTCACTCCTGCGGCTCCTGTATGAGCTGCTCATTCAGGAGCCGCTGTTCTCTCGCCGCGGGCATCGTTGCTATAGTAACTGCTTATTAGGTTTCTATGGCAATGATGTCAGCGATGACGTCACCACTTACCCGTCACTGCCTCTGCTCATTCAGTCATCACAGAGCAGGAGGTGGAAGCATTTTTCCTTCTGCTTTGTGATGTAGCAAAGCGGAACATTTGTAGAAGAAATAAGACAGAAGAAAGAAGTCCAGGATCCTGGAGGGCTGTAAAGGGGAGTAATAAAGATGGAGTCCCTTAGGGTACCTTCTCACGCCACAACCACAGGAGACAATTTTGGCGGCAATATTTCTCGCTGGAATTATCGACGCCAAATTGCCTCCTTATTGCGGTGTGTAAATAGGTAAATAGGGAATTTAGCGTCGATAAAACCAATGTCACCTGGTTTCGATTTGGAGCAGTGCTCTGAAACCAGGCGACCGAGGTGAGGCGACATATCGCTGCCAAATTCCCTATTTACACGCTGCAATCAGGAGGCAATTGGGTGGAAATGCAGCAGTGATATTTCCACGTCGCAATATCGCTGCCAATATTTCTCGCCGCGGTTGTGGCGTGTAAAGGTACCCTTAGGGTGTTTGCGTCTTTATTTCTAATAAATACTTTTTTCTCTGTGTGGTGTATATCAACATATTCTCCATCTCATGTTTTTAGATAACTTTTACTACCGTGTTTCCCCGAAAATAAGACATATCGTGAAAATAGGTTGTAGTTGTAGTAGGAGGGCTTTGCGGAACTGCTGTCTGGGGCCACAAGGGAATGGGGTACTCAGGTCTCGGGCGGTCAGTTGCGGGGGATGTCATGGGTGGTCTGTGTCCGAGTCTGTGCCCTTGGGTGACAATAAAAAGGGTGTATTTACAGGAAACGGGGTTGACAATAGTGACACCACCTGTAGATTGCAATGAAGGCACCAGTGCTGCTTGGGCCTCCAGGGTGATGGGGCGGCAGCAAGATGGAATGGCTCCCTACAGGCGGAGTGGGGTCCCTGGAGCTAAGGGTTGTGATGGTGGAATAGGGCAGCACAATCGTTTCTGTACAGGGTTGGAGTAGGGGAGAGCAGTTGGTGTGGTGCAGGATGAGTGGAAGGTGGGACACACACACATTAAAGTTTTTTGGTACCTTTACTGATGACTGGTTAAAGGTACACACTGTCAGGAGTGAAGGAAAACAACTTGGGATCTCCACAGCGAGTAGGGTTGTAGGCCTCCTTATTTAGCTTTCCTGCTCTGAGTCGGGCAGGTATGGAACCTAACCGGACCGTTACTTCTCTCTCCACACCCGTGTTGCTGCACTGAGGGTTCTCTCATGGGCCACCACCGTCTCTCTCCCCGTGGTCCCTGGCTCTCAATTGTTGGTGCTGCGGGTGTCCGGGAAGCTAAGCCTCCTCGGGATGCTGGATTCTCTGCTGGGTCTATTTCCTCTGTCCCCTACAGACTCGTGCTCCAGTGACCGGTACTCTGGTGGGGTAAGCCAGCATGACTCCTCTGCCCCCGGTAAGGTGTTCCTCGCCTTTGCCTTCGATCCCTATTCTGCAGGTCCTCACACTTACTCTGGTGTGTACTGGTTTGGGCCTATCATGGCTCCAGTACCAGTTCAGCTCACTAGTCTCTGAGCTACCTTGCAGCTCTTCTAGCATCTGCACACTGCGTCTGACTCCGCCCCCAGCACCTGTATTTATAGGGGGGAACTGGCATAAGGCAACCAGTTGGGCCCCCCTACAGGCCTGGGGTGGAAGGTGTTGGGTGGAAGTTGGTTACTCACCATGGGAAATCCTTCAGTGTGCCAGGGAAGCCTTTTGGCCACCTGTAACAGGGTGCCACAAATGCACCCCCCAACAATAAGACATGTCAAGCTTTATTTTTTTAAGCATGCCCTCCTAACAGGGCATGCTGCTATGATTCTAGCTATTTTCTGGCTGGCTGGCTGCCACTGCTGCTATCTGCCCGCTGTCACTGTCCGCCTGCCGCTGTATTTATTCCAGCGCCACTCTGAGCTCTCTAAGCCGCCATACATGGATGAGAAACTGCTGGCCAATCAGAAACCAGCATCAGATGCCGGCATGTACGGCGACTGAGAGAGCTCAGTGTGACACCCGGCGGCGCGGAATACATGCAGCAGCGGATCGGTGAGAGTGTGTAAATGCGAATATTTGTTTGTTTGTTTTTCTTTATTGTACTATATGTAACACTGACAATGCTGTGATGAATAGTTACTCCCATCCCCTTAAAAGTAAGGGAACTGATGTCACACTCCATAGGACCAGTTGAAGTGCTAGACAGGCATGAAATAGCCCATTGTCTGCCGTCTTTTAACCCTGAAATGTCTTCTTTTTTTTTTTTTAAAGCAATGCTCATGCTATTAACCAGATTATTGATTATGCTGCATATGTTGAAGCAGATGTAATACCAAATTTTGAAAAATTAATGTATTATCAGCATTAAGAAGTTTGACACCTGATTTGACATCTGAAAACAGCATTAAAATGCACATGAACAATCCCGGTTTCTATCCCATTAAGTCCAGAGTGGTGATCCTGGATATTTTCCAGAATCTAGTAGAAAAAGATGTGGTTGGTCTTAATTTGAATCAGAACAGCTCTTAAAGAGTTACACTCCTTGACAGAAGTTATGTCGCTTAACCATGATGTGTAAATAACAGCTTATAACTTGATGTTAAATTCATCCATTGTATAAATTACTCTTTTGAAAGCTGAAACCCTCCCAAACGTGGTTTTGAGTAAGAAAATAAATTGGCATCAATGCTGAAATATTGATCATTTAATGAACACAGAATGGTCAGATTTTAGCAAGACAAAAGTTTTGTCGCCTGGTCATATAATGCACCCAATCCTAGTTTACATCCTCACTTGTGCTCAGTAAATGATCGGTTGATTAGTGGGTGTGCATAAAAAGAAACCCACCACCCCAGACCTTCACTTGAACTGCAACTTGAGCTCTGACAACATGCCAAAAATCCACCCTGCGACCAAAGCCTTGATTATCAAGAGGCTGAAGACCAGATCCACTGCAGAGGTGGCTGGCACCTTTAATGTGTCTCAGCGTCAAGTACAAAGAATTTAAAAAAGATTTGAAGAAACTGGAGATGTGTTTGACAAGCCCAGGTCCGGCAGACCACGCAAGACAACTGCTCAGGAGGAACGTTTGTTGATTAGAAAATCCAGAGCAAGCCCCTCTTGCTCTGCAGTAGTGCTCCAACAGGCCCTGATCACCTCAAGTCCCTGTGTCAACTAGAACAGTTTGTAGGATTCTGTCTTGAAATGGCTTTCATGGTTGAATCAGTGCCCAGAATCCAGGACTAAACAAAAGGCAAATAAAAAAGTGTGGCATTTGCAAAGTCCCACAGCCTGCTAAACAGATGGATGCTGGAAAAGTGGCAGAAGGTGGATTTCTCTGATGAATCTTCAGTAGAATTAAACCACAGCCGCCGAAAATACTGCAGGAGACCTACTGTAGCCCGTACGGATCCAAAATACACCCAGAAAACAGTTAAATTTAGTGATGGAATGATCATGATCTGGGATTACATTCATTATGGGGGTGTGCGAAACATTTGTAAGGTGGAAGGCAATATCAATAGCCTAAAATATCAAGAAGTATTAACTACCTCTTATATTCCAAATCATAATAGGGGTCAAATTCTGCAGCAGGATGGTGCTCCATCTCATACATCCATCTCTACAACAAAGTTCCTCCAAGCAAAAAAGAAAAGGTGCTCAAGGATGGCCAGCCCAGTCACCAGACATGAACATCATTGAGCATGTTTGGGGTAGGATGAAAGAGAAACCTTGGAAGCCAAACCAAAGAATCTAGATGAACTCTGGGAGGCATGTAAGACTGCATTCTTTGCTATTCCTGACGACTTCATTAATAAATTGTATGAATCATTGTTGATTCGCATGGATGCAGTCCTTCAACCTCATGGAAGTCACACAAAATATTAAATATGACTCTAATATACACACAACTTCCTTCACAAATGTTATTCAACATATATTTGTATTTTCAGTAAATTTTTTGTTTGAAAATTACATTACTTCTGAGGGCGACAAAACTTTTGTCTTCCCAAAATCTGACCATTCTGTGTTCATTAAATGATCAAAATTTCAGCATTGATGCCAGTTTATTTTCTTAACCTTATCCACATTTTGGGGGTTTTCAGCTTTCAAAAGAGTAATTTACGGTATACAATCAATGGATGAATTTAACGTCAGGTTATAAGCTTTTATTTACATAACATGGATAAGCGACATAACTTCTGTCAGGGAGTGTATATGAGAACAAGGACCTAATAGTGAGAATGTCGGACAAAGGGGGAACCATTGTTCTTTTGAATTCAGGGTTATATATGGTAACAAAATTGTTATGAGTGATTTGACAGATACTGAAGTATACCCCAGACTGATGGGCAATTCCAGCAAAGTCTATTAAAATGAGCTATCGAAACTCTTGGATGAAGGAGTACATATGAATGTGATAAGACAAAAAAAACAGCAGAATATTTGCTTGTGGATTATCCGATTGTACCGGTGTATCACTCTCTCCCAAAGGTCCATAAAGATACTTTTCCTCAACCTTGCCACCCTATAAATGCAGGCATTGCATCTTTGTGAGAGAGACTAGGTGTCTGGGTAGACCAACAACTTCAACCGGTATTGCGATGCCTCCCAGGAGTTATTAAAGACACCAAGTCTGTCATAGACAGTTTTTCTGATTTTGAGCGGGACCCCAGTTTTACATGGTTTAGCTGTGATGGGATTGGTCTCTATCTGTCGATAACCCAAAGTGTGGCTCTCCGTTGTCTCACTACTAGTCAGGAAAAACATAGCAGTTACTCACAACCAATTCAGGATTTTATTGTTATGGTGGTCGACTTCTTGCTTAACCACAACTTCTTCTCTATTGATAAAACTTTTATCTACAAAGGTGTAGAGTGAGCGTGGGGGCTAAATTATCCCCTACCCTGGCGAATGTCGTCATGGATATGTGGGAAGAACAGTATGGGTCTTTTCACATCTGCAATTTGGCTGCGTTTGCCTGTGTTTGCATTTGTATGTGTTTTTACCGCTAAAAACGCATCCAAATGCACACATAGGCTGCAATGCAAAATGCAAAAACACATGTCATTTTCCAAAATTGCAAAACGCATACATTTTTGCAAACGCAGCAAAAACGAGGGCTGCTGCGTTTAGGGCTGTGTTTGCAAAAACTCGTGCCTTTTGCGATTTTGCAAAATGACATGCGTTTTTGCATGAATTTGCAATGAGTTTTGCATTGCAGCCTATGGGTGCGTTCACGCATGCGTTTGGATGCATTTTTAGTGGTAAAAACACATACAAATGCAAACGCAGCCCAGCCTTAGTTGTGAACTGGGCCTTTATCTTTAACAGCAATAACCCCTTCCACACCAGCATAATGTGGTACTCTAGATACATTGATGACATATTGCTTACCTAAACCACAACGATTACAATCTCCGATTCACACATTTTCATGATACTGGTTAATCAATTATCTTGATATTACTTTAATCGGAGATTGTGCCTCTAGGAGAGTGGTTGTAAGTCCATACAGAAAGCCGACTGGGCCCAATTCGATCGTGAACGCTGCCTCATGTCACACTTGATTTGTAGTGAAAAATATTCCAGTAGGAAAACTTATCCGAACAAAATAAAATTGTTCCACTCAACAACTATATGAGGCAGAATCTGCAAAAGTAAAAACCATATTGAGACATTGTGGCTACTCTGCGGGCATATTGGAGAGAGACGATCATATTGTGGATGCTATAAATAGGAAGGACTTGATTTGTCCTTCTAATAATAACAAGAAATATCATCCTACTACATCGGCATCCATTACATTTGTCACAACATATAGCCCACAGTACAACAGAGTGGTCGGAATCATTAAAGGGAACCAATCACCTAAAAATAGCTATCTAACTTATAAATATCTGTCCCTGGAGCCTAAAATTACTATTCTAACCATCCCTGACTGACTAAATCTACCTAACTAGATACACAATAAATCACTTTTTATACTTACCAAATCCTTGCCTGATGGGCGTTCCTCCAGGGTCTTTGACCGATAGGCAGGGTCTTCAGGCCGCGCTCGCACCCGCCTTGCTGCTGTCTATCTTCTTTCCAGGGCGGCATCTTCCAGGAGGATTCAAATTACCCGCCCATCGCATCCTTGCAATGGGCGGGTCACATGCTGCAGGCCCCGTGTCACTTCCGCCCGCCGCGTCGCTGGGTCTATGATGCGCCCAGACTGGCTTCAGCATGCCATCTGCGCATGCTCTGAAGCCGGCCTGGGTGTACCAGTGATGTGGCGGGCGGAAGTGACGCGGGGCCTGCAGCACATGACCCGCCCATTGCGAGGACGCGATGGGCGGGTAATTTGAATTCTCCTGGAAGAAAATGCCGCCCTGGAAAGAAGATGGACAACAGCGAGGCGGGTGCGAGCGCAGCCTGAAGACCTTGCCTATCTGACAAAGACCCTGGAGGAACGCCCATCAGACAAGGATTTGGTAAGTATAAAAAGTGATTTATTGTGCATGTAGTTAGGTCGATTTTAGGCTCCAGGGACAGATATTTATAGGTTAGATAGGTATTTTTAGGTGGTTGGTGCCCTTTAAGAAATACTTACCCATCTTAAATAGGGATCCTAAATTAGCACAAATTCTCAAGGATTCTGCTGTCAGATTCAGTGCAAAAAAAGCCCTAATGTTGGGCTCTATCCTGTCACCATGTTTTTTCCAGACTCCAGTTGCTGTGGACAACAGCACCTGGATAGCTCTTCAGGGCTTTTACAAATGCTGACACACAAGATATATAGCCTACAGCCATGCACTTAGAAGTAAACATTTTACATCATACAGCAATGGGTGCGTTTATAGTATAAAGTCATATATTAATTGTTGCAGTACCAATGTGGTTTACTTAAATGAATGCACCCTTTGTCATATACAATACATGGATTGCACCTTGGGTGAACTCAAGAGATGGATTTCCAGGCATACATCAGATGCTAGCAATTCCTCTGCACTTAATATATCAGCTGTGTCCAGGCACTTTTCCTCACAATATGGAGGCAATACTACTGCATTAAGATTCCAAGGCATTGACAGGGTGGCTAACCCCTTCAGGGGTGCAGACATCAGATGTAAATTATTACAAAAGGAAAGTTTTGGATCTTTTCATTATGTACTAGAGCACCACATGGTCTCAACATCAGACAAGATGGGATCCTACAATAGTAATGTAGCTGAGTCATTTATATACTTTTGCATGTATATATGGATTGTTTTGTTATCATTATTAATGTATGTCTTGTTGGGTATTTTTGCACAGCTGTGTATTATTATGTGGGAGGGTACATATACGCCATTTCCTGCATCCTTCAGTTAGCCATGAATAAGAGCTAGAAACACGTCGACCTGTTACCACACTGCATTGCCCATTTGTTGGACGTTTTTTATGAATTTATATTAAATCAAGCATTCTTGGAGTTCCTTCTGCTGGACTTTGTCTTTTTCCTGATTGTTCCAGTTTTGAACCAGAGCTGCATCTGTTGTGGGATTGACCCATGTGAGCAGGTGTACAAGTATCCAGGCCCGGCGTCAGCACCCGGCGCACCCGGGCAAGTGCCGGGGCCCGACTGCTTGGAGGGGGCCCACTGGGACCCTGAGGGCTAGGGTCACACTTGCATTGTGACCCTAGCCTGACGCAAGTATCGTCTGCTGCAGCGCCCGATGCCAACCAGTGGTTGGCAAGGTAAACACCGGGTTTCTATGGGCTCAGTTGCTGGCAGCGCATAGCATTAAACACTATGAGCTGCAGCCGAAAATACTCGCATCAGGCTAGGGTCACAATGCAAGTGTGACCCTAGCCTCAGGGGCCCCTGAGCACATTGCCCCCACTGCCAGGGCCATATCCAGGGGGCAGCTGGAGGGTCATTTTCGGCCTCCTGCAGCACCGGAGGTCTCCCTCCTCCCCCCTCCATGGGAGCCGACAGAGCTGCACACTCTGGGCTGAGAGGACCTGTGATGATGTCACATGGAGGGGAGGAGTCAGGGGTCACATGATCAGCTCCTCAGTATATGCAGGACTCTGCTGTGCTGCCCATCATGATGCTCAATTAGGTGGGTGAAGTTTGTGTGGGGTCAGGAGGGATTTGCAGTGTGAATGTAGCAGAGGCGAGTGTGTACTAGGTGTATGGCAATTAGGTGAAGTTTATGTGTGGTGTCAGGAGGGATTTACAGTGTGATTGTAGTAGAGGCAAGTGTGTACTAGGTGTATGGCAATTAGGTGAAGTTTGTGTGGGGTCAGGAGGGATTTACAGTGTGAATGTAGCAGAGGCGAGTGTGTACTAGGTGTATGGAGCGGAGCCGTGTGTGTACGAGGTGTACGGAGTGGAGCCAAGTGGGTACTAGGTGTACGGAGCGGAGCCACGTGCGTACGAGGTGTATGGAGCAGAGCCGCTTGCGTACGAGGTGTATGGAGCAGAGCCGCGTGCGTACGAGGTGTACGGAGCAGAGCCGCGTGCGTACGAGGTGTACGGAGCAGAGCCGCGTGTGTACGAGGTATGTGTACCTGTGGTAGCCCCCGCGGATTCCGCTCCTATAGTCCCAGCCACCTTTGCCAGCAGCATTCTTCTCCAGAGTCTCTTCTGCCGCTGTCTGCATTCTGCAGCTCAGCATGGAGGGGCACGATGTTGTCATCACTGTACTGATATGTGCTGAGCGACCGGAGGAGACCGAAGCGGCGAGAAGAGAGGTGAGGAGAAAGAGAGATCAGGACAACCAGACACTCCGCTAAGCTGCGGTGCCACCCATATGGCAGTGCGGCTCCATTGAGCTGCTTGCATTGTGTGCTTGAGGATGCTTGCGTATATACCAAGCATCCTCAGATGCACAAAAATGCAACATTTTGCATTTGAAGGGTATTCTCAAAAAGCGCAAGGGAACGCAAATGCATTTTAGCCTGCTCCTAACAACGTGTAATATACTCACTGTCAAAAACAGCTCTTACTGGTTTCGGCAGTCACTGTTCCTGTAAGGCTGTCTTCACATAGGCGTTTTTTTTAAAATGTGGCAGTTGCGGTAAAAAAAAAAGAGCATCTGCCACATTTTACGCCTAGCGGCTGCACTTGCTGCCCATTTGCGGGCATATATATGTATATATATATATATAGTCCGCGATATGTACTACAGGGGGCCCACTGAGACCTTTTCGCCCGGGGCCCACAGAAATCGGCCCTGCAAATATCTGTGAGCTGCATTTCGCCTTCCCTTTCCCCATATTGAATTATGCGAGAGTGTGTGTGTGAGAGTGTGAGAGTGTGTGTGTGTTTTTCTTTCTCCAGGTACTTTAATGGGGATATTGGGAGCTACATGAGGATGATGGGAATATTGGGGCTGCATAGGGATGGTGGGGGCTGTAAAGGGATATTGGGGACTGCAAGGAGATGATTAAAATATTGGAGGCTGCATGGGCATGATGGGGATATTGGGGGCTGCATGGGGATGATGGGGATATTGTGGGCTGCAAGGGGGTGATGGGGGCTGCAAAGGGATATTGGGGGCTCTAAGAGTGTGATGGGGATATTGGAGGCTGCAAAGGGATATTAGGAGCTGCAAGGTGATTATGCAGACTGCAAGGGGATTATGGGGATATTGGGGGCTGCAAGGGGATGATGGGGATATTGAGAGCTGCATGGGGATGCTGGGAGCTGCAAAGGGATATTGGGGGCTGCTAGGGGATGATGGGTGATGGAGATATTGCGGGCTGCAAGAAATGATGGGGATCATGCAAAAATAAGACATCCCCTGCAAATAAGACATAGCACACCTTTGGGATCAAAAATTAATATAAGACACTGTCCTAATTTCGGGGAAACAGGGTATTGGTCAGGACAGTTTAGGATTTAATTGTTCAAAGTTAAATTTATTGTGAAAATGTACTACTTTCTAAACTGGGTTCACAAATTGATGTATTTTTGCTATGATTTTGAATAATTGCAGAAGAAAGGTTCACATTTGAACCCAGTTGTTATACATTACTTTATGACATGTTTATTGTTAATTTTTGCAGTTTTGCAGCAGTTTTAGAAAATTAAGATAAAATACTTATCACAGCTTCAAATGGTGAACTCAGCATGAAATAGTGTCATGTTTCGTCTTTTTCTAAAAACAGCATCATTCTTGCCCAATATTTAATCTTATCTCTCTATGGGCATTGAGTGCAGCACATGTGCAATAATAGGGAGCATGCCGGGTAAGGGACAAACACTTTGTAATTATACAGCATATGTAGAAAGCTGCTGTTCTCCAACTGCATAATGCATGTGTTGTAGAGATTTGGGATGTTTAGCATAAATCTTTGATCTTTTGAAGGGTCTGAATAAAGTAATGAAAGCATTTGTGGCAGACGATGTATGGATCAATGAAACTAGAGCTCTGTTAATGAATGACTACAGAAGATAGGGCAAATGTGAGGACAACATACAGTATACAATTACATCATAATTGTTTTGATCAACAGCTTTAGTGAATTGTATTACAACATGATGTAAAACATTTTTAGAAGTGTTTCCCCATAATCATAAAAGAACATATCCACATATACTTCAGTCCTTATTTGCCCGATAGACCACCAACAAGCCACAATGCACAATGACCTGGTTTTGGTCTTTAGAGGCAAGGATGGATAAACCAAAGTAAGTATATATGCACACAATAGTTTTTTTCAGGCACATACCCTTTTGTGGCCACTTGCGGCAAGTTTAAAACCGATTTTTGTCCATTGCCACAAGTGTCAGATTGGCCGGATTGCAGCAAAAACGCAAGTGCTGCAAATGTCCGCAAGCCCTATAGGGAATGCATTAGGCTGAACGCAGTCTTGCTGCAATCCGACTGCAAGTGCCCTGGCTTCTGGCAAATCAGGCAAAACAGAGTTCAAAAGTTAAAGTTTGCCTGACCTGCCACAATTGCTAAAAACCGCTGATGTGAAAGTAGCCTAAGACACTGCGATTTTTGCTCAGCAAAAATTCACTATGGCCAGGTTCACATCTAAGAGGGGGTTACATTTTGCTTTGCATTGCGTTAGCGCATGCCAAAGCATGCAAACGCAATGCTAACACAATTGAAACGCATTTGGAAACTCACCCATCCTATATCCTATGGGCGAATGCATGCAAACGCAACCCCAAATGCAAGTGCAAAGTGTGGTTGCGTTTGAACGCATGCGTTAGTCCAAGCGCACAAGAAACGTGTCTGGCGATGTTCTCTGTGCGCTTGGACTAAGTCATGCATTTGCATGCTTTTGCATTGCGTTTGCATGTGGTAGCACAGTGCAAACGCAATGCATGCAAATGATGTGAAAAGGGCCTAAAATTCATGAAGTGAACTTAACTTGGTGTGTTTGCTGAAGGGTAGAGGGCAAACTGGCGTGAGACTCACGCGACTGCAATGCGAGAAAAACAATCCGGTTTCTGATTCCCCACTGTGAGGTAACTCCTGTGGCTTGTGTATGAGTTGGCTAATTCATAAGCTGTCGTGATTTTGCCACTGATCAGCGTTGCTCTTGTAACCGCTTATTTGTTTATTATAGCAACGGGGTCAGTGTTGACATCACCACTTAACACCCACAGTCTCATTCACTCATCACAGCATGGGCAGTGGACTTCTGCCCCCCTGCTGTGTGATGTAGCAGAGCTGAATCATTTGAAGGCGAAGACAGAAGGTAGAAGACAGAAAACAGAAGTCCAGGATCGTTGGAGGGCTGCGTGGGGGCAATACAGATGGAGCCCCTAAGCGTTTCTGTCTCTTTAATTCTAATAAATATTTTTTGCTCTGTGTGGTGTCTTTTTTTAACCCTTTATTGGAGACTAGATGTTGGCCCGATTCTAACACTTCGGGTGTGGGTGCTGGTGTGCGGTGGTGGCCCCCCTCAGTTCTCACCCGCACCAGGATTCTGTCCAGCCGCCTCTTACCGAGCATGTCTTCTTTTTCTTCCTCCAGCATAGACATCAGCAATTCCAAGGCCTCGGGGGGTGGAGTTAAGAGGGGGCATCATAATAGGTGTGTCCAAGCGCATAGCCCTGATGTGGTGGGCATGTCCTCCTTCAGGGCAGAGTGTAACGTGAGTGCAGGGCAGAGTGTGACGTGAAGGCAGGGCAGAGTGGGATGTGAATGCAGGGTAGAGTGCGACGTGAGTGCAGGGCAGAGTGCGATGTGAGTGCATGGCAGAGAGCGACGTGCGTGCAGGGCAGAGTGCGACGTGCGTGCAGGGCAGAGTGCGACGTGAGTGCAGGGCAGAGTGCGACGTGAGTGCAGGGCACAGTGCGACGTGAGTGCAGGGTGAGTGTAGGACTGTGTGAGGTGAGTGCAGGGTGAGCGTGACATGAGTGCAGGGTGAGCGTGAAGTGAGTGCAGGGTGAGCATGACGTGAGTGCAGGGTGAGTTTGATATGAGTGCAGAGTGAGTGTGACGTGAGTGCAGAGTGAGTGTGACGTGAGTGCAGGGTGAGTGTGACCTGAGTGCAGAGTGAGTGTGACCTGAGTGCAGAGTGAGTGTGACCTGAGTGCAGGGCAAGTGTGATCTGAGTGCAGGGTGAGAGTGACGTGAGTGTGACGTGAGTGCAGGGTCGGTATGACGTGAGTGCAGGGTCGGTGTGACGTGAGTGCAGGGTGGGTGTGACGTGAGTGCAGGGTGGGTGTGACCTGAGTGCAGGGTGGGTGTGACCTGAGTGCAGGGTGGGTGTGACCTGAGTGCAGGGTGGGTGTGACCTGAGTGCAGGGTGAGTGTGACCTGAGTGCAGAGTGATTGTGACTTGAGTGCAGAGTGAGTGTGATCTGAGTGCAGGGTGAGTGTGACATGAGTGCAGGGTGAGTGTGACGTGAGTGCAGGGTGAGTGTGATGTGAGTGCAGGGTGAGTGATGAGAGCGCAGGGTGAGTGTGACGTGAATGCAGAGTGAGTGTGACATGAGTGTGACGTGAGTGTGATGTGAGTGCAGGGTCGGTATGACGTGAGTGCAGGGTGGGTGTGACATGAGTGCAGGGTGGGTGTGACCTGAGTGCAGGGCAAGTGTGATCTGAGTGCAGAGGGAGTGTGATCTGAGTGCAGGGTGAGTGTGACATGAGTGCAGGGTGGGTGTGACCTGAGTGCAGGGCGAGTGTGATGTGAGTGCAGGGCGAGTGTGATGTGAGTGCAGAGCGAGTGGAGATCTGAGTGCAGGGTGAGTGTGATGTGAGTGTGACGCGAGTGCAGGGTCGGTATGATGTGAGTGCAGGGTGAGTGTGACCTGAGTGCAGGGTGAGTGTGTGTCTGTGTGTTGAGTGCAGGACTGAGTGTGTCTATGGTGAGTGCAGGACTGAGTGTGACTGTGTGTAGTGAGTGCAGGGCGAGTTTGACCTCAGTGCAGGGGGAGTGTGTGTCTGTGTGGTGAGTGCAGGACTGAGTGTGACTGTGTCTAGTGAGTGCAGGGCTCAGTTTGTGTATATGTGTGTGTGGTATATGTCTGTGTGTAGTGAGTGTGGGACTGAATGTATGGTGACTGTGGTCTGGGGTCATTAGGCTGCAGTACCTGGCTGTGGCTGCTGCTGTGTTTGCTTCCCCAGTCCGTGAAGCTTAAGGACCTGAGGTGATCTCAGAGTCATGTGACATGGCTCCGGCCATGATTCTGACATCACCACAGACCCTCTAAGCAAGTTTTAACCTATGGGGTCGCTGGGCAGGAGGGCTGTGAACGGCTGGGAGCGGGCAAAGAGGAACGGGCACCGGGCTGTTGGAAGCAAAGGTGGGTGCAGAGGGAAAGCTGACAGTGATGTCGGCTGTTCTGCCGGCTATTTGAAGTGAACAGCTGTTCTCTTCAAATAGCGGTGAAGCCTGTCTGTCTGTGACAGGAATCCAACGTCGCTGATTGGCTGCCGGGCGACCAATCAGTGCTGGCGCGTGACTTCCGTGGCAGACAGAGAACCTTAGGCAATTATATAGTAGACTAGAAATAGGCCCGATGCTATTGCATTGGGAGTGTCTGTGTATTTCAATTCACCTGCCAACGATATGCGCCACCACTCACTGGCTGAGCACCGCCGGCGGCGAGCAATGAGCACTGTTGGTGCGGGATTTAAATCCCGCTTTGCTGATCAGTCGCGGTAGCCGGCTCAACCAATGAGCAGTACCGCGCGGCTTTGGCGGGGGATTAGAATAGCGCGCTGCTCAGTGGTTAGCACGGTATACTGTGGCTCAGTAGTTAACACTGTATACAGTGGCTTAGTGGTTAGCACAGTATACATTGGCTCTGTGGTTAGCACTCTATGGTGGCTCAGTGGTTAGCAGAGTATATGGTGGCTTAGTGGTTAACACTGTATACTGTGGCTCAGTGGTTAGCACTGTATATGGTGGATTAGTGGTTAGGATTGTATGGTGGCTCAGTGGTTAGCAGAGTATATGGTGGCTTAGTGGTTAACACTGTATACTGTGGCTCAGTGGTTAGCACTGTATATGGTGGATTAGTGGTTAAGATTGTATGGTGGCTCAGTGGTTACATAGAAACATAGTAACATAGTTTTTAAGGTTGAAGGAAGACTTTAAGTCCATCTAGTTCAACCCATAGCCTAACATGTTGATCCAGAGGAAGGCAAAAAAAACCCCATGTGGCAACACTAAGCTCCACATTGGGGGAAAAAATTCCTTCCTGACTCCAGATATGGCAATCAGACTAATTCCCTGGATCAACGCCCTATCAAAGAATCTA
The DNA here is from genome assembly GCA_033576535.1 of Allobates femoralis. NCBI lineage: Eukaryota > Metazoa > Chordata > Amphibia > Anura > Aromobatidae > Allobates > Allobates femoralis. Next base: position 116,060,962 of record JARQOC010000005.1, read on the forward strand.
GTATGTATAACTGGTAATATTATAGTTTTCAAGAAATGCATCCAGGCCCTTCTTAAATGTTAGTAGTGACTCACTCATTACAACATCATGTGGTAGAGAGTTCCATAGTCTCACTGCTCTTACAGTAAAGAATCTGCGTCTGTGATTATGATTAAACCTTCTTTCCTCCAGACGTAGAGGATGCCCCCTTGTCCAGTCTCAGGCCTAAGAATAAAGAGATCATTAGAAAGGCCTCTGTACTGCCTCCTCATATATACATTATTATAAGATCACCCCTAAGCCTTCGTTTTTCCAAGCTAAATAACCCCAAGTTTAATAACCTGTCTTGTTATTGCAGACCCCTTAGTCCTCTAATGACTTTTGTCGCTCTTCTCTGGACCCGCTCTAGTTCAGCTATGTCTTATACACAGGAGACCAGAATTGTACACAGTATTCTAAGTGTGGTCGCACTAGTGACTTGTATAGAGGTAAAATTATGTTCTCCTCATGAGCATCTATGCCTCTTTTAATGCATCCCATTATTTTATTTGCCTTTGCAGCAGCTGCCTGACACTGGCCACTAAATGTGAGTTTGTCATCTACCCATACACCCAGGTCTTTTTCAGTGACAGTTTTGCCCAGTGTTTTACAATTAAGCACATAATTATACCTTTTGTTTCCTCTGCCCAAGTGCATGACTTTACATTTATCCCCATTAAAGCGCATTTGCCATTTAGCAGCCCAAGCTTCTAGTTTACATAAATCCTCCTGTAATATAAAATTGTCCCTCTCTGTATTGATTACCCTGCAGAGTTTAGTGTCATCTGCAAATATTGAGATTCTACTCTGTATGCCCCCACAAGGTTAGCACTATATACAGTGGCTTAGTGGTTAGAACTGTGCGGTGGCTCGGTGGTCAGAACTGTATGGTGGCTCAGATTTAAATCCCGCTTTGCTGATCGGTCGCCATGGTCGCAGTAGCTGTCTCAACCAATGAGCGGTACCGCGTGGCTTCGGCGGGGGATTAGAATCCCGTGCTGCTCAGTGGTTAGCACTGTATACTGTGGCTCAGTAATTAACACTGTATACAGTGGCTTAGTGGTTAGCACAGTATACAGTGGCTCTGTGGTTAGCACTGTATGGTGGCTCAGTGGTTAGCAGAGTATATGGTGGCTTAGTGGTTAACACTGTATACTGTGGCTCAGTGGTTAGCACTGTATACAGTGGCTCTGTGGTTAGCACTGTATGGTGGTTCAGTGGTTAGCACTGTATATGGTGGATTAGTGGTTAGCATTGTATGGTGGCTCAGTGGTTGGCACTATATACAGTGGCTTAGTGGTTAGAACTGTGCGGTGGCTCAGTGGTCAGAACTGTATGGTGGCTCAGATTTAAATCCCGCTTTGCTGATTGGTCGCCACGGTCGCTGGCTCAACCAATGAGCGGTACCGCGCGGCTTCGGCGGGGGATTAGAATCCCGCGCTGCTCAGTGGTTAGCACTGTATACTGTGGCTCAGTAGTTAACACTGTATATCGTGGCTTAGCGGTTAGCACAGTATATGGTGGCTCAGTGCTTAGCACTGAATATGGTGGCTCAGTGGTTAGCACTGCATGGTGGCTCAGTGGTTAGCATTGTGTATGGTGACTCAGTGGTTAGCACAGTATGGTGGCTCAGTGGTTAGCAGAGTATATGGTGGCTTAGTGGTTAACACTGTATACTGTGGCTCAGTGGTTAGCACTGTATACAGTGGCTCTGTGGTTAGCACTGTATGGTGGCTCAGTGGTTAGCTCTGTATATGGTGGATTAGTGGTTAGCATTGTATAGTGGCTCAGTGGTTAGCACTATATACAGTGGTTCAGTGGTTAGCACAATATACAGTGGCTTAGTGGTTAGAACTGTGCGGTGGCACAGTGGTCAAAACTGTATGGTGGCTCAGTGGTTAGCACTGTATGGTGGCTCAGTGGTTAGCACTGTATGGTGGCTCAGTGCTTAGCACTGTGTATGGTTGGCAGAGCGGGGGTAGGTGGGCAGAGCAGGGGTCAGTGGGCACAGTCAGTGGGCAGAGCAGGAGGTCAGTAGGCAGAGCAGGTGGTCAATGGGCAGGGTCAGTGGGCAGAGCAGGGGGGTCAGTGGGCAGAGCTGGGGGTCAGTGGGTAGAGCAGGAGTCAGTGGGCAGAGCGGGGGGTCAGTGGGCAGAGCAGGGGTGATATAGCAGAGAGAGGGTCAGTGGGCAGAGCGAGGGTCAACGGGCAGAGCAGGGGGCTCAGTGGGCAGAACGGGGGGCCTCAATGAGCAGAGCGGGAGGCACTGTGGGCAGAGTGGGGGTAGGTGGGCAGAGTGGGGGTCGGTGGGCAGGGTCAGTGGCAGAGCAGGGGTCAGTTGGCAGAGCAGAGGGTCAGTGGGCAGAGCGGGGGGTCTGTGGGCAGAGCGGAGGCAGATGGGAAGAGCAGGGGGCCAGTGAGCAGAGTAGAGGGTCAGTGGGCACAGTCAGTGGGCAGAGCCGGGGGGGGTCAGTGGGCAACGCATGGGGTCAGTGGGCAGAGCAGGGGGTCTGGGCAGAGTGGGGGGTCAGTGGGCATAGCCGGGGGTTAGTGGGCATGGTCAGAGGGCAAAGCAGGGGTCAGTTGGCACAGCAGGGTCAGTAGGCAGAGGGGGAGTCAGTGGGCAGAGAAGGGGGACAGTGGGCACGGTCAGTGGGCAAAGCAGGGATCAGTGGGCAAATCAGGGATCAGTGGGCACAGCAAGGGTCAGTGGGCACGGTCAGTGGACAAAGCAGGGATCAGTGGGCACAGCAGGGAGTCAGTGGGCAGAGCAGAGTGTCAGTGGGAAGAGCAGGGGGTCAGTGGGCAGATCAGGGTGTCAGTGGGCATGGTCAGTGGGCAGAGCAGAAGGTCAGTTTGTAGAGCAGGGGGTCAGTGGGCAGAGTGGGGGTAGGTGGGCAGAGCAGGGGGTCAGTGGGCACGGTCAGTGTGCAGAGTGGGGAGTCAGTGGGCAGAGCAGGGGGTCAGTGGGCAGAGCAGGGGGTCAGTGGGCATGGCAGGGGGTCAGTGGGCATGGTCAGTAGGCACAGCAGGGGTCACTGGGCACAGCAGGGTGAGTTGGCACAGCAGGGGTCAGTGGGCACAGCAGGGGGTCCGTGGGCAGTGGGGGGTCTGTGGGCAGAGCAGGGGGTCAGTGAGCACGGTCAATGTGCAGTGCAGGGGGTCAGTCAGTGGGCACAGCGGGATGTCAGTGGGCAGACCAGGGGTTCAGTGGCCACAGCAGGGGGTCAGTGGCCACAGCAGGGGGTCAGTGGCCACAGCAGGGGTCAGTGGCCACAGCAGGGTAGATCGGGAGAGGATCCTTGATGATGTTACGGTCATGTGATCTATGACTCCACCCATCATCGTGACATCATCAGAGGTCCTGAAGCACTCTCATTTGTGGTTGCAGGCGCTACGAGGACCACCAGGAAGAGTGGTAACGGCAAGGAGCAGTGGTGACAGGTGGAGGGAGTGATCGGGCAGCAGGGGAGCAGTGGTGACAGACGGGGGGGGGAGTGATCAGGCAGCGGGCAGTGTAGGGGTGATCTGACAGCGAGGGGGGCAGTGGTGATAGGCGGGGGTGATCTGGCAGCGATCAGGCAGTGAGGGAGGCAGTGGTGAGAGGCAGGGGGTGATCGGACAGCGAGGGGGGCAGTAGTGACAGATGGAGAGGTGATTGGGCAGTGTTGGGCTGTGGTGACAGTCAGGGGTGATCGGGCAGCAGGGAGGCTGAGGGAGGTTTCGGGCTATGGCGTGGGAGTGCAGCAATGTGTTGCGGTGGATTCTGTGATATCGACATAAGCCCCGGAAGTTTGTGACACATATTATTGGTGATTATATAGTAGATGTGCTTCACTTTTTGTATTGGATTACTGAAATAAATTATCTACTATATAATTGTCTAATGTTGTCTGTCTGTCACGGAAATCGCGCGCCAGACAGAGGTCGCTCATTGGTGCCCGCCGGACTATGCAAATAGGCGCGAGAATTCAAAGTTCGAATTTCGTGACAATTTGCAGCCTGGACGGCGGTGGCCGCGGCACGCGCGAGCCAGCCGGGAGCTGACCGCAGCGGTGGTGCTCTTCGCAGCATTCAAACCGCGCGCCAAGCCACAGTACTCTTCTGATTGGTTGCCAAGGCGACCAATCAGAGAAGTAGCACGGCTTGGTGCGCGGTTTGAAAGCCGCTCCTCTGATTGGTCGGCGCCGAACGCGACGACCAATCAGAGAAGCGGGCGCGCGGTTTGAATCAGAATAGCGGTGATCGCCATGGCGCACATTGTATTTCAAATATGGCGGCATGCCGAGCGCCGCTATTCTGATTGGTCAGCGCTGAATGCGGCGACCAATCAGAGAAGCGGCATTCAAACCACGCACCGCTCCTCTGATTGGCCGCCACGTTCAGCAGCGACCAATCAGAATAGCGGCGTGTTCCATGGCGCCATATTTGAAATACACCGAGCACATTGGCGCGCATTTTGAATGCCATTTCTCTGATTGGTCAGCGCTGAACGCGGCGACCAATCAGAATAGCGGCGCTTGCCATGGCGCTCATTGTATTTGAAATATGGCGGCATGGCGAGCGCCGCTATTCTGATTGGTTGCCGCTGAACACGGTGACGAATCAGAGAAGCGGCGCGCGGTTTGGATGCCGCTCCACTGATTGGTCGCCGCGTTCAGCGCCAACCAATCAGAGTAGTGGCGTTCGCCATGACGCCATATTTGAAATACAATGTGCGCCATGGCGAGCGCCGCTATTCTGATTGGTCGGCGATGAATGCGGCGACCAATCAGAGAAGTGGCATTCAAACTGCGCGCCGCTTCTCTTATTGGTCGCGGTATTCAAATTGCGATATTGCCGCTCAATTTGAACTGCCGCTCATAGTGTGATACAGTTCACTCTTGTTTACAAGGTCTGTCAATCAGTGTGACATCAGTTTACTCCTGTATACAAGGTCTGTCAGTCAGTGTGACACAGTTTACTCCTGCCTATAAGGCTGTCATTCAGTGTGACCAGGGCCGGCTCCAGGTTTCTGTGGGCCCGGGCGAAAAGGTCTCAGTGGGCCCCCTTTAGTACATATCGCGGACTATATATATATATATATATATATACATATATATATATGCCCGCAAATGGGCAGCAAGTGCAGCCGCTAGGCGTAAAATGCGGCAGATGCTGGTTTTTTTTACCGCAACTGCCACATTTAAAAAAAAAGGCCTATGTGAAGGCAGCCTTACAGGAACAGTGACTGCCGAAACCAGTAAGAGCTGTTTCTGACAGTGAGTATATTACACGTTGTTAGGGAGCGGGCTAAAATGCATTTGCGTTCCCTTGCGCTTTTTGAAAATACCCTTCAAATGCAAAATGTTGCCTTTTTGTGCGTCTGAGGATACTTGGTATATACGCAAGCATCCTGAAGTGCACAAATAATGCAAGCAGCTCAATGGAGCCGCACTGCCATATGGGTGGCACCACAGCTAAGCTGAGTGTCTGGCCGTCCAGATCTCTCTTTCTCCTCACCTCTCTTCTCGCCGCTTCGGTCTCCTCCGGTCGCTCTGCACATATCAGTACAGTGATGACAACATCGTGCCCCTCCATGCTGAGCTGCAGAATGCAGACAGCGGCAGAAGAGACTCTGGAGAAGAATGCTGCTGGCAAAGGCGGCTGGGACTATAGGAGCGGAATCCGCGGGGGGCTACCACAGGTACACATACCTCGTACACACGCGGCTCTGCTCCATACACCTCGTACGCATGCGGATCTGCTCCATACACCTCGTATGCACGCGGCTCTGCTCCATACACCTCGTACGCACGCGGCTCTGCTCCGCACACCTCGTACGCACGCGGCTCTGCTCCATACACCTCGTACGCACGCGGCTCTGCTCCATACACCTCGTACGCACGCGGCTCTGCTCCATACACCTCGTACGCACGTGGCTCCGCTCCGTACACCTAGTACCCACTCGGCTCCACTCCGTACACCTCGTACACACACTGCTCCTCTCCATACACCCAGTACACACTCGCCTCTGCTACATTCACACTGTAAATCCCTCCTGACCCCACACAAACTTCACCTAATTGCCATACACCTAGTACACACTCGCCTCTGCTACAATCACACTGTAAATCCCTCCTGACCCCACACAAACTTCACCTAATTGCCATACACCTAGTACACACTCGCCTCTGCTACAATCACACTGTAAATCCCTCCTGACCCCACACAAACTTCATCTAATTGCCATACACCTAGTACACACTCGCCTCTGCTACAATCACACTGTAAATCCCTCCTGACCCCACACATAAACTTCACCTAATTGCCATACACCTAGTACACACTGGCCTCTGCTACATTCACACTGCAAATCCCTCCTGACCCCACACAAACTTCACCCACCTAATTGAGCATCATGATGGGCAGCACAGCAGAGTCCTGCATATACTGAGGAGCTGATCATGTGACCCCTGACTCCTCCCCTCCATGTGACATCATCACAGGTCCTCTCAGCCCAGAGTGTGCAGCTCTGTCGGCTCCCATGGAGGGGGGAGGAGGGAGACATTCGGTGCTGCAGGAGGCCGAAAATGACCCCCCAGCTGCCCCCTGGATATGGCCCTGGCTGTGGGGGCAATGTGCTCAGGGGCCCCTGAGGCTAGGGACACACTTGCATTGTGACCCTAGCCTGATGCAAGTATTTTCGGCTGCAGCTCATAGTGTTTAATGCTATGCGCTGCCAGCAACTAAGCCCATAGAAACCCGGTGTTTACCTTGCCAACCACTGGTTGCCAATGTAAACATCGGGTTTCTATGGGCTCCCTTGCTGGCAGCGCATAGCATTAAACGCTCTGCGCTGCAGCAGACAATACTTTCGTCAGGCTAGGGTCACAATGCAAATGTGACCCTAGCCCTCAGGGGCCCGGTGGGCCCCCTCCAGGCAGTCGGGCCCCGGCATTTGCCTGGGTGCACCGGGTGCTGACGCTGGGCCTGAGTGTGACCCAGTTTACTCCTGTATACAAGGTCTGTCAGTCAGTGTGACCCAGTTTACTGCTGTCTACAAGGCTGTCAGTCAGTGTGACGTCCTTCACTCCTGTCAACAAGGTATGTCAATCAGTGTGACACAGTTTACTCCTGTATACAAGGTCTGTCAGTCAGTGTGATGCAGTTTACGCCTGTCTTTAAGGCTGTCAGTCAGTGTGACACAGTTTACTCCTGTATACAAGGTCTGTCAGTCAGTGTGACAAACTTAACTCCTGTCTATAAGGCTGTCAGTCAGTGTGACACAGTTTACTCCTGTATACAAGGTCTTTCAGTCAGTGTGACGCAGTTTACTGCTGTATAAAAGGCTGTCAGTCACTGTGACGTCCTTCACTTCTGTCTCCAAGGCTGTCAGTCATAGTGTGATGAACTTCACTCCTGTCTACTAGGTCTGTCAGTCAGTGTGACAAGTCATTGTGTATGACTTGCACTATTGTTAAATCTTCATAAATCAACTATATACGTATTCTAGACTACCCGATGCTTTAGAATCGGGCCACCATATAGTCTTTTTGATAATATTCTAATTTATTGAGAAGCTGCATAAAACCAATTGCACAGAAAGACATAATTATGAGTGCACTCAATCAGACAGATATACAGATGTTCCTACAGGAAAGCACACAACTGATGTGCCCAGATGTGCCTAATAACAGAATAGTTCCTTAATACTGCTAGTTTTGTGATAAATTGATCTCCAGTATTCATTTACGCCATACAGCCAGCAGTACCGTAAAATGTGTAAGTAAAATGCTATTTTGCATAATCATAACTTCACAATTCTGGCAGTGCTTTTTGCCAAGTTAATTTTCAAGTGACATTAAGACCGGCTTGAGAGAAATATAATATATCAGCATGATTTCCCATGTAAGGCTGCTTTCACACTGCAGATTTTTCTGATCAGTGTTCATTAGGTTTTGTGTGCCAAAACCAGGAGAGGAACTTGCAGAGAAAAAGTATAACTGAAAGTGTGGCACCCTGTAACAGGAAACCACAAGCTTCTCTAGGACACTGAAGGATTTCCCACAGCGGGTAACCCACTTACACCCAACACCTTCCACCCCAGGCCTGTAGGGGGGGCCCAACTGGTTGCCTTAAGCTAGTTCCCCCCTATAAATACAGGTGCTGGGGGCGGAGTCAGATGCAGTGTGCAGACGCTAGAAGAGCTGTAAGGTAGCTCAGAGACTAGTGTGCTGAACTGGTACCGGAGCCATGCTAGGCCCAAACCAGTACACACGAAAGTCAGTGTGAGGATCAGAAGAGTAGGGATCGAAGGCAAAGGCGAGGAACACTTTACCAGGGGCAGAGGAGCTATCCCAGCTCACCTCACCAGAACACCGGTCACTGGAGCACGAGTCTGCAGGGGACAGAGGAGATAGACCCAGCAGAGAATCCAGCATCCCAAGGAGGCTTAGCTTCCCTGACACCCGCAGCACCAACAATTGAGAGCCAGGGACCGCGGGGAGAGAGACAGCGGTGGCCCATGAGAGAACCCTCAGTGCAGCACCACGGGTGTGGAGAGAGAGAAGTAACGGTCCGGTTAGGTTCCATACCTGCCCGACTCAGAACAGGAAAGCTGAATAAGGAGGCCTACAACCCTACTCGCTGTGGAGATCCCAAGGTGTTTTCCTTCACTCCGGACTTGTGTACCTGCAACCGGTCATCAGTAAAGGTACCAAAAAACTTTAATGTGTGCATGTCCCTCCTTCCACTCATCCTGCACAACACCAACCATGCTCCCCTACTCCAACTCTGTGCAGCAATGACTGTGCTGCCCTACTCCACCATCACAACCCTTAACCCCGGGGACCCCGCTCCTCCTGTAGGGAGCCACTCCATCTTGCTGCCACCCATCACTCCGGAGGCCCAAGCAGCGCCGGTGCCCTCACGGGAATCTACATGTGGCGTCACAACTGACAACTCCAATCCCTGTAAATATACCCCTTTTTATTGTCACCCAAGGGCACAGGCTCGGGCACAGACCACCCGTGACATCCCCGCAACTGACCGCCCGAGACCTGAGTACCCAGTCCTTTGTGGCCCCAGACAAAAGATTGACACCTGTTCTGGGTTTTGGAGACACTCCTGGTTGTGGCACACAAAGCCTAATGAACACTGATCAGGAAAAAACTGCAGTGTGAAAGCAGCCTAAGGCTACATGTACACAGTGTGTTTTTAATGTTTTTTTTTCATATTTTTGTTGGTGCAGTTTTGTCAGAAATCTACATGCCTATCCTGGTGCTGACTTAGTGCATATTTTATTTTATTAAATTAAATCTGTCAGGTCAAAAAATCCATATGTAACTGCTATCATTTTCTACTTCCTCTTGTGAAGCTTTTCCTATTCATGTATTTCTTTTATTTATACTTCCCTCCTTTCTTGTGTAAACTTCAAAATAAAACATTAATTCCATATGTCAAATACAGGGAGCTCTCTGCTGCCCACTCCCCAAAGAATAAATGTTCATGCATCACTGCCTTGCCCTCCTCTGAGTTTGTATCCTCTGTGCATGGCTCCCTGGGTGCAAGCACTCAGTGCAGACAAATGAGAAAAGAGAGTGGAGGAGGTGTGTGCTCTTAGCAGATGCACCTCTGACCTCTTAATTGTGTGTATCTGAGGCATATGTGTAATCTGTGCTGGAGATATTTCTTTGTGTTTATATGAACATTTGATCATTTGCTCAGCGGATATACTTATTACATGTATGCAGAAAAACCAATATTCATATAAGCAGAAATCTGTCACAACAGGCAGCACAGGCTAGTGATTTTACTACAAGAGTTGTAGCACAAAATGCCTTGCACCTCAACCCCCTCCCAGCAGCCTGCACAAGCCTGCACAGAGGGGAGGGACAGAACACCAGCTTGGATAGGTGTGGATATTTAAATAACACTTACATGCTGTGACTATTCACTACTCTGGTCAATTACTTTTACAGTTGCCTGCTGGTGTGAATAGAACTACAAAGAATACAGTTATTATTTTTACATATTTTGAAAGGTCTGCCCAGGCACTATTCAAGGGTAATATTAGTACCATACTGAAAAATAACCTGACAGAGCCAATTTAAATGCTCTGAAATAATTTCTGGATACCAGCTCTCTCCTCTCTCTCTCCGCTATCTCCCCTCTCGCTCTCCCTTTAGCCAGGCATTGATCTGACTCAAAAATGCATGGAGAAAAACACTTTATTTCTTGATGGAAAAACGCAGCATAAATGATTAAAAACCCATTGAATTTTTGTTGCATTTTTGTGGCAATGTTATTGAATAGGGCTATAGGATCACTGAATGAGCATATGAAAAAAATTGCAGAATGCACTAGTTCCTTTTGTGTTCAGATGAGAACACAGGTATGTAAAGAAATAAATGGATCCCATATGGATCAATGGTATAGCATCCAACTTTTAAAGGGAACGTGTTACAGTGTTGGCCAAAAGTATTGACACCCCTGCAATTCTGTCAGATAATACTCAGTTTCTTCCTGAAAATGATTGCAATCACAAATTCTTTGGTATTATTATCTTCATTTAATTTGTCTTCAATGAAAAAAAACACAAAAAGAATTGTCCTAAAGCCAAATTGGATATAGTTCCACACCAAACATAAAAAAGGGGGTGGACAAAAGTATTGTTAGAAAAATCATGTGATGCTTCTCTAATTTGTGTAATTAACAGCACCTGTAACTTACCTGTGGCACCTAACAGGTGTTGGCAATAACTAAATCACACTTGCAGCCAGTTGACATGGATTAAAGTTGACTCAACCTCTGTCCTGTGTCATTGTGTGCACCACATTGAGCATGGAGAAAAGAAAGAAGACCAAAGAACTGTCTGAGGACTTGAGAAACCAAATTGTGAGGAAGAATGAGCAATCTCAAGGCTACAAGTCCATCTCCAAAGACCTGAATGTTCCTGTGTCTACCGTGCGCAGTGTCATCAAGAAGTTTAAAGCCCATGGCACTGTGGCTAATCTCCCTAGATGTGGACGAAAAAGAAAATTGACAAGAGATTTCAGCGCAAGATTGTGCGGATGGTGGATAAAGAACCTCGACTAACATCCAAACAAGTTCAAGCTGCCCTGCTGTCCAAGGGTACAACAGTGTCAACCCGTACTATCCGTCGGTGTCTGAATGAAAAGGGACTGTATGGTAGGAGACCCAGGAAGACCCCACTTCTTACCCCGAGACATAAAAAAGCCAGGCTGGAGTTTGCCAAAACTTACCTGAGAAAGCCTAAAATGTTTTGGAAGAATGTTCTCTCTTTTTGGGCAAAAGCATTAACATAGAGTTTACAGGAGAAAAAAGAGGCATTCAAAGAAAAGCACACAGTCCCTACAGTCAAACATGGCGGAAGTTCCCTGATGTTTTGGGGTTGCTTTGCTGCCTCTGGCACTGGACTGCTTGACCGTGTGCATGGCATTATGAAGTCTGAAGACTACCAACAAATTTTGCAGCATAATGTAGGGCCCAGTGTGAGAAAGACGGGTCTCCCTCAGAGGTCATGAGTCTTCCAGCAGGACAATGACCCAAAACATACTTCAAAAAGCACTAGAAAATAGTTTGAGAGAAAGCACTGGAGACTTTTAAGGTGGCCAGCAGTTTGGAGAAGGCACCCTTCAAATATCAGGGACCTGGAGCAGTTAGCCAAGGAAGAATGGTCTAAAATTCCATCAATTATTTTCAGGAAGAAACTGAGTATTATCGTGTATTATCTGACAGAATTGCAGGGGTGTCAATACTTTTGGCCAACACTGTATGTAAAAAATGCTATAAACCTGCAGATAGTGTTGTGATTCCATTTGGTCAAACCACTGAGAGCCTCACTGCCAGGAGGAAATTAACTTTATTCCTTTTAGCACCCTCAAGCTTTTAGTCATAGGGATGGGTCAGCGCAGCTTCATTTACCGTTGTGGACATAATGAGCTGTGGCTATAACACTGCGCCCTGATAGTCATCAGTACAGAGGCGGCTATCAGTCAGTGCCGGGGTGTAGTTACAGCTGCCGCTCACTTTGCACAGAATGGTGAATGAAGCCACGCTGGTCTTGCCTCTGTGACTGAGAAACCGAGGCTGCTGGGAATAACAAATGAATTTCCTCCCGGCAGCGGGGCTCTCATTGGGGGCACTGGGCAGCTTTAGAACAGTATTAACCTGCGTGTTAACCCCATATCTCAAGGTTAATAGCATTTTGTGACATGCCATATTCCCTTTAAGGAAACCTTGCCATTATTAACATAAAAAACTGTTTTTGGTCTTGTACGTTTTATACCCTGCTGATGTATGAAAACTAATGCCATACGAATGACAATACAGTGATTTTTTTTCTCAAGTCATTTGAATTTAGCCTAATGTGGGTGTAAAAATTGGCCCATATTATGCTTAGGTAACATCGGCATATGGCAGAATAGCATAGGTACAAGAGCATGCATTCAGCATAATACAAAGAACTAAGGATAATTCTGATCAATGAGATTTTCACATTACTAGTCAAATACAAAGGTACAAGCCACAAATGAACAGTGTCCATGACAATAAACATGAAGATAATAGTAATCTATATAATACTGTGTATAGGGGAAATGCTGCTGTGTTACTGTAACCTCCGGAGTTCATGTGTTAAACCTTTACTGAGCACATTACTGACAGTGAAACAAATCAAGGACATCCATATGAAGAGCAATCTCCCAGGGTGCCATTTGTCAATCTGTCAATCACGCCTACTGTGCACATAATTCAGCATAATCAATTCATGCATAATATGCACTAAAAATGAAATTTGAGGTTAGAAATCTGGTAAGCTCCAGCCGTCCAATATTAATAATGCCAACAAAAAATTGTTACAAGGATGGAGGTACCTAGGAAACCTCAAATTCTTATATTATAATTTCCATTTCATTTTTCAATATTGACATCATTAACATTTTTATAAAACATGAATTATTTCTATCAAATCTTACAATAACGAGACTGTGTGGTCTAATGTGGCCGTCACACACGTCAATATCGCGTGCACGATCACTGCTGCACGTGATGTTGCAGCGATATTGACGTGTGTGACAGGGCGCATCAACCAGCGATCAATCATTGATTGATCGTCGCCAGGTTTTAGAACCTGTTCTAAAACCTGGTGATGGTCGCCAGGTGCACACGCAGCATTGCTGCGTGTGACACCGGGAGACGCAACATTCCATCTCCCAGCACCTCTCAGGAAGCGCTGGGAGCTGGTATCCAGGGTAAACTGCGGGTATCTAGGCAGTGCGAGCTGCCTAGATACCCGCAGTTTACCTTGGAGACTAGCCTGCTCCCGCTTACCGCAAGCTGGCAGCGGGAGCAAGACATCTTGGAAACGATATTTAAATCGTTTCCACGATATCTCTGGTCCATTGATCGCTTGTGAATCTGTCTGTGTGACAGCTTACCAGCGATCATCTGTCAATGTCGTCAGTGATCAGATCACTGACGACATTGACGCGTGTGACGGCCCCATAAGTCTGTCTGTTCTTGCAAGGTCCACAAACAAATTGACACCTCCATTAGAACCCCAGGCTATATTGCCTCTATTTTGCTCCGTATAGCTTCCCATTCTGTCTTAATTTGATAAAAGGTAAGTCTCTAAATTTGAACATTACAGGGTTGATCTACAAACGCATGTAAACATTTGAGAACTCCTGGTCAAAATTACTGTTATTGTGAACAGTTGAAGTGAACCTGTCACCAGGTTTTTGTCATATAAAATGCAGCCCCCACCAGTAAACCCTTATGTACAGAATTCTAAAATTCTGTATACAAGTTCCCAGATCGATCTATAACACATAAAAAATATATTTTATTATTCTCACCTGTGGTGTTGCTGGTTTTGATCCAGCGCCTCCATTCCTCTTGTGATTGCCTCCCCCATTCTCTGCTTCTTGTGGATGACATGTCCTATGTCATCTCATCCTATCACATGCCTTCATTGCACTCCTCAGCATACGCACTTCTCGTTGCCCTGCTGAGGGCAAAGTGCTGTATTGCGCAGGCACAGGGTAAGGTCAAAGAACGCCCTCACATGTCCACTAGGTTGGCATTCTTTGACCTTTCCCCACACTTTGTTTTACTGTTCAGAGACACCTACACAATGTCGAACAACTCCAGAGTCTATTAAATCTTCCTGAAGGTCTTTTGCAGTTAAGCGGGGGTACTGATTTGCCTCTTTAGCAATCCACGAGCATCCCTCACAAAACATTTGCTTGGCCTTCCAGACCTTATGTTGACCTCTACTGTTCCTATAAACTACCATTTCTTAATTACATTTCGAAGTGTGGAAAGGGCAACGTAAAAATACTTTGCTATTTCCTTATATCCTTCTCGTGCTTTGTGGGCCTCCGCCATTTTTATTTTCAGACTTCTAGGCAGCTGCTTAGAAGAACCTATGGCTGCTGTTAGAGGAGGCTGGGTTTTTATAAAGCTGTGAAATTTGCATCACCTCGACTTTCCTAATGATGACAGTGAGCAAGCCATAACCCTAAAAGACTAATTAAGGTTGACAAAGTTATCTGAGCACACAAATCTCCAAGGGTGCCCAAACTTTTGCATTAGCATATTTTCCTTCATGTAACTTTTAAAATGTTAATGATGAAAATATATTTTTTTTCCTAAAATACAAAGGAAATGTGTCCTCTTTAACTTTATGCCTTTTAAAGATCATTTAATCTTTAACTGGCCCCTTTCACATCAGCGTTTTTCGCTGAATGCGGCAGATTTACCACATCTGCCACATCTGCAGCCTAACGGCAGACTTGCAGTATACCTGCGGCAAGCCCCCATTCATTCTCTATGGGGCTTGCGGCAGGTGCAACAAGTGCAGTTTTGCCGCGATCAGGCACTTGCGGCTGCGTAAAAAATAATGCAGTTAACCGCAGTTTTTTGCCCGGCCGCAACTGCCGGATTTGACGGATCGAGGCAAAACCACACTTGCCGCACCTACCGTAAGCCCCATAGAGAATGAATGGGAGCTTGGTGTTCCGCAAGTCAACCATTAGGCTACAGGTCCGGTAAATCTGCTGTATCTGCCGCATTCAGCGAAAACGCTGATGTGAAAGGGGCCTTCACAATAACAGTAATTTTGACCAGGAGTGTACAAACTTTTGCATGCCACTGTATATTGAAAGCTTCTCATGTGTTCAGAGACTATATTCCTATCTATTCAATGTCCACTCACATATTTCCTCCCTTTTTCATGTTTACACTATGTTTTCATTAATGGTTAATCTAGTATTACCCAATTTGATGTCAATAATACAGGCAACAAACAGAAGCTTTGTGTGTATAAAACTGTGATTAGACAATGCTCACTTATGAAATCTAAGGAGATTCTCAAATGTATTTTTTCACACAGATTTATACGGAAACTAAAGCATCAATTCATCATTTGTAATTTTCTTTAAGTCACTTTTCTTTGCTTGCCTTGTGGTGTTCTGTGCCATTTTTTGCGCCAAATTCATCTGTTTAGAAATTGCCACAAAAACAAAAATGTTCTTTTTGTCTTTAACCATTTTTGTGACTTTTTAGTGCAAAAAGTGAAAAATACTAAAATTTTGCATGTTAGTTATCACATGTAGAGATGAGCAAACCTTTTGAATTTTGTTTCGGTTTGACGAATAGATTGGCAAACAGTTCACCGAATTTCCGAACCCCATTCAAATCAATGGGAGGCAAAATTAAGGGCCTAGAAAACACCTTCACAAGGGCAAAAAAACTGCCAAAGCAGTTCAAATCAGGGACAGACTCCAGGAAAAGTGCCATCTATTCACCAAAGTTAACATTTTCATCATAATTGTGCATTATGGTTGAATGACATAAGGCCTGGCCCAGTATTTCAAGCTTCAACATTGATCAATAACAGGGAGATGAGTGACAGATGTAGGCATGGTGCTCAGAGATCCCTGCTAAATTCACAAAACACACAACAAAGACACCACAAGAAGAGTCTACACATTTCAAAAATTTAGGGCCAGATACCACCAAAGTGGCATCAATTGACCCAGAATAAAAATTATATAATGCCACAACCTGCATGCATGGCACAGGGTTTGGAACAGAGCCAGGCCTAGCATTTGAAGGTTAAACATTATTCAGGAAGAGGAGGATTAGTAAGACATGTAGGCCTATTGAGCAGGGGGCCTCATACCTCATGCAACTGCTCCAATAAATTTTATGCTTTGTCACGCTCGGGTGGCACAAATATCAGATTCACGTAGTACTACCCTAATACTTAGTCAGCTCGTTCGGTCATATGTATAGGCCTATTGGACAAGGCGCTCTCAAAAGTAATGCAACCGCTCCAGTAAATATTATGCTCAACCATCATCTGGTGGCACAAATATCAGTTTCATTAAATACCATAGAAAGAATTAGTCAGGTAGGTCAGTGACATGTATAGCCCTATTGGGCAGGGGGCCCCTCATAAGTCATGCAACCGCTCTAGTGAATTTTATGCTCCTCCACCCTCAGATGGCACAAATATCAGTTTCATGGAGTAATATCAGAAAAATTAGTCAGCTAGGTCAGTCACATATTTAGGCATGGAGCTCAGAGAGCCCTGCTAAATTCACAAAACACACAACAAAGAGATCCCAAGAAGAGTCTCCACGTTTTCAAAAATCAGGGCCAGATACCACCAAAGTGACATCAATTGACCCAGAAAAAAAATTGTATAATGACATAGCCTGCACCTATGGCACAGAGTCTAGAGCAGGGCCTGACCTAGCATTTGAAGGTAAAACATTGATTAGTAACAGGGTGATGAGTCACACGTGTACGCATCATGCTCAGACACTGCTAAATTCAGGAAACAGACAAGAAGGAGAATGCCAAGAAGAGTCTCCACATTTCAAAGTATTAGGGCCAGATACCATCAACGCTGCATTATTAAACCCAGAATAAAAATTGTATAATGGCAAGATGAAAGCAGCATGCTGAAAAGTACAATATCGTCTACTTTGCCCAGTCTGCTATTGGGGTGGAAAAATCCTTGGAGATCCAAGACTTGTTCATCTTGATGAAAGATAGGCAGTCTATATTTTCATGGGACAGCAGGATGGACTTATCCATCAGGACACCACCAGCAGCACTGAAGACACATTCTGAGAGAGCGCTGGCTGACGGCAGGACAAAACCTCCAAGGCTTGACTGGCGAGCTCAGCCACTCCTCCATTTTTGAAGCCCAAAATGCAAAAGGGTCCAAACCCATCTGATGTGTAAATTAAAGAAGCTTTAGCGGTTTTGAGTGGGTGCTTGGAGATAAACCACAGAGACAGCTTTTTAGTACCTTCTCTTTACTTGCTCAAATGTGGACTGGTCACTCCTCACAACATGCCTCGGCAGCTGATACCGCCTTTATTAGGTGATGATGAAGCGCCCCTCCTTGTCCTTCTTTTATTTTCAAACCCATCTGATGGAATAGATATTGAGCTCTAGATACTCCCGCACCATCCTCTCCAGTTGTTCACTGTGTGACATACTTGTACTCAGTTCTGCTGGAGGATGGGTTGGTTTAAAAAATTGGTAGAAGGATTCCCAGAAATGTCACCATTATTGGCAAGTAAAGCAGTGAATATCCCGAACGATCATACTCACCCTTCAATAACTCCCTCCCACAACGACGACATCCTCCTGTGTTATGCCGAACGCTCAGCTGATCAGTGTGTGGAGAAGGCACAGGACAGTGAAGTCACCGCTGTGTGCACCGCTCACACAGTGAGCAGCTTACCATTCAGCATAATACAGGATGACGTAGGGAGTGATGGAAGAGTGAGTATGATCATTTATTTTTTCTAAATGATGGAAGCCCATGTACCAGGATGGGGGATCAATCATATATTACCAGAATGAGGGGAATTATATATTACCAGGATGGGTGGATCATATATTATCAGGATGGGGGGAATCATATATATACCAGGATGGGGGATCATATATACCAGAATGGGGGGATCATATACACCAGGATGGGGCATTATATATATACCAGGATGGGTGGATCATATATACCAGAATGAGGGGATCATATATACTAGGATGAGAGGATCATATATTACCAGGATATGGGATCATGTACCAGGATGGGGGACATATATACCTGTAATAGGCCCAGGATGGGGACATTGGTACAAACCTTGGGGATATTTCCCCATAACCGTAATGTATCATGACTTATTTTTTTGCTTAATTTATTTTTCCTATTTTCCTCATCTAAAACCTGGGTGCCTCATATGGTCCAGTGCATCTTATAGTTCAAGAAATATGGTCATTTTATTTCAGTAACATGACTTTTGTGAAACTTTGATGACCAGTGCATGCTGCAGATTTATTTCTGTACCAAATCTGCAAGGGAGAAATAAGCAACAATTCAGAATTCTCATTTAGAATAAGATTTTTTATACAGTTTTCTGACAAATCTGCACCCAAAAATACTTCAAAAACACAGTGTGTGCTGCAATTTTTGTTGCAGATTTTATGTACTTTTCTCACAAATCCACACACCTATCCTTATTTTAGCAAAGTCAATGAAAATTCTGAAGTGTTGTGCACAGGTTGTGTCGCGCCCTGGGGAGGAGTACTCAGAGCTGGGCTCTCTCTTCTCCAGTTCAAGGCTTTGGGGTGTCACAGCGATGTGACCCAGCTCCGCATGTTCAAGTGCGGCAATATAAAGGGAAATGATAAAAGGAATTAAAGTTTTAGTAAATTGTAGTTTGTGACGCCACCCGTAGTTTTGTGGCGAGTGTGAGCCACCACTGTCGTCCGGCCATCTGGGATTGATGAGGGTTGGCAGCCGGGATGTTGAGTCCTCTACGGGCAGGGCTTGTTTCCCCAGAGCAGGTATAGAGATGAAGTAGTGGTATGCTGCACTCAGCTAATACAGGCAGTCTCACCTGCGGCTGGAAGGATCAGTGTGCGGCTCTGCAGGTGAGCCTCCACTGTCAGCACACAAATAAGTCTCACACACAAGTCCTGAGTTCACCGGGTGCTTAAGTCCACTTTACAGCAGTTGACTCACAGTCCCGGTGACCGGTTAGCAGCTGGGACGGTTTGCTAGGGGCACCCCCTTTCTTATGCCTTTCAAACCTCTCTGTTCCTTCCCACGCACATCACCTGGGCCAGCAGTTGCGGGCTTCTCTTAGACAGTCCTTTGCGAGACTCCTAGCCCTATGTGATGGCCTTTTTATTTCTGTCCGGGGGTTGGGTTCCGGGCATACAGTCCCTTCACCTCACCGGTTAATTTATGGCTGGGGCATACAGAGTCCTACCATGTAAACAGGGCCGGCTCCCTAGTGTCGGCCCGGCCCCTCGGTGTCCCTGCTGGTTCGGGCCCACTGTGGACCCCCTCTACTCTTCCTTGGTACGTAGCCTTGGACCATACGGTGGCACAGGCTGCCGGGTCCGGGATCTTACTTCCTGGAGTTACAGTTTTCGTGGCTTTCCCTAGTGTCTCTGCTTAGACGTTTTGCTCCTCTCCCTCTACAACACGCCAGGAGCATGAACCGGATCCTCTGTTGTCTCTCCGACTAGGCTCTCCTAACTTGGTGTTCCTAGGTTTTAATCTACTTCCGCCACCCCTTTCCTGGGTTCTCTACCTTCTCTTCACCCTCCACTCAGCTTCCCTCACTATACCCTGTCTGACATGAAGTACTGGGCGTAGGTATTGGGGGATGTGTTGGGTGTTGGGTGGCTAGTTTAGCTGTCCCAGCTGCTGTACCTCACTGTGGCCACAGGTCTGCAGGGGCGCCACACTTCCCCAGAGCAAAGCTTTGCACAACCGCGTGCCAAGACCCGGCACGGGTGTCACACAACTCAAAAGTCTTTTTATGCATTATACCAAAACACGAACAGTATTTACAATTGTTTTTCTTCCCGTAAGGGGAGGCGCATTTCTTAAATGTTACTTAACAAAAATTCTTCTGTCAGCTATAAAAATATAACAATAGGAAAAGTGCAAAATTTTAAACAGTTACAGTTCTGCACATGTCATTCTCTTGCGGGCTCGTCGACTTCGGGAACCCACCATCAGAAAAACCCTTTTACACCCCCTGGGGGCAGCGACAGGGACTAAACGGACCAATTCTTCGGCCACGCCAGTGGGTTTTTGAGCGGTGCTGTCCAAGTGCAAAACGTTTATGCACAGTTCACATTATCAAGGTCACGATACATTAGACATAAAACCAATAGAGTGTACACCGGGGTATGCTAACTATATACAATTTGTCTGGATCAATCGCAATCCTTGATCTCAAAAGTCTTTTAACAGAAATAACAAGGGGAATATTCTACTAGGATAGATCTAGGTGACTGAAAGGGAAAGCTTTATTTACAACTGGTCAAGTCTGTACTTGTCCGGTTACTCAAGGCTTCCACATGACTCCACCAAACCCGACGAGGGATCCGGGGTGTCCTTCCCGGCCGGCATGGTGTCTGCCGAACTGGGACTGTGGGGGCAAGACAAGTCTATGGGGATCAGGGGGCTTTCTTCCTGCAATGGAGTGGCTACCATACCTGCTCCGGTACGGGGCTCCATCTCTTCCTCCTCGAGCTCCGGGGTCGGGGACATAGGGCGCAACGCCATCCACTGCACGGTCGCTCCTTACTCCAGCGGCTGCCACTTTTGATCCTTGATAGTCAGGCAAGCCCGTTCCAGTTGCTGACCTAGTCCATCATCTTCTCCCTCCAGGGAGAAAAGGGCCGCCTCCGGCAGTTGGTCAGCCGCTGGGGAACCAGAGGGGCTCTTGTTCTATGCCCTAGACTCTGCCATTATTGGACTAGCACCAAAAGACGGGTGAGTGGAGTTGGCGTAAGGAGCTGTCTAGGGAGAGTAAAAACTTGGCCAAAAGGTGACCCCAGGGCCAGGAGGCCTACAGCACTTATGACCATTAGAGGCCCTGTGGTACTCGGGTATCAGGCTCCAAGGGTAGCACTGCTGTGTCACTGGAAATGGTGGCCGCGCCTGATCGCGTGTCCTGAGTGACACTTCAAAAAAGGGGTATATGTACAGGGGATTCTATATACAGTTCATGTGATGCCAACTGTAGTTTCTGGCGATAGGTCACCAGCGCCGCCACAGTCCGCCGGAGGTAGCTGGTCATGTGGCTAGGATGACTAAGCCCCCTACAGTGAGGGCTATTCCTCTGGGGCAGCGTTCCTGCAAGGGAACAGGTTGAGGTAGGAAAATACATGCAGAAGCAAAGTCTCTTTCTCCTGGGTACTTTACTATCCACTTGTAGCAGCATCAGATACAGTTCACAGTTCAGCATTTAGATGTTACAAGAACAGGTAGCTTAACGGGTGGCTGCAAGTGGATCCGAGGTGGTATGGTGGAACCCTTGGTGTACCTTCGCTAACTAACCCATGTCCGTTCTTCCGCGTCTAGGATGGGCCTATACCCAGTAGCTCTGTGTAGGTAGTACAGGTGGTCCTCTCCCTCGTGGTGAGGAAGCAGGCAGACCACTCCACTGGCATGGTTCTGCAGCTGATACACGAGCCACAGCAGCCGGTTGCCGACTGCAAAACTTGACTTTGGCTGGATTCTCGGGCCCGGCGTTCCATTGGTGGACTGGAGTATCCCCTGGAGTATGGTCACTACACTCTGAGGATCTCCCTTTCTCTCTAGGGCCCAGACTTCTTTCATCGGGCGCCCTCTTTCAGGACCTCCTCAAGGTCCCTTCTTCTTCCCTCCGGTTCGGCTTGAAACCGACCCGGTTTGACCTTCCGCCTCGTTCCAATTAGTCAGAGCCTTCCTAACTCCTTTCCTTCTCCATCTAGCCCGAAGACGAGGGGCCAACGACCAAAAGCCAAAGACCTCCTTGATCCCCCTTGAGGTGAATATATCTAATGTGGGAGTGCTGGGAATGGATCCCACCCACCATCCTAGGATCCACCTGCAGCTGAGGCAAATTACACCTCTTTTGAGGTGCAATACCCCTCTGTGACACCGGCATATGCAGGGCGCCACATTGCCACTTGTGAGTCGCCAACATGCACCTTGCTCATGGTGCTGTCGTCCTTCCTCCCTCCCTTCGTGGGCATCGCTGCTTCTCCTCATCGTCGGCCAACCCGCCCCTGGGTGGAGTTATGCTGTGGCTGGAGCCGCCCTCCCCATGGCAGGGTAATTGATGGGGTGTGAGCATCCTTTGGCGCCAAGTGCTGGCCTGGCCCACGATGAAGGGCTGTGGAGGCATGCCCCTCTGCCAGCACATGGCTTTAGTCCTCTTAGGCTGCCATTACTGAGGCCCGAAAAACAAAGTCCATAAGCAGTTGTCAAGCCCCAGGCCCTGGGGTACTCAGGTATCAGGCTTGTCGGGTGTTCTAGGATGTCAGGGTGGCAGTGCCTGATCCCGTGGCCTGGGTGACACTTCAAAAAGGGATATTACTTACAGGGGAAAAGAGTTTGTCACGTAATGCCACCTGTAGTACCTGGTGATGGATCACCAGCACCGCCACAGTCCTCCAGAGGCCGATGGTAATGCGGCTGAGTTGGCAAAGCTCCCTACAGGTGGAGCTGGTCCTCCGAGGCAGCGTTCCTGGTAAAGGAACAAGTTGATGTAGAAAAACACACACAGGCAAAGTCACTTTCTCCTGGTACTTTACTGTCAACTTGTAGCAGCATCATACAAAGTTCACAGTCCAGCATCGGATGTGAAATAACAGGTAGCTCTACGGGCGGCTGCAAGTGGATCCAGGTGGTATGGTGGAACCCATGGTGTACCTTAGTTGATGAACCTGTGTCCTTTCTTCCCCTCCTAGGATGGGCCTATTACCCAATGGCTCCGTGTAGGTAGTATTGGGGGTCCTCTCCCTCGTGGTGAGGAAGCAGCCAAACCGCTCAGTCTAGCAGGGTGCTGCTGCTGATAACTACCACAGCAGCCAGTACCGACTGCAAAGATGGACTTTGGCCGGATCCTCGGGCCCGACGTTCCGTGGTGGACTGGAGAATTCCCTGGAAGTATGGTCGCTCCACTCTGGGTCCTCCCTTTCTCTCTAGGGCCTTGACTCCGCTCGTCAGGCGCCCTCTTTCAGATCTCCTCAAGACCCCTTCTCCTTTCCTCCGGATCAGCTTGAAACCGTCCGGTTAACCTTTCGCCTCATTCCACACTCTTTCCAACTCTCCTCCTTCGACTGTTCCGACCCTCTCCCTCTCTCACCGACTAGAGAGAGACTACTCTTTCTCCTAGCTTGCCATTCTGCTGAAGACCTCCTTTGTCTCTCCAGGGGTGAATATATCCCCTCCCGGGTAACCTCTCACCACTCAGCTAATGTGGGAGTGCTGGAATGGGCCCACCTACCGACCTAGGGTCCACTTGCAGCTGGGGCAACTACACCACTTTTACGGGTGCAATACCCCTCTGTGACGCCTGACTACGTGGGGCGCCACACAGTCTCAGGTGCACAAGACCAGGTTTTACCAGGTTGATAATCCTTTTCATGATGCCAAGGTGTCCCGCCCGGGCAGGGGTATCAGTGCCGGGCCCTCTCTTCTCTAGTTCAGGGCTTTGGGTTTCCGGTGATGTGACCAGCTCCATATGCCAGGTGCTGCAATAAAAAGAGAAATGATAAAAGGATTAAAGTTTTCGTAAATTGTAGTTCGTGATGCCACCCGTAGTTTTGTGGACAGTGTGAGCCACCACTGCTGTCCGGGCCTCTGGGGATGTTAAGTCCTCTACGGGCAGGGCTTTTTTTCCCATGGGCAGGTATAGATATGAAGTAGTGGCACTCAGCCCCTAAGGCAGTCTCACCTACGGCTGAAAAAATCAGGTGGTGGTAGCCTCTTACTACACACTCCCTTTGCTTACTTGACACCACACACCACAGTCACTGTCACTTGACATCAGTTCACTCATGGTCCTGGTGACCGGATAGCAGCTGGGACGGTTTGTTAGGGGCACCCCCTTTTTTGTGCCAGCAGTTGCGGGCTTCTTTTGGACGGTCCCTTCCGTGACTCCTAGCTGTATGTGACGGCCTTTCCATTTCTGTGCTGGGGGTTGGGTTTCCGGCATACAGTCCCTTCACCCTGCCAGTTAATTTATGGCTGGTGCATACAGTGTCCTACCATGTCAACAGGGCTCCCCCCTCTATCTCCTGCCTGACATGGAGTATTAGGTCTGGGATTGGGGGATGTGTTGGGTGTTGGTGTGGGGTGGTAGCTTACTGTCCCAGCTGCGGTACCTCACTGTGGCCACCGTTCTGCAGGGGCGCCACAGTTACTTATTTTTTTCCTTGCAGATTTGAGTGCAGACTCAATCTACAGTATGTGAATTCTTGGTGCAGTTCTGCATGCGTTTTTCAGCCGTTGACTTCAATGTGAAAAACACATGGCAAAAAACTGCACCAAAAATGTGTTTTTCTGCCAGAAGATGCAGATCTGGTGCAGAGAATTGCGTGCTCACATAGCCTTCAACTACAAAACTGAATATTTGGGTTCAGATAGCTCTTGAACGAGTAACGAGTGGTACTATGAATGAGTAATTAGTAACGAAATCCAATACAAGTCAATTGGGAACTCTGAAACAGTTCAAAGTATTCGTTAGAGCTTCCGAACCTCAATATCTTACTACTCGCTCCTCACTAACTGTGACCAATGTCTGAACCTGGAGCAGAATTAGTGTTTGTTCTATTATAGGAAATGTCCAGCTGAGCTACATGGGATCAATAAATGCTTCATCAGTCAAATTAATGGCAGTTTCAGACAACATGATTTGATTGACAGTAAGTGATAACAGTACTGACATGGTTAAAAGAAGTACATTGCAAAGAAAACAGCCTCTGCTACAAAATATACACAAGGAAAGCTTTGTAGCTACTTAGCTCTAGAAAGGAAAAAATAGCCTGTACAATATAAAGTTGTGCTTCCAGCTGTTCCGCCATTGCATTATAATGACGGGAGGAAGAGGCCGGGGTGGAAGAGGTTGCATTTTCCCCAACCCTGCTGTGCCTCTGCCTTCCTGTCCCTCCATGAACACACGCACATTCGCATCATGCCACTCCCCTATTGTTTTCACTCTAACTGATTTTGGCATTAGCTCCTTAGCACATTGAAAGGGTGTTCATTAGCACTGGGACTAAATCCAAAATGAATGCAGAGAAATGAACACATGGCCGCACTTGTTCTCACGCTAAATGACAGCTTTGGTTTAAAAAAAAAAAATACAAGCAACAACAAGGAATCAAAACAAAATAATAGAAAAATGGAGCAAAGAGAAGCGTGGAAACGACAAGAGATACGGAGAGTATTAGAGAACGGCAAGAGTCATCAGCAGCTAGCAGTGTGTTCTGCTGGAGGGGGATGGAGAAGCTACCTGTATATGTAGGGTCATTCTGCTCAATGAGCAGAGAAAAGAAATTGCATTTGTGATGAGTAGCAGGCTGAGTGACCTTCAAATCTAAGGCACTTTTCAAGGGTCTGCTCTGATGAGGAGTGTGGAAAAAAAACAGAATTTTTTTTATAAAGAATCTGCAATCAATATTTTTTATTGCACTGGTGTAATAGGGGCTTAATGGGTTGAAAGATCTTAACAGATATTATAGCTTGTTTAAAAAGAAATATATGAAATATATTAATTTATGATATCGCTACGTAGATGGATAAAATAATTAAATATATTAATACACCAACTAAAGAGATTGAGGAAAAAATATTAAGATTGCTGTTTCATACACCAGACATGAAATACCCTGGAGTAAGATTATTAATCATAAGAAGTAATTATCTGGCATCTGCAGACATATAAGGTGCTTTCTCTTCCTATACATTTTCAGACATTTATGTGTGGCACCCCTGCGTCCAGGAGGCCACAAAGGGAACTGCAGCCAGGCAGGTAGGACATTGTTGCACACCAACACCCTCACAGCCCACACAACCCACGTGTAAGAGGAGGTAACATCTAGCCCTGAGATTAGAACTCTATGAGATTGAGGGGTGGTGGATCAGAGGAGTGGGTTGGGCACACCCGTAGTCAGGTGACTTGAGAGTATATAGTGAGGGGGAGAAGTGAAGGAAGGTAGTAGGCCGGAGTGAGCCGAGATGCAAAGACCAGAAGCTGAGCTGCAAAGACAGAAAGACTTACACACGTTCTGTGAGTGTAAGGCTAGGAGTGCAGAATCCGTACTGAGCCAGTGTGAGCCAGAGGGGAGAGAAAGCCCATCCGACGCTGATGCCACCAGGAGTGTGAGAGAACGGAGAGGGACGGTGTAAACCGTGCCCTAGACAGCAGCTAAAGCCACTGACTGCAGGCAGAGAAGTCCCTCCTATGATACTGAGAGGAACAGAGAGAAGGAGCCTGGTAGAGCCTCACACCTGAGGACTACTGGAGGCTGGGCTGAGTAGAGTGTCGGCTCTAGAGGGGACCGCAGTTTACCCGGGATCCCCAAACAACACGACGGGGGACCACAGCTCCACGTTAGGGTCCCCAACCCAAAGGACAGGCAGCTCAGTGACAACCAGGAGGGCCCACCAGGGGTCCGAGTCATTGCCATACTGTCCGGCGCACCACACACCACCCGTATAGACGGAGACCGTAAACAGCCCGGAAAGGACACTACAGACTGTGTGAGGGGTCACAGAGAGAGAGAGGCCTGGCTGCAGAGCCAAGGGAACCCGGAGAAGGAGAATGTGCCCGTGTATTGAGAACTGAGCTTGAACTGTAAGAACTGCAACTGACTTGTAAACTGCTTGAAGAATCGAGAGTAAAAGACACGGAAAACCCTGAATTGGCCTCTCTTGTCAGTCTCTATCTGCAGACTATTCCTCCCATACAGGTTGCAGCAGATTCCCACCTACAGAGCTACAAGCCTGTCAGCACCAGCAAGGAAGGGAGATCCTGCAGCGTCTGCAAAGTAAGTGTCCTGGACAATTCCACAACCCTTAACTCTTACTGCCCCGGGGGATACAGTTCTTCCCACTGGAACTATAACATCTCCGCTGCCACTCCATCACCCCCGGAGGTTCTGCAGCAGCGGCGGCCCCCATCACTGGCCGCATCAAGTGGGTGGCGTCACGAGTGACATTTCCCCTGTAAATATCCCCCTTTATTTGCCGTGCCAGGGACACGGTCCGGACCAAGCCACCCCTGACTTCCCCGGCACCGTCCGGTCCGGTACCGAGTACCCCCGTCCCGTGGGGCCCGACATAAGCGCCAACTGAAGACGTTCGCACTGCACGGAGTGTAGACATGGACGCCAGACAAAGGCTCTGCAAATCATTTTACTCAAATGTAGAATCAAAATAAATTACTTATCCCTCCTCAAGTGTTCAACTGAATTTGGGATCACAGGCCTTGTTTAAACACTGATTTTGGGGATGACTTATCAAGCATTAAAGAGGAACTCTGGGAGAAAAATTGTTTGTATGGTCCCTGCACTCCTAGACGATAATACTAAGCTGCTTGTTACACATGTATAATGTTTAGAACTAACATAAATCAGTTATTCACTAACTACTCTTTACCAGTCACCACTCACAGATGGGACAATAAGTCATGCTTGATTGAGTAGCCCTCCCCCTCCCTCCGCGGTGAGCATCTGTGCATCCAAGAACAATCACTTCCTCCTTCAATCACATGGGCATGATTTCACAGCAGGTCCTATCGACACAGGTCTACCATCCAGCTCTCTGCACAGAAAAGGATCTTCAGACTGCAGGACCTTATGTGATATCATGCCCACGTGATTGACTGAGGAAAGAGGAAGTGTCAGACAGAGCTTAAGCTTTCTGAGAGGGAGGTGTATAAGCTGCTCACTCAGGCATAATTTACCATAGAGGTGACTGGTAAGGAGCAGTTAGTGAATAGCTGATTTGTACTAGTCAATACACAGCTAGTTCATTTATTATTTACTCCTTCTCAGGCAGCTCTCTCCTCCCTCCCTCCCCCCACCCACCTCCTTTTGCTCTGCCTGTCAGGTTTCAGTTTCATTTAGGAGCTTCTGATGAGGAGGAGGGAGGGAGCTATTGCAGGCACACATCTGCCTTAGATGATCTAGATAAGATATGTACTCCATTTGTTACTCTAAGCAGGTAACCCTGCTGTCCTGTGACAGATTCTGTGTTTATTTGACTTCTTGTTTTGTTGAAAACAAAGAGAACAGGGGGAAGGATATAGCACTCCCCCCCCCCCCCCCACCCAATGTGAGTGATTTCTACTGATCTTCTCCTGTGCAGAAATGTGAATATGTGACATGAATATCCTACAGGTATTGGACAGCAGAGAAGAAAATGATCACTCACTGTGATTGACAGATGGAAAGAATCTTGTCATTTGTAGTTTACACAGGATAGGAGGGAAATATAAAGAAAAGAAATACATCAATAGATCGAATTTAGATGGACGAACTAGAAAATTAAAGCAATTACATATGGATTTTTGACCTGACAGATTCCCTTTAATGAGTCCCCCATTGAGGAGGGGAGAAGATTAAGATTTCTTGTTTTTGCATGAAATTCATCTGCGTAACACTGCCAGTGCTCCCGCACTCCACAAGACTGAGACTCTGATGCACTCACCACTTCGGCTGCTCTGCTGTCCCGGTCACTGTCTCAGCTTTCTACTTGGGGCCTGCACATGCACCACAGGTCTCCTGGGAGCATGCGTAGAGCTGAGAAGTATAGAGTATTTAAGGCACCTATCCTTTTGGGAAGTGCCTGAGTAATATAGTTAGCCAGTTACGCTAATTAAGTTAGTCAGGACCTTTTGGCAGGTCCCCTGTATTCTGGGTCCGTATCATGTCCCTGTAACCTGTACCTGTGTTCCTATTCCCGTCCAGTGTGACTGTCTGCCAAACCAACCAGTATCTGTCAGAATCAGCCAATACCTGCCAGAACCTGTCTGTAACTGCCAAAATTCCCCTGTACCTGTCACAAACTGCCAGAATCTACCATACCTACCAATAACAGCCTGTCTGCCTCTTCCAGTCATCCTGCCTACACCTGAATCTATACACGCATTCTCAATCCCTGGGGTTAGCTGCCAAGAATTCCCCTGCAGTGGAACCTGGCAGCTGCCTTCCAGCACAAGCTTAACCTCATCATCAGAGGCTCTATTGAAGATGAGGTAATCATTCAGTTTTGCCACTCCAGGGTGAACCTGGCTGGTTTTGTCGCATAGCGAGTTCACACCTCTGTGCGTGATAGTGTGAATTTGGAAGAAAAATATGAATCTGCTGGTAATTAGTGATGAGAGAGAGTGCCCGCCACTGCTCAATACTCAAACATTCATGTGGCAATAAAAGGAGTTTTGAGCTTTGTTTAGCCTAATATTTAAATAAATGATGAAAAAAATGATGTGGGGGTCTCCCCTATATTTGATAACCAGCCAAGGTAAAGCAGACAGCTGAAGGCTGATATTATCAGACTGGAAATGTCCATGGTTATTTGGACCTTCCCAGCCTACGGGTACCATCAAACGTGGAAACATCTCAGGCAACATCGCCGGCAACTAACGGGAGCGCGCATGTTTTTGGCCGCTGGCCAAGATCGCTGGTGAGCTGTCAGACGAGGAGACATCGCCAGCAACACAGCGGTGATGTTGAAAGCAACTATCGCTGCCAGGGTTAAATTAAACCCTGGCAGCGATCCTTAACATTGGACTCAATGGGTGAAGTTGCTTGCAACATCGCTGTTGCGATGTCAGGCAGGGCGATTCAGGCAGATCGCCTGAGCAACATTGTCCGGTTTCAGGACATTGTCCTGAAACCAGGCGATGTTGCTAAAGCAACTATTGCCATTGATATCACCCTGTTACACAGGGCAACCCTGCAGCGATGTCGCTTCAACATGGCAATGCCCCTGAGATGCCGACGATGTTGCCGGAGATGTTTCCCTGTGTAACGAGGCCTTAAAAGAATCTACATGCAGCTGCCCCAAACGTTTTGCATCAATGCGCCAATTATGGTGCTTTGCCCGGCTTTTCTAGACTGCCCTGGTTCTGTGGCAATTGTGGCAATGATTTATAGGGTTGATATTAACTGTGTAATGTCATTTGGCCCCATCAATCACTGGGGTTAGTAATGAAGAGGTGTTTATCAGACACCCATATTACCGACCCATTAAGGCTGGTTTCACATTTACATTTGTGACACATGTGTCCGAACACATGTGCGCAAACGCAGGTGTGGCGCCCCTCGGGGTAAACCGCCACTAGAGGTACTGCACTTCTGTGGTTAAGAGGTGTTGTGCCCCTATTCTCCAGGTGTCGGGATGGTGCAGTTGAGCCCAAAACACAACACACACATGCAGTGACAGGCCCCTGGAACATGGGTGGACCCTGAGGGAGAACCTGGACCAACAAAAGGAGGACAGCAACAAGTTCAGGAGTAGTAGGAATAGTGGTAGAGACAAAGGTTGAAGTAACATCAACTGACGAGGAGTGGTAGTCGGGAGTGCAGAGGCGGTGTGGTGCTAACTCCTGTGAGCTGAAGCTATACAACACCCCGCACCCCTTTGGGAGGGAGAGAACAGTCCGGTAGAGACAGACAAGAACCCTTGGGGTGCGGAGAAGACAGCAATCACCCATATACTCGAATCTGATGAGACAGAAGGGTTGGTGGAGGACACAGGGACTGGCCCTGCAGATGGTGCGGAAGCTTCAAGCCCGAGCCGAAATCAGAGGCCTCAGACTTCTAATGAGAGCTGTGGCCAAACACCCGACACATCTTGGGGAAGGTGGCCGAACTAGAGAGCAGTGCCCGGGAGGGATCCTAATGGTGTCCAGAACACACAGAAGCACCCGTGGCTACTGGTACCTGAGCTCTGTGCTGCAGAGGGTGTTGAGAGCCTGGGGGGCAGAGTGACGACCCGGTCGCCTCAGATGACAGTTGCCCCTTATAAAACCAAGAGACGAGACCCACAAGAGACTGAAACACCAAGAAAGTAGAGTAAGGGCACCAACTGTGGCTTTACTGTACCAAACCGGCTCTGGAGAAGGAGCAAGTACCGGAGACTGGCAGAGAGCATACCCGGCGGCCATGTTTGACACCTGAGTAAAAGTAACGGAACTGCAGCTGTGGTGTGTGAGACTTTTGTTAGTGGTGACCATCGGCCGCGGAGGCCATCTGAGACATTGAAGGTACTGCAGACCGAGTGACCAACTGCCAAGGTACGAGCTGGGGGAAACCACTCCACTGCCCTGGGGAATGCACTCCGCCTGCGGGGAGCGGGACTATGGAAACTGTCGGTCATCATTCCCAGAGGCTCTGCAGCAGCGGCGGCTGCCCTGGCTGCATACCGCAGGTGGCGTCACGAATACCCCTTATCCCCTCAGACTTTCCCTAACATCACCCCTTCATTAAATGACACCGCCAGGGTCACGGGACTGGGTCTCGGCCCCTGTCTGTCCCCGTGAAAAGAACCAAGAAGTGAAGAAGTGAGAACAACTAGTAACTGCCCAGTACAGAGTCTTCCCCGGCCCTGGAATGGGCATGTCAAAGGCACAAACGCATCCATAGGCTGGCATATACAGCGTGATTTCAGCAGCTGCAGACGGAGACAAAAATCCATGTACTGTTGTCACATAGAACTGTATTATAGCGGTCGGGAGAGAGAGAGAATGAGAGAGAGAATGCTGCATTTGGCTGCGGCTCCATTGAACTGTATGCATTGTTTGAGCGCTTCAGGACGCTTGTGGAGGAAGCAAGCATCCTCAGACGCACAAAAAAATGCAACATGTTGCGTTCAAAGGGTACTTTGAAAAAACGCATGCGAACGCAAATGCATGCAAATGTTGCATCTCAAACGCTAATGTGAAACTGGCCTAAGTCGAAAGAAAAAAAGATATACGCTAGAAAAAATAGTTTATTTAAAAAAGACTTCACCATACTACCCATAGTTCACAATTTATTATCAAAAATGTTCCAATGAAATGCCATCATAGTCCACATGACTGTCAGTAGCTGTAAAGTACAATTCACAGGCGCCAGGTAGTAACGACATCACTTAACAGAGCTGCTGGCTAATAAAAATAGGGGCACCCCACATCATTTTTTATTTATTAATTTAGTACAGTGATGGTCAACCTTTTGAGCTCGGTGTGTCAAAATTCACCGAAAAAACAAGTATAACTCGCATGGTGTGTCACTTTGAGAAAAACCCATAATTTTGTAATATTTGTAGCTGCAATAACAAAAAGGTATCCTGGTTATGGCCCCCATTCTGTTATATAGTCCCTTATGCTGGATATAGCCCCCATCCTGGTACATTACAATCCAACCTGGATATGGCCATCATCCCGGTATTTAGCCCCCATGCTGAATATAGCCCCGATCCTGGTACATTATCCCTCATCCTGGATATGGCCCCCACCCTGGTATATAGCCCCTATGCTGGGATATAGCACCCCCTATCCTGGTATATAGCCCCCCATACTGGGATATAGCACCCCCCCCCCATCCTGGTACATTACCCCCCATCCTGGATATGGCCTTTATCCTGGTGCACACACAAAAATAATAAACAATATAACTCACCTATCCCTCGTTCCTCTTCATGCTGAAAGTGTCAGCAGCCTGACGCTGATAACATAATCAGCTCTGCTACGTTACCATGCCGCCATTGTCTCGCCTTCAAATGCTGTGCTGAAACTGTGATTGCAGGCAGTCAGTGTCAATCGCAGCATCAGCATCCGGAGACAGGACATGGGTGGCACAGAATGAAGATGGCAATCAAAGTGTCATCATCCCGCCTCCGGATGCTGATGCTGTGATTGACACTGACAGCATGCAATCACAGTGTCAGCATCTGAAGGTGGAACAAGGCGGCACAGTAATGCAGCAGAGTGAATTATGTTATCGGCGACGGGCGGAGGGGGAAACTGAGCAATGACATGTGTGTCAGCAGAAACGCCTTGGCGTGTCACTGCTGACACGCGTGTCATAGGTTAGCCATCACTGATTTAGTACCTAGCAGCAACCTGGTAGTCCGAGATTAATCCAGTCTTCCCAATACTGTTCCCATTCCATTTAAGCACTGTTTCCATCCTTTTCAGTGATATTGCTGCCCATCCCCCGCCCCCCCAAACCACCTGTTAGAATCAGCTGGAAAAATGCTCAAAAGACATGCTTGAAAGTGTTGGCACCCTTGAAATAGTTTCAGAAGAAAAAGTATCTCTCCAGGAAAATTACCGTACATGTTTTGTTATATACATGTTTATTTCCTTCGTGTGTACAAAACGAAAAAACCGGAGTAAGAAGGGCAAATTGGATATAATTTTTATTATTAATATTATTATTATTTATTTATATAGCACCATTGGCTCCATGGCGCTTTACATAAGAAGTGGGGGTAACAAGGACAGGTACTGTACATTCGAACAATCAAGGCTTGCTAGTACATGACGGGAGAGGGCCCTGTCCATGAGGGCTCACAGTTTCCCACACACACGACCACAAAAATGAACTAGACAAAATTGTTATCACCTTTTCAAAATTTTGTATAAACAACTTTGTTTCAAGTGCTCTCATACCAACTCACATGTGGCAAGTGTGGGCAATATTAAAATCACACCTGAAACCAGACAGAAATGGGAGAAGTTGACTCAATCTTTGCATTGTATGTCTGTGTGTGTCACATTAAACAAGGAGAGCAGAAAGAGGAGTAAGGAACTGTCTGAGGGCTTGAGAACCGAAATTATTAAGAAATATCAACAATTTCAAGGTTACAAGTACATCTTGTGTGACTGGCGCCCTATGGAAACCTCATTCTGTGTACACATAAAATAGCCCCAATTTCCTCCCCATGACACGGTAGGCTGAGAGTGTTTGCAGCGTTGGTATCTTGCACCTATTTTGCCTCTTCCATTATTATTGGGGCCTGCTGCATCCTGCTTAGTGCATATGGTATTAGACCTTATGGCTGCTTATGGAGTATTTTTTTACATTTATTTCCTTTTATTCTTATTATTCTAGTTTAAATAATAATTTCACCTGAAGAACAAGTATGTTGCTCATTTGTGAGGTGATTAGCATCCTGTTTTGATGATTCTATGAAAAATTCGCATAGAAATGCTTTTTGGTAACAATAGGCCGGTTTCACATCACGATTTAGTGCCTGTCCGTGGGATCCGAGTTTGAAGGAGGAACCCATGGACAGGCACAGATCCACACGGATCCCTGCAATCAGATGGAAAATAGCCATCCGATCCGATTCTATGCAGGATCCGTGTGGATCCTGTTCTCTCTGCCTGTCCCTGTCTGTCCCTGCTTCTTCTCTATCTGTCCCTGTCTGTCCCTCTTCTATCTCTGCTCTCCCTCTCCTCTATCCTCCCCTCCTGTCCTCTCCCCCTCCGGTATGTAAAAAATAAAAAAAATCCTCCCTGAGGATACATTACCTTCCGACGGCTTCATGCAACAGTCTCCATCTGGTAGCTGAAGGACCTGTGATGATGTCACAGAGCCGGTCACCTGACATGTCAGCTGATCGGCTCTCTAACATCACCACAGGATCTTCTGCACAGATGGTGACAGTCCCTGAAGGCGCCAGAAGGTAATGTATCCTCAGGGACGTTTTTTTTTTTTTTTTAAACAAACAGAGGGAATAGAATAGAGAAAACGATAGGGAATAAGACAGGGAAGAGGTTAGAATAGTGGGGGGACAGCATAGAATAGCAGGGGACAGGATAGAGAAGTGGAGGGGAGGAAGATGCAGGGAGGCAGGAGCAAGGAGGACACGGAGCTGACATTGGATCCGTGTTCAACTCGGATCCGATGTCCATAGGCTCCCATGTCATCGGGGCTCGGATCGGCTCAGATCCGAGATAGTCCGATTTCATTCTCGGACAAAAAAATGCAGCAGGCTGCGTTTTTGTTTCCATGCTGAAATCAGACAGGATCGGATGGTGCCAAAATTCGATGGCAAAAAGGATCTGATTTTGAAACGGATGCACTCGGAAGCTCCAAAATCGTGATGTGAAACCGGCCTTAGTTATTTAGGAAAGCAAAAAGCTTTCTCAAAGAGGAAACAAATCTGTTTCTCTAGTGCCTATTAAAGGTAAACACCAAATAAATCAATGTCATCTAATATCAAGTCTACCCACATGACTAAAGGTACCGTTACACGCTTCAATGTTGTAATGATCTCACCAACGATCTCAAGAGAGCGTGCTCGTGACAACATCGTTAATTGATCGTTGGTGAGATGTCACGCGTATGGATATCGTTCACGACGCACCAACGATGTGGCAAGCAGCTATCGTTCGCACAACCCAGCGAACGACACTTGTTCAATGTTGTGAATAGGAGAAGTCGTTAATGAGATCGTTATCGCGGTATTACACACAACGATGCAGCAGGTTGAATCAACAATGAACGACAGATTTATGAACACTGATCCAACAATGTATCGTTGTCATATCTCGGTGTCACACACAACGACTTCGATATCGTTTGAACGACTCCAAACCCATGACGTTTGAGCGATATCGTTAATGATATCGTAGCGTGTTACGGTACCTTATGGATACTCAGCCAATCCAGGATTCTCTTAAAAAGGAAACTTGAGGGAGGTCTAGGGTTTAATTTTTTCCTCTTTGATCTGGTAAATCTGTTTCATTATGTGTCCAGTGAATCAATAAAAAATTGTGTGAGCAAACTCTGTCCCTTTTGGATAAGATCGTGGTTTGGTTAATCAATATGGCAAGGCTTATTATAGGGTCAACACTGAATTAAATGCAGTAGATGGCACAGGAGCATCAGCTTTCTTCCTTTCCACGGATGCTATTTATCTATCCATTCCCCAGGGAGCATTGCCTGGCTTATGAGAACATCTACGTCAGTTCGACTGCCTCCACAAAAAGAAACTTTACCCTTAGCCAATAATTAAGCAAGGGCATGTATACAATAAATGACACCTGAAGGAAATAATAGAAAAATACACCGAAAGAATTTCCATTTCCCAACCTAAAAAATAAATCAATGAAGCCAAAGTATCCAAAAATTGGTACTAATGAAACTACAATAATTTTGTATGAATTAAGCTTTAGTGTGACAACTGGTCCCATAGACAGTGAATGGAATGGCAGTTCACATGTTCAGAAATCAAACAAAAGGTGTCAAAATTAGAGATGAGCAGATCCTTTAAATTTCAATTTCATCAATTTTGCTGAATTTCCCCCAGAAATTAGATTAGCAGTGAATAAAATTGCATAAATTGAATAGTTTAAAAGTCTCCAATTGACATTCCCACCATCATAATGGGCGACTTCAACATCCCCATCGACACCCACCAGTCAACAGCCTCCAAACTCCTGTCACTTGCCTCATCATTTGGCCTCTCTCAATGGTCCTCCACAGCCACCCACACAGACGGACATACACTAGACCTCATCTTTACCCGCCTCTGCTCTCTATCTAAACCCACACTCCCCTCTCCTCCATTATCTGACCACCATCTACTTACCTTCTCATCCTTGTCCTCCTCCTCTGCCACCCATGTCCCCCAATTCGTACACCCTCGCAGAAACCTCATACATCTTGACACACACTCTCCAACACCATTTTACCACTATCATCCATATCCTCACTCCATGACACAGATAATGCCACAGCTTTCAACAACTCTACACTCACATCAGCTATTGATGCAGTTGCCCTTCTCATTCATGGCAAAACACGATAAATCAACAGACAACCCTGGCACACAGATACCACTAAAAATCTGCGGCGAGCGGCTAGGGTTGCAGATTTGCGCTGGAAGAAAACACATTCACAAGAAGACTACACAGCACTCAAACAAGCACTTCTCAAATTCAAGTCAGCACTCACCACCACTAAACAGAATTACTTCATTACTCTCATATCCTCTTTGTCCCACAACTCCAGGCAGTTATTCAGAACATTTAACTCCCTCCTCCACCCCCCACTGCCCCTTCCTACTTCTCGTATCTCTGCAGAAGACTTTGCAACATACTTCACCAACAAGATCGACCAGATCAGACAAGTCTTTGCTACCCAACCACCGCAAGCCCCATGTATACCGGATCAATATTCTCCCCCACTAACCCTTCTCCCATCCATTACTGAAGGAGAACTTGCACACCTCCTTTCCAGATCGCAACTCACCACTTGTGCACTGGACCATATCCCATCCCACCTCCACCCCAACCTCACCACAACACTTATGCCAGCCCTAACCCACCTCTTCAACCAATCACTAACTTCTTGTACCTTTCCTTCTGCTTTCAAACACGCAACAATTACACCTACAGTTGTGGCCAAAAGTATTGACACCCCTGCAATTCTGTCAGATAATTCTTCCTGAAAATGATTGCAATCACAAATTCTTTGGTATTAGTATCTTCATTTAATTTGTCTTTAATGAAAAAAACACAAAAAGAATTGTCCTAAAGCCAAATTGGATATAAATCCACACCAAACATAAAAAAGCGGGTGGACAAAAGTATCGGCACTGTTAGAAAAATCATGTGATGCTTCTCTAATTTGTGTAATTAACAGCACCTGTAACTTACCTGTGGCACCTAATAGGTGTTGGCAATAACTAAATCACACTTGCAGCCAGTTGACATGGATTAAAGTTGACTCAACCTCTGTCCTGTGTCCTTGTGTGTACCACATTGAGCATGGAGAAAAGAAAGAAGACCAAAGAACTGTCTGAGGACTTGAGAAACCAAATTGTGAGGAAGCATGAGCCATCTCAAGGCTACAAGTCCATCTCCAAAGACCTGAATGTTCCTGTGTCTACCGTGCGCAGTGTCATCAAGAAGTGTAAAGACCATGGCACTGTGGCTAACCTCCCTAGATGTGGACAAAAAAGAAAAATTGATGAGAGATTTCAGCGCAAGATTGTGCGGATGGTGGATAAAGAACCTCAACTAACATCCAAACAAGTTCAGGCTGCCCTGCAGTCTGAGGGTACAACAGTTTCAACCCGTACTATCCGTTGGCGTCTGAATGAAAAGGGACTGTATGGTAGGAGACCCAGGAAGACGCCACTTCTTACCCCGAGACATAAAAAAGCCAGGCTGGAGTTTGCCAAAATTTACCTGAGAAAGCCTAAAACGTTTTGCAAGAATGTACTCTGGTCAGATGAGACAAAAGTAGAGCTTTTTGGGCAAAGGCATCAACATAGAGTTTACAGGAGAAAAAAAGAGGCATTCAAAACAAAAGAACACGGTCCCTACAGTCAAACATGGTGGAGGTTCCCTGATGTTTTGGGGTTGCCTTGCTGCCTCTGGCACTGGACTGCTTGACCATGTTGCATGGCATTATGAAGTCTGAAGACTACCAACAAATTTTGCAGCATAATGTAGGGCCCAGTGTGAGAAAGCTGGGTCTCCCTCAGAGGTCATGGGTCTTCCAGCAGGACAATGACCCAAAACACACTTCAAAAAGCACTAGAAAATGGTTTGAGAGAAAGCACATGAGACTTCTAAGGTGGCCAGCAATGAGTCCAGACCTGAATCCCATAGAACACCTGTGGAGAGATCTAAAAATGGCAGTTTGGAGAAGGCACCCTTCAAATATCAGGGACCTGGAGCAGTTTGCCAAAGAAGAATGGTCTAAAATTCCAGCGGAGCATTGTAAGAAATTCATTGATGGTTACCGGAAGCGGTTGATCGCAGTTATTTTGGCTAAAGGTTGTGCAACCAAGTATTAGGCTGAGGGTGCCAATACTTTTGTCTGGCCCATTTTTGGAGCTTTGTGTGAAATGATCAATGTTTTGTTTTTTGTTTCATTCTCTTTTCTGTTTTTTCATTGAAGACAAATTAAATGAAGATAATAATACCAAAGAATTTGTGATTGCAATCATTTTCAGGAAGAAACTGAGTATTATCTGACAGAATTGCAGGGGTGTCAATAGTTTTGGCCACAACTGTATCTTAAAGAAGCCATCCCTTGATCCCACTTCCACATCCAGCTACCGGCCCATATCTCTGCTCCCGTTTGCTTCCAAACTTCTCGAAAAGCATGTCCACACTGTACTCTCATCCCACCTCTCATCCAGCTCTCTCTTTAACGACCTTCAATCCGGCTTCCGCCCTCACCACTCTACTGAAACAGCCCTGACCAAAATTACTAACGACTCACTCACAGCCAAAGCTAACAGACAGTTCTCTGTCCTCCTCCTTTTAGACCTGTCCTCTGCATTCAACACAGTCGACCGCTAACAGACAGTTCTCTGTCCTCCTCCTTTTAGACCTGTCCTCTGCATTCAACACAGTCGACCACTGCCTCTTATTACAGATTCTCTCTTCCATTGGTATCATTGACCTTGCCCTCTCCTGGATCTCCTCCTATATTTCCAACTGCACATTTAGTGTCTCCCACTCCCACACAACCTCCTCGCCCCATCCTCTTTCTGTTGGGGTCCCTCAAGGCTCTGTCCTCGGGCCCCTCCTTTTTTCAATCTATACTCCTGGACTCGGACAACTCATAAAGTTCCATAGCTTCCAGACTCACCTGTACACTGATGACACTCAGATCTATCTCTCTGGCCCAGATGTCACCTCTCTGCTGTCCAGAATCCCGGAGTGTCTATCAGTCATATCCTCCTTCTTCTCCTCCCACTTCCTAAAACTCAATGTAGACAAAACCGAACTCATCATCTTTCCTCCATCCCACATACCTTCCTTACCAGGCTTATCTATCACAATAAATGACAACACACTTTGCCCTGTACCTGAAGTCCGCTGCCTCGGAGTAACACTTGACTCTGCCTTGTCCTTCAAAACGCACATCCAAGCCCTTGCCACCTCCTGCCGCCTCCAACTCAAAAATATTGCCAGAATCCGTCCCTTCCTCATCTCCCACTCTGCTAAACTACTAATGCATGCCCTCATCATCTCCTGCCTCGACTACTGCAACCTCCTACTCTGTGGCCTTCCTGCTAACACTCTTGCACCATTTCAATCTGTCTTTAACTCTGCTGCCCGACTAATCCACCTCTCTCCTCGCTATTCCTCCGCTTCTCCCCTCTGCAAATCCCTCCACTGGCTCCCAATTTACCAGCGCATCCAATTCAAATACTAACATTGACTTACAAAGCCATCCACAATCTTTCCCCCCCATATATCTCTGAACTAATCTCCCAATATCACCCAACGCATATTCTTCGATCCTCCCAAGACTTCCTTCTTTCCTCCTCACTTGTACGTTCCTCATCTAACCTCCTGCAAGACTTTGCCCGAGCATCCCCATCCTCTGGAACTCTGCACCCCATCACGTCCGACTGTCCCCTACACTCAGAACCTTCAAGCGTAACCTGAAAACTCATCTCTTCAAAACAGCCTACAACCTGCAATGACCACTGAGCCGCCTCACCATCACTGGACCCGGCGCTCCACCACCATTGGACCTGGCACTCCAGCACCACCTGAGCAGACCTAACCTACTGTCTCCCTCCTCATTGCCCTGTAGAATGTAAGCCCGAAGGGCAGGTTACTCTATCCCCTCTGTATCAGTCTGTCACTTTGTTCATTGTATTTTTAACTTGTCTGTAAGTAATACTGTTTCATTTACAGCACCATGGAATGAATAGTGCTCTATAAATAAATAATAATAATAATAATAATTGCCTGAAAATATGCGTAGAACACTGGGAGTTCCCCATTGAGTCAGTTAAACATGTTTTGACCTCCATAATATTTTGACCTTCATAATGCTTCACAGCTTTTGAATGTCCAAATGTCTTCCACTTATATGGCTAGGGGAAAACAGATAGTAAACAGCAGAGAATTTAGCAACACACTGCATTATTACATTTTATAGGCTACCTAAATGAATAAACTGTCTTAAAATTATTATTTCAGGGAAGCAGATGAATGCTTTGCTGTTGTTTATAGACAAGTGGTGTAAAGGGAAAATGTTGTGGCATTTTCACATGGTTGAATGTAACAATGATTCCTGTTTGGGAGTATAAAGACCTTTGCATATTAAGAAATGAAGAAGCATTAGTTTTTTTTTATAAGCCATCCAAAACGTATCCCTCTAGACCAGAAGTGAAAAAATTATCCTTTTTCTTAGTCCGCAGCTGGTATGTTTATCACAAAATCATATGGCAATTACAAAGGCTTTTTATTAATCCATCCAAAAATGATCCCCCTATTTCTGGAGACAAAACTGTGACATTGTTTTGAATAAGAAAAGTTTTGGCTTGTTGTCATCAAGCCTTTTGAAAAGCTAGTCCTAATCTGAGAGCTGTTTCTTGAGGGCACAAAAAACAT
Source organism: Allobates femoralis (assembly GCA_033576535.1). Taxonomy (NCBI): domain Eukaryota; kingdom Metazoa; phylum Chordata; class Amphibia; order Anura; family Aromobatidae; genus Allobates; species Allobates femoralis. The sequence goes on from JARQOC010000005.1 coordinate 116,102,190, forward strand.
AAGATGATGTTTTCCAGCATTAGTAGTGCAGTCAAGCATTTTGAAACACAGTGAGCAGCCAGGAGGTATGTGGCTCAAGTGGCTATGCAATGACTGTGGAGCAGTAGCATGGTAGAAAGTTAAATTTATATTTGATAATAATGTAGAGCAAGTGATTTTAATAAACTTTCAAATATACTTTATCAGAAAATTATGTTGAAAACCATTCATAAACCTTCCACAAGGTGTCCCCAGTACACTGTGTGTGAAGCTGACATATGTTCATTCTCAGTCAGATCAGTCTTCACAGTGAATATGGGCTTGTAACCATATAAGTGAAAGGGGGCATGGTCTACACTGCTGACTGCAGCTAGTGAGGAAACAATGTACCAGAATAGCTCAGGGTACAGCACAGTGCTGAGCAATGTCAGAATATCAGGATCACTGCAAACTCTTTTTTCCTTGGCACAAGCATCTCTGTCATCTGGCTCCACACATCTCAGCCAGGATCTCTGTTAACCTTTTCTCTGCAGTTACATTGCACTGCTCACTATTAGCCTGCTCTCAGAGGCTGTGGAAATACTCACACATTGCACTGCTCCCTATCAGCTACTGGCTACGTTCACACAGCCATAAAATGTAGTTTTTTAAAGAGCACAGAAAAATGTGAGAAAATTAGTCATATGGCACAATAAAAGCATAATCTTAGCTGCCATGTGACCCATCATTAACAACCAGTGCACTACTGGGTCAGTTTAGAGCTAGCCATGACAGCCCTGGCAGCAGCTGCTTTGTCAAGTACTATGGAACAGAGTGGGCAGAAGAAGGCAGTGTGCTGGTGTCATTCCAGCAGGAGAGGACTTGGATGCTTGCATCTCTATTTGCATATTAATGTGCATACCTTCATCCTGGTAGTTACAGCACATATGTTTATTATTAGCTTGTAGTTTGCATGTTTTCCTCTTGGATACCCTGATGCTCCTTTCATTACCTAATTGTCATCTTTTGTTGGTTTTTGATAGAAGAAAAAAGTGGCACTCTACTATGACAATTTGGATATAGGAATATTTCATAAGCAAAAATTGCAGCACTTAGCTTTATAAATATGGCCATATTGATAAACCACCCAGTCGTGGTGTTGAGGCGTGTCTGCTTGACTGGGTCCCTATAATCAATTTTCAGCCTCAATCTGAGTTAAAAACCTCCTCTTTTTATGGGCAAATTGGAAAAAAAGGAAAAACTGATAACAGAGAACACTAGCTCAAACGGGCCCAGGGCAGGGAATATGCACAACAGAGGGGGTGAACCCATACTAACATACAAAAATGACTGTGGCACTCAATCCTGTCAGTGAGCGCAGGTGCACACCAAACACAATACTTACAATAGAAGAAAGAAACCTCGTCTTTTCATCTCATAAAGGCAGATCAGAATTCCCACACACTGCACTGATGAGGGGCAATAACCCCGAAATGCAGCGTCCGCAGTTTGGGGTTCTGATCTGGCACAAATCCTAAGTCATATTAAAAGGCTTGTTAACCCCTTCATGACCCAGCTTATTTTGACCCTAAGGACCTTGACATTTTTTGTAATTCTGACCAGTGTCCCTTTATGAGCTAATATCTCTGGAACTCTTCAATGGATCCTAGCGATTCTGAGATTGTTTTTTTCGTGACATATTGGGCTTCATATTAGTAGTAAATTTAGGTCAATAATTTTTGTGTTTATTTTTGAAAAAATCAAAAATTTGGTGAAAAGTTTGAAAATGTTGCAATTTTCAAATTTTGAATTTTTATTCTGTGAAACCAGAGAGGTATGTGACACAAAATAGTTAATAAATAACATTTCCCACATGTCTACTTTACATCAGCACAATCTTGCAAAAACATTTTTTTTGTTAGGAAGTTATAAGGGTTCAAATTTCATCAGCAATTTCAAATTTTTCCAGCAAAATTTAGAAAACAATTTTTTTAGTGATCACATCACATTTGAAGTCCCTTTGAGGGGTGTACATGACAGAAAACACCCAAAAGTGACATTATTCCAAAAACTTCACCCCTCAAGCTACTCAAAACTTCATTCAAGAAGAGTATTAACCCTTCAGGTGCTTCACAGGAACTAAAGCAAAGTGGAAGGAAAAAATGGACATTTTAATTTTTCCAACAAAAATGTTCTTTTAACCTCAATTTTTTCATTTTCACATGAGCAACAGGATAAAATGGATCCTAAAATATGTTGGGCAATATCTCCTGAGTACACCGGTACCACATATGTGGTCATAAACTACTGTTTTGGCGCATGGCAGGGCTCGGAAGGGAAGGAGCGCAATTTGACTTTTTGAATAAAAAATTAGCTCAAATTGTTAGCGGACACCATGTCGAGTTTGGAGAACCCCTGTGTGCCTAAACTTTGTAGCTCCCCCACAAGTGACCCCATTTTGGAAACCAGACCCTCCAAGGAACGTATCTAGATGCATAGTGAGCACTTTGAACCCTCAGGGGCTTCACAAATTAATCCGTAAAAATGAAAAAGTACTTTTTTTTCACAAACATTTTCTTTTAGCCTCAATTTCTTCATTTTCACGTGGGCAAGAGGATAAAATGGATCCTAAAATTTGATGGGCAATTTCTCCTGAGTACACCGATACCTCATATGTGGTCATAAACCACTGTTTGGGCACACGGCAGGGCCCGAAAGGGAAGGAGCGGCATTTGACTTTTTGAATGTAAAATTAGCTCCAAAAGTGAAATGGCGCTCCTTCCCTTCTGAGCAGTGCCATGCACCCAAACAGTGGTTTATGACTACATATGAGGTATCGGTGTACTCAGGAGAAATTGCCCAACAAATTTTAGGATCTATTTTATCCTGTTGCCCATGTGAAAATGAAAAAATTGAGACTAAAAAATGTTTTTGTGAAAAAGCCAGTCCCAGCTTACGTTATCAAAAGCTTTCTCTGCATCCAGAGCCAGCAAGCATATCTCTATCCCAACTGGCTCCAGTGACCCACCCCGTCCAACATAGTTTGTACCTTTCGTACGTTTTTTCACTGCCGCCCCTGCCCAGAATGAATCCTACTTGTGCAGGGTTCACCAGTTGGGGTAATACTGCTGCCAATCTGTCCGCCATTATTTTTGACATGATCTTCTGGTCTACATCAATAAAGGAGATGGGTCTATAAGAGTAGGCCTCCAGGGGGCATTGCCTAGTTTGGGTATGACTTTAATATAGGTTTCTTTAGATCTTTCTGCTATGGCATGGTGTTGTAATAACTTGTTAGCAATGGGGAGATATGTTTCCTGAGGGCCTTATAAAACTCCCTGCTAAATCCATTTTGGCCTGGTGGTTTCCCTTTTTGGAGATGACTTATGGTTTGTCTCACATCTCCTTCTGTTATGTCTGCATTAATTGCATCTTGTTGTTCTTGTGTTACTTTTGGAAGAGTGACTTGTTGGAGGAATTTTTTATCTTTTGCCAAATTAGTATATGAGGGTTTTTATAGGTCTTTGTAAAAGTTTTGTAGTATTTCATTGATTTTCCTAGAGTCAGAGGTTATAGTTCCCTGGCCGTCTCGTTGTCTATCAATTGGATTTGCCTGCAGACGCCCTTTTGCCAGTCTTACCAGCAATTTCCCCGCTTTGTTCCCATATCTCAGCAATTCAACCTCCTGTCTACAGCGGTACATCTGTTCCTTCCTATCAATTGTCAATCCACGTTTCAAACTCTTGTTTGGCCAGCTTCCATTTTTCCCTGTGTTGAGTTGTGGGGCTCTGCAGGAACTCTGTATATATATTTCTAAGCTTTGCACTACAACCTGAGTATTTTTCTGCTACTCTTTTCTTGAGTTAGGCCACAAACATCACAATTTTGCCTCTTAACACTGCTTTCGCCGTATTGCAGTACAACGCATGTTGATTTGCATGTTCCTTGTTGTCCCGTTGAAATTCCACCAGCCCAGTAAGTTGTCAATAAATCCCTCAACTTTTGTAAGATAAGATGGAAATTTCCACATGTAATATGTTCCTTTTATCTGGTCATCCACCAGTTCCATACCCACTGGAGCATGGTCAGATATGACCAGGTCATAGATCTCCACTGTCTTCATTCTATTTATTAGTCTCTCCGAGGTCAGCAGACAGTCTATCCTTGAAGAGGATTGGTGGGCATGAGAGAAGTGGGTAAACGCTCTATCCTCTGGATGTAACCAATGCCAAACATCACTCAATCCAGTTTGTTCAAGGAAGGAAGGGAGAAGAGTTTGTCTTTTTGGATGAGTCAGGCTCTGGCCCTTTCTGTCCTCCTCCCCATTGTGAACCGTTTTCAAGTTTCCCCCAGTAATTATCAGAGGCGAGTTGTCCAAGAGAATCTTCCTCTTCAGGTCATCAAAGAAGAGTCTGTTTGAACCATTAGGTCCATAAACATTGTAGATTGAATAGACTTCTCCTCCATGCTCTATAGTGACCCAAACCCATCTCCCCTGATCATCACACTCCTGGGACAGCAGATTAAATGCAAAATTACGATGGAACAGTATCACTACCCCTGCATGTCTACCTTTAGCTGGCGAGCCCACTACTTTCTCCACCCACAATTTGCTGAGACTAAAAAATTCCTCTTCCTTTAGATGGGTTTCTTGAAGCAATGCAATATTGGGCGAGTACCTTTTCAGATGTCTCAGTATCTTTACTCTTTTATTTGGGGATCTTAGGCCTTTCACGTTCCAAGAGATGACCTTCATAGTCCCTATCACTACAGCCTACTACCTCTTGCTTTGTTTTCCTTATGAGGGTTCTAGTGATTAAAAGAAGATCCTCAGGTGGTTAAAGAAGGGTAGAAAAGAAAGAAAAAAGACTTAAAGATATGAAAGGGGATAGAGATTTAAACCTTAAAACAAATAAACAGTGAGCTCTCAATACACTGTAGTGTATTTCTAGCTTCTTACACCACTAATAGCGTTGTGGACTTTGCTTTTTTTCTGAGGAAGTAAGGGCTACCAAAAAGAAGGAAAAAAAGAGAAAAACCTGTGGGAGGAAGCATATCCCACACCACACATAAATAATTGTCAAAATGACATCTGCATCCTCTCCTCCGCCCTGATCCATACCTTTGCATAACTCTTTGCCCTCCACCCCTCCAGAACCCAATAAGGGGCAGATGGGCACTTTCCACCAATAGCCATCTTCATTAAGGCGCAACCTATATCAATTGGCAGTACTCAACACATTACCAACAGCATCCAGTCACCTCGGGGAGACACTGTCCTGTTTGTAGAAAAAGTGTCTGGGAAGGGGGGAAAGACCCATCAAGAGCAAGATATATATGATGCAGTCCTTTTCAATGCTGCTTCAACTGTGCCGGCCAGATGCCCTTTGAGGCTTTGGTGTTGAGGGGAAGCTGTCTTCCTCATGACCTCTTCTTCGTTTGTTGCTTTTTGCGTTGCGCAGTATTTTTTCCATGTCTTTCTCTGCATCGCTTGCCGATTTGTAGATGAGGTTATCCCCACCATTTTGGAAAATCCTCAGTGTTGCCGGGTATTGCAGTGGAAAATTTTTCTTTGCTTGATAGAGTGCTGCATGTGCATATCTTACTAAAGGCTTTCCTGTGTTTTGCCACCTCCGCAGAATAGTCTTCAAATAATAGGACTTTCATCCCCCTCAAAGTCACTGCTTGGAGACATCTTCTATATGCTATCATTATGTCAAACTTATCATTATAGTCCAGGAATTTCATGATTACTTGACGTGGTCTGGATGTCCGGTCATCAGATCCTTGATTGTGAGATTGTACATCTGTCCCAACTCTGTGAACCCTTTCGACCCTACAATCATGATTAATTTCCAGGGCCATTGGCAGGTCTCTCTCTGAAAGTATTTGTAGTTCAGCTCCAGGGTCTCAGGGAGTCCCACTAGCCTTAATTTGTTGCACCTTGACCTGTTTTCCAGGTCCTTGACCTTCTCAGACAGGCGCTTTGTTTCTGCAGTTGTCTCTTTCAGCTGCACGGAGAGCTGTATGTTAGCACCATCCAGTAGTGAAACCCTCTGCTCCAGCTCCACTATCCCTTCTTTATGTTTGCTCACTTCGTCTTGGAGATAGTCGAGGGCCTTCTTGATATCCTGTTCCAGGTTCTTTTGGATGTCTGACATGATGCTACTTGCCACGTCAGTCGCCACTTTGTTAAAGTCTATTGATATCAATCTTGAAGGATCTTTCCTGCTACACTCATCTAGGTCTTCAATGTACTCCTCATTTGGGGTTTTTTGTTGTGAGTTTGTTGCAAGAGTGTCCTCTCCCGCAGGGCTTGGATCCCAGGTGCCCTTGTCCACTCTGAGGTTCCCGCTGCTTGTTTGCCGGGGGTCTGCGTAACACAGAGCAATCCATTTGCTGAAGTGGTGATGTAGATGGAGTCAGCATCAGATCCCGCTGTCGCTGCTGTTTGGCCTTTCACCTGAGATTATCAGTTCTAATTAGGGATGGGCGAGTCTACTCGCTAGGACTCGTTACTCGGCGAGTAGTAAGGGACTCGCAGGACTCGGTACTCGGCGAGTTTCCCAGCGATTACTCGCACAGTAACGAGTCCAGTGCAAGTCAATGGCAATCCTAGTTTTGTCAGAGTTTACTTTTTCTCACTCACTAGACTCGCTATATCACATCGCTATGTAGCTTGAATTTCCCCAAATCGTTTAAACAATCGCACCGCTTCACGGATACCCGCTGTCAGCAGCGAGTCTGAGCAAGTCTGAGTGAGTCTGAGCGAGTCTACGAATCCGAGTCCTGTATACTGTATTCGGGCCTCGCGAATACAGAATCTGTTATGTTCCGACAAAGCTTCCGAGACAGCCTAGCGTGTTAGGTCATAAAACTTGTGAAGATGGACAAGCATGTTAGCCAATCATATTCAGTAATGCCACAGCCATGTTGGTTGTGGCAGGACTATGATTGGCTTCTGTCCATCGTGATGCCTATGTCATGTATGAGAGGCGAGGCTGTATATAAGCCTTGCCACCGCCATTTCCTCCACATTCCTGTGATGATCTGAGCTAGTGCAGGGTGAGGTAGATGCTAGAGCAGATCATAGGGAGTGTCAGTCAGTGTAGGGAAACTTCAAGATTCCTTATATTTAACCCAAACAGCTATTCTGAGAGCTACCAGGAGGACAGAGGAGTACTGTGTAGAGGACTGTAGGCAGGCAGGCAGGGATTTGTAAATCACACATTACTCGCTATTACTCGCTTCCCCATTCATTAACATTGGACTCGCTAGACTCGCAACAAGTAGCGAGTCCCGGGCACGGACTCGCTAGAGTCAAGCAATTCCGAGTAATTTAGGACTCGCCCATTACTAGTTCTAATGTTTCTTGGCAGCTATGGAAATATGTTGCAGTACATAGTAGGCACTTGCAGTTATTTATTTTTTTTGTGTGCTTATTTTTTTGTCCACTAGGTTGCAGCAGAGCTTTTCCATGTCTCAGTTAACTATGGCGACCACCAGTTTTCCTTTTGAGCTAGCACCAAAAAAAATGACCAGTCGTATGTGCTTAAACCCCCTTCCTGGGGCTCTGTGTGTTGTTGCTGGAAAGCCTGTTTTCTCTCTGCTTAGTCTAATCAAAGCCCCCCTTTTAGGGGCCCCTTCACAGGCCTCTTTACACTTGTTACCGGGACCGGAGAGAAGGAGAGAAGTCCTGTAGAATTCTGCCTGACCTCTAATAAGTAGATCCCTCCGATGTTTTTCTATGGGAGGAAGGGGGGTTCTATGTGCTGCTTGTAGGATTATACCTTTAGTCGCAGTGGATTTTTACCGTGTGAATACCAGTCAGTGCAGGCCTTGGGTACACATGTGGGCAGCAGGCCACAGGACCCTCCAGGTCTCAGAAATGACCCAGGATTGAAGTGACTGACCTTTATAGGTGGTGTGGAGTGGGTGCTGGTGGTAGCCCGTCTTTCACTTGTGTTGGGTTGGTGGATGTCCGCAGATTTGTCAATAGGATTCTTGTGGGGTGAGAGCAGCTGCTCCTTAGGTGTTATTACAACCCAGCTCAGACAGGAATTTGGCAATTGCAGTTTTGCCGCTTTCCAGCAAATCCACTGCTGTCAGCAGTGGTTTTTTTTGGAGCCGCAAGTGCCAGATCTGCCACATCCAGCAGAACCGCACTTGCTGCACCCGACCGCAAGCCCCATAGACAATGCATGGGCATTGCCACAAGTGTGACGCAAATGCGGCCGTTAGGCGGCACATGCGGCAGATGCGGTACACCTACCGGATCTGCCTCAATAAGCGAAAAATGCTGATGTGAATGGGGCTTTAGGCTAGGGTCAGACTAGAGTCAGTGTTTTGGCTGATGAATCCGTTTAAAACTTATAATTCTGCAGCCTGAGTGCATAGCGTTATCAAGCTGTAACACTGTGCTCAGGCTGCCTATATATGGCTATGGTTACTGGTCTCCAACCGCAGCTGGCCGCTTGACACAGAAGTCCCGGATATGCACTTTTGCTGAGCACACAGGAAACTAGAGCAAAGGCTGATGCTAGTCTGAGCCTAGCCTTATGCCTTAATGAGCAAGACTTGCAGAAATTGGAGAAAGGGAGCAAGACTTACAGAAATGAGTGGGGGTGAGGGGGAGCATATTTTAGGGGGGTGGGGGTGCAGGTTTGTGGAGGGTGCGGGGGCAGCTTTGGGGGTAGGGGAAGTTTTGGAGTGGGGCAGGGGTGAGGGGTGGGTTTGGGGGGGGGCGTGGGTGGATGCGATGGGTTGATATACACTCAGCTTATAACTAAGAACAGTTAGTTACTATGCCCGGGCAACGCCAAGCTCTACAGCTAGTAAATTAATAAAATTACATCAAGGGTAAAAATTAAACTATAAAATCTTATGTAAATTGCAATACAACACTGTAGCAGTCTATTTTCTCAAAAAACACAGTGGCAGAATGGATAGCCTAGTGGTCAAGTGTATAGAGAAGGTCTCGTAACTGTCCCACAGAGGTGAGTGGGTTTGCATACTCTTAAACAGAGAAAGTTTTCGGATTCTTTGTATAAACATCAGATTTCCTAATGGATTGACCTTCAAGAGTGATTTGATGTATTTTTACTAATCCATTTGATTTGTGAATTTTGAATAGGAATGGCCTGTGTAATATCATAGACTCAGCACAAAATAAGTTCAGTGAGCTTACATGGGATCATTTGCGTCTTTTAAATATTCCATTTAGGGCCCTTTCACATTGGCGTTTTCGACAAAATGCGGCAGATTTACCACATCTGCCGCCTAACGGCTGCACTTGGGGCAAGCCCCATGCATTGTCTATGGGGCTTGCGATAAGCGTGCAGCAGGTGCGGCAAGTGCGGTTCCGGCAATTGCGGAAGGTGCGGCCGTGAAAAAACGTTGCTGACCGCGTTTTTACTCACGTCCGCACCTGCCGCATCTTCCGCAACCGCACTTGCCGCACATTACCGCAAGCCCCATACACAATGCTGGGGCTTGCCGCAAGTGTGCCACAAGTGCGGTTCCGGCAATTGCGGCAGGAGCGGCCATGAAAAAACGCCGCTAACCGCGTTTTTACTCACGGCCGAACCTGCCACATCTGCCGCAACCGCACTTGCCGCACCTGCCGCACATTGCCGCAAGCTCCATACACAATGCTGGGGCTTGCCGCAAGTGTGCCGCAAGTACGGCCATTAGGCGGGACCCTCGGCAGATGCGATTTTTTTGTCCAGATCCGCCAGTCTGAAAGGGGCCTTACATTGCCATTGAAATTTATTTTACATAATATATATATATATATATATATATATATATATACTGTGTTCCAAATTATTATGCAAATGTTCTTTTTTCCTGATTTTCCTAAATGGTCAGCGCAAATGACGATCAGTGTAAATAAAGTCACCACCCGTTAGAGTATACATCAAATTTTTTTGAACAAACCTCCCAATGATAGCAGGATAATCTTTAAAATAAAAAAAAAAACCTAAATGCACTGTTCCAAATTATTACGCACAGTAGAGTTTCTAAACATTTGATATGTTTGAAAGAACTGAAAATGCTCATTTGTTGAATTTGCAGCATTAACGGGTCACATTCACTGAAATAAAAAGCTATTTAACTCCAAAACATCCTAACAGGCCAAGTTACATGTTAACATAGGAGCCCTACTTTGATATCACCTTCACAATTCTAGCATCCATTGTTATTGTGAGTTTCTGGAGAGTTTCTGCTTGTATTTCTTTGTATGATGTCAGAATAGCCTCCCAGAGCTGCTGTTTTGATGTGAACTGCCTCCCACCCTCATAGTACTTTTGCTTGATTATACTCCTAAGGTTCTGTATAGGGTTGAGGTCAGGGGAAGATGGTGGCCACACCATGAGTTTATCTCCTTTTATGCCCATAGCAGCCAATGGCACAGAGGTATTCTTTGTAGCATGAGATGGTGCATTGACATGCATGAGGATGATTTTGCTCCTAAAGGCACGTTTTTGCTTTTTGTACCATGGAAGAAAGTTCACAGTTGGAAACTCTATATACATTGCAGAGCTCATTTTCACACCTTCAGGAACCTTAAAGGGGCCTACCAGCTGTTTCCCAATGATTCCAGCGCAAAACATGACTCCTCCACCTCCTTGCTGATGTCACAGCCTTGTTGGGACATGGTGGCATCTACCAACCATCCACTACTCTATTCATCTGGACCATCCAGGGTTGCTAGGCACTCATCAGTAAACAAGACTGTTTGAAAATTAGTCTTCATGTATATCTGGACCCACTGCACCTGTTTCTGCTTGTGAATACTGTTTAGGGGTGGCCGAATAGTAGGTTTATGCACCACAGCAAGCCTTTGAAGTATCCTACACCTTGAGTTTCAGGGACTCCAGAGGCACCAGCAGCTTCAAATATCTGTTTGTTGGTTTGTAAGGCCTTTTTAGCAGCTGCTCTCTTAATCTGATGAACTTGCCTGGCAGAAACCTTCCTCATTCTGCCTTTATCTGCACGAACACATCTGTGCTCAGAATCAGCCACAAATCTCTTCACAATACGATGATCCCGCTTACGTTTTCGTGAAATATCTAATGTTTTCATCCCTTGTCCAAGGCATTGCACTGTTTGTTGCATTTCGGCAGCAGAGACATCCTTTTTCTTTCCCATGTTACTTGAAAACTGTGGCCTGCGTAATATTGTGGAACACCCAGTTTTCCTTCTATTGGGCTCACCTGCCAAACTAATTATCACAGATATCTGAGATTGATTTCAATGATCCAAAGAACCCTGAGACACAATCCTATCAATGGGTTTCATTGAAAAAAAAATAAAAATAAAACCCTATGACACTTAAAACCAATTTGCATAATAATTTGGAACACAATGTATGTATATATATAATATTGTAACAGTCTTTGTGTTATTTTGTGAACTTATAATCAATTATTTGTGCCACCCAAACTTTCTTTTGATGTCAATAAAATTTGTTGTACATATATATGTAATGTTGTTGAAGCATGTATAATATTATATATGAGAATACACATGTCAGCTTCTGTATATCTATGGAGTGTGAATACCTGCTGGTCATGCACATCGCCCATGCAAATATTAAGGTACGGGTGTAATTTAGTTAGGACGTCTATATAAACTATTTAATCTTGAGATCCCAAAGATCATATATCTTTTGCATCCAGTGTAATTTGTGGGACGCAATGTTGATATTAAATTACCGAAGTATGTGTGGTGTCCCGCTACGCAGGCGTCACAGAGACGTACTGCACCCATAAAAGAGGTGCAGATACTCCAGCTGCAAGCAGATTCTAGGATGGTGGGTGGAACCCATTAACCTGCACTCCCACACTAGTTCACATAGTGGGAGGTCACCCGGGAGGGAATAAAACCACCTCCAGGGGGAACAAGGAGGTATTTTGCACCTTTGGCCTCTTGGACCGAGGTCTTTGGCCTGAAGTCTGGTGGCCTTTGGGTCTTTGCCTCCAAGTTAGTAGAGGTGAACAGGCAGTGAGCCTGAGGGAACAAGGAGGTCCCTCGGCTGAGGGACCAGGGAGAAGGAAAGATCCCAGGTGCAGACAGCTTAAAGGGAAGAGGAACTCAAGGGGGTTCAGCCCAATCAGCTCACCGGGCACCGGAGCCTGCACCTGTGGGATCCTCCAAGGATCACAGTAAATTCTATGAGCTGAGGAGTATACATATATAATGCCGCAGGCTCTTAAGCGACCAAAAGAGGGTAGCAGGCACCACTTGACGGTTCGGCGGCCAGCCAGCAGAAGGGAACCCGACGGGAGCGAGAAGAGAGAGAGACAGCAGGAGGTCAGGTTCGCTTTATGGGATCTGACTTCATAAAAATTACTGGGGAACAGGAAGGAATAGACGGGAGAAAAGGCACACAACGAGGGTTCCATCATACCACCTGGGATCCGCTTGCAGCCACCCGTTAGCTACTTGTCGTTATAACATCTTGCTGAACTGAGAACAGTAAATAATGTTGCTAACGTTTCCAGTAAAGTACCCGGAGTGAAGTGAATCCGACTCTGCTGCATCTTCCTTGCATGAACTTGTTCTATCCACAGAATTGCTGTCCCGGAGGATCCAGTCCTACATGCGGAGGACTACACCATCTCAGCCGCAATACCATCGACCTCTGGAGGACAGCAGCGGCGCTGGTAAAGCATCACCACAAACTGCAGGTGGCGTCACCACAACAAACTGTATATAATCACCTGTAAATATCTTCCCCCTTTTAAAAGAATAGTCCCCCAGGACACAAGATCAGGTGTGGCCACCATTCCCCGTGACACAGTTAACCCTTGCCGCTTGATACCCGAGTACCCCAGAGCCTGGGGCTCGACATATGGCGTGCACAGTTACACACATATATAACTATATTAATGAATTGTACTGAATGGACATAGTAAAATCACATCTGTGGTCACTGCCATCTTTTGAGTGTGCACTGTGCATGATTGTGAACAAAGGTGATACACCATTGTCGGGAAGATAATAAACTTTTGAAATGCGGTCTTATAATGCATTTTCCGATGATAGTGTGAACAACTAAAACAGGTGTTTTGATATGGTATACGTGTATGCCTCCACATTTTTCTGGATGTTTACGCATGCATATATTTCTCATATTGCAAATTTAATACAATTCAATGCATAATTGATGAGGAATTGTGTATGAATTCATTTACTAATATGACAATGTGATTTAGGGACAAACACCTGTGCTGCACCTCAGTTTTCATCTTGTGGTAGGAGTATCCTGAAACTAATAATGGAAAGATTGATATAACTTGTGAAAGCAATCAGGGCTCACATGAGATGTAGTGTTACTATATATATATATATATATATATATATATACTAGATGGGTGCCCGATGCACAATGCATCGGGATTCTAGCAGAGCGAGTCTCTGACTCGCAATGGCCGCTTCGCGGCCAATGCTTCGCGCTGCTAAGGCGACTCGCCATGCCCGCTGCGCGGGCATAGCGAGTCGCCTTAGAGCGACTCGCAATGGCCGCTTCGCGGCCAATGCTTCGACTCGCTATGCACGCTGCGCGTGCATAGCGACTCGCCGACTCGCAATGGCCGCTGCGCGGCCAATGCTTCGTTCGTATCCACATGACGACAAAGGGGCACTCGCAGCATTCGTGATTATATAATAGATACTGCATATATATATATATATGTATCTGTTAGCATGTTTACCAGCCTACGACTAAGGATTCCATACAAAATGCGTCAGTTGGGCTGTGAGTACATGATGCTTTTAATTTGTATGCGATATCTAAATAAAGAAATCAAGGTTTCAATAAGGATGCTGGTGCTGTCGCTTCCTTCTACTTTACATGTTGCATTACCTGTTCTAGATCTGACCACAGAAAAAGCTGCTGCGACCCCTAAGATGTTTGTAATGCACAGTACCTATGATGTTCATTGCCGATGCAAGAAACCTCCTTTCTGAGAACTCAGCTCCTCTTCACCTCTGTCCCTTTTAAAGGCTTTGTCCAGCACAGAATCATCATCCATCATTTGGCTTATATGTGCCTCTATGTGTGAAATGGCCTGTGTCCCTATATACTCACTATGTCACTGGTCATACCTTGGCACCACACTCCTTCTGTGCTTCATGTGGATGATGTGTCCTTTGTCATCCACACAGTGTCTTCCATTTCTACCGAGGGCAGTTCAAATTATTGTAGTGCACATGCGTGGGCACTGTTTGATTCTTGCCGGCAAATACACATTGCAGCAATCTGCTCTGCCCTTGGCCGGACAGAGAGAGGTACGCCTGCGCATGAGCATTATGGGGGAGGACACATCAGCCACACAAAGAAAGAAGGAGGATGGTGCAAGACCAGCAACAAACATCAGACCAGGCCATCCCGTAGGCTAGCGTGATAAAAAAACCTTTTTAACCTTATGCAAATTGGCTTGGAGACATGTATACAACATTCCAGAATACTGTTTATGAGGGCTTACAGGTAGTGGCCATATTTTAGATGGGGGAAACGTTGCGACAAGTTCCCTTTAATATATGTACATAATCATGGTATACTGCACAATTCATAACCTGCATTACACCCAGAACAGTAAAGACAAACATATTTGAAATGTAGAGATCCAATATTTTGTTATTTTTATTATGGAAGTCCTACGTATTCTGTGTATGATTTTACAGGTGCTAGAAAATTTGGAGACAAGGTAAAAAATGAATGACATATGTCTCCAAATTGATAAATACTGTTGTGTTCTTTACAAGAGCTTGGGGAATTTCACTCACTGCTTCAGAGCGTAATTGGAATGGTAGCCTTGGCTCAGTGAACAGTATCACTGATGTTGGTCCTGGACTTAACACAGTTCATAATACATCTTATTGTATCATTCCACTTGTTTAGCAGCAGCTACATATTGGGGATAAGCCTTGAGTGTGTAAGAAAAGTGTAAGGTGAGCAGCACAGAAATGACATGCATTTCGTAGCCAGCATGATTGTTTTTTGTTATATACCACAACATAAGGCTAGAAGACCTCCATAAAATATACCAGCCACAACTGCTCATGAGAGGGTCAGGACAAGATACTGTAATGGTGTAAGGCAAATTGTTTTCACACCATCTACTCGAAAGAAAAGCCGCACTCATGAATATTTGAACAAAAGTTTTACTTGCACATTACCTATTTATACTTTGCCCAACCTAAACCTTTTGACACATAGAATGTTGTATATGACCCAATTCGTCACACCTCAAATTAAATACATACTTCATCCATACCCACTAAACAAATACAAACCAGAGGATTCAGTTGCTGTATATAGAAATAAAGGAAAACAGTATACAATATTAAGGGAGAACACTGAATATAGGATGGCATTGCTAATAATAATAATGGACAACATTGTATATAAGATAATATAAAAGGAGGACATTGTATGTAACAAAAGGTGACTGTAAATGGGGAAACACATTTGAGGGAGTGGAAAACTAAAGTTTAGCACAGACATGTAGATAACTGCCATATAAGATTGAACTATGTGAAACTAAACTTTATGTTGGAGTCACACTAGGGTATGACTTGTGCGAGGATCACATCGCTCTGTCCAGACCGGTTGTGGCCCTCCTGACTTGAGCATGACAGCTTCATGTATTGCTATGCAGCTGTCCCTCTCTGGTAAGGAGAGTCCAAGTTCAGTCCAGGTATTTTGATGCGATTCTCGGGCACATCACATGACCGTGTGACTCCAGGCTTAAAGCGTAACCGTCGGTTAAATTTTATTTAATGGTAATATAGAACTAGTGAATATAATCAACTTTCACATATACATTATTAATAAAATCAGGAAGGAAAGCAATGAAAACCTTCCACAAAATGTCCTCAGCAGGCTGTGTGTGAAGCTCTTTCTTAAGGCCAGTCACACATAATGACGCACCAGCGATCCCGATAACGATAATGATGTGCAGAGATCGCTGGTGCGTCATTTTTCACATCGCTGGTAAGATGTTAAACAGGTATCTAACCAGTGATGTGAAAAACGGCGCACTAACAATCCAGAATTAAACTGAGATCGTCGGGAATTTTCTTCCATAGCGTAACATTGAGATTGTTAGTCATTGTCCCTGTCAAATACAACGCTGTAGTGCTCCCAGCAGGAGCGCAACGACGTAGAAATGATCAAGAGCAGTGTGTAACGATCAACGATCTCACAGCTAAATCGTTGGTACGTGTCACACAGAACGAGATCGCTAACGGGATCGCTGTTGCGTCACAAAATTTGTTTTCTTTCCATTGCTGACAACTCAGGATCCAATCAAGGCAGCTCACCACTTACACCCTTACTGATCCCAAAGGGTCATTGTCTCTTAGTTGAGCACTTCTCAGACTGTGCAGGACACCATGTCCCATGATGCTGCACAAACTTTACTGTGTTCTGACAGCAACCACGGCAAAGGTTGTGACTGGTCTCCTTTCTCTCCAACACCACTGAATCCATGGAGAGCACTATTGCTCCTCCTGGGCTCAGTAGTTCTCCTACAGGGGCTACTAACCACCAGACTTTACAATAGCCCTTGCACTAATCTCATCTGTGTGTATAAAAAAATGGCTAAAGAGCTGAGTTCCCACAGCACCAGAGTTTACAGATATTTTTGCCGCCTAATTCTGCAGGGTGCCACATAAATAATCATCATGATAAGAATTTAAATATCTTGGGTTTTCTGGTCTATTAGTTAATTCTTGTTCTATTGAGTACATTCCACTTCTAAGATATTTTACCTTTCCACTGTGTACTTTTCAGTAGGTGATGGTCACAGCTCACCTTCTAACTCTCCCTTCACAATCACTTAAGCCGGCTCCACACCACAATTTTCTGGGTCCGGGTCTGTTTCTGTGTGAACCAGACAGAACCGGATCCGATTTTGTCCCCCATGCATCCCTATGGTGCCGGATGGCTGTTATTTGCCATCTGGTTTTGTCGTTTTCCGGGAGGATTAGGTCTTGTTAGTCTATTGCCCCGGACACAAAATCGGAGTTTGCATGATTCTTTGTGTCCAGTGGCAAAAACAAACAAAAACGGATCCTCCCAGATCTGGGGCGATCCGGCGCCCATAACATGGGAGTCTATTGGCGCCAGATCCAGCAAAAAATCGTACCGGTTCCCGGACACCTGGTGCTGAAAGAGCGGTGGCTCTGAAATGCAGCTGCGCTCATTCAGCACTGTGGATAGCGCAGGATTTCAGAGCCGCCACTGAAGTTCAGCACCTGGAGAGCTCCACGGCTGAAATTTCAGCACCGCGGGCAGCTCCCCTGCACCTGCGCTGCTGAAATTTCAGCCCTGGACAAGGCACAGATGCGCACAAACGAATCCGGCACAAAACAGGATTGGAGGACATATTTGCCCTCAATTTGTGCTCGTCTGGGGCTGTCACAACCTGACAGCTCCAAACCATGGTGTGAAACCGGCCTTAGGTGGAGATCAGGTGGAGCAAGCCTAGAAAATCCTTATTAAGGCCCCTTTCACATCAGCTTTTTTCGCTGATTGCAGCAGATCCGGCAGATTTACCGCATCTGCTGCCTAACGGTCGCACTTGCGGCAAGCCCCATGCATTGTCTATGGGGCGTGCGGCAAGTGCAGTATTACAGCAATCCGGCACCTGCAGCAGTTTCGGCCATGAAAAACTGCGGTCAGCAGCCCAAGAAATAAATGAACCTAAGCCAATCTATTGCTGCCTATGTGCTTGTGGCTACTGTACTGAACAGGAAATATGAGCCTGGTATTAGGCTTCGTGGCCAGTGTGAAACTCCAGTTGATTAAAAAAAATGGATAGAATATTAAAACCTGATTTAAACAATAGGTTCTTTCCTGATGACACATTCCCTTTAATGTGTATTCCTTCAATGTCTAATCAGTGGGTGGTTAAATTGCTGGGATTCCCTCAGCTGTCTACAACAAGGGAATAGGGAGCTTTTTGGATTCTCTCGGATATAGAAAATTGCTCATATTGAATTGGTTAGTATTGTAGTTTCTATACAATTACGATTCAGCTCTGGGGTGTCAGCCAAGATCAGAGGAATAGTTAAGCAATAACTGGAGAGTCCCAGTTTGGGGGCACTTCTATATTGCATGGATGAGATTAGCGTTGTGTGCTTTACTGAGTGCTGCACCACTTTGTTCTAGGTACAGATTGTCTGTCGTGGGAAACCCCCTTTCAGTATTTCTTTTCACTTGGGAAATTACTGAATTATGATACTTACTGCTGCGCTAATGAGGACTCTTTCATGCTTTCCCTGAGATATATTTTGCCGCTGATTTACAACTTTATCAGCGATGAGGAAAATAAGTGAAAATGAACTATGATCTGCAATTACACACACTTTGTACTCGTTACACCGTATTTACAAAGTGGAATGCATGAAAATGATGTCAACTATGTGAAATAAGCAAAATCTGTCAAGAAATTAATATTTGGAAAGTTAAATGGGAAAATGCAATATGTCTTCTTTTCTATCTATGGACTCTAAATCCCCAATGGAACAAATCCCCAGAGCAAGTATGTTGATTTTGGCAGACAAACACACAGTCCCACAGACTAAAGATGAGCTGACACGTGCAGATTCCTAGATTAGCTGTTTCAAAAGGCTAATTAAATATTACGTTGTTTTCCCAGCTAATAATGTGAATCCCATTCTTTCTCTGTCAGCATAGTGACTGGTATTAGTCATTATCATTAAAAAAGTCAAAGCCGGCTCCAATTGCACCCTAATGCTTCCTTCCTCACAAACATGAAATGATGATATAGAACGTGAAGCTTTAAATGAATGTAATCTTCGTTCTTCCTGTAACTGGGGTGATACAAGCTATGAACTGGTAATTAATAAGTGAACCTTCATCTTACATCAGTGCTCCATTATATTCATTATTTAGGGGAGTGATATACCATTATACACAAGTGGTATGGATTTGCTATATACCATGCCAGCTGCACTGGTGGAGAATTTTTGCCAACACTAAGATTTGACATCATCCTATAACACTGTAGTCGATAAAATAATGAACAGACAAATGAGGCAAAGATAATATCATTTCTAGTGCTAAAGACGTGCAAACATTATTAATTTGGGGAGCAATATCTATCAATAGCATGCCAGTTGTGTACTTGTTTCCAGCCCAGCTTGGAGATCGTGCATGAGTATGTGCTCTGTCTCTATTGCTGAGCTGATGTTACACCCGTTCATGTTTTTTTTTTCTCTGCTGGACCAATTGTAATCTTGTTTGACACTGAGGCTACAGTGGGGAAAATACCACCAGAAGAAAGCTTGAATGTGAACAGTTACCAAGATTTGCCACCAACAACACAGTTGGAATAACAAGCCAACCTGGTAATTATTTAAAAATCATACAATGTGATTTTGTTTAGATTTTGTCTCACAAATGAGGCGTACTTATGATAAAATTTACAGACCTCTCCATTTTTTTGTAGGTGGGAAAACTTGCAAAATCGGCAGTATATCAAATACATATTTTCCCCACTGTATAAACTAGCTTATATGTTAATGAAGATGGCGTCCCTAAGTTTGAATACAGGCCCTGGAAGTTGAGTGCATTACTAATTGTTTTCTTCAAAAGAATTGTACCTGCTGATTCCACATCTTTCTGTAGCTCTCATAAGTGGTTCTTGGCTCTTGGACAACTGTTCTGATAATTATTCCACTCTAAAGTCTGAAATCATGTGGACAGCACGTTTATGGTGAAATGATGTTCTTTCCACTACTGGAACCTTTAGTAGTTTAGAAATTCTTCTGTAACCAATGCCATCAGTATGTTTTGCAACAGTAAGGTTATAAGGGTCTTGGGACAGCTCACTGGTTTTACCCATCATGAGATGTTTCTTGTGTGGCACCTCTGTAATGAGATACCCTTTTATAGACCATCAATTGAACCAGCTAATAATATTTTTCAGTAAGTGGAAGGATTGCTTTCTATGCTTTCTAATTACTGATAGAATTCAGCTGGTGTCATGATTTTCCATGGCTTCTTTGCACCTTTCTTTAGGGCAGTGCAAGGAGGAAGGTAAGATAATGAATTCCTTCAACTTTACTTAAATCTGGCAAATTAACCCTTTCACAGTCTGCTATCAAGAATCTTCATCTATTAGTTAGAGCAGAAAGCAAATACAAAGAGTGCTCCATACTATGGATGACCAGCCATGACTTCCTCTACACTGCCACTGTGGCACAGTGTCATTGTGGCACTTTAGTTGATTTCAACACTTGCAGTTGACACCTTTTCATATGCACGTGAGTCAAAATACTTCAGAATTTGATATGCAACAGAATATGACACTTTCATAATGGATCCACATGCCTGTTAATGAAAAAGGAAAATATTTACAGTACATTATCTGCAAATGTTTTTTGTTGTAGATGTATTACCAGACCCTAAATGTGATAGGATAATAATGGGTGAAATGTTTGGGAGAGTAATAGTTTACTGCCGTCTGGTTTTTAATGCAATCAGATCATGCTTTGGGGTTGTGCATATATCCCTTTATTTTACACTTTTCCATAACTCACTTGAACTTGAAAGACATTTTTGTTTTTGTAACCCCATTAACTATGTGACTATGCAATGGTTGACAAATATGTAACTCTTATTGAATTAAATACAAGAAATAAGTAGAAGCATAAGAAGGAGAGAGTGTGTATAACAGGTATGGAAGATTACATATGTAGGGATGGGTAAAAATAATAAATGACTGTAATAATAGGGATATCACAGAAAATAATGTCTTTATGTGACAAAAAAATTGTCATCAATGGCTATAGATGATTAAGGATAGAGACAATTATTCTCAAAAATTAGAGTCATACATACTGTAACAAAGAAAAAAATTGATGGTCCAAATGCACATGAAGCAAATGTATTATATAATCATAAAGACTAATAGTCACATACACCAAATATGGAACTGGGTAACATGTCATTAAGAGATAATAGTGTACCTTGTTATGCATATCATACAAAGATATGAACAATAACATACAATGAATAACTCATCAGCCACATAATGAAGACTAATATATGAGACAAGTGAAGCCATATGCTATCACATACATATACCCACCCTGGAACAAACCCAACACGTGTTTCGCTTAGAGCAGTGTTCTGGAACTCCAGTCCTGAGGAGCCACCAACAGTGCATGTTTGCAAGATTTTCTTAGGCTGCTTTCACATAACATTTTTTTTCCTGTCCGTGGGATCCTATTTTTTGTAGAACCCCACGGACAGGAAAGGACACCACAGGGGGTGACCTATTTTGTGTCCGGGTCCGTGATTATCACGAATCCGGACACAGCGGGGCACTTTCACTTCCGCAATGTATATGCGGAAGAGAAATTTAGTAAAAAGAAAGAGTTAAAAATACAATATCTGTATGCTCATCTATCCGGGATCCACCGCTGCTTCCAGAAAGGTCCAGGTGATCATAGGACCTGCGGTGACGTCACAACCCGATCAGCTGATCGGGTCACATGACCGGTTACCGCGGTAACTGCGGTCATGTGACCCGATGACGCTGCCGGGTTGTGACATCACTGCAGGTCCTATAAGCACCCAGACTTTGCTGGGAGGCAGCGGTGGATCGCGGACAGGTGAGCATACAGATTTTTTATTTTTAACTCTTTCTTTTACTTAATTTCACTTCTGCAATGTATATTATACATTGCAGAATGGAAATTAGAAGGTTAGGAGCAATTTTAGTGTACTGAGCATGCTCATAGGCCCCTATGTTTAAGGCCACGGATCGGATCGGATTTGGTCTAATTGCCATCCGATTTTGTAGGATCCGATTTTTTTCTGTGCCCAAAATCGAAGCAGTCTCTGATTTTGGGTACAGCAAAAAATCGTACACAAATCGGATCCCACAAAATTGGATGCCAATTAGGCCAAATCCGATCCGACCCCCATAGGATAACATGGGCGCCAAATCAGATCTGTGGCTGTTTGATTTACATCAGACAGCCACGGATGGAAGAAAATCACTATGTGAAAGCAGACTTAGCATTACATAAATGTTGGAATTATCGCTTGTGCAGGTGATTAAATTATCATCTGTGCAATATTAGAAAAATCTCTGAAAACATGCACTGTTAGTGGCTCCTGATGACTAGATTTGCAGAACACTGATAGAAATCAAATAAAAAATATCATAGTATAGCAAATTAAAATGATTCTGAAAGCAAACCTGAAAATGTCTTTATTTCAGGTTATTTGGATCTTGCATATATCTGTTTTTGCTCATTGTCATATGTTTATTGGGTATAATTATGGCATTTTACTGTGTATCACTAAAAGGGACATTTTAACGTATGCCCACTGTTAACACTATTAGATAAGGTAATGTAGTGTATATTTATAACACTCAGTACTTCCAAAATAAGATCTTTTGTCTGAGAGACACAGACTCAGCAAATCCCTGTACTTTGTTATCTTAAATTGGTTCCAGCATCTGGAGCATGATTAATAGAATATGATGTTGACATGGCTTAATGGTTGTGTAGTCAACTGGTGCCATCAGGGGTACTCTACAACCGAGCGAAGATGTATGCCTATATGAAGAAAATTATTTAAATGGGTTTAGAAAATAGCAGAAGGTCAGTATTAATGGATTGTCAGACTTGATAAGAGATGAAGCGTAAGCTATTATCTCTAAATACTCCATATACTTTGGGGAGTAAGGTAAACAAGTAAAAATAAAAAGCACAAAAGAAAAACATGTTTCCAAAAATAATGACGGGCTCTTTTTTTGTCAAAATCTCTCTATTGTTTAGTAAGAAAAATTGTCCTGAGACATCACTGCATTGTGATTCATACTAATTGTGACACATCTATCAGTTACTTATAGATACAGTTGAAACCAGAAGTTTACATACACTATACAAAAAGACACATATTCATGTTTTTCTCACTATCTGACATAAAGTCAGAATAAACCTTTCCCGTTTAGGTCAGTTAGGATTACCATAATTATTTATTATTATTATTATTATTATAATTTATTTATATAGCACCATTATATTCCATGGCGCTTTACATGCTAGAAGGGGCAGACTAGTACAACTAACATAGTGACAATACAAGTAACAATAAAAGTGGACAATTCGATCGTACAGATACAAGAGGGGAGAAAATCCTGTCCGCGAGGGCTCGCAGTCTACAAGTCTACGATTTATATTTGCTAAATGCCAGAATAATGAGAGAGAATGTTTTAAGGCATTTTTATTACTTTCTGCAATGTCACAAGTGTACATACACTAAGATTACTATGCCTTTAAACAATATGGGAAAGCCCATATGATGATGTCATGTGTTTGAAGGCTTATAATAGGTTTATTGGGAACATCTGAGTTATTTAGAGACACACCTGTGGATATATCTTAATGACACCTGAAACACCTTGCCTCTTTGTGTAGCATCATGGGAAAGTCTAAATAAATCAACCAAGATATCAGGAAGAGAATTGTGGCCTTGCACAAATCTGATTCCTCCTTGGGTACAATTTCCAGATACCAAAAGTTGCTTTGTTGATCTGTACAAACAATTATACGCAAAAACAAACAAGATGGGAATGTCCAGCTGTTTTACTGCTCAGGAAGGAGACAGGTTTTGTGTCCCTTAGGCTACGTTCACACATTGCATATTTTGTTGCGCCTTCTTGCGCGCGCCTTTTGCTGCAATTTTTGACCGTGCAAAAAGGCGCAACAAAATACGTGGGTGCATTCACACACCACATTTTTATGTCCTGCAGGGGGAGGAAAAATCCTGCTTCCTCCTCCCCTCTCTCACATCTGTGCCCGCCCCTAAAGATTTCACAGTGTATTATTATACACTGTGAAATCTAAATTCAATAAAGCCAGAGGTTTTTAAAATAATAAACATGGATACTTACCCTCCGGCGGGTGGAAGGCGGGTGTCCGGGAGCCAGGACCGGTGAGCAGCCACAGATTCCGAGTGGAAAAAGACCTGTGGTGATGTCAGAGGGCTGTCCGGGGCTGATTGGCCGCTCGCGGTCATGTGATACATATCACATGACCGGAACACCATCTGACATCACCACAGGTCCTAGAAGGGCCATTCCAGCGGTGGCTCCTGGCTCCCAGACACCGAAACACCCGTCGGAGAGGTAAGTATTTAATTCTTTATTATTTTTAATACATTTGTCTTTATTTAACTTTGATTTGCAGTGTACAGTCATGGCCAAAAGTTTTGAGAATGACACCAAAATTATATTTTCACATGATCTGCTGCCCTCTGATTTTTATTTGTGTTTGTCTGATGTTTATATCACATGCAGAAATATAATTGCAATCATATTATGAGTACCAAAAGGTTATAATGACAGTTAGAATGAGTTAATGCAGCAAGTCAATATTTGCAGTGTTGACCCTTCTTCTTCAGGATCTCTGCAATTCTCCCTGGCATGCTCTCAATCAACTTCTGGACCAAATCCTGAATGATAGCAGTCCATTCGTGTAAAATCAATGCTTGAATTTTGGCAGAATTTGTTGTTTTTTGTTTGTCCACCCGTCTCTTGATGATTAACCACAAGTTCTCAATGGGATTAAGTTCTGGGGAGTTTCCAGTCCATGGACCCAAAATCTCAGTTTTGTTCCCTGAGCCATTTAGTTATCACCTTTGCTTTATGGCAAGGTGCTCCATCATGCTGGAAAAGGCATTGTTGGGCGCCAAACTGCTCTTGGACGGTTGGGAGAAGTTGCTCTTGGAGGACATTCTGGTACCATTCTTTATTCATGGCTGGGTTTTTAGGCAAGACTGTGAGTGAGCCGATTCCCGTGGCTGAGAAGCAACCCCACACATGAATGGTTTCAGGATGCTTTAACAGTTGGCATGAGACAAGACTGGTGGTAGCGCTCACCTCTTCTTCTCCGAATAAGCTGTTTTCCAGATGTCCCAAACAATCGAAAAGGGGATTCATAAGAGAAAATGACTTTACCCCAGTCCTCAGCAGTCCACTCCCTGTACCTTTTGCAGAATATCTGTCGGTCCCTGATGTTTTTTCTGGAGAGAAGTGGCTTCTTTGCTGCCCTCCTTGAAACCAGGCCTTGCTCAAAGAGTCTCCGCCTCACAGTGAGTGCAGAAGCACTCAACACCAGCCTGTTGCCATTCCTGAGCAAGCTCGGCACTGCTGGTAGTCCGATCCCGCAGCTGAAACAGTTTTAAGATACGGTCCTGGCGCTTGCTGGTCTTTCTTGGGTGTCCTGGAGCCTTTTTGACAACAATGGAAGCTCTCTCCTTGAAGTTCTTGATGATGCTATAGATTGTTAACTGAGGTGCAATCTTTCTAGCTGCGATACTCTTCCCTGTTAGGCCATTTTTGTGCAGTGCAATGATGGCTGCACGTGTTTCTTTAGCGTTAACCATGGTTAACTGAAGAGAAACAATGATACCAAGCACCAGCCTCCTTTAAAGTGTCCAGTGGTGTCATTCTTACTTAATCATGACTAATTGATCGCCAGCCCTGTACTCATCAACACCCACACCTGTGTTAATGGAACAATCACTAAAACGATGTTAGCTGCTCCTTTTAAGGCAGGACTGCAATGATGTTGAAATGTGTTTTGGGGGTTAAAGTTCATTTTCTAGGCAAATATTGACTTTGCAAGTAATTGCTGTTAAGCTGATCACTCTTTATGACATTCTGGAGTATATGCAAATTGCCATTAGAAAAACTGAAGCAGTAGACTTTGTTAAAATTTATATTTGTATCATTCTCAAAACTTTTGGCCATGACTGTATATTAATACACTGCAAAATCTAATGCGCGGTCACAGGTGTCACACAGGGTAGGAGGAAGCAGGATTCTTCCTCCCGTCTGTGATGTCAGATGCAGCAGCGCCGCCCTTATAGGAAAAAGCGCCTGCGCTGCTGCGTAAGGAATTGACACGGTCATTCTTTTTCCTATAAAAGCGCGAGCGTATTTTTATGCACTGTCTGCATGGCAAAGGGAATTTCCCATTCACTTTGCTGGCAGACAAAAAGCACATTACGTATTTTGAAAAGCGGGGGCAAAAAAGCGCGCAAAAATACACAATGTGTGAACGCAGCCTTAGATGAATATGCTTTGGTCGGACATGTGCATATCAACCCAAGAACAAAAGCAAAACACCTTGTAAAGATTATGTCTGAAGCTGGTAAGATTGTGTCATTATCCACAGTGAAACAACTACTATATCAATATGGGCAAAAAGTCCACTCTGCCAGGAAGAAGCCATTACTCCAAAAGAAACATAAAAAGAGCCAGATTAAT
Organism: Allobates femoralis; assembly: GCA_033576535.1. NCBI lineage: Eukaryota > Metazoa > Chordata > Amphibia > Anura > Aromobatidae > Allobates > Allobates femoralis. Next base: position 116,128,484 of record JARQOC010000005.1, read on the forward strand.
ATTTGCAAATGCACACAGGAACAAAGACCTACATTTTTGGAGACATGTCCTGTGGTCTGACAAAACTAAAATTGAACTGTTTGGCCATAATGACCATCACTACGTTTGGAGGGAAGAGAGAGGAGCTTGGATGCCTAAGACCACAATCTCAACTTTGAAACACAGGGATGGCAGCATCCTGGTGTGGGGTTGTTTGGCTACAGGAGGGACTGGTGAATCTCACAAAATAGATGGCACCATGAGGTAAGAAAATTATGTGGCAATACTGAAGCAATATCTTTGACATCAGCCAGGATGTTAATGCTTGGGAGGAAATGAGTTTTCCAAATGGAAAATGACCCAAAGCATACTCCCATACTGGTTACAAAGTGGCTTAAGTATAAAAAAGTCAATGTTTTCGAGTAGCCATCACAAAGCCATGATCTTGATCCAATTGAAAATTTATGGGCAAAGCTGAAAAGGCAGGTGCGAGCAAAGTGACCTACAAACATCGCTCAGTTATATCAGTTCTGTCAGGAGGAATTGGCCTAGATTCCTATCAACCATTGTGAGAAGCTTGTGAAAAAATATCCAAAATGTTTTACCCAAGTCATAGAGTTTAAGGGCAATGGTACCAAATACTAATGAAATGTATGTAAACTTGTGAATTTACAGAAAGTAGTAAAAATGCCTTAAAACATTCTCTCTCATTATTCTGACATTTGGCAAATATTAATAATTATGGCAATCCTTATAGACCCAAAACAGGAAAGGTTTATTCTGATTCCATATCAGATAGTGAGAAAAACATGCTTACAGTGGGTACGGAAAGTATTCAGACCCTTTAAATTTTTCACTCTTTGATTCATTGCAGGCATTTGGTAAATTCAAAAAAAGTTATTTTTTTCTCAGTAATGTACACTCTGCACCTCATCTTGACTGAAAAAAAACTGAAATGTAGAGAGTTTTGCAAATGTATTAACAAAGAAAAACTGAACTGTCACATGGTCTTAAGTATTCAGATCCTTTGCTCAGTATTGAGTATTTGCACCTTTTGAGCTAGTACAGCCACGAGTCTTCTTGGGAATGATGCAACAAGTTTTTCACATCTGGATTTGGGATCCTCTGCCATTTTTCCTTGCAGATCCTCTCCAGTTCTGTCAGGTTGTATGGTGAACATCGGTTGACAGCCATTTTCAGGTCTCTACAGAGATGCTCAGTTGGGTTTAGGTCAGGGCTCTGGCTAGGCCAGTCAAGAATGGTCACAGAGTTGTTCTGAAGCCACTCCTTTGTTATTTTAGCTGTGTGCTTAGGGTCATTGTCTTGTTGGAAGGTGAACTTTCAGGCAAGGCTGAGGTCCAAAGCACTCTAAAATAATTTTTTATCCAGGATATCTCTGTACTTGGCAATGTTTATGTTTCCTGCAATTGCAACCAGTCGTCCTGTCCCTGCAGCTTAAAAACACCCCCATAACATGATGCTGCCACCACCACCATGTTTCACTGTTGGGCTTGTATTGGGCAGATGATGAGCAGTGCCTGTTTTTCTCCACACATACCGCTTAGAATTATCACCAAAAAGTTCTATCTTTGTCTCATCAGACCAGAAATACTTATTTCCCATAGTCTGGGAGTCCTTCATGTGTTTTTTTACCAAACTCTGCGGGCTTTCATATGTTTTGCACTGAGGAGAGGCTTCCATCAGGTGACTCTGTCATAAAGGCCTGACCGGTGGAGGACTGCAGAGATAGTTGACTTTGTGTAACTTTCTTACATCTCTGTACTCCATCTCTGGGGCTCAGCCACAGTGATCTTTGGGTTTTTCTTTACTTCTCTTACCAAGGCTCTTCTCCCATGATTGCTCAGTTTGGCTGGACGGCCAGGTCTAGGAAGATTTCTGGTGGTCCCAAACGTCTCCCATTTAATGATTATGAAAACCACTGTGCTCTTAGGAAACTTGAGTAGTGCAGAAAGTCTTTTGTAACCTTGGCCAGATCTGTGCCTTGCCACACTTCTGTCTCAGCTCCGACAGGTGTGTACCTTTCCAAATCAATGATGAATTTGCTAGAAATGAAAGAAGCGCAAGTAGGGTCTTATCTTTTTTATGTGATGAGGGTAACCGAAAGTTATATGCTCACCTGGGAAAGTTGTGTAGCACACAACCAGCTTAAAGGCAGGTAACTTTAGCTTCTGCAGGTTCCACACTCATACGTAGCTTCCAAATTAAAAAAGGACTCGAGTGTCACGACCCACACTGCTTACATTAAGGCAATCAGACAGTGATCATCATCACAAGATTCTCCTTTGTACATCACTACTCTCTGAGGAAGGAGTAGGGACTGGCTCTGAAATGCGTAGGAGGAATAAAAGGAGAATCTTGTGATGATGATCACTGTTTGATTGCCTTAATGTAAGCAGTGCGGGTCGTGACACACGAGTTCCTTTTTCATTTGGAAGCCTTTCCAAATCAAGTCCTATCAGATTAATTAAACACAGTTGGACTCCAATGAAGGAATAGAACCATCTCAAGGACTATCACAAGGAAATGAACAGCATGTGACTTAAATATAAGTGTCTGAGCAAAGGGTCTGAATACTACTGACCATGTGATATTTCAGTTTTTCTTTTTTAATAAATTTGCAAAAATGTCTACATTTCTGGGGTTTTTTCAGTCAAGATGGGGTGCAGAGTGTACAACATTAATGAGAAAAAAAATAAACTTTTTTGAATTTACCAAATGGCTGCAATGAAACAAAGAGTGAAAAATTTAAAGGGGTCTGAATTCTTTCCATACTCGCTGTATATAATGAGCCACACATAGCCTACTAAATACTGTATGAGAGATCACATACCCTCATTTATACATTATGAGCCTCCACATAGCCTCTTATATACATTATATGAGCCTCACAAAGCCTCTTATAGCATGAACCCCCACATAGTCTACTATATGCAGTGCTTTTTTTGTGGGGGTACTTACCGGTACGGCGTACCAGAAAATCTGAAGATCGGCAGTACATACCGGTGCGGCATACCGGAAAATCTAAAGAGCAGCACTGACCTGCTGTGTCACAGGCTGTGTGTAGTACTAGTAGCATAGTTTCCCTCAGCACCGAAGGACCTGCGATGATATCACATACACGTGACTCGGGTGGGTGGAGTTTTGCCCAGAGGGAAAGAAGATGGAGGAGGACGACTAATGCTGTGCAGGGTATGTGACAACAGCACTGACAGACTGTCAGTGACAGTGACTGTGATGAGTGCAGAGGGCAGCAGGCTGTGCAGGGGAGAGGATGCAGGGGGGATAGAGATCAGGACAGGCAGGGTATGGAGAAATTGAGACAAGAGGGATGGAGGATGGAGAGATCAGGGGGATCGAGGATGGAAAAAGCAGGGGGATGGAGGATGAATTGAAAGGACTCGGAGCAGGGGATGGAGAGACCAGGGGGATGAAGAATGGAGGGAGCAGGAGGATGGAGGGAACAGGGGGATGAAGGATGAAAGGAGCAGGGGAATAGAGGATGGAAGGAGCAGGGGGATGGAGGATGGAAGGAGCAGGGGGATGGAGGGTGGAGGGAGCGTTGGGTGGAGGGAACAGGGGGATGGAGAGATCAGAGGGATTGAGGATGGAGGGCACAGAGGGATGGAGAGATCAGGTGGATGGAGGATGGAGAGACCTGGAGGATGGAGGGATCAGGTGGATGAGAGAGCAGGGGGATGGAGGATGGGGAGACCAGAGGGATGAGGATAGAGACCAAGGGATGGAGGATGGAGAGAGCAGGGGGATGGAGAATGGAGGGAGCATGGGGATGGAGGATGGAGGGAACAGGGGATAAGGATAAAAGGAGCAGGGGAATGGTGGATGGAAGAAGCAGTGGGATGGAGGATGAAAGGAGCAGGGGGATGGAGGATGGAGAGACCAGGGGGATGGAGAATGGAGGGTGCAGGAGGATGGAGGGAACAGGGGGATGGAGAGATCAGAGGGATTGAGGATGGAGGGTGCAGAGGGGTGGAGAGATCAGGAGGATGGAGGATGGAGAGACCAGGGGTGTGGAAGATGGGGCTAGCAGTGGGGAGCGAAGGAGCCAGGCAGGGAAGCCGGCGGTGAAAAGTGTTCACCAGTGGCTTTCTCCTTCTGTTCTGCACTCCCCGCTCCCTCCTGCCCCTTCCCGCTCCTTGCCCGGTCCTAATTTAGGATCAGGTGGGGAGGCGGCGGGGGGAACGGAGGATCGGGTTGTCATGCAGCGGGGAGCACAGAATCAAAGGAGAAAGCCGGCGGTGAAGCCTTCTTCTCACTGCCAGCTTTCCCGCCAGTAGTTTCAAATGAACAGCTGATTCTGATCAGCTGTTCAATTGAAGTAGCGCAGTGCTGTCAGGGTTTATGTGAGTTCATCCTAGCCTGCATGAACTCACATGAACTTTCCCCAAGCCCGGGTGCACAGCTCAGCTACATCTCTTCACTAGGGATGGGCGAATCTACTCGTTACTACTCGGTACTCGCCGAGTAGTAAGGGATTCGCCCGACTCGTTACTGTGCGAGTAATCGCAGGGATTACTCGCACAGTAACGAGTCCGGTTTTCCCCCCCGTCCTAAGTTAGGACTGGGCTGGGGGAGCAAGCAGGGAGCGAAGGGAGGGGGGAGAAATTCTCCTTACCTCTCTTCCGTCTTCCGGCTGTGTGCTCTGTGCTGGGCTCGGGTCCTGCGGGCTGCTGGCAGCTACGGGGTCCTAGAGCCCGCTTGCTCTCCCTGTGTACAGACATCTATATCTGTACACAGAGATGTAGCAGTGCTGAGATTGTTCTCAGTCTGCTCACTCCCTGTGCATAGACATCTATATCTATGCACAGGGATGTAGCAGAGAGGACATCGCGTTTTGGACTACGTCGGACGGAAGAGGATTTTTTTAATTAAAGATGGAGTCCCTAATGGGTTTTTTTTTTATTTCTAATAAAAAAATTTTTCTCTGTGTTGTGTTTTTTTAAAACAATTTAATAGAAATTTATGGCGGTCATGTCTAATATTGGCGTGACCGCCATAAATTTCGGGCTTAGGGCCAGCTGATAATACAAAGCTGGCCCTAACCCCTTTATTACCCAGTGAGCCACCGCACCAGGGCCACTGGAAGAGCGGGGTTCAGCGCCAGAGGATGGCGCTTCAATGAACGCGCCATCTACTGGGGCGGCTGCGGGCTGCAATTTGCAGCGGGGGGTGCCAGAAAGCTTGGGCCTCCCTGCGCTGCAGATTCCAGCCCCCTGCCACTGGGGCTGCTGTATATACCTCTGGGGCTTCTCTATACTACCACTGGGGCTGCTGCTGTATATACCACCGGGGCTGCTGTATATACCTCTGGGCTGCTGTATAGTACCACTGGGGCTGCTGCTATATATACCACTGGGGCTGCTGCTGTATACTACCACTGGGGCTGCTGCTGTATACTACCACTGGGGCTGCTGTATATACCTCTGGGGCTGCTGTATACTACCACTGGGGCTGATGCTGTATATACCACTGGGGCTGCTGCTGTATACTACCACTGGGGCTGCTGCTGTATACTACCACTGGGGAGGCTGCTGTATACCACACTGCTGGGGGCTGTATACTTGTGCTGGGGTCCACCCTCGGCTTATACACGAGTCAATAGGTTTTCCCAGGTTTTGGGGGCAAAAGTAGGGGGGTCGGCTTATACACGGGTCGGCTTATAAACGAGTATATATGGTACTTATTGAGCCCCCATATAGCCTCCTATGTACAGTTTGAGCCCACACATGACCTCCTAAATATAGCATGAGAACTGACATAGCATCCTATATACAGTATGAGCAGCACATAGCCCCCTATATGCAGTATGAGGGTCTAATTACATTATGAGGGTCAATATGAGTTACACATAGCCTCCTAAATACAGTATTAGCCCCTATACAGCCTCCTATATACATTATGAGACCCACATGGCCTCCTTAAAATGGCATTAGACCTCCCATAGCCTTCTACATACATTATGAGCCACACATAGCCTCCTATATATAGCATAAGCTCCCACACATAGCCTGCTATATACTCTATGATCCCCAACATAGCCTCTTTTATACATTATGAGCCCCACATAAAGTAGCATCCTATGTACAGTATGAGCCCTTACATACTCTCATGTATATATATATTTATATACAGTGTTGGCCAAAAGTATTGACACCCCAGCAATTCTGTCAGATAATACTCAGTTTCTTCCTGAAAATGATTGCAATCACAAATTCTTTGGTATTATTATCTTCATTTAATTTGTCTTCGATGAAAAAAACACAAAATGAATTGTCCTAAAGCCAAATTGGATATAATTCCACACCAAACATAAAAAAGGGGTGGACAAAAGTATTGGCACTGTTAGAAAAATCATGTGATGCTTCTCTAATTTGTGTAATTAACAGCACCTGTAATTTACCTGTGGCACCTAACAGGTGTTGGCAATAACTAAATCACACTTGCAGCCAGTTGACATGGATTAAAGTTGACTCAACCTCTGTCCTGTGTCCTTGTGTGTACCACATTGAGCATGGAGAAAAGGAAGAAGACCAAAGAACTGTCTGAGGACTTGAGAAACCAAATTGTGAGGAAGCATGAGCAATCTCATGGCTACAAGTCCATCTCCAAAGACCTGAATGTTCCTGTGTCTACCGTATGCAGTGTCATCAAGAAGTTTAAAGCCCATGGCACTGTGGCTAACCTCCCTAGATGTAGAAAAGAAAAATTGACAAGAGATTTCAACGTAAGATTGTGCGGATGGTGGATAAAGAACTTTGACTAACATCCAAACAAGTTCAAGCTGTCCTGCAGTCCAAGGGTACAACAGTGTCAACCTGTACTATTCATCGGCGTCTGAATGAAAAGGGACTGTATGGTACGAGACCCAGAAAGACCCCACTTCTTACCCCCAGACATAAAAAAGCCAGGCTGGAGATTGCCAAAACTTACCTGAGAAAGCCTAAAATGTTTTGGAAGAATGTTCTCTCTTTTTGGGCAAAGGCATCAACATAGAGTTTACAGGAGAAAAAAAGAGGCATTCAAAGAAAAGAACACGGTCCCTACAGTCAAACATGGCGGAGGTTCCCTGAAGTTTTGGGTTGCTTTGCTGCCTCTGGCACTGGACTGCTTGACCGTGTGCATGTCGTTATAAGTCTGAAGACTACCAACAAATTTTGCAGCATAATGTAGGGCCCAGTGTGAGAAAGCTGGGTCTCCCTCAGAGGTCATGGGTCTTCCAGCAGGACAATGACCCAAAACACACTTCAAAAAGCACTAGAAAATGGTTTGAGATAAAGCACTGGAGACTTCCAAGGTGACCAGCAATGAGTCCAGACCTGAATCCCATAGAACACCTGTGGAGAGATCTAAAAATGGCAGTTTGGAGAAGGCACCCTTCAAATATCAGGGACCTGGAGCAGTTTGCCAAAGAAGAATGGTCTAAGATTCCAGCAGAGCATTGTAAGAAACTCATTGATGGTTACCGGAAGCGTTGATCGCAGTTATTTTGGCTAAAGGTTGTGCAACCAAGTATTAGGGCCGCTTTTCAAAAAGTCAGAGTATTATCTGACAGAATTGCAGGGGTGTCAATACTTTTGGCCAACACTGTATTAGCTTTAGTACCCTGAATTGTCTGGGTTAGTAACTATAACTAACTGTTCTTAGCTATAACAATGTACTGTAGAATGGGTTAACAAAAAAATATTTTGCACATGAAAGTCACAAAGTAAATAGACTGTGAATGTATCATTAAAAATTAAAAAGTAAAGTAATAGAAGCATTTCACAATTTCACATCATATATTCTACACCACAGATATGCAACACAAATTAACTAAATGATTACCCAAGTAATGTGAAGTACTTTATCTGCAGCTCCTTATTCAAGAGCTTTTTGATAAACGACATTCTTGGTTTTTCCTTCCGCTGCAAAGACAAACACATTTTTCATGTCCAACTCTTGAACAGGCCACGTAAAGTTGACCACGAGAAAATCATGGCGATTGCAAATCAATTCCTGCCACTTTCAACAACTGTCACTTAGCCTTGTTAATGGACAATGCAAATGCCAGTCAAACTGAAACTGGAGGCACTTAAAATCAAAAAGCCAATCAGATAGAATGAGTGGAATAGTTGGAATGAAAACACCCTCTCCTTTGGCACATCCTATCAAAATGGTTGCTTCAGTTACATGTAGAAATAGGTTAATCAAGCTTAATCAAGAGATTTGTTCCGTTACACTGCTTTGGTGGATCTATGTTTCTCAACAGCAAAATAGGTGCTCCAGGTTTTAGAAAGAAGTTATGCGGAGGAAGTCCTTGTGGTTCCAAGGAGTGGATGAGCTTGGTCGGATGGAATAATGCTTGAGCCGGGTCTGTCACTGTATCCAAAGACTGTAGGTCCTGCACAAACCTGGAAGGAGACTAAAGGCCACTTCACACACACAGATATCTGAGTCCAATATCTGAACAGATCTCTGGTTGCAGTGAAATCATGGATACATTGCTCCATATTGTACACAGCCACAAAATGGAACAATGTATCCATGATTTCACTGCAACCAGAGATCTGTTCAGATATTGGACTCAGATATCTGTGTGTGAAGTGGCCTTTAGAATTTAATGGTGGGTTTACACACACCAATTTATCTGTTCAATCTCTGAACCAATCTCTGGTTGCAGTGAAATCATGGATACATTGCACCATTTTGTGGCTGTGTGCAACATGGAGCAATGTATCCATGATTTCACTGCAACCAGAGATTGGTTCAGAGATTGAACAGATAAATTGGTGTGTGTAAACCCACCATAAAGATTGATCTTGTTGAGGCTATAATTGATTGGAGCTAGGATAGCCCTTTCACACAGCCAGACAGACTTTCTGAAGTTGCATTGAAAGTTTGGAAAAACCTTTGCTTTTAGCTCCTCCACGGATGTCATGATGTAGCAAACGTTGCTTGGAAACATGATTGGTCCAGTGGTTGAGTTTACCTTGCAAGATTCAGCAGATGGCTAGAGAGCAATCCAGCAAAAACATCAGATGTAATGTGGACCCTCATGTTTGAGATCAGAGACATTTTTCTTACTTGTCTCCAAAGGTATGATGCTTTCAGTTCATCTGCAGGGGTTGATATTGGAATAAGTGTTTGATAAAGTCACCTGCTAAAACAAAAACTACACCTCCCATGAGAGAATTATTTCTCTCTTGCAGCAGTCTGCTTCCAGAGCCTTCTAATATGACATGGTACATTCATCCCAAATGATGGTTCTGCACTTTTGAAGCAGTTTGACCTTTCCTGATCCCTTGGCAATGTTACACACTGGGTTGTAGCTGTAAGACAGGTTAAGCTGTAGCTTGAATGTCACATGTGCCGTCCTACCACCAGTTAAAAGTGGCACTGCAATTCCAGAAGATGCCACGCACTACAAGTGTAATCTTTTGTTTTTGCCGAAATTTTGCCAGGAGCAAGTTGATTAAAAATGTCTTTCCTATTCCACAATGAGCAGATAGAAAGACAATCCCACTTTTGTTGGTTGCAGTGAAATTCAAAATTTGGTTGTGTCTCTTTGATCTGGTACCAACAGTGGGTCATTGTGAGAGACAAATGCTGTGAGTTCATTAATTTTGTAGTTTGTTTATATGAAAATCTCCCTGCACATCTGGTTAACTTCTTGATTTCTTGTTGGAGTAGGCAAGCCAAGCATGTGTAATGCTTTTCTGGACATTGTCATGCTCTGTTCTTCAAGGAGAAGTAAGGTTTTGTTGAAAAAGTTTTCAGTAAAATTGATAAGTTGCTAAGGATTTTCCTTTTTAACCTGCATGAGGATGTCCTCACTTAAGGTACCATCACACGCAGTGATATGGCTTCCACATCGCCGTGAATTTGTGTATTTCGGCAATGAGGAAGCGACATCGCCTGTGCGTAGTGGCGTGAGACAGGGTGATTTTACAGTCAGAAATTGCCGCTGGAGTGTCGCCTGATCGCCCTGCTCTGCAGTGATATCTGGCAATATCCACCAGGTGATTTCTGCGCATCATGGCGTGTGACAGGGCAATAGCAATGTAGAAAGCGAGCTCACACTATCTGGAAACAATTCCAGAGGCGTGCCTGAGCGTTCTGCTTGGCGTGCCATGTCTACCGCGATTGGTGGCCGCTCCTGCGTTCCCATTGGCTGCCCGTGGCTAAGGCGCCATATTTGATGATCTTTGCCTTTTTCACCAGACTCATCTTCTTCTTCACAAGTGTGTTGAAAGGCAAAGTACGAGCATGATGGAGTAACATATCATACTGATACTGCACGTATGATGTTAGGACGTCCTGAAGAAATGTTAAAAGGCCGAAAATGTACATTGGTGTATGCAAACATACCCTGAAATATATGTGTAGTAAGCCAAGTGCTATTGTTGTTGGCTGAAATGTGAAAAGCAACATGTTCACCATACACAAATCACAAAGCATATGTTGGCAGAAAGAAAATAGTAATGCATGTATGTCCTCCAGTTGCCACACACGTCCGTAACCCTGCGGTTCCTTCCTCATGAATTGAGGTGACGTTACGGCGTCTCAGAAAGGCACTCAACTATGTTACGCCTTAAGTTGTGCAGTCCCTCAAGTCTCCTCGGCATTACCAGCTTGCGCAATGACGTCATGTTGTTGTGTCCCTTTGGGCCCTGCCTTCCAGGTACTTTCCCTTCCCCTGCAGAGGTAGCGATGGCGTCAGGCCAGAGAGCTGCAGCATGGGGCGAGCCAGAGCTGCTAATTTTGTTCAACATCTTGGACAGCTGGGATTATTGGTGCCACCAGCACCCACATCTCCACAAGCAGGCCATCCTGCGTAAAGTGAAGAGGGCATTGCTGAGGAGACTGGGCATGGAGCGCACCACCCAGCAGATACAGAAGGTGGCAAACCTTAAATACAAGTGCCCAGGGCGCATTGACACCATCCAGGCACGGATTAGGAGGCTGCATGGTGAGCAATTGTGATACACACATACCTCATCAAAACAACAAACAAGGCTTTACCAACACATGGAAGTGTAGCCTGTCAGATAGATACCCTGATTACCTGATGTTGAGGCTTCATCCCTCTGCATCTGCAGAGTCAGCAATATGCAACATGAAAGTGCAGACTTCACTACTATGTGTTGCCATTGTTCATGTGAACATTGCCGCCATATCAGTATATGAACACATCTAGCTGGATATTAAGGCTGAAGTTAACATGTATGTCATGTATTGCCCACCATGACACATACAGAAAGTATAAGCATGCTGTGTGACATATAGGCTGTCACACAATGTTGTTGGGATATCCAGCATATCCATTACCCAGATGCTAAATGTATATTAACACATGACCACTACACCACCTTAGCCCTGTGTGGTAATGTGCACCAGCCTACATGTATATGGATGTGTCAGTATACTTGTAAACATTTCTAACATTGTGTTGTGATGGCCAATATTCCAACATGTAGCCCCTTCATCCACAGCATAGGTCTACACACACAACATTAATGGGCCAATTGTGTGTGTCAAAGTCTCTGTCATGGGCAACAATATATTGGTGTGTGTACTGCATAGCCGCAAAACAGTTTGTTTGGCCATGGCCATGTACAGATGTGCACAGTCAGCTCACATGACATAAATATGGGCCAAGCAACAAGCATTTACATGTTGACTGCAGTCCTTACTGACACCTATACAAATGACATATCTGTTGGCATAGGTGTTGTGAATGTTGTACATGTATTAATAATTCCAATGTTCTATCTTACAGAGGATGCTGACAGCTCTGAAGGGCAGCCATCACAACCGGCAAGGCCAACAGCCGCAGTCTTTGCAGCACTTAGTCCTCACGTCGCTATCCAGAAATTGTCTTTTTCCAGGTACCTGGACTTTAGTTGGTGGGAACCGCTTAAACCCACTTTGTGTATTGTCCCTGGACATGGCTGCTGGTGTTACCTGATTAGGGGACCCCTTCTTGCTTCCAGGCATGATATCACCCCCTGTGAGGGAGGTAAGGCCACGGTGGCAACCGGACCCCTGGGGTGCCACATATGCATTTTCCCATCCTGTATCATTACTTTCCCACTCATTAACATTTATGATATTTCAGCATTAACATATTCTCTATACCCTGTTAAAGATTGTCTGCTTGAGATAAGTGCCCAAACATGATTATTATGAGCTATTTATATATTTATATATATGCATCCCTTTTTATATAGGTGTTAGGTATATAGATGCCTATATTTCTCCTCTGATATGTTCATTGGAAGGTATTGGCTTAATTAATACCTACTTTTCTTTTATGTCCCCGTCTAGAACCTGGCTTCTTACTTCTGCCAGGCACAGACATGACACGCACATGCGCTACTTACATCGCCCAGGTGCTGCAGTTGTTGTAGCTTTGCCATGTTAATGGGTTGGATGACGTGTGTCCTCCTTCCCATCATGCTTGGCATGCTGCAGCCACGTCCCTGCGAGGGGTAAAGCATTATGACAATGAGCGTGCCGATTTGCTAGCTCCACTCCTTAACAGCTGTAGCTACAAAATAAAAGGACCTTCCTCGTTAGCATTAGGCCAATGCTCCTGACAAAGCCAGTATGTTGATGAAACGTGCATTGAGACTTTTCTGTCTCATTCCCCTGGTCATCATTCAGAAATATGTCTACAACTATCTAACCGTATATTGGATATTGATGTGGATGATGGTCTTGTACACTTCTGCCTGAGCTATCTCAATGGGTTTGCTGTGATTTCATCTACGGTGATAATTGGTGTCCCAGTGTTTTGGACTGTTATTTGTACTGTAAAGCTATGTACACACCTAACAGATTATTTCTGCACCAAATCTGCATCTCCTGGCAGGAAAAACGCTGCAGAAAAAAGCGCTGTGCTCTTATTATTTTATGTGCGTTTTTTTGGTGTGTGTTTCAGGGCGTTTTTTCACATATGTTTCTATCATTTAGTCTGTAAGAAAAATGCACGGAAAAATGCATAAAGAAAGAACATGTTGCCTTTTTTTCTGCACCACAATCTGCAAGGAAAAAAATCTGAAGGTGTGCACAGCACTTCAAGATTCTCATTGACTTTGCTGGCGTGCGTTTACTCAGAAAAGCGGATCAAAAACCACACAAATAATGCTACGTGGGCACGTAGCCTTAAGGTGCATTGTAGATCTAGCCCCATTATTCAGATAGCCCCTAGCTTAAGAACTTTAGGTTATTTAACCGTCCCCAAAATCGGGATCTGGCACAATCCGGTTCTCATATAGTGACAGTCTATGGGCGCTGAATCCGTGAAAAATCGGATTGTTTCCTGGATCCGATTTTTTGCATAGAGCATGCTCATAAATCTTGCTGTCCAAATTTCAGCACCATAGACAGCAGTATTTTATGAACAGGCTGTGAATTTAGCACCTAGGACAGCTGTAGAGCAGACACAAGAAGGTAAAAAAACTCTATAAGCGGTCTAATTGGAGGCGCTCAGGCACAAAGGCAGCAGGCACTGGGATGTTTTTTCAACAGACCTTTATTGAGGCTCCCCTCCTACTCCACAACATGTTTCGATAGATTCTCTATCTTCCTCAGGTGGTGAGGGGGGCGGGTTCCACAAACCTTTTATGGCTACCAAAGTTGTTCAATTGGTTAATGAGTGGAAGGCTCTTTAAACCTTACCCTAATACTAGAGCCTTTCCTAGTGCTTATAGATATATCAATGCCCATGTACTTATCTTCATTTATCAGGCCATGCCCACAAAAAATACAAATATATATACATACATATGCACACACTATAAAGGTACCTTGTTCTTTGCAATCTTATCAGAATCTGCAGATTAAAGGATATACTGATCAAAAACTTCCAACAACTGACAAACTAATTCCAGAAAAAAAAAAAAATCTTTCTGTCTCTAACATCGCTCCTATTCCTATCACTTACGGGGCCGCTCATTGTGAAATACATACTACTCATGAGCTGCAGTGGCTACTTATGTAAATCACTGTACTTAATATACATATAGCAACAACATTAAACACCCATTTAACATCATATAAACAATTATATAAAAAATTATTATATACACACAATATTAATAAAAAATATGTTAAAACTTTTTTTTTTTTTTTCTAAAATACACTTATAACAATAAAAATAAGTATTAATATATGATTATGAACATTTACACTATTCCGTTACCCGTTCTTATCTCCATTTATGCCGATGGATCATACTTACTGTCTATTAATGTTTTGCCACATTGTCAAGGGTGAGATTATGTCCCTCCGGACTCAGGGTCCCCATTTTATAAATCCAATAACTTTCACGTATGGAAGGGTACTAAAGTGGAAGCAGATGGTTTTGTAGACCATTTGAATACAAACAACTGGGGATTGACTTTTACGGCATCTTCATCTGACTCAGCCCTCCAGTACTTGGATTTGTGGGTGCAGTTCGACCACCTGGGGAGGGTATATACGTCCACTTTTTTTAAACGAGTTGATGTAAATAGCTATCTTAATTTCAATAGTGGACACCTCCCCAGGTGGTTAGTGAATGTACCCTACGGCCAGTACTGGAGGGTGAGAAAGAACTGTACTAGAGATTGTGATTTTGTGTCAGAGTCTAAAACTTTGAAAAAACGGTTTCTTCAGAAAGGGTACCCGAAAAGGATCCTACAGGATGCATATAGAAGAACCAAAAATCTATCTCAAGAGTCGTGCGTGGAAAAAATCACGAAAGGGAAAAACGGATCTGATCTAATAACTAATCTGACTAAATGGAGCTTCATCACTACATTCTGTCAATCTAGGAAAGTAATTAGGGACCTGATTAAGGCTGGCTTCACACTGTGGCGGCGTCCGGTCCGGGGCTGTCAGGAGTGACAGCCTGGACCGGAGTTTTGCTCCATAGAATACTATCGGGCTGCACGGAGCTGGATCGCGCCGGGTGGCAATTATCTGCCATCCGGCTGCTAGCTCGCCGGATGTATCCTGCAGAAGTGGGGATTTGTCTGCCGACTCCAAAAACGGTGCATGCATCCAGCTCCGTGCAGCCCGATAGTATTCTATGCAGCAAAACTCCGGTCCAGGCTGTCACCCCTGACAGCCCCGGACCGGACGCTGCCGCAGTGTGAAGGCACCCTAAGAAATACTGGTTTGTTCTGAGAAGTGACCCTATTCTCTCCAAAAACATCCCTATAAAGCCAAACGTAATTTTTAGGAGGAATAGGAACCTAAGAGAGATGGTAGCCCCTAGTAAGGTGGAACGTAACATGGAAAGTAATATAATAACAACAGGGGTAAACACCAAGGTGGGATGTTATTCATGTAACACCATGAACTGTTTATGTTGTCAAGTGATTGTTAATGGTAAAAAGGAATTTACATCTTTCACTACAAAGCGAACATTTCCCCAAAAATATAGGGTTATTTGCCAATCAACATATATAGTGTACATGATAGAATGCCCCTGTGGGCTACAGTATATTGGGAGGACCATACAGACGATGCATGCTCGCCTTAACAAGCATCGCTCTAATATTAAAGGGGGCTTCCAGCTTCATAGTCTTTCAAGGCACTATGCAATAGCCCATCAGAAAGATCATAGGAGAATGAAGCTAGTCATTATTGACCAGATAGGAGAAAATATAGCAGATAGATTAGGGGCCCTTATTAAACGTGAGAGTTATTGGATTTATAAAATGGGGACCCTGAGTCCGGAGGGACATAATCTCACCCTTGACAATGTGGCAAAACATTAATAGACAGCAAGTATGATCCATCGGCATAAATGGAGATAAGAACAGGTAACGGAATAGTGTAAATGTTCATAATCATATATTAATACTTATTTTTATTGTTATAAGTGTATTTTAGAAAAAAAAAAAAAAAAAAGTTTTAACATATTTTTTATTAGTATTGTGTGTATATACCGTATATACTCGTGTATAAGCCGACCCGTGTATAAGCCGACTCCCCTACTTTTGCCCCCAAAATCTGGGAAAACCTATTGACTCGTGTATAAGCCGAGGTGGACCCCAGCACAGGTATACAGCCCCCAGCAGTGTGGTATACAGGCCCCCGCCAGTGGTATACAGGCCTCCCCAGTGGTAGTATACAGCCCCCAGAAGTGTGGTATACAGCAGCCTCCCCAGTGGTACATACAGGCCCCAGCAGTGTTACAGCAGCCTCCCCAGTGGTATATACAGCAGCAGCCCCAGTGGTAGTATACAGCAGCCCCAGAGATATATACAGCAGCCCCAGTGGTAGTATACAGCAGCCCCAGAGGTATATACAGCAGCCCCAGTGGTAGTATACAGAAGCCCCAGAGGTAGTATACAGAAGCCCCAGTAGTAGTATACAGCAGCCTCAGTGGTATGTACAGCAGCAGCCCCAGTAGTAGTATACAGAAGCCCCAGTAGTAGTATACAGCAGCCCCAGTAGTAGTATACAGCAGCAGCCCCAGTGGTAGTATACAGCAGCAGCCCCAGGGGTATATACAGCAGCAGCCCCACGGGGTATATACAGCAGCAGCCCCAGTGGTAGTATACAGAAGTCCCAGTAGTAGTATACAGCAGCCCCAGTAGTAGTATACAGCAGCAGCCCCAGGGGGTATATACAGCAGCAGCCCCAGGGGGTATATACAGCAGCAGCCCCAGGGGGTATATACAGCAGCAGCCCCAGGGGGGGTATATACAGCAGCAGCCCCAGGGGGTATATACAGCAGCAGCCCCAGGGGTATACAGACCCCCCCCCCATTAGTATACAGGGGCCCCAGCTGTATACAGCAGCCCCAGCTGTATACAGCCCCCCCGTGGTATCCAGGGCCCCCCTTGCTGCACCTGTAAGGGAAGATGTCAGTATACTTATTGCTGCCGCCGCCGCCGCTCCGCTTCTCGGTCACCGCGATGCTCCGGGTCTTCATGTTTCCTGTTCCTTCTCCGACGCTCGAACAATGACGTCATTTCCTGAGCGCCGGAGAAGGAACAGGAAACATGAAGATCCGGCCGGAGCAGCGCGGTGACCGAGAAGCGGAGCGGCGGCGGCAGCGATAAGTATACTGATATCTTCCTTTTACAGGTGCAGCAAGGGGGGCCCTGGATACCACGGGGGGGCGGGATACCACGGGGGGCTGTATATACGGGGGGGGCGGGATACCACGGGGGAGGCTGTATATACGGGGGGGGCGGGATACCACGGGGGGGGCTGTATATACGGGGGGGGCGGGATACCACGGGGGGGGGGCGCTGTAAAGCTGTAAAGCTATTACCGTATATACCCGTGTATAAGCCGAGGGGGGACTTTTCAGCACATTTTATGTGCTGAAAAACTCGGCTTATACACGAGTATATACAGTAATAATTTTTTATATAATTGTTTATATGATTTTAAATGGGTGTTTAACGTTGTTGCTATATGTATATTAAGTACAGTGATTTACATAAGTAGCCACTGCAGCTCATGAGTAGTATGTATTTCACAATGAGCGGCCCCGTAAGTGATAGGAATAGGAGCGATGTTAGAGACAGAAAGATTTTTTTTTTTTTCTGGAATTAGTTTGTCAGTTGTTGGAAGTTTTTGATCAGTATATCCTTTAATCTGCAGATTCTGATAAGATTGCAAAGAACAAGGTACCTTTATAGTGTGTGCATATGTATGTATATATATTTGTATTTTTTGTGGGCATGGCCTGATAAATGAAGATAAGTACATGGGCATTGATATATCTATAAGCACTAGGAAAGGCTCTAGTATTAGGGTAAGGTTTAAAGAGCCTTCCACTCATTAACCAATTGAACAACTTTGGTAGCCATAAAGGTACCGTCAGACAGGGAGATATCGCCGGCGATGTTGCCGGCAACTGAGGGGCGTGGCCAAGTTGCGGCGACATCGCCGGAGAGTTGCCTCGTGTGACAGGGCGATAATCAGGAGAAAAATCGCCTGAGCAACATCGCCAGGTTTCCCAACGTTGTTTCCCAATGCCTGATTGCCCTGTGTAACGCGGCAACCTGCAATGTTGCGGGCGATTCCGCCTATCTCCAACATTGCGAGTAACATTGGGCAACCCAGCGAGCGATAGCCGCGGCAACTAGCCGGCGACATCACCGGTAAGTTGCTCAGTCTGACATCTCCCCGGCGATGTTGTCAGGGATCCGCGCTCCCGCGTTCGCCGGCAACATCGCCGGCGATATCTCCCTGTGTGACGGTACCTTAAAAGGTTTGTGGAACCCGCCCCCCTCACCACCTGAGGAAGATAGAGAATCTATCGAAAAATTTGTGGAGTAGGAGGGGAGCCTCAATAAGAGTCTGTTGAAAAAACATCCCAGTGCCTGCTGCCTTTGTGCCTGAGCGCCTCCAATTAGACCGCTTATAGTTTTTTTACCTTCTAATATAAATCCCTCTCTGAGGGTAAAGCGGCGGGGAGCAGCTAGGCGCAGAGTGCAGGTTAACGTGAGGACCTGGCGTCGCCTGGCAACAGGAGCTTTAACTTAAGGACCTGCGGTGACGTGACCGGATGCTTGGAGCCCCCGGAGCACGCGGTGTGCGGATGGGCTAGAGCCTGTGAAGGGCGCCTTATCAAATGTATTACCGGGTTGTGCGGGGACAGCACAACCCGATAAGGTGAGTGGCCACCTATTAGTATGCCACGCTAAAAAAAAGTCCCCTGGTAACCGCACTATTGCGCCCCTTTCTCTTTCTCTTCTCTTGTAAGCAGACACAGGCAGACTTCAAGACCATGGACAGCAGCAGAAAACGAATCCTGTAAAAAACAGCATCCCGGAGCATATTTGGCCACACTTTGTGCTCATCCTGTCCTGTCAGGTTCTGTCCGGTGGATCCTGCAAAAAACAGGATTAACCTTGACATACAAAAACCGTGGTGTGAAGCCGGCCTTAGTCGTCACTAAACCCATCAAAGTACTCCCATGCCTGTTGGTTTGCTTTTGCATCCTAATCTATTTATATATTTCTATATACTAGTGCATCTCAATCAATTAGAATATAGCAAAATATCAATGTAATATTGCCATGTTTCAGGGCGTCTCTAGATACCGTTACATGGTACGATGTTGCAGTGATGTCAGAAGTGAATCCGCGGGTGCACGCTCGCTTCCTTAGTTGTCACATGCAGCGATGCTGCCACAAAGTTGCAGCAGCTATCGCTCGCTGGGTTGTGCACAGTGATAAGCATCAATGTTCTGAATAGGCGACATCGCTAGCAACATCACTATCGCGCTGTCACACGGGGCGATGTTACCAGATCGCTGGTGAAACATCACCAGGATTACCAACATGTTGGTAAACCTGTCAACTGCGATCCAGCGATTTATCGCAGTTGCATCGTGCTATCACACAGCACAAAGGACCTGCAATGTCGCTGCAGTATCGCTGAACCCGGGACTTTTCAGCGATGTTTCAGGCAACATCGCCCAATGTTGTGGGTACCTTCTGGGAGCCCTGAAAAACGTTAACGTATAAATCAATATTATATTCACCCTTTGAAGTCTAGTGAAATACGGCAGCGTGGTTTTTAACCCTTCATCCTTCCTACTTTAATTTTCTGAGATAATGACCTTTGGGTTTTGATTTGCTGTAAGCCATAATCATCAACATTAGCAGAAATAAACACTTGAAATAGATCACTGTAATGACTCTATATAATATATGTGTTTGACTTTTTGTATTGAATTGCTGAAATAAATTAACTTTTTGATGATATTCTAATTCTTTGAGATGCACTAGTATTTTTAAATAAAGTTTCTTATAAGTAACATCTTGATCCTCCTTTTATGTAGTCGCCTTATGCTGGCACTAAATGCTATTTTTATTTATTAAGGGGCCTCCTTTTTTCGTTTTTTTAGTTCATTGGTGGACTTTTCCTTTTGAGGATGTCTATTTGTAGATTTATTAGCAATGAATTAATCTGCTGCTGCGGAACTGCTTTTCTTCAGCCATTAACAACATACACAAAGTAGAGAAGGATGCACGTCGGTAGTACATACTGTATGTTTCCAACAGGGACCTGCATAAGCATTGCAGGACTAGCCACTATATGTTTTTATTATACCCAGAAGAGCCTAAAATTACGTAACATGGAGCATCGGTTGCATTGAGGGATTCTAAGTGTTAGCAAAAATGTAGAGGTCTCTAGAGGTTCTTATGGAGACTAGCTATTCCCCCAGACCTCGTTTTAGCTTCTCACACAGCCAGATTAGATCCCATACACTGCACTGATGAGAAGCAATCACCCCAAAACGCAGTGTGTGCAGATTGGGGCTCTGATCTGGCACAAATCCTAAAGGTACCGTTACACAGTTCAATGTTGAAACGATATCACCAATGATCTCATGGGCGCGCGGTTTGTTAGGACATCATTTTGACATCATTTGTGAGATGTCACATGTCTAGATATCGTGCACGACGCACCAACGATCCAGCGAGAAGCTATCATTCACACAACCCAGCGAACGAAACTTCTTCATTGCTGTGAACAGGGGAAATTGTTAACGACATCGTTATCGCGGTGTCACACACAACGATGCAGCAGGTTGGGGGATTGTTGATCGTCAGATTTGAGAACATGTTCTCAAATCTGGATTCAACGATCCAACGATTTATCGTAACAATATCTCAGTGTCACACGCAGCTACCTAGTATCGATGTCGTTTCAACATCTCCAAACCCGTGACGTTTCAGCGATATCGTTCACGATCTCGTACCATGTAAAGGGCCTTAAGTCATATTGAAAGGCTTGTTTACGATTCAATTATGACTTTTAGGATTGCTACTTTCAATAGGTGGCTCTAGAGTTCCTACTTCCTCACTGAAGTGACAATTTACAAAAATGTAGATGAATACAATCAACAACGCCCTACAATTCTCTCATACCAGTTTGGATATCACAATTTAGCTCACCGGAGTTTTTTCTTTAACTGTCATCAGTCTAATAAATTACTTTCATTATGTTAACCAGACAAAGGTATCTATTCTGCATAGTGCTTATACTAAAGAATCTAATATAGGGAAATAAAAAATGTCATCTTTCATTGTATGTTCAGTATAGGCATGACAGTTTCCTTATTATAAAGGCATGAGATGGTAGCACACTATTTGTATATTATGCTATTATTTCAATAATTAACATTATTATTTTGGTATTGGCTTGAAATTTAAAAGAGAAAAAAATAAAAACTTCACAGTGTTGTGTTTAACACGTAGTCAGATATTATAGTTGCTATGTTCTAGTTGTGCGTTCCTAAATTCTCTATCCAATGTCTCCAGAGGTTTCTGTTTTTTCACTTTTCCCAAATGTGTATAGTTGTTTTTGTGATATGATTGATCCAAATATCAATTGTAGTAAAGGAGATGTTCACCAGGCAGCATTTATTAGGTGTTACTTATGGTAGACTAAAGGGCATAAGGGCGCCTATATACAGTTATATGTCCAAAATATTTACAAGTGAATAGAAGGATTCTTTCAATGTTTCTTTCAAGCAGGGATCAGGCAGGCATGTTCAAGGATGTGGGCTACAGTGTCACGCTGAACTAAGGGGGAATCCGGCTAGCATGCATGACAGTGGACACATGGACCAACAATGTCCGGCGCACTACACAAAACAACAGACAGGGAAACACTGGGGGGTGGCAAATACAGGAATGGGCCCTGCTCATAGGGAACAGGGAAGAGGTGACCTACTGCTCTCACCTGCGGCTGTGCCCTGATCTCCCTACTGTCCCTATAGGATACCTACTGCCAAACAGGATACCTAGTCACTCGCTGGCCGAGATGCTGACCCTATATAGGGAAATGGCCGGCGGAAGCACTAGTCCCAACCAATGCAATAATAAACACAAGAGGAAAGGGGAGACAGACCGGAGGATGACAAAAATAACTTCATGCCTGCTGCCACTCTCTTAGGCAGCAGACGGCTTGGCAATGGTAAGGTTCTCCAGAGAACCTCCTTCACCTCAGTAAACCAGTCCAGTAATGAAGAACAATCACCAGCAAAGGATGCTGGAACAATGTGACCATATAGAGGGGATAGGAGTGATCGTAGAGTATCCACACCTGGACAAAGAACTAGCTAGCGTGCTAGCAACAGAAACTGACATTAACTCTTAAACTGCCAAACGAAAGAAACATGTTTAATATGGAGACTCAATACAGGAATGAGACACAGGTCCAGAAACTGTCACAAGTCTCCAAAGTAAGAGAGAACATCGTGACATACAGGCTAGACTACAGCCATTTTGCATGCAAGTGTGCTTCAACGGGTCCACTCATGACACGGCGCTCTTTTATTCCAATTCAGTGATCTTGGAGCACGAAGTGGTAGTGCAGGTCAGATTTCCTTGTTTTCGACAGTTATTTGTCCAGGCACATCTCCCAACTCCAGCTTGACTCGGCCAAATGGTTTTCATTGGAGAATTGGGGCAAAGCTGTGTCTGCACATCTCTGCCACAGGATAAGACATTTGAATGGAAACCGCCTTACTATTTTCTCCTTCAATATTATCTGTCAATGGAGAGCAGGGAGCCCTTATACATGTGGATGGTGGGACAATAATGCCAATATCAGTGGAAACAGCCAACTTTTTCTAATGTGCATGGTGGTCTTAAATTATACCCTATGTGCCATATTATATAATCTGTACAGAACCCACCGACCACAACTTGCCTTTATAATACTGCCGTCTTCTTATGTGGCAGAGATATTTGGACTCCTATGCATGGCAAACCAGGTATAACAGTGAGGGATGAACTCATAATTTTGGGGGGCTACAGGCAATGGTACCAAATGAAATCCAGATATAGAGGAATCAGTCACTGAATATTATAAAATGGAAGACACTGTATGTAATAAAGCACAGCATGTATGTATTGACATAATAAGGGAGAAAACAATGTAATAAAGGATGACACTATACCTACTAAAAGAGGGCCAAGTGTTCTGGTGCTTTCCGCAGAAGTCACTTTGATAGGATTGAGTATCTTTGTATACTATTTGTGTAAATTAGGCTTTTTTTTTCATTTGGTCCAATTGCTTCTTAGCTACAAGCACAATAATGACACTATAAAAAAGGTTTAAAACTGAAATATTTCAACATTTTTCACCATTTTGTATTGTTTATAGGAACCTGTCATGTAAAAAAATGCTATTAACCAGCAGATATGGTGTTAATGTGCAGGATAATAGCATTCTGAAGATGCGCGGTGCCCACACCAAGATCAGCATTGCCAGGAGAAAATTAATTTTATTCCTCTCGGCAGCATTGGGACTTCAGTCATAGGGGAAGGCTCTAGTGCGGCTTCAGTCACCGCTCTGTGCATAGTGTAGCCGCACCCCCAGCAATGGCAGACAGCTGGCTCTAAAGTTGACAGGTTCCTTTCAAACGTTTGTTGGACTTAATAAGAATTAAACTACCCCTGAGCCCTGAATATAACATGAGCTGTTATTGTGCCCCAGAATAGAATATATAAAACACTTCCCATCAAACACTCTCATGAGGAGCTGTCTTGCATCCACTCTCCTGCTGAATGATGGTGGTCTTATCATTGTTCGAGTGACATCACATAGAAGAAGCAGAGTGTCAACACTTAAGGCTGAAAATGGCTTCCTGCTGCACCTATATTAAATGATATCCTTGGCTTAAGGATGCAGATATAATCGAATACATCTAAAGCACTGAAGGAAGTCAAAATTAGCCTTGCCACTTGTCTGTCTTTAGAAAAAATGTCAAGGTCTCCCAAGGATTTGGGGTGGGGTGAGGGAGAATCTTCAGATGCCCTCCCCTCATGATCATTAACCTACACCCCCAAGGGCTTTCAACCATTGGTGACAGTTACCTCAGCAACCTCTATTGCTATACTCCCGTCATCAATGACTATGTCAACCAGATCAGTTCTCATGGGTCTCATTTTTCCATCACTTCGAGGATCCTCCTCTTATAATCCAGAGGCTGCTTAGCATATTTCCTCAGTAAAATAATAATGGCACACATTTATGATCAGACTATACCATTTTTGGTTCACAATGAGTCCAAAATCAAGCACTAACATAAGGATTGTACCTATGTTATGTTATGTACTGTTTCATGTTACCAGCTGTGATAGGGGAATATCTCATGGAACACATGGATCTTTCATAAAAGTAACTACTACTTTGTAACTGTATCTATGGTAACCAACTGTACAGTAAGATATATATTATTTACTTTCTAGAGAGTATGGGACCTGGGGGCTAAGGTTAGATGATATAGGGATAGACAAGTTATAACAGATGAAACCACAAGGTAATAATGGTTATAGATACAAATATGTAAGATAAAAACATTAGCATTAGTGATGAGCGAGCATTCTATCCAATACTCGGTACTCGCCCGAGCATCTTAGTGCTCGGGATGCTTGGAGCTCGCCGACAAGATTGGGCTCATGCTCGGGTCCCCGTTCCTGCTTGTTGGCACTCTTTACAGAGCCAGCCCACATGCAGGGATTAGCTACCAGACACTGTAATACCACAGCCATGTTGTATATCAGACCTGATCACGCTGTGCTCGAGCCGGCGGTGCACAGCTGCTCTGACTGCTGTTTAAATTTCCCGCGCTGACATCAGCTGTTCAGTGTCGGCGTGGGAAATTTTAACAGCTGTCAGAGCAGCGGTTTTAAAGCTCCCGCGCCAACACCGCCAGGCGATGAGCAGCTGACGTTCCTGCAGCCCCCTGGTGACATCCGATCACCCCCTGTCCTCCGCTGCATAGGCGGCAGGCATGGGGGACAGGGGGCGATCAGATGTCACCAAGGGGCTGCAGGAGCGGCAGCCGCTCATCACCGGCGGTGTCAGTGCGGGAGCATAAAATACAGCTGATCTGACAGCTGTTTAAATTTCCCGCGCCGACATCAAACAGCTGATATCAGCGCAGGAAATTTAAACAGCTGTAAGAGCAGCTGTGTTTAAATCTCCCACGCTGACGTCAGCTGTTGGTGTCAGCATGGGAAATTTAAACTGCAGCAGTTCTGACAGCTGATTCAGGTCCTTGAACCTGACATTGCTCATCATGCCAGCAAACCGATCAGATATTGGATCCGGATTGGACGTCGCGGGACCCTCGACCCTGGACTCCGTCGGAGGGGGGGAGGGAATTCTTTAATAAAGATGGAATCTCTAAGTGTTTTTTTGTTTTATTTCTAATAAATATTTTTTGGTTGTGTTTTTTTTAATACTTTACTAGAAATTCATGGCGGTCATGTCTAATATTGGCGTGACCCCATGAATTTCGGGCTTTGGGCCAACTGATAATACAAAGCTGGCCCTAACCCCATTATTACCCAGTGATCCACCGCACCAGGGCCCGGGATGAGTTGGCTACAGCGCCAGAAAATGGTGCTTCTATGAACATGCCATTTTCTGGGGCGGCTGCGGACTGCAATTCGCAGCGGGGGGGGGGGGGGTCCAGAAAGGTTGGGCCACCCTGCGCTGTGGGTTCCAGTCCCCAGCTGCCTAGTTGTACCTGGCTGGACACAAAAATGGTGCAAAGCCCCACGTATTTTTTTTCTTTGATTATTTCATGAAATTCATGAAATAATTAAAAAAAAGGGCTTCCCTATATTTTTGTTTCCAGGCAGGCACAAATAGGCAGCTGGTAGTTGGGGGCAGCCCGTTCCTGCCTGCTGTACCTGGCTGGCATACAAAAATACGGCGAAGCCCACGTAAAATTTTATTTGAAAAATTCATAAAACAATTAAAAAAAAGGGACTGCACATTTATTAAACCCTCAACCCTTATCTCTGTGCTGAACACACTCAGCACTGCTTCATCAGAGACCAAGGAGAAGAACAAAGCATCTATCCCCGTGGTCCCTGAAGTAGAGCCTGGAGTGCTGCGGCATTGGAAGGTGGGGTAACTCAGGTCACCCGAGGACAGCTTAGGTCATGCCACCTGAGCTGTCCTCGAGTGACTGCAGTGTCTTCCCTGTTACAATGCCGCAGTTCGCCCTCCTTACGCCAATTATGCACTGAGCTGTCAGAACATTGCACCAAAAAGCATGAAATCAGCGTCAAAACCCACAGGAAAAATTACACTGGTTTTGTGCCTTTTTTGTCCCTGGAGATGCAGATAAACACCTTTGGACACAATTCATGCAGTTTCAGGCCTAAAATGCACTAAAGAGCATGAAATCAGCGTAAAAAAATGAGGGGAGAATTACGCTGTTTTTGTGCCTTTTTTGTCCCTGGAGATGCAAGATGAACACCTTTGGACACAATGAATGCAGTTTCAGGCCTATAAAGCATGAAATCCACAGCAAAAAACACTGTTGTTTTTGCCGCTAATTTCATGTGTTTTGACCACTGCTATATTTGGATAGTATACAGGTGGTTAAAGGTGTTTTCCCGTGATCAAAGTTAATTTTATTCAATCAAAATGCCCCTGTGCAGAGATAATCTTATATATGTGTTCCTGCTATGTACTGTCTAATGACTGTACTGACTGCGTGAGGGCAGCACTGAATGGTAGTTGCTGGCAAGGGGCTCAGTTCTTCAGTGGCAGTGGCGCCTCGGCCGATCTCCCACTGAACAAGCATGGCGGAGAGAAGACATGGCACATTGATGGAGCAATATGCACGAGTAGTAGAATAGTGAGAATTATAACTTTATTAGTGCAATAGACCAAACAAGATTAAAAAGATTGAAAACCATGGGGTGCCAATGCAAAACACACCGCTGAACATATGTACAGAATACAATGCTGACAAAATATGAGCAGGATATGACACAATATCGGTGATCACAACAGGTTAGACAAAATACAGGATTGAGTTGTAGGGAGAGACCCGAGGGTGGGGGATGAGAGCAGGTACGAGAAGTACTAGTGCTCCTTCACCACAATATTTCACATACCGTATATACTCGTGTATAAGCCGAGTTTTTCAGCCCAAAAATTGGGCTGAAAAGTCCCCCCCTCGGCTTATACACGGGTCATACGGTATGCTGTGTGGGGGGGGGCTGTGACCGGGGGCTGGAGGAGGCAGGAGGGGGCCGCGGTGACCGCATGCGGTCACGTGGGGCCGCCTCATTAGTGCAATGAATATGCACGGCATCCCCCCGTCCATCAGCGGCGGGGGGATGCCGTGCATATTGCACTGCACAGCCCCCCTCCTTAATATGGCTCCCCCGGTAGTAATAAACAGCCCCCCCTCCTTATCACGTCCCCCCCAGGCTGCGGCAGCTGTTAAAATAACAAACACTGTATACATCACCTTCCGACGCAGCTCTCCGCTCCTCCGGTCCTGTGCCCTCCGCTCGCCGGCTTCTTCTTCCTTGATGTGCCGGTGTCATGTGACCGGGCGCAGGAGATGACGTCATTTCCTGCGCGCGGTCACAGAAGTCGGCACATCAAGGAAGAAGAAGCCGGCGAGCGGAGGGCACAGGACCGGAGGAGCGGAGAGCTGCGTCGGAAGGTGATGTATACAGTGTTTGTTATTTTAACAGCTGCCGCAGCCTGGGGGGGACGTGATAAGGAGGGGGGGCTGTTTATTACTACCGGAGCTGCCGCAGCCTGGGGGGGACGTGATAAGGAGGGGGGGCTGTTTATTACTACCGGGGCTGCTGGATACTACACTGGGGCTGCAATACCACTGGGGCTGCTGTTTATAGGGGCTGCAGTACCACTGGGGCTGCAATACCACTGGGGCTGCTGTATACAGGGGCTGTATACTACCACTGGGGCTGCAATACCACTGGGGCTGCTGTATATAGGGGCTGCAGTACCACTGGGGCTGCAATACCACTGGGGCTGCTGTATACAGGGGCTGTATACTACCACTGGGGCTGCAATACCACTGGGGCTGCTGTATATAGGGGCTGCAGTACCACTGGGGCTGCAATACCACTGGGGCTGCTGTATATAGGGCTGCAGTACCACTGGGGCTGCAATACCACTGGGGCTGCTGTATACAGGGGCTGTATACTACCACTGGGGCTGCTGTATATAGGGGCTGCAATACCACTGGGGCTGCTGTATATAGGGGCTGCTGTATACACCACTGGGGCTGCAATACCACTGGGGCTGCTGTATACAGGGGCTGCAATACCACTGGGGCTGCAATACCACTGGGGCTGCTGTATATAGGGGCTGCTGTATACACCACTGGGCTGCAATACCACTGGGGCTGCTGTATATAGGGGCTGCAATACCACTGGGGCTGCTGTATATAGGGGCTGCAATACCACTGGGGCTGCAATACCACTGGGGCTGCTGTATACACCACTGGGGCTGCAATACCACTGGGGCTGCTGTATACAGGGGCTGCAATACCACTGGGGCTGCAATACCACTGGGGCTGCTGTATATAGGGGCTGCTGTATACACCACTGGGGCTGCAATACCACTGTGGCTGCTGTATATAGGGGCTGCAATACCACTGGGGCTGCAATACCACTGGGGCTGCTGTATATAGGGGCTGCAATACCACTGGGGCTGCAATACCACTGGGGCTGCTGTATATACGGGCTGCTGTATACACCACTAGGGCTGCAATACCACTGGGCTGCTGTATATAGGGGCTGCAATACCACTGGGGCTGCTGTATATACCACTGGGGGCTGCTGTATATTATACTGCTGGGGCCTGTATACCACTGCTGGGGGCTGTATACCTGTGCTGGGGTCCACCCTCGGCTTATACGCGAGTCAATAGATTTTCCCAGGTTTTGGGGGCAAAAGTAGGGGGGTCGGCTTATACACGGGTCGGCTTATACACGAGTATATACGGTAAATAAGCTTGTTAGCCCAATTTAGGGTGGACAGTGTTATGGGTAACCAAATCTATGTCAAACACCTATTATGAAGCACAAATCATAGGGCCACAGAATGATTGGTAGTGCTGGGTGTGTTAAATATGATTAAATACTGGCCTCAGCAGCTGGAATAAAAAATGTTTATAAGTGAGACGGATACCAATATCTCACGCAAGCGAAGTCTGCAGAGGCGCAGACAATTATAGAGAAAATTTCACATACAGTGTTGGCCAAAAGTATTGACACCCCTGCAATTCTGTCAGATAATACTCAGTTTCTTCCTGAAAATGATTGCAATCACAAATTCTTTGGTATTATTATCTTCATTTAATTTGTCTTCAATGAAAAAACACAAAAGAGAATGAAGCAAAAAGCAAAACATTGATCATTTCACACAAAACTCCAAAAATGGCCCAGACAAAAGTATTGGCACCCTCAGCCTAATACTTGGTTCCACAACCTTTAGCCAAAATAACTGCGATCAACCGCTTCCGGTAACCATCAATAAGTTTCTTACAATGCTCTGCTGGAATTTTAGACCATTCTTCTTTGGCAAACTGCTTCAGGTTCCTGATATTTGAATGGTGCCTTCTCCAAACTGCCATTTTTAGATCTCTCCACAGGTGTTCTATGGGATTCAGGTCTGGACTCATTGCTGGCCACCTTAGAAGTCTCCAGTGCTTTCTCTCAAACCATTTTCTAGTGCTTTTTGAAGTGTGTTTTGGGTCATTGTCCTGCTGGAAGACCCATGACCACTGAGGGAGACCCAACTTTCTCACACTGGGCCCTACATTATGCTGCAAAATTTGTTGGTAGTCTTCAGACTTCATAATGCCATGCACACGGTCAAGCAGTCCAGTGCCAGAGGCAGCAAAGCAACCCCAAAACATCAGGGAACCTCCGCCATGTTTGACTGTAGGGACCGTGTTCTTTTCTTTGAATGCCTATTTTTTTCTCCTGTAAACTCTATGTTGATGCCTTTGCCCAAAAAGAGAGAACATTCTTCCAAAGCGTTTTAGGCTTTCTCAGGTAAGTTTTGGCAAACTCCAGCCTGGCTTTTTTATGTCTCGGGGTAAGAAGTGGGGTTTTCCTGGGTCTCCTACCATACAGTCCCTTTTCATTCAGACGCCGACAGATAGTATGGGTTGACACTGTTGTATCCTCGGACTGCAGGGCAGCTTGAACTTGTTTGGATGTTAGTCGAGGTTCTTTATCCACCATCCGCACAATCTTGCGTTGAAATCTCTTGACAATTTTCCTTTTCCATCCACATCTAGGGAAGTTAGCCACAGTGCCATGGGCTTTAAACTTCTTGATGACACTGTGCACGGTAGACACAGGAACATTCAGGCCTTTGGAGATGGACTTGTAGCCATGAGATTGCTCATGCTTCCTCACAATTTGGTTTCTCAAGTCCTCAGACAGTTCTTTGGTCTACTTTCTTTTCTCCATGCTCAATGTGGTACACACAAGGACACAGGACAGAGTTTGAGTCAACTTTAATCCATGTCAACTGGCTGCAAATGTGATTTAGCTATTGCCATTACCTGTTAGGTGCCACAGGTAAGTTACAGGTGCTGTAAATTACACAAATTAGAGAAGCATCACATGATTTTTCTAACGGTGTCAATACTTTTGTCCACCCCTTTTTTTATGTTTGGTGTGCAATTATACCCAATTTGGCTTTAGGACAATTCTTTTTGTGTTTTTTTAATTGAAGACAAATTAAATGAAGATAATAATACCAAAGAATTTGTGATTGCAATCATTTTCAGGAAGAAACTGAGTATTATCTGACAGAATTGCAGCGGTGTCAATACTTTTGGCCAACACTGTATAAGTTTACCCAAGATTCCGCAAATCATCCAATGAGTAATGCTATGAGTCGTTTAGTAGTCCCAAACACAGTGGTCCCTAGGGGTGGTTACATATGGATGATAACAAAGGTCTTAACCATTTAATGTATCCCGCACTGTATGTAAATGCGTTTTTAAGGGTCTAACAGGGTATGGCAAACTTCAATCAGAGTCGCCCCACTGCCTGGAAAAATCACCCCGCTCCATTGAAAATGCCCCCCTCCTGTGTATGTATGTGAATGACATACAATGTCATTCACAACTCTCGCGCCTGCCAATGGCGTGGGTCACCGTACTCTATTAAAGCATTACAATGTTCGAAGACTCACTAGACTCCACTGCACAAATGCGAGACTTTGGTCTCATGAGGCTTCGAGCGCTGTGCTTCTTTAATAGAGCCACGTCTCTGCGCAGGCGCTAGAATTGTGAATGACGTTGTATGTCATTCACATACATACATAGGAGGGACAGCGTTTTCAATTGAGCTGGGCAGGTTTTCCATAGAGCGATGTGGCTCTGACTAAAGTGTGCAGCACCCCATCAGACCCTTACCAACTCATTTACATACTACGCGAGACACATTAAAAGTTGTTTTATTAGGTATGCAGGGGCACGTCTGGGGATATAAAGGGGTTACCGGAACCCCAATTACAGTATTTAAAGGTGGTGGGCAGGGTTTATAACGCCCAAAACAGGGATAGGTGCACTTTAATTATAACATCTGAGTGACATCACAGTGTGCATTCTACTACTCCCATGACATCGCTATCAGCATGGATCATGAGTAGTAAACCCATGATTTTCCTTTAACATTGTTGTGTATATTATTTGGGCATTGCTATGTGCATTATTGCTGCAAATTAGGGAAAGAAACATGGCACAGAATGGATAATAAAATAACCATTAACTTGATGTGTTGTAACCCAGTGACGGTGGTGAATGTTGGGCCCCATACTTACTTTTTGGCTTTGCTTTAGAAATTAATTCACACTGTAACTTGAAAGACGGTCGTGCTATTTACTTACATCCGCAGTGTGAAATCTTATCTTTGCCACCATTCAGAGACCTGTTCTATATTGTTAGTGTCATTTATGTTGCTCATTATTTACCTTCGGTTGATCTTCTTGTCTCCGAGACCTTAGCAACAAGCATTGTGTTGGCATGGTGGGATATAGCAGTACACATCACCTGCTCACAGAGCTGTCCTTGAAATTCCCAGCCACGGCTTCAAACACACGAGCCTGCCCCAATGTGCAGCGCAGGCAACTTCTTAATTACCTTATTATTGTTTATTGTTTTCCCCTAGGAGAGGCGGACTGTGAAGAATAATATACCTGCACACCTGGCGCTGCTGGGCAGGGACGCCCGGTATGTCCCATGGAAAAATGATTTGGCTCTAAGACTGAAAAACAAGCCCTTCAAGAATCTCCAAATCTCAATGACGTGGAGAGGGCATGGCGCTCTCCAAATGTGGAGTTTTACCATTCAAAAAAGAATTTGCTAAAAATAAGTGCAAAATAAATACCTTAAATAAAGGTTAGAACATAAGATGTTTTTAGATTTCTATATAGCACTTTGCTAAACGTTTATCGATGTAATGAGCGATCAAGGTAAAGTTGCCGTGATTTAATGTTAATTCATTGCAGCTTGAGACCTGGGAATAATTTTCAACCAACCAGGGGGAAATCTAAAATTATTTACTGCACCAAGAGGATAATATCCTTGAATAGTCTCTTCGCTGTGATCTGCTGTGTGGGAAAATGAAGTGCAGGGTAACGGTGTAAGAATATCGAAAGAGAGATAACCTTGGCTATTCTTATTGTCTGACAAGAGAAGAATGATCTGAAGGAGGGCGGCCTGGTACTTTTATATTTTACTGAATGTGATGAGAAGGCCAAGACTACCCATTCTCATAATTCTCATAATGAACAATTTGCTGAACCTCCCTCCATTGTAGCAGAATGTTGGTCTCATCACACAAGAGGATCCTGCAAATATAATATTACGGTGTCAGGAGTAGAGCTGGGCAAATTTGTTCAAATTAAATTGAATTCATCTCCAATTTTAGGAACCCCTTAATCTCATGTGGATAGGACATACTATCAGAAATACCAAAAACTGTGAAATCACAATAGTGATTTTGGAAAATAATTATGCTCTTTATAAAATTCTAGATAGTGGCCCGATTGTATCGCAACGGGTATTCTAGAATATGTATGTAGTTTATTAATGAACATTTAAAAATAATGCAATGAATACACAGGATTTTCCCCAATCAGTGACGCGTCTTCAATCAATATATCTGCACGTGTAACACCTCACCAGCGATCAGTAAGGTACCGTTACACTTGGCGACACTCCAGCGATCCCGACAAAAGATACGACCTGGTAGAGATCACTGGAGCGTCACTACGTGGTCACTAGTGAGATGTCAAACAGTCAGAGCTCACCAGCGATGCAGCAACAGTATGGCGGTCGTTGGGACCCTGTCACTCTAGGGCGTAGTATTGATCTCACAGCGGGGGCCTGGTCGCTGCTGCGTGTCACACTGATCAAGATAGCTAGCGCCGGTCTAGGTACTTCCAATGCGAGCAGACGGGTGCTTCGCTGCTGACGTCTGTGACAGGATCAGCGATCTCACAGCGGAGGCCTGGTCGCTACTGCATTTCACACTGAGCAAGATCGCTAGCGCTGGTCGGGGCACCTCCGTGCGGCAGGAGATGACTCGCAGTATTTCGAATCCCACGCCAATTCGCGGCTGAACTGCACCTGTCGCTGATTGGTCGCGACTGGCCAGGCATGACCAATCAGCGGTGCGGGATTTCCGTTACAGAGAACAGACAGAATTAAACGATTATAGAGTAGATGACTTGAGCCGCTGCGTGTCTATGTATATGTGTATAACGTGACTCGCCACGTGTGTGTATATATGTATTTGTTTGTATAAGTACATGTGTGTATATGTGTATGACGTGATATGGCAGATCACGTGATAGACATACATGTATACACACATGTACATACAGGTATACACACATGTATAAACACATGTATACAGACACAGACATGTACGGACACACACGTATACAGACATACACATGTACACACAGAAACACATGTATACAGACACACACATGGCAAACAAACACACACAGGTATACAAACACACAGACAAGTTTTCAGACACACACATGTATAGAGTCACACATATGTATACAGACACACATGTACACACACACATATACAGATACACACAGGTATATACATATGTACACAGACACACAGACATGTAGATGTCAGGCCCACAAGGGTCTGGGGTATTCAGGTCTCGGGCGGTTGGGTGCAGGGATGTCACGGGTGATTGGTGCCTGAGCCTGTGCCCTTGCGGAGACAATAAAAGGAAAGAAAAAGAAAAATAATAAAGTTTATGAAGTTCGTGACGCCACCTGTAGGTCTGGTAATGGCACTGGAGCTGCTGGGACCTCCGGGGTGATGGGCGGCAGCAAGGTGTTGTAGCTCTCTACAGGAAGAGCGGGATTCCCGGGGCTGTAGGGTAGCAATGGTGGAATAGGGCAGCACAGTCTCTGCTGTGAGACTGGAATGTCTCAGTCAACCAGGAAGAAACACAGACACGTTGCTCACTCTGCACAGGTATTTTACTCTCTGTAATCTTCAGTTTTACAGGGTATGCAGTTGTTTTAGCTAGGGAAGTAGACTGGGTGGTACTGGCAGTGGGCAGTGTCCCTCTGAAGCTCCGGTGATGTTCTTTCTCTATACTAGCTCTGTCCTACCTCTGCGCACTCCTTCTCCTTGCGCTGCCCTGCACAAATCCCGCTTGTTGAACCAGGCCCGTCGGGTGATATGGGAACCCTCTTTCTCTCCAAAGGGAACCCAACCCAGTCTAGCGCTTCTGGTGGAGACCGTGCTTGATTTGGGCGGCTGGATTGTGCTCCTATGAAGACATCGACTACGCCAGTAATTTGCGGTTCAGAGATGGACCTCTGATCCACGTCGGAGCCGTTGCCCCGCTTTGGACTGGGCTAGAGCATTTGGTCATCCTCTTCTTTGCCCCACTCTGTCTGGGTCACCAGGTTGAGGTGCCCTCCCCGTTACTTCTCCTCTTTTACACTCTCTTTCACTCTTCTCCTCACAGTTCCTTTTCTACTTCTCTTCTCAACTCTGCTTTCTACTTTCCCCACTCACTATATAACCTAGCTTCTCCTTCCACTGGGACCGGTTACCCTGGTAACGGGCGTCTGATTGGTCCCCTATCACTAGGTGTGTATGTGTGGTGATGGAGCTTCAGGCATCTTCTACCCTCTATCAGGACAAAGCATACTGCACCTTCTGTAAGGGGTGCAGTACCCTTTTGTAGCGCGCTGACTAGCGGGGCGCTACACTCCCCCTTGGGTAAATACACTCATCCCCAAGTGTCCATTCCACCCTACCCGGTACAGAGTAAAGGTTTTTATATATGCATATCAACAATAAACAATAACTCAAGCATTCTTCCTGTCCGGGAGGCGCATTTCTTATAACATTGCATAAAACAAAACAGTTGCCAGTTCAACGGAACCGGTTAATTATTGTGGTCCCAGTGGTCACTATAACTGTCTTTTCCAGTGTCCAGGTTACCACTGCACACATTTTCACAGCACACATAAAAGAATAAAGAAAATAAAATGTCCTCATGATAGTCTATGAAGGCTGTAAAAGAAAGGCACACTATTTACACATTCTACAAACATCAGGTAATTACTGGGCATCTTCGCATTTGCGTACTTGTAAAGCATACCAGTCTCTAGGTCCTGCGTGTCTCTCATAATTTATGCGATCAAGGTGGTATAAGTCACGGTCTGGATGTCCTTTTGGCAAATGTGATGTGGAGACACAGGGGTCAGTGGGTGCTCTCGTCCGCTGTCCCAGCCGCCTTTACAAGACAACCCGGACCAGGGCTCATCCCCAAACTGAACGCCCGAACTCCTTAACCATGAGCGGAACACTACTCAGACAACACAGGGTGAGGGAATGACAATATTAAGGCTTTATTGGTTCCCCAAACAGTTAACAGCATATGACACATAACCAGCAAAACACAAAATGTAACAGGCAACAGAGTCTCACCCTCCCGCTGGCTCGCCAGAGTTTAGAATATAGTACAGCAAAGTCTGTAGCCAGGAGACTGGATCATCCCAACCTGGGTTGCGTTCTTGTGCAGTTTTTATTATCCCAGCCGAATCCAAACATTCGACGCTGAAGTCCTTGTAGAATTATAATCCAGTTTCTGATCCCCTCGGTCAGCACTGTAATGCGTATGCCTGGGGTTATGGCCGGCTATTCGGGTCCGTAGATCCTAGATTAGCTGCCTGTATCAAGTCTAGTGCACCTCCAGTAAGGACCGAAATCCCTAGACTGAGGTCACTGGACAGAATCAAAATCACCCTGGTTAATCAACAGGTCTCCTTATATACCCTCAGCCCTCATTGCAAGATATTTTGGACTTCACGATTGGTGGAATAAAACTGTCTTCTCTTTGGCTGGATCTCAAGCTGTTTATAAGACTACCTCCAGTTTTGTATTGCAGGTAAGGGAGAGCCACATACTGATTGACATAGCAATGGAATGTTAGTAGGATTAAGTTCTGTCAAGGGAAAGCCACATATTGATTGACTTAGCACCTAGCAAGATACATTTAGTCTGCAATCCATGACATTAAACAATGGTGGCCATTTACATAGAGTCAACAATCCACATGGTAATACAATGGCATTCTAACAGGATTAAGTTCCTCTGACCTTACAGAAGAGAGATAATTGAATTACATAAGTCCACATCACCAAACATCTACAAGACTTGTAGTTACAATGAGTTGCTTATCACAAGGTAGGAAATAACATACAATACAAAGAGGAAAGATTATTACATTTCACACGGTCAACATCACCAAGCATCTACAAGACTCTCGGGACCATGGGTAAACAAAATACTGTCTGGCTAGATTTTAAGCACTTAACCCATGAGTGGCATATTACAAGTTTGCAAACCAAAATACAATATTGTCTGGATAAATAAGAAATCCTCATAGGTTATACATTAAAGGGGTCCATTTTGTCACAAAACTCCCCTTCTTAGTTAGCCAGACAGGGCAGTCAGATGTGATAAGTCTCTGGTCATCCTTCCCCTTTTGGCGACATTGTCTTTTTTAATGGTGACGTCAGTAGGGATGACTGAGTACCGTACAATTTGGAATCGCTATACCGGCAACGAGTAAGTCTCGGTACTCGCTACTCGTTGTGAGTATAGCGATTCCGAGTACTTTTGCAGTGTATCAATAGATACACTGCAAAAGTCCTGTAAAAGAGGTGACAAGTGGTTAGAAAATAAAACAATCGGATACTCACCTTAACCGACGGCTATTCATGTTAAAGGACCTTTCACTCTCCCAGCCAATCAGATGGCTGGGGAGATCTGGCCAATCAGATGCCGCCACGTCACAATGACGTGATCACTAGCGGCCATCTGATTGGCCAGATGGAAAGGTCCTCGGTGTACCTGAGAGGACCTTTCCATCTGGCCAATCAGGTGGCTGCTAGCGATCACGTGATTGTGACGTGGCAGAATCTGATTGGCCAGACCTCTCCCAGCCATCTGATTGGCTGGGAGAGTGAAAAGTCCTTTAACATGAATAGATGTCCATCGGCTAGTGCAGCCGTCGGTTAAGGTGAGTATCCGATTTTTTTATTTTCTAACCTCTTTTCATCTCTTTTACAGGAGTTTTGCAGTGTATCTATTGATACACTGCAAAGTACTCGGTAATTGCTACTCCCTGAAACAACAGGTGTGGTAAGGCTGTCCACAAATCGCACATGAACCTCTTCCTGGTCAGTCACCACAATAACAGGCGTGGGGACGCCGTTGATATGCTCCACATCAACCTCTTCCTGGTCAGTCTCTACAATAGCAGGCATGGGGACGCTGTCTTTAAGCTCCACATCAACCTCTTCCAGGTCAGTTTCCACAATAGCAGGTGTAGGGACACTGTCTATAAGCTCCACATCGAACTCTTCCTGGTTAGTTCTCAAAGCAACAGGGATAACCTCTTCTGGTTCAGTTC
Source organism: Allobates femoralis (assembly GCA_033576535.1). Classification (NCBI taxonomy): domain Eukaryota; kingdom Metazoa; phylum Chordata; class Amphibia; order Anura; family Aromobatidae; genus Allobates; species Allobates femoralis. The sequence goes on from JARQOC010000005.1 coordinate 116,166,252, forward strand.
CTAAAGCAACAGGGACAGAGACGTTGTCCATAAACTCCAACTTGTCCTCTCCCTGCTCAGGCTCCAAAATAACAGGGGTGGGGATGCTGTCCATAAGCTCCAACTTGCCCTCTCCTTGGTCATTCGTCCCGTCCAGCTGCACACCTTCCAGAGGGATGTCTGAGCACTGACCCTCAACCAGGGAGATGGTTAATTGGGAACATGGTACATGGTCTGGAGAAACAATAGCTGGGCGTACCAGGGTGTTGACAGAATCAGTTTCTTGTAGTCTCGGGGCTTGGTTGTCACTGATCTGGACTGGCAGTGCTGGCAGATGAGCTCCAGGCATTTGGGCCCCGGCGTGGGCGACCATCTTTGGCCATATGTCCAAGACTTCCACACGTATAACAGTGCCGTGGATTGGGCAAGTCACAGATCCTGTCTGTGTACCTTGGTCCTGGTGGGGCTTCTTCTGGGTAACGGAACCATCCTTCTCGAGTGGTCGGTGCTAGCAGTTGAGCAGATGGAATTCCATAAACATATCCCAGCACAGCAGCCCTCTCTTCTCTTGAGTTGGGCCCCAATGCTTCCAACGACTTCTCGACTTGGGCTGCTAGAGACAAGGTTGATTCAAGATTGTCACTGGATACATGATGTGACACATAATTTAAATGCTCTGGTTCAATATTGGCGAGGTCCTCATCATCTTCTGCATCATTCTGGTCATTCCGATGGACCAATTTCGGGATCAACTCTGACTTGTTGTCGGTACCCCTGAATTTGATCTAATGATACCGACACAGCTCCTGTAGTAGCTGTTTCTTCTGATGGTGGTATATCCACTTTGTTCCTCGTTCCATGACTGAGCTGGTGGTGTTGGACATGGCAGTGTCCAAAACCTGTATGCCTCACCTATGGCCTGCTGGGTATGCTTATATGCCTCCCTGGTTGTGGAGCCCTTGGACGGAGTCCACAAACACCAGTTCCCTGCAGCTCCCCTGGATAAACCAGGCTGAGTAGAATCCCACCACTGCCACCAATTGTGGAGACACGGGGGTCGGTGGGTGCTCTCGTCCGCTGGCCCAGACGCCTTTAGCAAGACAGCATGGACCAGGGCTCATCCCCAGACTGAACGCCCGAGCTCCTTAACCATGGGCGAAACACTATTCAGACAACACAGGGTGAGGGAATGACAATATTAAGGTTTTATTGGTTCCCCAAACAGTTAACAGCATATAACACATAACCAGCAAAACACAAAATGTAACAGGCAACAGAGTCTCACGCTTCCGCTGGCTCACCAGGGTTTAGAATATAGTACAGCAAAGTCTGTAGCCAGGTGACTGGATCGTCCCAACCTGGGTGACGTCCTTATGCAGTCTTTGTTATTCCAGACGAATCCAAACATTCGATGCTGAAGTCCTTGTAAAATTATAATCCAGTTTCTGATCCCCTCGGTCGGCACCATAATGCCTAGGCCTAGGGTTATGGCCGGCTAATCCAGTTCGTGGATCCTAGATTAGCTACCTGTATCAAGTCTAGTGCACCTCTAGTCGGGACCGAAATCCCTAGACTGAGGTCACTGGACAGAATTAAATTCACCCTGTTTAATCAACAGGTCTCCTTATAGACTATAAGACTACCTCCAGTTTTGTATTGCAGGTAAGGGAGAGACACATACTGATTGACATAGCAATAGAATGTTAGTAGAATTAAGTTCTGTAAAGGGAGAGCCACACACTGATTGACATAGCACCTAGCAGGATACGTTTAGTCAGCAATCCATAACATTAAACAATGGTGGCTGAGGCCATTTACATAGAGTCAACAATCCACATGGTAATACAATGGCATTCTAACAGGATTAAGTTCCTCTGACCTTACAGAAGAGAGACAATTGCATTACATAAGTCCACATCACCAAGCATCTACAAGACTTGTTTTTACAATGAGTTGCTTATCACAAGGTAGGAAATAACATACAATACAAAGAGGAAAGATGATTACATTACACACAGTCCACATCACTAAGTATCTAAAAGACTCTAGGAACAATGGGTAAACAAAATACAAAATAGTGTCTGGCTAGATTTTAATGACTTAACCCAAGAGTGGCATATTACAAGTTTGCAAACCAAAATACAATATTGTCTGGATAAATAAGAAATCCTCATAGGTTACATTAAAGGGGTCCATTTTGTCACATGTGACTCTACATCCCTTCTAGAGATAAACTCCTCCTCATATAGTCCATCTCCCCTTGCAAAACCCCAACCGTTATCAAGGTTAAAGGTAGTCACCATACCTCTTTTCCGGTGCTCAGGAGGAACGGGTGGCTGGAGACGGGCCTCTGCTCTGATCTCCAGATTCTCCATCTCACGGGCCCACCACTCCTCTCTGCGTCACTGCCGCTCAGCCTGGTGCGCACATAGTCCATTTTGTTGAATGCAAGATGAGTGTCCTGGGTCTGGCAATAGCTCTCCACAATGGCTCTGGTGTCACCACCTCCGCAGATGGGTGGGGATGCTTCCCACCAAGCCCAATTGGGCGTTTCCGGGTGCTAATTAACAGGTGCATGCGACGTGTGCTCTGCCACTTTCACTTGCGATTCTCACTATACAGAGCGCGCGCTCAGCTGTGCTCGGCCGTAGGCTATAATGGGGGCACTGAGCGCAGCTGAGCGCTAATGAAGGGCATCTATGCGTCCCTGCACTAGGCTGCCCAGGCCCCTAAATGCCCCCGTGCTTGCATTTGCGCTGGCACAGGGCAGCCAGAGCAGCCTAGCACAGGGATGTCATAGATGTGGAACAGGCCTAACTCATCAATATGCCATCAGAGCGGACTTCCACTCTCATGAAGTAGTAAAGGATGCAGCTGAGTTGTGGTTCCTGTGTTGCGTTGCAGTGCTGCCAGGTAGCAGGGTTGGCAGCCCTAGGAAGGTCAGGAAAGCTGTGTCAAACCACGAAACATGAAAGAAGGCAAAATCATCACGCAGAAGGAAGGTCAAAAACTAAACCCAGACAAAAAGGGGGGAGGGGGTGGGAGCGCATGTGAAGAAAGTTTTTGAAGTGGATCTAGGCCCAGGGCTGTGTGGCCACTCACCAGAGGTGGTTGTGCAACCCTGCACAACTGCGGTCTTACGCCTGTGAATCCACCTCCGCTTGGAGGTATAGTGGAGGCACCGAAATTTGCTCCGGGAGCTCCAGCTCCTGCCGCAGTCACGTGACCGGATTGATGTCACCACAGGTCCTTCAACGGTGACCGTGTTGTATTGCTAGGTCATGGAGCTCAGGATCTAGGATTAATGGTATCTCTTGTCCAGAGCTGCTCTTGCCAGGTGTGCACAAGTGCAAGAAGCTGAGAGTAAAAAAATCCCTGGTCTGTGGAGCGCTAGGACTCGAGATAAAATGGCACTAGGGTTATTTTAGAAAATTATTTCTTTATTAACCTCTTACAGGCCACTACGCGTTTCTGCAGCAAAGCGCTGCCTTCATCAGGTTATGCAAGCTTGCTCCACAGACCAGGGATTTTTTTACTCTCAAAAACTAAACCAAGGTCACAGCAAGACAATCACAAAAATAGACTGAATTAAGGGCCTTTTCACATCTGCATTTGTATTCCGTTTGGCTTGCAATCCGTTTTTGACAGCATTTGTGCCCAAAAACGCAATGAAATGCACGCATTAACGCACCCATTGATTTCACTGGGAAATGCATTGAAAAAGCATGTCATTTTATGCCAAATCATAACGCATGCGTTTTTGCAAACACAGCCCAAAAAGTGGTTGCGCATAGTAAAGTGAGATACTTAGCATTATGGGAATGGCCAAATCGATAATCCACCCAGTATCTCACTTTACTATATGAAGATTTCATTTTCTATAAGTCACTGTAGAGTGCCACTTACATTTTTTAAATTAATTTGTATTTAAGAAGGCACCTACACTGACAGTATGAACACCACTTAATCACTTATACAACTTGGTGGACATAGCGTGACAGGAGCATGTTCACACACAGATGTTACAGTACCCACCCACTTTTAGAAGGAGCTTTAGGACCTCTAGAATAAAGTTTATCAAGAAATAAATAAATTGAATATCCTGGATACTGAAATACAGCTTATTGAAACTCGTTGAAACCCAAGATTTTTTCCCCGGCCAATATCATCTTTCCAGTACACAAGACACTGTAAAGACCCCCTCACCAACAGAGAGTTCAAAATGTTCTATACCTCGTACTTCAGATGGCCCTTGATAATAATGGGAAGAGGAGTTTCTACAGGATGAAAAGAAGATTGGCAAACTTTAAGCAAGACTTATGTAATACATTAAATAACCTAAATGATGGTGGTATCTTTAAACGAATGGCTACAGGGGTTAATGATCTCAGCGACTTCAAAAGAACCAATGAATTTTAAACCCAACTTAGTTCAAGGGACCTTGAGCTTGATAGTCTTTGTGGAAAGCCAAACCTTGTTCTCCACCTTAAAAACTGGTCCATCCTTGTGCCTCTTATTACCAGAAGAGGTCTGTCACAGCTATGCTCCTTTTAGGGTTTTACTAAGCCCAGACCAGATTCATTTCAACCTATCCTCAAGTTTGCTAATCTCTAGAGTATGTAATACAGAGGATGAGAGAGAACAACTATAAGGGTGATATAAGAAAGGCGACATCTTAATGGAATCGGGTCATTCCATGTCAAGTGATCCAAAAATGAATATTTTTTTCCCTGACGTCCTCAGATTTTTTAAATTTTTTTTCTATATGAAGAACAACTTTAGTTAATTACAAAAAAAAAAGTTTTGAATTTTTTTCTTTATCAGTTAATTTTTTTACAGATTTTTAAAGTTTTAAAAAAGTGCGAATTTTGGCCTGGTATGGCTTTACATTTTCTATCATATCTTGGGCTAGAAATAAGAGAGAAACAAAATAAACACCAATCTACTCAGAACTGTCCAGGCTTTCATCAGATATGTCACAAGAGGATCTTTGTTAATATTTTACCCATGTGATCGCAAGCGCAAAACTTTAAAACGCATTTCCGAAAAATCGGCGCGCTTTAAATATTTCAAAAACTGCCCATGTGTCTGCTTTGCTCTTAGCCACATCTGTACCAAATTTCAAGTTGGGATCGCAATGGGATCATATTTTAACATATTTTACTAGGAATAGCGTCAATGGGTCATTCCATATCAAGTGATCTAAATATGAATATTTTTTTTTACCTGACGTCTTTAGATTTATTTTTTTTTTTTCCTTTATGAAGTACTACTTTAGTTAATTACAAATTAAAAGTTTAGAATTTTTTTCTTCATCAGTTAATTTTTTACAGATTTTTAAAGTTTAAAAAAAGGGTGAATTTTGGCCTGGTATGACTTTACATTTTTTTTATCTCAGGCTAGAAATAAGATAATGAAGTGGGAGAGGCATCATTTTACTCAGAACGGTAACAGCTTTCATTTGAGATGTTACAAGACTATGTTTCTTTATATCAAATTCACACTATTGACGGGCAATTGTGAAAAAATGACTGATTGTGTTCTTGGTGATTTTTGAATTGACACTATAATAGTTAAATATTTTGCACTTAGGTCCAATGAATGTGTCCATGGGGTCAAGCTGGGACAGAGTGATCACAAATTAGCCTTATTTGCAGATGACCTGCTACTTTACATCTCCCAGCCCCTGGTCTCCATCCCTTCTGTCTTAATGGAGTTTGAACGGTTCGGACAATTGAGCAACTTTAAAGTGAATTGCTCCAAAACCGAGGCACTCAATATTTCTTTGCCTGGAGAATTGGTTTCTCATCTATCTAAACAGTTTCCATTTAAATGGAAAGTAGAAGCCATTAAGTACTTGGGAGTCCTTATACCAAAAGATCTTAAACAAATATTCAATTTAAATTATCAACCCCTTTTGACTAATGCGGAATCGGCATTTACCTCCTATAGACAATTAAAGCTATCCTGGTTCGGGAGAATAAACGTAGTCAAGATGGATGTCTTGCCCCGACTCTTATATACTTTTCAGACAGTTCCTGTTCTATTGGATAGAGGCTTCCTCTCCAAAATGCAATCTATGATCCTTAGATTTGTCTGGGGGGGCAAGAGGTCCAGATTGCGAATGAATATCCTATCCTTGCCCAAGACCAGAGGAGGGGTTGGACTACCCAACATACGAGCGCACTTTGTGGCTTCCTCTCTTGTTAGAGCTCTAGATTGGCATTATCATGCGTCCTCCAAGAAATGGGTAGGGGTGGAGCAAGAGGGTTTGGGGATTCCGCTGAAACACCTGCTTTGGATTTCCCCTAAAGACTCCACAGACCTAGTACCTTTGACAGACATGACCAGAAACACCTTGAAGGTATGGCACCTAGTGACGAAAACCCTCCGCTTAAATGACAGACTTAGCCCTTTGACTCCCCTTTTTTCCAACCCATCTTTCCCACCCAGATTTGACAGGCAGAGATTTTTATGTTGGCGGATTGTGGATGACACCCGAGTAGGACAGACTCTGTCCAGTGGTGGTTTGCCCCCGATGGCAGAGCTACAACTCAAAGAACCTACGAGACCTCTTAAGTGATTTGAATTTCTCCAATACAGAGCATACTTATATTCAGCTGACCACTCTTGCAGGGTAAGATTGACGCCCAACATATTGGAAGGTTATTCCAACTGGAGGCTCCACCGAGGCGCAAAATATCAGTTCTATACCAGGCCTTAGGGTCCATGAGAGAGCAGGGCACCCTTTACTTCCAACGTGCTTGGGAGAGGGAATTGGGGTGTAGCATTTCAGAAGCTAATTGGCAGAAATGCTTTATATTTACTCACTCACTAGCTAGCGCTTGTTCTGCACAAGAAAGAAGCTATAAGCTGCTCACTAGATGGTACTTGTGCCCGACGACACTCCGGAACATGTTCCCTGGAACCCCTGATACCTGCTGGCGCTGTGGGGAAGAGAAGGGTACAATGATACACATTTGGTGGAGTTGTGGGGAAATCCTGCGGTTCTGGTCTGAGGTTTTCAATGCATACGCCCGGATAACAGGTAAACAAGCCGAATGCTGCCCAGAATCGGCAATGTTATCCATTTTTCCAGGTCCTATTGGGCTACAGAAGAGGGATATTCTCCGCTTTTGCATCTCGGCTGCTCGTGCTGTGATCCCGAGGTTCTGGAAATCAAGCCGGGCTCCATCTCTACTTGATTGGTTCAAAGAATTGATGGACATATATCGAATGGAGGAGCTCGCAGCTGATGCGTCGGGATCTCGGAACAAATTCTTAGGGATTTGGGTTGAATGGATTCTTTTTCACAACTCTGCAGAATGTAGGAGTATCTTTTCCAGCACAGATAATATGGCTCGACCTCTGGCTGATGGGGAGCCAGTGGGATGAGTACCCTTTCTCCTTCCCATACCTCACCCGTCCCCCCCCCCTCCTTTTTTTCTTTTTTTCTTACGTGGCTTTTCTTTCCCAGTATAACTTTTTCTAATGGTTTTTGTTTCTCTTCTCTCTCTCTTCTTTTCTATCTCTCTTTTCTTCCCATCTGATACATTCAGTCTAGGTATTTCCTTTCTACGCCTATACCTTCAGAATTCTAGTGAACATTAGACAGGTATTGGTAACTCTGAGCTGTGAGTAGATCATTAATATTTCGGCCTTCCTTTCCGGTACACCAGTCGATAGACTATTCCAACTAGGCCTCAACGGGTAATGACCCACTTACGTGGTCAACCTGTTAGAAGGGGCCAAGTGATAAAAATCATTCTGCTGGGGCTGCTTGTCCCCTTGACATCAGAACATCTCAAAACCCCGAGAAAGGTTGTATACTTGAGTGTTTGGAATTATATTTAGATTGTAGTATATATTGCACCAGAGATAAGCGCAAAAGTAAATTTGCAGCTTATCTTAAAGTTACTTATAACTTTGTGAATTCTCTTTTTGTATATTTTATATGTCTCAAGATTTTGTTAAAAGATTGAATGTATGTCTTTCATATGTTTTTTCAAAATTTAATAAAAATGAGATTAACCATAGTTAAATATTTTAAAATATGATCCCATCACGATCCCAACTTGAAATTTGGTACAGATGTGGCTAAGAGCATAAAAGACACATGGGCAGTTTTGGAAAATTTTTATTAAAACGTTTTTTTTGGAAATGCGTTTCAAAATGTTGCATTTGCATTCGCATGGGTAAAAAATTAAAATTAACAAATATACTCTTGTGACATATCTGGTAAAAGCCTGGACAGTTCTGAGTAGAATGGTGTTTATTTTGTTTCTCTATCTTATTTCTAGCCCGAGATAAAAAAATGTAAAGTCATACCAGGCCAAAATTCACCCTTTTTTTAAACTTTAAAAATCTGTAAAAAATTAACTGATGAAGAAAAAAATTCCAAACTTTTAATTTGTAATTAACTAAAGTAGTACTTCATAAAGGAAAAAAAATAAAAAAAATCTAAAGACGGCAGGTAAAAAAAAATATTCATATTTAGATCACTTGATATGGAATGACCCATTGACGCTATTAATAGTAAAATATGTTAAAATATGATCCCATTGCGATCCCAACTTGAAATATGGTACAGATGTGGCTAAGAGCAAAGCAGACACATGGGCAGTTTTTGAAATATTTAAAGAGCGCCGATTTTTCGGAAATACGTTTTAAAGTTTTGCGCTTGCGATCACATGGGTAAAATATTAACAAAGATCCTCTTGTGACATATCTAATGAAATCCTGTATAGTTCTGAGTAGATTGGTGTTTATTTTGTCTCTCTATCTTATTCCTAGCCTGAGTTATGAGGAGAAACGTAAAGGCAGGCAACAGCGAAATTCGCACTTTTTCCGAACTTTGAAAATCATTTAAAAAAAAATAAATTTTTAAAAAAAATTTTCTCTTCACATTTTGCATTGTCTGACATGCTATTATCAAATAACAAAATCTCAAAAGAATTAAAAATATAGAGGTAATAATCATTTGTTCACTTGACATAGAATGACCCAATCATGAAACTGATTATTAATAGCAAAATTAGCTAATGGCAGATTTTCCACCCAGTCAGACTGATGGTCAGAGACAAAACATCAGAGATAGTGTTCAAAGGTTGATTGGTACATTCTGTCTGATTATTAGTCTCTGGGTTGTAAGCAGAAGAAAGGAACAATACATCTGTCTGAGATGTCAAACAGAGGCTCGACAGACCAGACATCTGTATGAGATGGTTTAGTCAATCTTGTATTGACCAGGGGGCTGGACACGATGACCTTGAAGGTCCCTCCAAAGCTCCAAAGAAAAAATTCTGTGATCTTATAATTCTATGATATACACCCCTGAGATCAAGTTTTGTGAACCAACTTGCTCCAAAAAAAGGCACCGACATTGGAGAGTTGGAGAGCATGAGGAAGAAGGAAGAAAGGCCAAGCTTACTATAGCTTGGAGTTGCTCCATGAGAATCCTTCTTCTTATAGGCCACATATAATGTTATGTTCATAACATATAATGTTATGTTCTAGTACTGCCACGTAGCAGGTTGACAGGGTTTTCAGGCCAAGGAAGGTCAGGAAAGCGTGTCAAGCCAAAAAATACTAGCTGTGGATTGGGAACTTGCTATCTACCTTATGGAGAGGCGTTTTCCTGCAACCATAAGAAGACAGTTAAGTAGGTGAGGAGATTTAAAGCCACATCCCTCCTCTAGGTAACATGCAAATTTGCCCTTCAGTAAGGAAGTGGATGAACTCTAGCGCCACCTTTAGGTAGTTCCTCAAAGTCAGAGTCACTTTCTAACAAGCTTTTTAATATGACTAGGGGATTTGTGCCAGATCAGAACCCCAAACTACAGACACTGCATTTTGGGGTAACTGCCCCTCATCAGTGTAGTGTGTGGGATATTTTGATCTGGCTGTGTGAGTGGGCTAAGACGAGGTCTGGGAACTTGCTATCTACCTAAGGCGGCCGTCACACGCACAGATGTCTTGCCCGATATCGTTTAAGTGATCTCCTTTTTGATCGCTTAAGCGATATCGGGCAAGAAATCGTTGCATGTAATTAGGCGATTTACGATGGTAAATCGCTTGATCGTGACATCGCTGATCTGAGGTCCGGTTCTCAGATCTAGCGATGAGCGATTTGACGATCTGTCTCATCGTGGTGTATAACACCACAATGAGCGATTTCCCAGCGCAGAGTCTATGCTGGGAGATGGTAACTATGGTACACGTCGGGTTACTAAGCGACGCGCGGCGCCTAGTTACCCGATGTGTACCATAGTTACCAGCGAGATCGCGGATCCACATCGCTGGTGAGTCTGTCTGTGTGACATCTCACCAGCGATGTGAGCGATATTGTAAGCGATTGCGCGTGCACGTGATCGCTTACAATATCGCTAAAGATGTCTGTGCGTGTGACGGCCCCCTTATGGAGAGGAGTTTTCCTGCAACCATAAGAAGATAGGTAAGGAGATTTATAGCCACATCCCTCCTCTAGGTAATATGCAAATTTGCACTGCAGTAAGGAAGTGGATGAACTCCAGCGCCACCTTTAAGTAGCTCCTCAAAGTCATAGTCGCTTGCTATGAAGCTTTTTAATATATAAAAAAAATAAAATCCCCTAGTTATATTAAAAAGCTTGTTAGAAAGCGACTATGACTTTGAGGACCTACTTAAAGGTGGAGCTGGAATTCATCCACTTCCTTACTGGAGTGCAAATTAGCTGAGGATTTAAATAGCTAGAACCTGTAGCTCCATCAGAAACTGATATTTAACCCCTGGAGTACCAACAAAAATTAAAGGTTCAGGACTGGTTCAGGATTTCGCTGGGCAACCTTTAGGCTGTATGCCCCCCAATGCATTTCTTTATGCGTTTTTCTTTGGAGATTTTCACAAATGTTGGGCCCATGTTCAGCTAGTATTTTTATTGGCAGATTTCGGTTGAAAAACATGAAGCAGCATGTTAATTGTTTCTGCCTTTTTCCCTGCATTTGTAACATAAACTGCATGAAAAATGCACCAAAAATGCACAAATCACAGCAAAAAACACACATTTTGCTGCGGCGTTTTTCCTGCCAGAAAATGCAGATTGGGCGTAGAAATTTCTGAAACCAAATGTGTAACATGCGCACATAGCCTTATGCTGCTCAGCATCAACAGTGGCCATAAAGCCACACTGCCTGGTGCACCTGGCCAGTGTGACAGGAGCGTGTTGAATCACAGATGTTACACACTGATTGTCTGCAGCAGACCCATGACACAGTAATGCCATGTGGCCCACAGAGAATAGCAATGCCAAACTTCACTGGAACTGTTTTATTTAAAAAAATAAAAGGGACCCGACGTGATTAAACAAGGGTTGTTCAGTACAGGACAACCTCTTTAAAGGGAGTCTGTCAGCACAAAATGAATATTCGCCAAGCACAGGCCCTCTGTGCACCTTTGAGAGGCCAAACAGTTCAGTGAACCTTCTCACCCAATTGTTTTCCATCTATCTCTGCCCACTTTTCATTAATTCACAGCTCTGGTGTTATAGAAGCCAAAGGAGGCCAAAGATAGTGAAAATGGCACACAAAAAACAAGATAAAAAGCAATTAAAATGCTATGTGTGAATCCAGTCTTTAAGGTGTCTACAGAACTGGTTCAGTCCGCTGTCAAAGTTGGTTATCTATTTGATGTATAGATTTACAGGCTAAATATATACCGATATTTAAATTTATTGCAACTCCTTTACTTTTTGTTTGTAGATCGTACACCATCCAATATGTTTTATCAAAAGACCTCAAATAATAAAATAAGATTTACTAATTAATATAGTACTATTAATTCCATAGTGCTTTACAACACTGTCCACATTGCGGCTCACAATCTAAATATCCTACCAGTATGTCTTTCAAGTGTGGGAAAAAACTGGAGAACATGGAGGAAACCCACAGAAACACGGGAAAAACATACAAATTCCTTGCAGATGTTGTCCTTGGTGGGATTTGAACCCAGGACCACATTGCTGCAAGGCTGCAGAGCTAACCACTAAGTCACAGTGCCACCCCATAGGAACCTGCTGCATTAAATTGTGAGTTTTAGAGGGAAGGAGTGTCAAAATAATTGGTTTTGTAATACCATGTCAAAAATACCCTCTTCTCCCTTTCTGCCAAAAGCATCACTGAAAATTATTAGAATGTTGGGAACTATGTTGGTATCACATTGAAATATGTGAACACTGGCATACTAAGCCATGACTTACAATGACATACATACACTGATATACAAAGCCATCCACAACCTGTCCCCTAATATATCTCTGACATGGTCTTCTGATACTTAGCTACATGCAACCTGCAATTATCTAATTCTATCCTCCCCTCTTATCTCGTTTTCCCAAAACCGCATACAATATTTCTCCCATACATTCCCCTTAGTCTGGAACTCTCTACCCAACATATCAGACTCTGTTCTACCCTGGAAACCTTCAAAAAGAACCTGAAGACCCACCTCTTTCCACAAGTCTACAGCTTGCAGTGAACATCAGTCCACTAAATCGCCACATGACCAGCTCTATCCTCTCCTAATGTATCCTCACCCATCCCTTATAGACTGTGAGCCCTCGTGGGCAGGGTCCTCTCATCTACTGTATCCTCACCCATCCCTTGTAGACGATGAGCCCTCGTGGGCAGGGTCCTCTCACCTACTGTATCCTCACCTATCCCTTGTAGATGATGAGCCCTCGTGGGCAGGGTCCTCTCACCTACTGTATCCTCACATATCCCTTGTAGACTGTGAGTCCTCGGGGGCAGGATCCTCTCTCCTCCTGTACCTGTGTATGCCTTGTATTTCTCATAACTGTTGTACTTGTCTATGTATGCCCTTTTAACAGGTAAAGCGCTATTCAATAAATGGCGCTATAACAATAAATAATAATAACTACATCTTCTATTCATATAATTCTGCTGGCACCTGCAGGACCTAATTTACTACTAACGGAGTTCATCTAGTTCTGGAGCGGTGTCCATTGTTTTAATGCAAGAGATAGCACTAGACACAGCAAAAAAAGCTCTGGATGGAACTTTGACATTGGTAACTCTAGTTTTGCAAAATCTGGCTTACAATTCTGAAGAAAAGAAAGGTGTGTATAAAACAAAGTGACGCTAATTCAGAAATGAAAATCAATATGGTGGCACTTCATGTTTTTACTACTTTGGATACTACTACATCTCATTCAGTAATTTGCTTATGGCCGATACTAAATTTTGAATAAAATGTCTTGATATTAAGAGTTCATTATAAAGAATGAAGTAGTCCTCTAGCGGATACCTAGCAGATCGCTAGTGATCTGACTGCTTGGTCACTCATTGATCATAAGATCGGAGCTGTTGAATCCAGATAAAGTAGAGTTCTGCAGCCCTATCTTGAACAGAGCAAAGGACCATGTGCTTAGCCTCTGCTCCATTTATTGTCTACAGGAAGTGCCAGAAATAGCCAAGAGTACCCACATTTAACACAAAAAGGCATTAAAAAAAGCAAATACCTCTGCTTCATTCAGAATGGGGCTGCAAAACCTGTTCTTGTGTTTTCAGAGAAATAATCTGCAGATTATTGGGTATCTCAGTGATTGCACTGCCAGCAATCAGTAAGTTATCCTTAAAGGGGTTGTCCACTACTCGCATAACCCCCTTTCCAGTCACCATAGTTCTGATATGTAAAATAATAGCAGCTATACTTACTTACTGTGCAGGCACAGTTCTGCCTGTGTCGACGCCTGCCTTCCCGGGATAACACGGATTAGTCATGCGAATTCCTTCTATCTTTTATAAAAAAAAAAAACCTGACACTGAGAAGATGTCAGCAACAGGGTCTCACTTCTTCCAAGCGTCATTTTCATCCAAAGATAGTTTTGGGGAAGAAGATCATTGACAGTATAGTGATGTCACACAAACCCCAGGAGAGCATGTGCCAACAACACTACAACAGTACCCGCCCTGGCGGTGAGTAGAGCGGCCATTAGTTTACTTGAAGGAGCCATGATGATTGAGAAGGAGTTGCTTGAGTAGTAGACAACCCCTTTAAAGCATTTTTTTTAATTTCAGGATTGATGAACATGTTCATTTACCTGTGTTAACATGAATCATCCTAAAAAGAATATTCAGTACTTTATTCTTGGTAAGTATGGGTAACATGGAATCTTCACGTTTTACATTTACCCACATGTTTGAGGCCATTGTGCTACTGCTCTGCACTTAGTATCATTTATATGGGTGAGGTAATTTTTCAGAAGATGAGGTAACTGTGTGGCCTGGTCAGAAACTGGAAGAGGTTACCAAGTAATCATTCATGTAAACATAAATACAATTCCCGGAGGACAATAAGAGACAGCTGTGTCTGTTGTTTTGCCGCTCTCAGAGCCTGGTACAGAAGAGCTCTTGGGAATTAACCCGCAGTCATTTAGGCTGTCTGGTTTCTTAAAGGGACCAGATTGCTTTGACTTGTTCCATATTACTTGGGCCTTTGTCATGTATTAGATAACTGTGTGCTCAATAGCTGTGCATGTTTCTGATAAGATAGTCAGTACATGTCATCTATTATAAAGTCATCGTTATACAATGCAATAGTTGGGACAGGGACACTTCACTAAAGTTTTCCTAAAACCCTAATGCATATTCTACACAAAAAAAGTGTGACAAATGGTGTGTTTTTATCATTTTTTCTTGTAACTATGTCCAGTATGAAAAATAGTTTGAAATTCAGTCACTAATTGTTAAAAGTGAATCCTCAAATCTTTCATTCTAGCAACTGTACCTTAAAAAAGTAGACATTTCACATGAAATAGCAATTTTTCTAAACAGCAAAGCATGATTTATGGTGGGTTTACACGTCCCAACGTCGGTCCGATATTGGATCCAACGACGCGGGAGCGTGCTTTTTCTGGGCAGAATTCCAACATCGCATAGGAGCTGTCACACAGCGCGATATCGGCATACAACAACATCTCTACGATGTCTACGCACCCCGACCCAGTAATGACCATTTAACATGGGAGTGAATAGGGGATGTAGTAGTTCACATCGGAGTTGGGTGTTTACACAGCGCGACCCGGCTCCAACCTGCCTCCGATATCGGCCCGTTGAATAGCACGCTAATTAGATCCCCGATATCAGTATGACATCGTTCGTGCATCGTATTGGTCATTTACACCATTCAACGCACGAACGATATCGGGTCCAACGCACGAACCACGTGACTTTTGGTCGGAGTTGGACGCCGATATCGGGACGTGTAAACCCACCATTACAGTCATGTTATTGATATCAAGAGGTGGAGTAAAGGGGGAGTCACATGCGTCAATGTCGTCAGCGAGATGATCGCTGACGACATTGACGGCTGATTGCTGGTGAGCTGTCACACAGGCAGACTCACCAGCGATCAATTGACCAGAAACATCGTGGAAACGATTTAAATATCGTTTCCACGATGTCTTGCTCCCGCTGCCAGCCTGCTGGAAGCGGGAGCAGGCTGGTCTCCAAGGTAAACTGCGGGTATCTAGGCAGCGCGCGCTGCCTAGATACCCGACGTGTACCTTAGTTACCAGCCTCCTACGCTCACCGGCTGGTATCTAAGGTACACAGCGGGTAACTAGGGTCCCTAGTTACCCGCTGTGTACCTTAGATACCAGCCGGTGAGCGGAGGAGGCTGGTAACTAAGGTACACGTCGGGTATCTAGGCAGCGCCCGCTGCCTAGATACCCGCAGTTTACCTTGGATACCAGCTCCCAGCGCTTGTGAGAGGCGCTGGGAGCTGGAATATCGCTACTCCCGGTCTTACACGCAGCGATGCTGCGTGTCCACCGGGCGACAATCGCCGGGTTTTAGGACAGATTCTAAAACCTGGCGATCATCAACCAGCGATTTATCGCTGGTTGATTCAGTATGTCACACGCGTCAATATCGCTGCAACGTCACGTGCAGCCGATATCGTGCAGGCGATATTGACGCATGTGACTCCCCCTTAAGTGTCCAAAGTTGTGTTTTCCACCCTATGTGCTTAACAATGTAAACAATGCCACAAAAAAAGAGCACAGGGTTGAGGTCTATAACAGCCCACTCCAAAATGAGAAGTAAACCCATTGTAGCTTTCTCCAACCCTCCTAATTAGCTAGGATGAGGAATCAGTGGCCTCCCCTCCCCAGAAGTTAGAGAAAGCTGGTCAGGCTTCCCTTCTGGAGAAGAAAAGTCATGGTTTTTCAGGGGAGATTGGAATCTGATGGTCACACAATCCCCACCCATAAAGGAGCTTCACCCAGAAAAGTAATTTATGAAAATTTTGACAAACATTAAAAATTAAATAAATTGTGGAAATTTTGTAGAGTAGTAGTGACTGAACCTCAAACCAAGATTTTTAAAAAAGTTTTCATCCTTGGTAAAAAGCCAAGATTAAGGATGTGTGCTCAAAAGTTAGAAAAATTGAGTGAGTGTAAATGTGAAACACAAAAACATACCTCCCAACATTAAAAATACAGAAAGAGGGACAAATTATGCAAAGTGCTACATATGCCTTGACAAATTTTGACCGCGTACCTAGCCAAACTACAAGCCACAGCCATTTACTAATTCTTCCTACCCTGGCTGGAGGGGATGTCATAGGGGTGGTGACAATAAGAGACATTCAGTAGACACCTGGACCTGCAGGGCGAAGACCCAAATCCGAGACTGTCCTGCTATATTCAGAATGATTGGGACTAGAGATGAACGGATCGATTCATGGGACTCTGGTCCAGAGTCCAGGTCAGTGGTACCCAGCAGCTGGACAGGAGGCACACAAATCTCTTACCTTCCAGTACCCCCGGCATGGCTTTTGATTAGCCAGGGATGGCATGACATCATCTGTGCATTCTGCTCATCTATTTTTTGTTCATTCATAGTCAGAGTAGCCAGAATTTTCTCATCTTATGTAACCTTCACTACAGTGCCTTGTGAAATTATTTGGCCCCCTTGAACTTTTCAATCTTTTGCCACATTTCAGGCTTCAAATATAAAGATATAAAATTCAATTTTTTTTGTAATGAATCAACAACAAGTGGGACACAATCGTGAAGTGGAACAAAATTTATTGGATATTTTAAACTTTTTTAACAAATAAAAAACTGAAAAGTGGGGCATGCAATATTATTCGGCTCAAACAAAACAGATGACCGCTCCACCACCCAATGCTCACCAGACTCCCAGGCTACCAGAAAATGGTTGGCATCCACTTATATTGCATGAAGAAAAAGAGAGACTATTTGTCCATGTGTCGGGACTTACGTGCTAAGAAGTTGGACTTTATTTTTTCTGAAGGGGATGGCTCTGTTACTAACACCTCCAAAATTGATAAAGCCTTCCATTGCTTAGAGAAAGCTTTAATCAGCACCTTAAGGTATGGTGGGACCACGTGACACTTAACAAATATATGTTAAAGAAGATGATCCCTAGAGGTCTTTGGATCAAAAAGGTTGCCACCACTCAATTCAGCGATGAGTTCACCAGTAAAGGGAATGACATCCTTACGGATTGTTCTCTAAAACTGATTGGACTGATTATCGCTGAGGAAGAGAAAAAACTGGAAACATTGGAAGACAACATTAAATTACTGCAGAAGGAAGCGGATAAATACATCGCACTGGATGTGTACGAAGAGTTGTATGATAAAATGCATGAAAAGATAGATGATCTGGAAAAAAACGTAATGAAAAAGTCTAAAGACAAGCGGGACCTTAATGATTACGAGAGTGATACTGTATACATATTGAAGCAATATACCCTGAGGAAACCACATTCCCCATCAACACACCGCACGCCAAAAACACCGAAGACACCTTTTATACCTCACCATCCGAAGCCTATCTTAAGAAACCCTCCACAAACAGGCAAACAAAATATGAGCTTTTCTTCACCCAATTCACCGGTGAGCTCACAAGATTCTATCAGCTCCGATCTGGATCATGGTGCGAGTGGTTCTCACAAGGCATATAATACCAGGAATGCCACTGTCTCCAAAAACAGGGGCAAGGGAAAAGGAAGCGGCCTCCAAGGAGGTCGAGGAAACAAGAAAAACAAAAAGTAAGTGAATTTAATACATATGCGGTAATTAATTTGTCTGCTGGTATTTTGTCAGAGCCGCAACTATGGGTGTTGGAGAAATCTTCTTCTCATCCCTAATAACCTCCCGGTCCCAAAATCCCAAACAGCTTTTCAAAACCTTCAATTCCTTACACCGCTGACCCGCCCCCTCTCCCTCTCCCCTTATCTCCGCTGAACACTTTGCCTGCTTCTTCAGAGAAAAGATTGACAGAATCAGAGACCACTTTGACCCACTGTCCCCATAGTCTCCCCTCTCGCCTATACTGCCCTCTCCTTCCATGAGCTGCTTCCCCCCATAACTGAGGATCAGCTCTCCTCCCTCCTGACAAAATCACACCTCACCACCAGCACCCACGACCCACTCCCTTCCCACCTCATTCCCAACCTCAGCACTGTTATCATCCCAGCCCTAACTCACCTTTTAACCTATCACTTACCACTGGCACCTTCCCCTCAGCCTTCAAACACGCTCTGATCACACCCATCCTCATAAAACCCATCTGTCTCCAACTATCGTCCCATATCTCTCCTCCCTTTCGCCTCTAAACTACTTGAACAGCATGTATACTCAGAGCTGTCCTCTCACCTCTCCATCTGCTCCCTCTTCGACCGCCTGCAATCTGACTTCTGACCCCTCCACTTCACTGAAACTGCCCTGACCAAAGTCACCAATGACGTACTGACTGACAAAAGCAAACGTCACTACTCTGTACTCCTCCTCCTCGACCTCTCCGCCGCCTTCAACACTGTTGACCAGTCCCTTCTACTTCAGATCCTGGAATCTCTTGGCATAATTATTATTTTTATTATTATTTATTTATATAGCGCCATTGGTTCCATGGTGCTTTACATGTGTAAGGGCAGAGCAAGGACGAGAACATAAATAACGACGAATAAATAAATAATGGACATTGCCCTCTCATGGATCTCCTCATACTTAACGGATCGGACCTTCAGCGTCACTCACTCCCACACCTCCTCTTCACCCTACCCCCTATCTGTCGGGGTCCCTCAGGGCTCAGTTCTGGGACTGCTACTCTACTCAATCTACACTCTCGGACTAGGGCAACTCATTGAGTCCCATGGCCTCCAGTACCACCTCTACGCCGTCGGGGGTATCTCCCGCGCCATCGTCTGCCTAGTTATTGGATTACTTCCTTGACAATGATTATAACCTGAGGTTTGTCATGGAGGAACACGATCATTCCACTCCCTTTTTGGATGTTTTCCTGATTGGCAGTGATATAACGGGCAGAATTTATTGTAAACTTTTCCGTAAATCCATCAGTGGAAATTCTGTCCTTAGGGCAGAAAGTTGCCACCACAAACATGTTATCAAGAATTTGCTGGTGGGGTAACTTATTCAGGCTAGACCAGGGGTCTCAAACTCGGCTGGGTTGGTGGGCCGCACATAGAAAAAAATTGATATAGGGGGGCCGCATTGATATAGGGGGACTGCATTGCTTGTAGGACTAAGTCATATTTTTAGTATTACCAGTACAAATCCTGATCCCTTTCTTGTAGTAATGTCCCCATCCTGTAGTAATGTCCTTTTCTACTGATGTCCCCCATCCTGATCCCCTTTTCTAGTGATGTCCCCCATCCTGATCCCCTTTTCTAGTGATGTCCTCCATCGATCATGGTCCCCTTTTGTAGTGATGTCCCCCTTCATGATCTCCTTTTCTAGTGATGTCCCCCTTCCCATTGCCCTTTAGTAGTGATGTCCCCCATCATGATCCCCTTTAGTGATGATGTCCCCCATCCCGATCCCCTTTTATAGTGATGTCCCCCATCCTGATCTACTTTTATAGTGATGCCCCCATCCTGTTTAACCTTCTTTTTACACACTCAAATAAACACTCTATCACACTCACACACAACAATCCCACCCACACACACATACTCTCACACACACTCACACATCCTCATACACACTCTTACACTCACACATCCTCATACACACTCTTACACTCACACATCCTCATACACACTCTTACACTCACACATCCTCATACACACACCGAAACTCGCACACACTTTCTTATACACACATCTTCACTCACGCACTCACCCTCACATACACACCTTCTCACACACACTCACACTTTTCTCACTTTAATGATGCATCGCTCCAGTGCAGGGGACCGCCGCGGTCCCCGCTGTACTGACTTCCGGTCTCCACTGTGCTATGACTTCATCCAGCCGCTGCTCAGACAAGCTCTGTTGCTCATCAAGATCAATGGAATCTGCCAGCCAAAGGCCTGCATGTGACGTCATATTCTGCCGTCAGCTGAGGGCCTCTCATTGGCTGGCAGCTTGCATTGATCTTGCTGAGTGGCAGAGCTTGTTAGTGCTGCAGACGGAAGTCATCACACAGTGGGGACTGCAGCGATCCTCTGCACTGGGACGATGCATCATTAAGTTGTCCAAGGTGCTGCGGGCCGCATAGTGAAGCCCCAGGGGCCGCATGCGGCCCTCGGGCCATGAGTTTGAGACCCCTGGGCTAGACGCAATTGCACGAGACAATCTGATTTTGAGAATGAAGCCGCCATTATGACAAACAGATTTAAATCCAGGGGATATAAAAACTGGATGGTGGGTAGAGTGGTTGATATAGCTACCTTGAGGAGTAGGGAATCCCTTTTGACACAGCATAAGGAGCAGGCCCCTCAAAGGGTGGGTACTCCCACTTTCTGTACCCCATATAGCAACCAGTTTTATGACATCAAATGTATTTTTTAAGAAATTTACCCATTCTTTCCCAAGACAGTAAACTATCTACTATACTGGAATCAGGATGTAGAATTGTCCCAAGGAAAGGGAGAGATCTAGGTAGCATGTTGTCACCAAGCATGTATTTGGATAAAAACATCTGTAATAGTACCTTTACACGCCGCTACCGAAAGGTAGAAACCGGCAGGTATCGGAGACAATTGTACCGTTACCTTCAAAACACCGCGAAGTGGCGGCGTGTAATTCAGGTTGTACCTTCATGTCTCTTTGGATACCTGTCTTTCAGCCGTGCTCAAAAACAAGCAGGTATAACCCCTATGGTAGTGGCTTGTAATCGGGGCACAGGTACGGTATTTGAGTTCCCTGGGGCGTGCCACAGAGTCATGTATACCACGCCCCATCAGCGATCATTGGTGGGGACTACTGTGTACCCATTGGCTGTCCCTGCACAGGGCGGCATATTTAACGAGCTGACCAGTCACACTACACATTTGCTATAGCGTCATGTATTAGCCAGCCTCCCAGCACTGGCTGGCCAATCATGATGTTATTGCATTGTCCAATCACCGTACGAGCGTCGCGTAATACACAACTCTGTCACGCCTATGTGGTTACGGCGCACAATATGTACGCCCAGATTCCTTTGTGGTAGCGGCGTGTAAATCTGGGAAGGTGCTCCACGGAAGGTAACCTGCGGCACCCGTCAGCACTTCTGGGGAACGAAAATACCTTCTGTGGAGCACCTTGTGGCAGCGTGTATTTGCAGAAGCAGGTACTGTTAGCAACCGTTGAAAACGCGCTGGTGCACGTGTGGTGCCTACCTGTTGCTATCTTCGGTAGTGGTGTGTAAAGGTACCATTATCCAACCTGGTTGAACTACAAGGGAATGTATAGATGTGGGGATAATCGGTGCAGTATGTGTAAATCTGTGGATGTGGGTAAGGTATTTTCCAACTACCGTACTGGCAAGCAATATCATGTGGAAACATACATCAACTGCAATACATCCCATGTTGTCTACATGGCAACGTGTAGCAGTTGTAATCAATATTACATTAGCTGCACCACTAGAGCCCTTAAAACAAGGATATCTGAATATATCACTGGGGCTAATCCTAACTCTAAAAGCGCACGCACAGGGATCTCCGGACTTTCCAGACATTTTAGGGATTCTCATGCAGGGGATCTCAGAACTCTGGGAATCAAAGGTATAGAAAGGATATCCCACCCTCATAGAGGCGGAAATTGGGAGAAAGTGCTACACAACAAGGAAAAGTTGTGGATTTTGCGGCTGGACGCTAGAACACCACATGGTCTGAACTATACATCAGATTTATTATATTTTTACTTATTTTTTCAGTGTTTCTGTAGATATATATCGACCGGGACACAAAAGATGTATATGTATATGATTTAATTGATAATATCACCAGGCTGAGGTGTTACATATATAACCAAGAATAATCTACACCAGTCATGGTAAAAACTTTACAGTTCTAAGGCCCCTTTCACATCAGCAGTTTTCGCTGATCGCGGCAGTTACGGCGAAAAAATCGCAACTGCCGTGATTACCGCATAACAGCCGCACTTGCGGCAAGCCCCATACAATGTCTATGGGGCTTGCCGCAGGTGCGGAAAGCGCGGTATCGGCACTTGGTGCAGGTGCGGCTGCGAAAAAAACACGGCATACCGTGTTTTTTTCCACGGCCGCACCTGCCGCAAATGCCGAAACCGCACTTGCCGCACCTGCCGCATACTTACCGCAAGCCCTATAGACATTGCATGGGGCTTGCCGCAAGTGAACCGCAAGTGCGGCCGTTATGCGGTAATCGCAGCAGTTGCGTTTTTTTCACCGCAACTGCCGCAATCAGCGAAAACCGCTGATGTGAAAGCAGCCTAATATCCATATAAATGCAACAAAATATAGGCTGCAATATATTTATCAACAACGGCTGCTGTCTTTGTATGCGAGCTGTATTTTTCTGGTGGTGGTGACAATGTGTTATAAGCATAAGTATAAGGTTGATGATGAAAGATTTTTTTCATTTATTGCATTGCACCATGACCATATAATTGTAAGCTATATTTCATGTATATCATTGTGATGTTATCTAAATCCATTAAGAATGTAAAATAACCAACTTTTTTGGGTACGTACAGAGTTACAGACCAAGTGTTAAAAGCCCCAATTAATATAAAGATTGATCACAGATGCCCCGGGGGAAGGTGTTTTTAATATGTGTATATTGTGTGTGTTTCATTTATTTACCGTATATACTCATGTAAAAGCCGAGTTTTTCAGCCCAAAAATTGGGCTGAAAAATCCCCCCCTCGGCTTATACACGAGTCATATGGTATGCTGTGGGGGGGGGGGGCTGTGACCGGTGGCTGGAGGAGGCAGGAGGGGGCCGCGGTGACCGCAGGCGGTCACGTGGGGCCGCCTCATTAGTGCAATGAATATGCACGGCATCCCCCCGTCCATCAGCGGCGGGGGGATGCCGTGCATGTTGAAATACACAGCCCCCCTCCTTATTATGGGTCCCCCAGCAGAAATAAACAGCCCCCCCTCCTTATCATGTCCCCCCCAGGCTGCGGCAGCTGTGAAAATAACAAACGCTTTATACATCACCTTCCGGCGCAGCTCCTCCGGTCCTCCGCTCCTCCGCTCGCCGGCTTCTTCCTTCTTGTGCCGGTGTCATGTGACCGGGCGCAGGAGATGACGTCATTTCCTGCGCGCGGTCACAGAAGCCGACACAAGAAAGAAGAAGAAACCGGCGAGCGGAGGAGCGGAGGACCGGAGGAGCTGCGCCGGAAGGTGATGTATAAAGTGTTTGTTATTTTCACAGCTGCCGCAGCCTGGGGGGGACATGATAAGGAGGGGGGGCTGTTTATTTCTGCTGGGGGACCCATAATAAGGAGGGGGGCTGTTTACTACCACTGGGGCTGCATATACTACCACTGGGGCTGTATATACTACCACTGGGGCTGTATATACTACCACTGGGGCTGCATATACTACCACTGGGGCTGCATATACTACCACTGGGGCTGCATATACTACCACTGGGGCTGCATATACTACCACTGGGGCTGTATATACCACTGGGGCTGCATATACTACCACTGGGGCTGCATATACTACCACTGGGGCTGTATATACCACTGGGGCTGCATATACTACCACTGGGGCTGCATATACTACCACTGGGGCTGCATATACTACCACTGGGGCTGTATATACCACTGGGGCTGTATATACCACTGGGGCTGCATATACTACCACTGGAGCTGTATATACTACCACTGGGGCTGCATATACTACCACTGGGGCTGTATATACCACTGGGGCTGTATATACTACTGGGGCTGCATGTGTACTACCACTGGGGCTGCTGCTGTATACTACCACTGGGGCTGCTGTATATACCTCTGGGGCTGCTATATACCACACTGCTGGGGGCTGTATACCTGTGCTGGGGTCCACCCTCGGCTTATACACGAGTCAATAGATTTTCCCAGGTTTTGGGGGCAAAAGTAGGGGGTCGGCTTATATACGGGTAGGCTTATACACGAGTATATACGGTATGTACTGACGATTAAGGGGACGTGTTCCCCGAAACGCGTCCAGGGTTCCTCATGGAGGCTTTGTAATTTTAATTCGAAGAATTAAGGAATTATTGCATGAGGCACCGGATTTCTCTCTTTTTCTTCATGCAATATTATTTGGCCTCTTTACTTTCAGTGCAGCAAACTCACTTCAGAAGTTCAGTATGGATCTCTGAATGATCCAATGTTGTCCTAAATGACTGGTAATGATGAATAGAATCCACCTGTGTGTAATCAAGTCTCCGTAAAAATGAACCTGCTCTGTGATAGTGTCAGTATTCTGTTTCAAGTGCAGAGAGCATCATGAAGACCAAGGAACACACCAGGCAGGTCCGAGATAATGTTGTGGCAAAGTTTAAAGCTGGATTTGGATACAAAAAAAGTCCCAAGATTTAAACATCTCTAGGGGCACTGTGCAAGCGACCATATTGAAATGGAAGGCGTATCAGACTACTGCAAATCTACCAAGACCTGGCCATCCCTCTAAACTTTCATCTCAAATAAGGAGATGCAGCCAAAAGGCCCATGATCACTCTGGATGAACTGCAGAGATCTACAGCTGAGGTGGGAGAGTCTGTCCATATGTCAACAATCAGTCATACATTGCACAAATCTGGTCTTTATGGAAGAGTGGCAAGAAGAAAGCCATTTCTCAAAGATAGCCATAAAAAGTCTCGTTTGAAGTTTGCCACAAGCCACCTGGGAGACACCAAACATGTGGAATAAGGTATTCTGGTCAGATGAAACGAAAATTGAACTTTTTGGCCATAATGCAAAATGATATGTTTGGCGTAAAAGCAACACAGCTCATCACCCTTAAAACACCATCCTCACTGTCAAACATGGTGGTGGCAGCATCATGGTTTGGGCCTGCTTTTCTTCAGCAGGGACAGGGAAGATGGTAAAAATTGATGGGAAGATGGACGGAGCCAAATACAGGACAATTCTGGAAGAAAACCTATTGGAGTCTGCAAAAGACAAGAGACTGGGACGAATTTAGCTTCCAACAAGACAATGATCCCAAACAAAAAGCAAAATCTACAATGGAATGGTTCAAAAATAAACATATCCAGGTGTTAGAATGGCCAAGTCACAATCCAGACCTGAATCCAATCGAGAATCTGTGGAAAGAGCTGAAAACTGCTGTTCACAAACTCTCTCCATCCAACCTCACTGAGCTCGAGCTGTTTTGCAAGGAAGAAAGGGCAAGAATTTCAGTCTGTCGATGTGCAAAACTGATAGAGACATACCCCAATCGACTTGCAGCTGTAATCGCAGCAAAAGGTGGTGCTACAAAGTATGAACTCAAGGGGGCAGAATAATATTGCACACCCCACTTTTCAGTTGATTGTGATGATTGTGTCCCACTTGTTGTTGATTCTTCACAAAAATATTAGAAGTTATATCTTCATGTTTGAAGCCCGAAATGTGGCAAAAGATTGAAAAGTTCAAGGGGACCAAATACTTTCACAAGGCACTGTATATAACATTTGGCTTTTTTGTGCCTGTAAGGCTTTGTTCACATGTATATATAATGTGGGGGGGTGGGTTTCTGCAGGTGTCTGCACCATACTACAGACTAAGGCTAGGGTTACACTTGCGTCAGGCATCCGCTAAACGGATGCATTGTTTCCTGCATTTTAAAAAAAAAACGGATGCGTTAATGCACCCATAGACTCCAATGCCAAAATGCTATGCGTTTTTGCAAGTGCACTAAAAAATGTGGTCTGTAGCGATTTTTGGAGCTTTTGCAAAAACGCTTGCTTTTTTTAACATGGGAGTCTATGGGCAATGCATCCGTTAACGCTTGGTACATGTATGTACCATGCGTTAACGGATGCGTTAAGGATGCATTAACGCATGGTACATACATGTATCATGCGTTAACACATCAGTTAATTGAGCCAACAAGTATGCAGACGCGCCATGAAAACGGCAAAGGAAAAAAAAAGGATCTTTTAATGCATCCTACAAACGGATGACAGCTTCAAGTGTGACCCTAGCCTAACAATCTTCTCTGGCTATTGCATATTTTGCTGCATTTTTATGCCTTCCTTTTCCCCATTAGTTGATGTATTTTGGGTTCAGATGTGAAACTGAACATTCAGGCCCCTTTCACATCTATGTGCCCTGTGTTCGCCTGCCCTGCGCTGGCGCAAGTGAAAGCGCAGGTGCACTCACATGCAAGCGCAGGCAAGCGCAGGCAAGCGCAGGCAAGCGCATTGGCGCATAGATGTGAAAGAGGCCTCAATGTTTTTTATAGTAAAGAAAAGCTTTGATTCTGCATTTAAAAAAGTACTAATTGCAATTTTTTACACCTGTTTTTTAGACTCCACATAGAAGAGAAAAAAGCTTCAAAACTGCATGGTTCAACTGTCTCTTTAGGCTGGTTTCACATAGCGATTTTTTGCAATCTGTGGCTGTCCGTTGTAAAACATACAGCCACGGATCAGATTTGGCCCCCATGTATGCCTATGGGCAACAGATCTGCACGGATTTACTCTTAATGGCATCCGATGTGTGACAGATCCGATTCTGTCTGATTTTTTGCTGTACCCAAAATCGGACACAAATGAATTCGACACGATTGGATCCATGGGGACCTATGGAGAACATGTCCAGGAAAACATCGGAACATTTCCACAACCTGATTTTAGTGTACTGAGCATGCTCAGTACAATGAAACTGCTCTCTTCCTGTGTTATTTCACTTCCGCAATGTATAATATACATTGTAGAAGTGAAGCAAAAGGGTTAAAAATAAAAAAAAGATCCTCACCTCTCTGGCGTGTGTCCCTACGATGTGCGGCATCTACTGTAGCTCAAGGACCTGGGAATCAGCTGACCGGGAACCCAGTCAGCTGATTTGTCACATGACCGCATCAGTGCGGTTTAAATCTCCCGCCCGCCGATCGGTTTTGCAGAAAACAGGATCCCCACGGACAGGAAAAAATCGCTATGGGAAACCAGCTTTAGGCCAGGGCCACACTTGCGTCTGCAATCCAGTTACTGGATCCAGTTTTTGACATGTTGAAATCTTGAAAACCACATCCGGTAATGCACCCATAGACTCAAATGCAAAAACTGGATTGCAACAGTGCAATTTGTTTATCGAATTGGGTTTTTGAGAAATCTGTTTTAAATAGGGTCTGTAACATTTTTTGGTGCATTTTCAAAAACGCATGCGTTTTTTTAACATGGGGTATAACATGGTCATATAGGTACCATGCATTAACGGATCTGGTAGCGGATTCGATAAAAATGCCTCAAAAATGGCAAGGGAAAGAACTGGATCCAGTAATGCATCCAGTAAACGGATGCATGCTCCCAAGTGTGGCCCTAGCCTTAGATGCACAGTGGATGAGGTTTTCATGAGATCACATCTACTTTGCTTGGACAGTTAAACACAGCTAAATTTCTGTGTAAATAAAGAAGCAGAAAAAGAGCATCAGTTGTGCTACATGCGAACACTACCTAAATGTCTAAGCAAAGTGAATGTGATTTCATGAAAACTTCCACCCCTCTACAGAACGGCGCAGTTTTGGTGATTTTTTCACTATAAGGCTAGGGCCACACTTGACCACCTGCATCTGTTTACTGGATCCGTTAATGGATCCAGTTTTGTTCCTTGTCAATTTGGAGGCATTTTTAGCCCTTGCATTAACGTATGCATTAATGCATGGTACCTATATGTACCATGCATTATCGCATGCGTTTCCCATAGACCCCCATGTTAAAAAAAGCCTGCGTTTTTTAAAATGTGTTTTTTGCATTGGAGTCCATGGGTGCGTTAACACATGCATCTTTCAACACCTCTAAATGAAAAAAATGGATCCAGTAACTGGATTGCAAACACAAGTGTGGCCCTGGCCTAAGGCTAGCTTCGCACCATGGTTTTTGCCTGTCTGTGTGGATTCTGTTTTTTGCAGGACCACCAGGACAGAAATGGACAGGATAGGATGTGTGGAAAGTGAAGTTAAATATGGTCCCAGATCCTGTTTTTTACCGGATTCGTTTTTGTATAGAAATGCAGAGAGAGCGAGAGAATTTCCTGCACAGATTTCTGCTTTCAGGACCATGGAATGCATTTTAAGCAGGCCCAATGCAAAAAAAACGCATCCGGGAAATGATTCTGTATTTCCCTGTGTTCGGTGCCCATGGACCCTCATGTTCAGTTCGATGTACCGCACCGGATTTGTTTCTGTCCGGTTTTGTCCAGATTTTTCACCGAAACCCAAAAACATTGCAGTCTCGATTTTGGGGACGGTGAAAAACCGAACAAAAACTAATCCGGCACAGAATACACAAAACCGGATGGCCAAATAGGACCAATCCGGCACCATAGGGAAACATGGGAGGCAAAACTGGATCCTGTTCTGTCCTGTTAAAACCGGACAGAACAGGATTTAAAAAACCATGGTGTGAAGCCACTCTCAGCTTCTATGTAAAGCCTGAAATAAGCTCAGATATGAATAAAAGTCATTTTTACATGAGTATCAAAGTTTTTTGTACTATTCAAAATGCGTATTCATATCTGCACCCAAATGCATCACATAAGGGGGAAAATGCATGAAAGAAACACAGCAAACATGCAACATTCAGAGAAGATGGTTAGTGCTGTGCGTGGTGCAGACATCTGCAGAAAATGTGCAGAAAAACAGCATTTAAGCTAAGTGTCAACACGGCCTCAGCATTATTGAAATTGTTTTTAAGTATTTTTTAGTGATTCTATAGAAAGAAAAATCTTTCTTTTATTTTTTCTCTAGAATACAGGAACATTGAAATACACCTTTATATACAATGCACAGTATACCTATGTATTAGTATAATCTACATGTGGAGTCAGAGGATGTAATGCATCTTTAAGTATGCAAACTTTTCCTCAGAACATCAATAAAACATGTGGCTCAAAGATATAGCTTCTGCCTACAATAATAGGTTTAGGTTTCAAGTTCTGGAGAGACTCACAAAGAAACAGAAAATTATATTTTTGCAATAATTTTTTATTACGTTTTAGTAATTTTATAGGAACAAAAAAAAAACTGATTTCTTTCTTCACCTTTAGAATACAGAGGCATAGAAATACATGCTAATGTTTAGTTGTATCACTGTGTACCTGTATAACCTGCTTCTAGGTTCACTGCCTGCAATACATCTCAAATTTACCAAATTCTCCTATATTCCTCAATGTGGACTGTGGCTTTTTGTTAGAGATGCTGTGAACATGGAGATTGTGGCTTTGAATCACAGGGAGATCAGAAGAGAATTTTATTTAATTCATATACTCTCAATGAATTAGAATATCATCAAAAGTCATTAACACATTGTCATGTTTCAGGGCGTTTCTGGGAGCCCTAAAATACATGGACTCAATATTATATTCACCCTTTGATGTCTCATGAAATATGGCAGCATGGTTTTTAACCCTTAATCCTCCCTACTTTAATTTTCTGAGATAGTGACCTTTGGGTTTTCATTGGCTGTAGGTAAGCCATAATCATCAACAGTAACAGAAAAACACACTTGAAGTAGATCACTCTGTTTGTAATGACTCTATTTAATATATGCGTTTCACTTTTGATATTGGATTACTGAAAAAAAATGAACTTTTTGATAACATTCTAATTTATTGAGATGCCCTAGTATATGCAGGGAGATGCCAACCTAACTCCCCTCCCAAGGCGGAGGATCTAAAGAGTCGATGAAGTTAGTGAGGAAGTCCTGATGTGAGCGTGACTGTGTCCTTACAACTGGGACGGTTGGGATCTTATACCCAGTGAGTTCAGGGACAATATTCCTGAAGCACTTCTGCACCTCGTCCTCTCAAACCACTTAGCACATGGCAGAAATCCTGGGGTTTATGGTCACCTAAGTAGAAGACTATATAAGCCAACCAGCGTAAATCACGGCGCTTCCACACCATATCAGCATCAGCAGGCCAGGTCAAAACCACTGACAGACGAACAAATATGAATGGGGATACTTACAAAAGTCAACTTTTGGAGACCTGCTCTTCATAGTTGTTAGCTAGACCTGGTTCTTATGCACCAAGCTGGAATACAGCTGTGAGCCACACATCACAGGCCCGCGAGCCACATGTGGCTCCTGAGCTAAAGGTTGGAGACCCCTGCTTTAGATGGTGCACTAGGCAGGTACCTCCTCTGAGTTACTATTGCCCAAGCACTGATAGCTAAGTGCCAGTTGTCCATGTGTCCATTTGCACATACTGTGTGTGTATGTACATGTGCACAGCCAACAAGGTATGTTGGCGGATATCGATTTTTAAAAAAAAAACTTTTTGCAGATACTGTTTCACACTATATTATTCTGCCTGTCAAAGCAACCTAAACCAGAAAAATTAAAGAAAACAACAATCTTTTAGTGATGCATCTCATTAATTTCTGACAGAATGCCGTACACAGGACATCATGAATAAGTGAGAACACCGGCTTTGAGTCGGTAAATGGAAACAGTGTCACCTGAGGGATCATATTTACCGGCAGACGGTTAGTGAGTTACTGGAAAACAGAGATGGGGCAGACAGATTTATCACAGGTAAAGGATTAAATATGAAAAGAAGGAGAAGTGACTCAGACTCTGGTTAGGAAGTAATTAAATGTTCTCTGATCTCTAGAATGACTCAGTCCTATCATTGTGCTCAGCGTGGCTGTTCCTTATGAAGATCATGAGTCAGCAGATGTCTCATGCCGCACTCTATAACTTCAGTCGTATCGGGTGTCCTGTCTACTGTCACGTCTTTGTTCTCTTTTGTTTTTTAGTCTATGAAATTAAAGTAAATTAAAGCCAACTCCTGTGAGATTACACAAAATCTGCAGCAAGATAATTGTAAGGAACAAAAGACTCAAAATTATTTGGACTGACAGAGCGCCATAGGACAGATCAGGATTGCTCAAATTCTATGCAGTGTTGTTAACGAGCAATTGTCTTTCATTACCTTTGTAAGTAGTTTGTATGGCTCCCCGCAGGATTGCATTCAGAGGCCTAACACGATGACATTCTGTTCTATATTACTGGAAGATTGGTAATGTGTCTTAGATAACAAGACAACTATCTTACTGTTGTGATGGCTTTGCATCATAGTAACATTTATTTAATTATAGTTAACGAATGAATATTATTCTTCCAAAATTCCATGTATGAATATCAACATATAAAGGTCAAAAAGTGTTCTTACCTATCCATCCGATGGTGTAACGATGACTGACGAGAAAATTGGATGTGAATAAACTTTAAAAATTAGGTCCTTTTTCTTTAATTTAAGGACCATCCAACACCATTTAATTTTGTTTATCCCTATACACATAGAAATATGATCACAGCATAGTCAATAAACACTTGAATCCTGCCAGTTTGATCCGCGGTCTATTTGTGATGATACCATGTTTGCAAATATATTTACCTATTTTCAATCAATTTTGCTATGGAGAATTGTAGTTGTTGCAGAAATTTTAAAAAATATTATTTTTGCAATTTTCCATTATTATTTTTTGCCTTTTGCCCATAATGGTTGTGAACTGTCACCATAACACAGGTTCAGTGGTAAATCCTGTGTTGTCTCTATCCAGCTTTTTAATGAACGTGTTACCTTTAATAATAATCTGGCCCTCCAATGATAAAAATGTGACTCAGCAGCTAAGGTCGTGGGATGTCCCCTGAATGTCTACCGTATATACTCGTGTATAAGCCGACCCGTGTATAAGCCGACCCCCCTACTTTTGCCCCCAAAACCTGGGAAAATCTATTGACTCGTGTATAAGCCGAGGGTGGACCCTAGCACAAGTATACAGCCCCCAGCATAGTGGTATACACCAGTCCCAGAGGTAGATACAGCAGCCCCAGTGGTAGTATACACGCAGCCCAGTAGTATATACAGCCCCAGAGGTATATACAGCCCCAGTGGTAGTATATACAGCCCCAGTGGTAGTATATATAGCCCCAGTGGTAGTATACAGGGCCCCAGCAGTATATACAGCCCCAGTGGTTTATACAGCCCCAGTGGTAGTATACAGGGTACCAGAGGTATATACAGCCCCAGTGGTAGTATATACAGCCCCAGTGGTAGTATATACAGCCCCATGGTAGTATACAGGGCCCCAGCAGTATATACAGCCCAGTGGTTTATACAGCCCCAGTGGTAGTATACAGGGCCCCAGAGGTATATACAGCCCCAGTGATAGTATATACAGGGCCCAGCAGTATATACAGCCCCAGTGGTTTATACAGCCCCAGTGGTAGTATACAGGGCCCCAGAGGTATATACAGCCCCAGTGGTAGTATATACAGCCCCAGTGGTAGTATATACAGCCCCAGTGGTAGTATACAGGGCCCCAGCAGTATATACAGCCCCAGTGGTTTATACAGCCCCAGTGGTAGTATACAGGGCCCCAGAGGTATATACAGCCCCAGTGGTAGTATATACAGCCCCAGTGGTAGTATATACAGCCCCAGTGGTAGTATACAGGGCCCCAGCAGTATATACAGCCCCAGTGGTTTATACAGCCCCAGTGGTAGTATATACAGCCCCAGCGGTAGTATACAGGGCCCCAGAGGTATATAGCAGCCCCAGCGGTAGTATACAGGCAGCCCCAGTAATGCAGGGCCCCCCCAGCGTCTCTCCGGTCACCTGTAAAGGAAACTATACTTATTACAGTGCTCTGTCCGCGCCCGCTCGCACCCGCTCTCAGCTGCCGACCGCGATCCTCCATCTTGCGTCTTCTTTCTTCCTGTTTTCTGTGCTCGTCGCAGGGAATGACGTCATTGCCCGCGACGAGCACAGAAACAGGAAGAAGACGCAAGATGGAGGATCGCGGTCGGCAGCTGCGAGCGGGTGCGGACAGCGGGCGCGGACAGAGCACTGTGATAAGTATAGTTTACTTTACAGGTGACCGGAGAGACGCTGGGGGGGCCCTGCATTACTGGGGATGCGGGGGCTGCTGTATACCGATGTATACATCGGTATGTACCGATGTATACATCGGTATACAGCACTGACTCGCGTATAAGCCGAGGGGGGTACTTTTCAGCCCAATTTTTGGGCTGAAAAACTCGGCTTATACGCGAGTATATACGGTAATTACATTACTTCATTAATGATATGCTGGTACAATTGTAGTCACATGCAAAATAAAATCATAAATAAGTGAGAGAGCCTAAAGCTTAATATATAATTTACTGATTTTTGCGTCTCTTCCCTATGTTTTGTTTGTTTTCATTTTGAAACTGCATGTTTTCTTAGGCCGTCTTCACACCACGATTTTTACCTGTCAGGTTCTGTCCAGTGTTTTGCAGGATGCACAGGACAGAACCTGATCAGGTTTTGCCCCCATGTGTCCCTATGGTGCTGGATGGCACTTAGTTGCCATCCGGTTTTGTGTCTGTCTGGCTGTATCCGGGTGTTTTCGTTTTTACTCCGGACACAAAATCGGAGCTATCAGCATTTTTTGTGTCCGGGGCAAAAAACAAACAAAACCGGATCCTCCAGGATCCGCGGTGATCTGGCACCCATAAAATGGGTGTCTTTGGGCGCCCGATAGCGCCGATCTGGCAAAAAAAATCAGATTCCCGGCCCCCAGGTGATGAAAGAGTGGCGGCTCTGAAATTCAAGCCACAATTGTTCAGCACCTGGACAGCTCAGCATAACAGATCCACCGCTGAGGTTCAGCACGTGGAGTGCTTCACAGCTGAACTTTCAGCACCGCAGCTAGCTCCCCTGCACCCATGGTGATGAAATTTCAGCACTGGACAGCGCCAGCAATGAAGGCGGCAAAAAAACAGGATCTGAGGGCATATTTGCCCTCTGGTTCTGTTCGTCCGGGGCTGTCAGGTTCTGTCTGGTGCCTCCTGCAAAACACCAGACAGAACCTGACAGTCAAAACAGTGGTGTGAAGTCGCCTTATGCAGTATTGATTCTTGTTACCCGAAACAAAGAGTCTACAATAAAGCCTGTGTACCGTGTATTGTATAGTAAAGCTTTGTTTAACCACTTCTGAGTTTGTTTCATTTAGGGAAATTAAAGGGAAGTTTTCTCCTTCTGAAGAGTTACATGTCAGATCTGGCATGCCAGTGTGAGGAGACTTAAATGCCTGCAAGGCAAGGAAAATTAATTTAGAGAGGAAGAGGGTTTGCAATATATTGCCACCTATTGGAAATAGCAGTCCTAAAAGTCAATATCGACCCTTTAACGAGCCTCATCAAATTACACAACCCTCATATTGGTACATTTTCTTCTTGTGGAGAGTGACATGTCAGGTCTGGCATGCCAATATGAGGAGACTTAAATGCCTATTAAAATCCTCTTCATCTCTGAAGAGGGAATTTGCATATTTAATTTCCCAGAGAAGCATTGTAGGCGTTTAAGTCACCTCATACTGGCATGCTAGACCTGATGACTCACCGTGGCCGGGACTCCGGTTTAGACAGACGTTTCCTTCCTCCTTGTCACGGGGTGCCGCGCGTGCCGGTAGTGGGGCTCGGTTGAGTGCAGATCAAAAGTGAAGACGTTTGTGGGAAAGATTAAGGGGTTAATTTGTCTGTGACGCCACCTATGAGAGTTTCGGCAACTGTACCGACGCTGCGGGGCCTCGGGAGATGGAATGCAGCAAGATGGAACCTCCCCACAGGCTGAGCG
The DNA here is from genome assembly GCA_033576535.1 of Allobates femoralis. Classification (NCBI taxonomy): domain Eukaryota; kingdom Metazoa; phylum Chordata; class Amphibia; order Anura; family Aromobatidae; genus Allobates; species Allobates femoralis. The sequence continues at coordinate 116,201,315 of JARQOC010000005.1, forward strand.
GTGATCCCCGGAGCCGTGAGCTGCTTAAAGTTGTTGTCGGCAGCTGCGGTTACCTTGAAATGCGGACAGACAGTTCATAAGAAAGCACGGACACTGTAAGTCTCTGTAACGGGTTGTTTACTGTAACCAGCAGGCAATACATGGCTACAGTTGTAGGTAGTGGACCGGGTGGACTCAGCAGTGATAGGTGTCCCTCAGAGATCCGCTGTGTTCCTCCATTCTATCTAAGTAAGTTGCCGTTGCCGCCCAGGAATACCAGATCGGGTACAGGGAGGCTGCTTGAATGCCCTATCCGGGGTATACATTCCGGATGTTTTGGGGAGCCTTGGGTCCCTTGGTGGGTACACCGATGGTTAGACGACTGGATTTGGCGATGGGGTGCTCCTGTAAAGCGATCCCTCCACTCCTCTGATTCGCATAGCAGAGCTGGACTACTGCTAGCTTCGGTACGAGCAAACGGCTGTAGATGGGACGGGATGGTTTTGGACCCGCATGGTGATGCCCATAGTTGGTAGGGAGATGGCCAGCGAGGGTGGCCAGGGGGTCGCACGGAACTGTGCAACCCCCTCTCCTAGGTTGCAGAGCTGGGAATCTGCAGAGGTCTTCTAGGTTGCTACTCCTTCCTTCGACTTCAAAAACTAACAACTACACACTAAACGTTCCACTACACACTACCCTTACACTCCGCCACCAGGACCTAGATTGGCCCTCTATGCTAGGTGATGCATGCAGGGTATGGATCTCTGAGTTAACTGTGTGATTGCTGGGTCAGAGAATATTGCTGCTGCATTTATGGCTGTAATACCCTCCTGTGACGCACTCGGTGCGGGCGCCACACTGACATGTCACTCTCCACAAGGAGAAAACTTACCCCTTAGATCCCCATCTTTACCTTCCCAACAAGCCAAACTAGATCTCATAATTTGCACTGATGCGGGGAAACACCCCCAAAACACCTTGTCTGCAAATTGAGATTCTGGTTTGGTTGTTATTATTTTAAGTCATGTGATAATGCTCATTAAAGGGTCGATTTTGACTTTTAGGATTGCCACTTCCAATAGGTAACACTAGAGTTTAAGTCCTCATCCTCTCTCAAGAGGTAATTTGTACATACAGGGAACTATCATACTGCAGCATCTTAATAGTAGTTGTGCGTTCTCTTTCCTAGGTGCTGAGTTTTGAGTAGAGATGAGCAGATTATGTCAAGAAACCCCAGTCCAGGGCCTAAGTTGTTGTCTCTAACCATAAACAGAAGTCAGCTAATTTGATGAGCTTCCGCATTCTCCAGGTGGAGTTTGATTCGTTAGTATGGAATTAAGTTATCTGGATGGCACCCAGGTTATGCCAATGAATCATAAGCCAAGCCTGAGACTCTGGAGGGTAAGGAAATCCGCACAGCTGTTATCCACAGCCATAGAACACTAAACTTGGACCGGTGTCAGGAGAAAAAAGATGATCTAGTCATCTTTTAAAGAGTCAGATGGCCTCTAAACTATAATCTTAGACATTTAAAATGTGTATATAGTTTTACTTGTAATGTTTGATCTGCCTTAGTGTATTTGACCTCACCTCCACTGTAGTTAGGTATGCATTGACCATTTCTTGTCAACTGTTTGCAGCCATGCTTTGCTTACCTTAATCTATACCAGTATTATGTTCAAGTGTAAGATTTGTCACACTTATGAAGCCCTGTGGAAAAGATTGTCATCCTCTTCCTAGGGTTAAGGGTGAAAAAATAAAAGATCCTTAGACCCCTCTACCTTGCCTAGCCAAATCAGTTATGTAGCAGATCCACATGCCTAGAAGTTCACTGCAACACGGACACACAGGATTTTGAGTGGGGTCATGCAAATGTCTTGCAATGATCAGCTGATTGCACTTCAACCTGAAATATGGATTGAAGTACCTACAAGTAGGTAAGTAGCACATAATGTATTTTTCAGACTATAAGATGCACTTTATTACCTCCAAATTTGGGAGGAAAGTGTAGAATGCATATTATAGTCCAAATGTAACATGTGGGGGCGTGCTAAGGGGAGAGAGTGACAGCAGACTGGATTATTGGCAGGATAAGGTCTTGGCTGCAGGAATCCAGCTGCTAGGACACCACGTGGGCCCGCTGCTTAAACTACTCTAATATTCATGCTTTTGGGGCGGGACTCCACACCCACCTGTCAGCGCTGGCTTCAGTGCAGAGAGGTGGGCATGGGGATTAGCAAATGCATATTCCTTTACTTTAAACAGCAGATGCATGATTTCCCCTGCCGGATTCCTGCAAAGTGGCTGGGCAGATTGGGTGTCTACTGGATAAGAAAGTGGCAGGTGCAGGGTGCCACAGGAGAGACAGTCATGCCTGGCCCAGAGGGAGTGCAGATAACTGCAGTCACAGGGCCAGGCATGCCATACCTGACAGCACAGCGGAGGTTGTGCTGATGTTGAGTGCTTACATCAGTGTAGGTCAATTGTAGGACCTGCAGTGATGTAATGAATAGGCAGGGCTCTGTCTGTCATGTGCTGCTCCAGCCCTGCCTCTTCATTACATCACTGCAGGTCCTATAGCTTCCTTGTTTCAAGCGTGGCTGCAGGACTTGCACTAATGTGAGCATACCTTGTCTTAATTCTACATTAAAAGTTTATAAAGTACACAGTACATGAAAGCACTCCACCCCTCCTGTGGTGAACAATAACTCCCAGCATGCTATAGGATCTGCAGGACATGCTTGGAGTTATAGATCTCCCATGGATCTCAAAAGCAGGGTTTTTTTCAGTGCTTGAGTGGTGCATATGAGCCTTTTGTCCCCATTCTTATTCTCACCTTTCAGTTTCTTTCTACAGTGACACCACTCCGGTCCGCAGTACCATCTTCTGCCCATAGCTTCCAACAAAATAACATACTATTATTATATATTAATATATAAACATATATAATAGCATGTTATTCATGTTATTAAATATATTATTGTGGCACCCCGGTTGCCACAATGACATTGCCTCCCTCAGGGGGTCATGTCATGCTTGGAAGCAAGAAGGGATATCCACACCAGGTAAGCCCACAGCATGCAACAGCATTCCAGACTCCAGACCTGAAGGGGAAGCTCTGAGACCCGGGTTCAGGGGAGCCCCCCATAAATTCTGGCCTGGGGGAGGGGTTAGACAGAACTGTAGTGAGTTCAGTTCCTAGAAGGACTGTGAAGGCAACCTGTGGACTGGAGCAGTGCTAAACTCATCCCAGGCAAAGTAGAGAGCAAAAGAACAGCAAGTGTGAGGGACCCATAGGAAAGGGTCTGAGGAGAGAGAAGGAGGCTGGGGAGTGGAGCCTGTTGCCTGGCTCACCCCAGAGTAGTACAGCAGAAACGGACACTGGAGTCGAAGGTTGTGAGGTTACTACAGACCCAGCAGCCAAAGCTGGAGGATGGGAGATTCCAGTCTCCCAGCCACAGCAAAGTACTGGAGGCAGAGCAGCATTGGAGAGCTCAGGGACAGTTGCCAGAGGAGTGTTGCCCAGGAAGGGCTCAAGCTGCCTGCCATACAGGTGAAAGTCATACAAGCAGGAAGAGAGGGTTGCAGCTTAGCTACAGGCAGCCAGGACCAGCAGAGAGGAGCACAGCAGGGAGGCCTCAGAACTCAACAGGTGAGGAGATCCCCAACTTGCTTCCCGGCCGGTTACTGTGTGTCAGTCGGTTATCCGTGCCCTAAGTCCTGCACCCCTCAGTCTACCACCACCATGGACTATACCGGTTGCCCTGGTGAAACCGCTCCACCTGTGGAGAGCGATACCACCATAGCTACGATTCCATTATCCCCAAGGTCCCGCCCCTCAGCGTCGGCCATCAATAGCCGAATATCACAGGTGGTGTCACAACTCCTATCCCCAAAACAAAATTCCTGAACTTTTATTTGATAGCAGAGTCACGGAGCTGGGTCTCGACCCCTGTGACTCCCCAGAACTATTAAAGCCCGGTTCCGAGTATATTACAGCCCTGGTGGCGCATCATTATCACATTTTTTGCTTCAAATATTTTTTTTCCTATTTTTCACCTCTAAATCCTGGGTGCGACTTATCTTCCGTGCATTTTATAGTCTGAAAAATTCAGTACTTAACACTAATTTTGCCATATACTGTATTATGCAGTTACTATATTGAAGCTGAAGTCTTTGCTTAAAGTGAATTTTTGATATGTATTCTGACAGCACCATGATATAATGATTTAATGGAAGAGACCCTGATCACAGTGATGTTCACTTACTGGGTTGTGTTTTGCTGTTTCAATACAATCAATGTGTGGAGCCCACTGGGACAGGGTACTCGGTATCAGACCGGGGTATCACGGGGTTATCACGGTGGTCCTTGTCCGGACCATGTCCCGAGCCCACAAGTAAAAGGCGTTATTTACAGGGATTGTTGTGACGCCACCCATGGGTTGTGATCAGTGAGGGGACCTCCGCTGTTACTTGTTCCAGGAGGATGGATGGATGGTGCTGCAGCTAGGTGGATGAGCCCCGCCGTGGGTCGGGCAGTTCCTGACAGGATGTAAAAATGTATAGAACAGGTCAACGTGCAGGGAATCACACGCGGGAGACTTGAGCGGGGTTCACTGGGTTTTACTTGTAAGTTCTTCAGTATGGTACACAGCACAGTTGCCTTACATAGATAACCCCGGACAGTCACTTAACCCTCTGCAGCCAGGTTTTCCTTCTGAGACCCTTCTTTCTCTCTGATACTTTCAGGCTTTCTCTATACTTCTCTCTCCAGTGTGCTGTATGGTGGAACTCGGTCCCTTGTTCAGCTTCCCCTCTGTGTGTGAATGACAAGCCTGAACCTCCTGCACAAGCAATAGGAGATCAGACCTGGAATCTGAACTCCCCGTTGGTGTGTCTGTGATCCGGTGAATAGCTTCGGTCACCTCAGAGCGGACTCTTTATTCCCAGCCTAGCCTTGATTGTCCTATGTTGCAGTAGATCACCGGACTCTTTCCTACACGTGTAACTACCGTGTACGTCAGGGGATCCCTTCTCCCAGTCATCCTCTGTCACCGCTGCCGGTTTCCTCGGACCCAGCTGCACTGGTCCAGTCTCTCCCCTTCCCTTGGGTTACAGGCTGTGGAGCGGGCTTTTCACTCCAGGGGACTGTGCCTCGCAGGATTCTGCACCTCCAGGGAGCCCAAAACCTTCAGGGAAGTCTCTTTGTCCTACTCTTGGTCTTTGCTGTTCGGCACCCTCTGGCCTACTAACTAACTCCTCCTAGTTTTCGCCTTATGTACCCGGTTCGTTACCTTGACTACGTCCCACCCACTGGTGACTGGCCCTACCACCCTTGCCCGCCTAGAGTCCCGGGCTCCGGGTTGGGTCTTGTGTCGGTGGGTGTATGTATGAAGGTGGTTTGTGCAAAACCCATCTCCACCTGCCTGGCTGCAGCTCCTACCTGTGGCCACCCTGGTCGAGGGGCGCCACAAATGTTTTATCAGTAGGACAACTGATCACAAGCACCCTAGTTCAACCGTGACTTTAGCACTAATTTGCAGCACTCTGTCACTATACAATATACACAGTAAGCTATGGTGTAGGCAGGGTTATAGACAGCTCAAGAACTGAGCTCTGCACAGTCTGCAGCCGCAAAAATTTGGAGTCTATCATAATTGCTGCACCCAGTAAACTAAGAGATACATCACTGGAATCTGGGTCTCTGTCCCTACGTCACACTGCTAATCGGACAGCAGCATGAGATAGGAACAGAGACCTGAGTCCAGTATATCTATCACTTTTAGGGTACCTTTACACGCCGCTACTGGATGGTGGCTACAACTGGCTACTTCACGTGCACGAGCACGCACAAACGGTTGCAAACGGTACCCGCACCACCTTTACACGCCGCAACAAGGTGTGCTACAGTAGGTTACATCTATCTCTGGATACACCACCGGGTGTCTCAAGTTACCTTCTGCAGAGCACCTTACCTCATTTACACACCGCTACAACAAGCTAATATGGGCGGACCTGGTGCAGCAGGAACAACACATAGGCGTGCCACAATTGTGGATTACGAGACTCTCGTACGCTGATAGGACAATGCAATAACATCATGATTGGCCAGCCAGCGCAGGAGGCTGATTAATACATGACGCTCGAGCAATTGTGTAGTGTGACTGGTCAGCTCCTTAGATATGCCTCCCTATGCAGCGACTACCAATCGTAATGCAGGAGCTTCCTCCAATGATCGCTGATGGGGCGCGGTAACCCGGAGCCTGTGTCACGCCCCAGCTACATACCAGGTACATAGGCTGGTGTCCAGACATCCCTTCTGTTGCTTCTTTACACGCCCATACTGGTCGCTACAATCGCCTGGGTAGCCACCAGTTTCACGGCAGTGCTCGGAAACGGGTGCCGCTACTGGCGGGTGGCTACAACTGTCTTCACACACCGCTACCACGGGTTGAACTGGCGGTGCAAGATACATTTCTCTCATGTACCCGGTTGTAGCCACCATCCAGTAGCGGCGTGTAAAGGTACCATCAGTTTACTGGGTGCAGCAATTAGAATCAAATTCACATTTTCTCTGCTGTAGATTGAGCAGGGCTCTGTTGTTGAGCTGTCTATAATCCTGCAGCACCATAGCTTTCTGTGTTTATTGTATAGTGATGGAGAGCTGCAAATTAATGGTGAGGATAGGGTTGGACCAGGGTACCAGTCAGAAGTTGTCTTGTAGTAATAATCTCCTGCTGATAAAACACTAATTGTAGTGAAACAGCAAAACACATCTCAGTAAGGGCGGCTTCACACTGAGGTGTGATCCAGTCCGGGGCTGTCAGGAATGAACCTGACAGCCCCGGACTGGATCAGCACACAGAACTGGAGGGCTAATTTGCCCTCCGGTCCGGTGTGCAGCCGCACGCAGCTACCGCCGCTGATAGGTCAGAACCGCGCCTAACTCGTGAGCCATGATCCTGACCTATCAGCGGCGGCAGCTGCGTGCGGCTGCACACCAGACCGGAGGGCAAATTAGCCCTCCAGTTCTGTGTGCTGATCCAGTCCCGGGCTGTCAGGTTCATCCCTGACAGCCCCGGACCAGATCACACCGCAGTGTGAAGCCGCCCTAAGTGAACATCACCGTGATCAGGGTCTCTTCCATGCTTTCAGATTACATAGCAAATACCTGATGACAGATTCCCTTTCAGGAAGTTTTTCTAATTCTTGGAGGATTTTACCGCCAAAAGTCCTTATACTATAATTCAATGAGATTTCCTTTCATTATTTGTGGGAATGTATTTATATATTTATTTGAAATATAAAAAAATGTATATTCTTTTCTTTCAGGATAGGGTCACACTTTAAAATAGAATTCACGGCATCCAGATCCGGCCGCAGGGATGAGCAAACTGTTATCAGTGTTTAAAAAGAATAACTTTTATTAATAATTGTGGCTATAATGTCTCTATGGGGTGCCCACCCCCCCTAGAGACATACCACCCATTCAGGTGGGCATATAATGATTTAATTGCTGATATACAGTAGCCGGTTCCTGTCGGCTCTGTACATTTTTATGAATGAAGCCGCCGGCTCTCCTGTGAGCAGCGCGCATACTGTACTTAATGTACGTATAGTATGTGCGCTGTCCAGGGTCTTGCAGGTTTATACAGTAGATCTATGGGCTGCGCAGCGCCATAGATCTACTGTATAAGCCTGCAGGACTTCTGACAGTGCACATACTATACGTACATTATGTATAGTATGGGCGCTGCTCACAGGAGAGCCGGCGGCATTCATAAAAATGTACAAAGCCGACAGGAGCCGGCTACTGTACATCAGCAATTAAATCATTATATGGCCACCTGAGTGGGTGGTATGTCTCTAGGGGGGTGAGTACCCCCTAGAGACATTATAGCCACATTTATTAATAAAAGTTATTCTTTTAAAACAATGATAACATTTTGCTTATCCCGGCGGCAGCCGAGATAAGCAAAGTATATACGGTAACCGCATTGCTCAGGATTACACATCCTGAGCAATCGGGTTACCGCATTGCGGGGCTTAGAACTGCTCCGAAAACTGCAGCCTGCATGATTTTTCACACAGGCTGCAGAGACGGAGGCAGTAACCGGATTGCTTTACAAGCAATCCGGTTTTTAAAATAGGCTCCTATGAGGAGCGTTTCCTGCTCCGGTTTTGAGCGAATCAGGTTTTTAAAAAAAAAAAACGGAAATGTGACCCCAGCCTCAGTTGGTAATGAGGAAAAAAACAGTAACAATAATTGTTAACATTCCTAATATGAAAGATACTGGTATTACTATTATAAACAGAAATCTAGGTATTCAGACTATTGATGCCTAGCTATTCATTTTTCACTAGTTAACAGTGTGCACAGTGGCTTTACCGTGCTGTAAGGACAGATAAGTCTATGCTGGATGACGCCTGGTTTTGTAAAGGTATCTCTGATAGTGGAACTGTGATGCCTGAGGCGAACAGCTCCCTTAGGTAAAATAATTGATGTCTGACTGGCTAATAATCTCCAGTTCAGACTGCTTTTAGCTGTGATCACAACATAGAAGGGAATGTCCATTAACAGAGAAAAATCCCTGTAGGTTCCCAATAGCTATATGTACAGCGCCTTGAAAAAGTATTCATCATAACCCATAAACGTGTCCACATTTTATCACGTTACACCTGCAAACCTAAATGTATTTTAATATATAACAATACTAAGTAGCAACTGTTTGTGAAGTGTAAATGAAAAAAATATGGTTTTCAAAATATTTTAAATATATAAATCTGAAAAATAGCACGTATCATTGTATTGAGTAGAATGTATAACCCTTTGTCATATTTTCTGTAAAATTACTTTAGGCCGGCTTCACCCCACGGTTTCTTGCTGTCAGGTTGTGTCCGGTGTTTTGCTGGATGCAGCGGACACAGCCTGACAGCTCCGGACAAACAGAACCGGAGGGCAAATATGGCCTCCGCTCCTGTTTTCTGCTGGAATCGGCAGTGTGTGGCTAATGCCGCTCTCCAGTCCTGAAATTTTAGTGGGGAGCTCTCCACGGAGCTGAAGTTAAGCACCGGCCACAGCTGAACTTCAGCACGCGATGTCCGGCAGCCGTATCCGATTTTCTGTCAGATCTGGTGCAATCTGGTGCCCATAGACTCCCATGTTATGGGGCGCCGAATCACACCAGATCTGGGAGGATCCGGCAGGATTGGATTTTGTCCAATTTTTGCCCCGGACACAAAAATGCTGCAATCTGCGATTCTGTGTCTGGAACAAAAATCTAATGCAGCCTGATGCTGCCAGACAGGGACAAAACCAGATGGCAAATCACTGTCATCCGGCCCCATCCGACACCATAGGCATACATTAGTCCTAAAATCGGGCCCGGGTGTGTCAGGTTCACACCAGACAGCCCCGGACCTGAGAAAACTGTGGTCTAAAGCCGGCCTAAGTTAGAATTTTGAAACTGTAGGTATTCCTCAAGTTTGACGTTGTTGGTAATATCCAGTTGTTGATATAATTTTATGTGATAGGCATTTTGCTATAACAATGTTTTTGTCGGGGGAAACCCCATATTTACAAAACCCCAGACCTTTTAGACCCATACTATGTTTATCATGTACTCATCAGTGTTTGTGTCTCAAGTTACTGTGTGATTGTGGTCAGGGTTGCTGGGGAGGGGGGTGGATCATGCCTGTGGGTTGAAAGATGATGTGATGATGTAATGGCCATGTTATCTTGCGAGGGAGACCGACTCCTCCCTCCCAATGTCATAATGCTATGACATCATCACAGGTCCTTCTGAACACAGTAATGAGCATCAGGAGAACAGCATACACTGTGAGCTAATTGTTGAAGGACCTGTGATGATGCCTTATGATGTTTGGAGGAAGAGTTCGGCCTCTTCCTCAGCATCTTTGTTTCTAGAAGAACCTTGCAAAGTGTATAACTTGTGAGCCACAAAAATCCAGAATATTGTACATCAGCCAGAAGAAAGTCTGAAAGGTAAGAGCTGTTGAGGGTGAGAGAAGGATTGAGGAGGGAAGCACTTTACCCTTATACAGTAAATAGCGCTGCACAATGGACTATAATTCATTATAAAACAGTACAGTGCCAGGATTTTTTATGCACTGTAGTTTTTAGCAGGTAAAAAAAATCGGTGGTAAAATCTAGGGGATTCTTCATGTTAGTTGTTCTCTTTCTGTGGCTATTTAGGGGTTCTTCAATCCTCTCTAGTTGTTCTGCTCATGAGAGAGGGTATCCATTTACATTATGTGTCTATTAAATTCCCATATATTCCAAAATGTATTTTAAAAATAATACCTTGAATACTGAATTACGGTGTTTGCCTTTGTATAAACTAGTGTTTTTGCTTCTCTTTCTGCAATTGAATAATAATTCTGTCTTATCCTTGTGTTAATGCTAAATAAAAATATATTAATAAATTATCAATAATCAGTTTTACTATGTTTCTTTTCCTATTTCTTAGGCTACCTTCACATCACGATTTTTGCATATCCGTGATGATCCTTAAATTTCAAGGATCACACGGACAGGCACGGATCGGTGCCAACAGATGCCACTGATGCCCACGGATCCGTGTTTTCCACGGATCTGTCCTCAGTTAGCAGAGATACAGTAGGCCTGTACCTTGCTTCTGACATGTGCAGTACAGCAAATCGGATCTGTTTGACGGATCCGAGATACATAGACTCTCATGTTATGTAACGCGGAACATAACGCATTATGGATCCGTGGTGTCTGATTTGAGTCACAGAGACCAATATTGTAGCAGGCTACGATTTTGCCTCCATGACTAAATCGGACAGCAACGGAGGGTGCTAAAATCGGATGCTAATAGGGACACATCCGATCCGTTGCCCATAGGGATTCATGGGAGGCAAAATCGGATCCGTGTGTATCCGTTTTGACAAGGATACACTCAGATGCAGCAAAATCGTGATGTGAAGGCAGCCTTAAAAGGTACCTGCATGCTTAGTGTATTCAATATTCTTATTGTGCAACTGTGTTTATTTATGAATCAGTTTCCTCCTAAAGAAGTCCTTTGAATGGTTAATTCTGTTAGAGAAAATTCCTGAGGATAATGAATGGTTAATTAGTATTCAGCTATGTGTGGCAGTAAAATAGCACTCCTGGTTACAACACACCTGTATTGGACTTGCGTAGCTGATAATAGTTGTGTGGATTGTCTGCTGTTTTTTTTTTTTCGGTTATGAGTATTATTTTTTTAAGTTAAAAAAAATTAAAAAAATCAATATATATAATAAATTTTACATTTATAAGGTTTAAAGGGAACCAACCACCTCAGATGACGTGTATAAGCTGTTAATACATGTCCCTGGACCCTACCTACACCATTGCAGCTATCTTTTTGCTAAGAATATTGATAACAGCAAACCGAAATAAACAGTTTATAAACTTACATGGCTTTAGTACATGAGGGCGTCTCCCTTGGGCTCCAGTACGAGAGGGCTGTGTCTCCAGCAGCTTGAGTGGCTTTCCTCCCCCTCCCTCTCTGTTTGCAGGACGTCACTGAAGGACGTGATATTATCTTTCTGTGGGCGGGCACGGACGGGAGCTGCCTTGCGTGCCCGCCCACAATAAGATAATATCACGTCCTTCAGTGACGTCCTGCAAACAGAGAGGGAGGGGGAGGAAAGCCACTCAAGCTGCTGGAGACACAGCCCTCTCGTACTGGAGCCCAAGGGAGACGCCCTCATGTACTAAAGCCATGTAAGCTTATAAACTGTTTATTTCGGTTTGCTGTTATCAATATTCTTAGCAAAATGATAGCTGCAATGGTGTAGGTAGGGTCCAGGGACATGTATTAACAGCTTATACACGTCATCTGAGGTGGTTGGTTCCCTTTAATAATATTGTTAGATCGTGTCTATCAAACATTCACTCTCCTAATTCTAACAACCTTGTAGTTGTCTGTCCAGGGATTCCAGCATCCAAGTCCTCGCTTTGTGAGGTTAGTTCAAAGGATATCGTCTCACTTCTTTACCGGGTTTGAAGCGTGGACCTCCGAGCATAGAGAGCGCTCAGCAAGCAGCACGCCATGGTCAGCGGCGGTACTTGCTATGTATTGCACCAATCAAATTGGCATCTGATGTCAGAGCTTCGTTGATTCAGGGGATGGGGAAACAATGGGAAAGAGACTGTGCATGCAATAGCTGACTCACAAGACTAACATTGAAACTTTTCAAAGGATCACTTTACCCTTAGGGTACCATCACACTTAGCGACGCACCAGCGATCCCGACAGCGATACGACCTGGTAGGGATCGCTGGTGCATCGCTGTTGGGATCGCTGGTGAGATGTCAAACAATCAGAACTCACCAGCAACGCAACAATGATTCTGAATGATACGGAGGTCGTTGGGACCCTGTTTCTCAAACCTGTAGTATTGAGGTTATTGTCCCTGTCTAAAGCTTAGGTCTCACATAACGATATCGGTAACGATATCGTCCTATTTGTGACGTAGGAACGATTTCTTTACCGATCTCGTTATGTGTGACTGCTCCCAACGATCAGGCCCCTGCTGAGAGGTCGCTGATCGTTACAAAGTGTCCAGGACCATTTTTGGGTCGCTGGACATCCCGCTGGTCAGCCCACATCGGCGTGTGTGACCAGCGGGAAGAACGATCAGCGAGCTCACAGGCCGGTAACCATGGTTACACCAGTAACAATGCAGCGCGCGCTGCTTAGATACTTGGTGTAACCATGGTTACCAGCGGGGGGCCCACTGGGGGGACTGGGGGGGACTACTGGGGCCACTGGGGGGGACTACTGGGGCCACTGGGGGGCTTGTGGAGCCAGCTTACCGCTGCCTCCACGCTCCTCTGCCGACGCTTCTGCCAGCGCTTGCTTCCGCGTCACGTGGCTGCATGAATGCAGCCGCGCGGCGTGCGGTCCTAGTGCCCGCCGGATACACACTGTGTATCCCGCGGCACTGAGGAAAGGTGCTGGGGTGCGGGAGGGAGAGGTGCACGGTGCTGAAGTGCGGGAGGGAGGGGTGCAGGGTGCAGGATGACAGCCAGCTCTGTGCTGGCTGTCACCGATGTGGGGGGAGCTCCATGGTCCCTGGTCGCTGGTGAAGTCTGTCTGTGTGACAGCTCCCAGCGACCAGATTACACATGCTCCAACGATCCCAGCAACTCAGGATCGTTGCTGGGATCGTTGGAGCATCGGTACGTGAGACAGGCCCTTAACACACTGATGCATGCTGCCCAGCAGGACCCCAATGATCAAAAAATGGTCCAGGCAACTCTGACACAACCAGCGATCTCACAGCAGGGGCCTGGTCGCTGCTAAGTGTCAAACAGCGAGATCGCTGGCAAGGTCACTGTTGCGTCACCAAACTTGTGACTTAGCAGCGATCTCGCTAGCGATCTCGCTTAGTGTGACGGGGGCTTTATGTCACACACTAGGAAAGGGTGCACAACCCTGATTGTATTCATTGTTTTTCCTTTAAGTTTGCCAACATCTAAGTAAACAATTGAACAGCCTTCTACCAAGAGTTTGACTGATCAAGAGATTGAAACAGTCATGTTTGAAAGTGATGATGAAAGTGAACTTTCATTGTCTGATGAAGAGTACCTGCCACCAGCTAATCACTCTGTTTCCTCATCCAGTGATTCTTATGATGATGATGAAGAAGTGGATCCAGAGGAATAGTGATGGGCGAATCCTAAATTACTCGGAATCGCTTGACTCTAGCGAGTCCGAGCACAGGACTCGCTACTCGTTGCGAGTCTAGCGAGTCCAATGTTAATGAATGGGGAAGCGAGTAATAGCGAGTAGTGTGAGATTTACAAATCGCAGATGTGTCTCGGAAGCTTCAGCCTGAAGCAATCCTAGTTTTGTCATTTATTTGCATTGGACTCGTTTACTTTGCAACTGTAATCGCTGGGAAACTCGCACAGATAAGAGTCCTGTCTGCTCAGTGTGCTGGCTGCCAGCTCCAGGGTCCTAGAGCCCGCCTGCTGCCTGATGTAGCAGAGCTGAGATTGTTCTCAGTCTGCTCATTCCCTGTGTAGAGACATGAATGTCTGTGCACAGAGATGATGTAGCAGAGCTGAGATTGTTCTCAGTCTGCTCATTCCCTGTGCATAGACATCTATATCTATGCACAGGGGATGTAGCAGAGAGGACATCGCGTTTTGGACTGCGTCGGACGGAAGAGGATTTTTTTAATTAAAGATGGAGTCCCTAATGGCTTTTTTTTTTTATTTCTAATAAAAAATTTTCTTTGTGTTGTGTTTTTTTTAAAACAATTTAATAGAAATTCATGGCGGTCATGTCTAATATTGGCGTGACCGCCATAAATTTCGGGCTTAGGGCCAGCTGATAATACAAAGCTGGCCCTAACCTCTTTATTACCCAGCGTGCCACCGCTACCAGGGCCGCTGGAAGAGCGGGGTTCAGCGCCAGAGGATGGCGCTTCAATGAACGCGCCATCTTCTGGGGCGGCTGCGGGCTGCAATTTGCAGCGGCGGGTGCCCAGAAAGCTTGGGCATCCCTGCGCTGCGGATTCCAGCTGCTTAGCTGTACCTGGCTAGACATAGAAATTGCGCGGAGCCCCACGCATTTTTTTTAAATTATTTCATGAAATTCTGAGATTCTGACTCTGACTCTGAGACTCTGACTCTGAAATTCATGAAATAATAAAAAAAAAATGCGTGGGGCTCCGCGCAATTTCTATGTCTAGCCAGGTACAGCTTGGCTTTGGAGCAGCAGCGCGGACACCGAAGCACTTTGTCCAAGATTCTGCATTACGACCACGGTCACCGTTGAGAGTGCGGTCCCTGCAGCAGCTGCTTGTACGCTATTCTACCAGTTGTGGGTTTCACAACTGACTAAGGTGAGCAATTCCACATCGACAAGTGAGAGTTTTTAATTGAGATAAGACCCTATATGCGCATTCTTTCTTTCACAGATTTTTCCCTGCTATCACTGTCACAGTAGCCGAGTCTAATGCAAACAATGGCAATCCTAGTTTTGTCAGCGTTTCTGACAAAACTAGGATTGATATTGATTTGCATTGGACTCGTGCGAGTAATCACTGGGAAACTCGCAGAGTACCGAGTCCTGCGAGTCCCTTACTACTCGCCGAGTAACGAGTCCTAGCGAGTAGATTCGCCCATCCCTACAGAGGAACTGATAAATAGAACATCCAAAACTAATGTGTTTTGGGACAATACTCCTTCAATACTTGGACTTACCCCAATACTTAATATTGTGAGAAAAGCTCATGGAGCTGTTGGAAGTCCCCAATACTTGTCCCCTAAAGATATTTTTTGTACTTTTATTCCTGAAGATATTGCAGATGAGGTGTTTTATGTATAAACCTAGAAGAATGGTGTATTGCATATAGAAAATAACATGGAAAAATATCTCAAAAGAGCAACTGTATGCTTATATTGGACTAACACTTCTGGCACGGTGTAAAAAAATTTTATGATGTTCATCAGAAAATTATTTCTAGACCCACTTTTTGATCCACACTACAAAGCAACAATGTCAGTGTAAAGATATGATATAATCACTGCAAAGGAAGCAAGCGCAATAAGGTCTTATCGTTTTAAATGCAGAGTGGCTCTGAAGCCGTTATAATCACTGCTCACCTTCTCAGGTTGTGTGACACACAACCAGTTTGAGAGACACGTAATGGTGACTGCTGCAGGACCCACACCTCCACATGCAATGTGTGGTGGATAAGCCAAGGATTCAAAGGGACAATGTGTTACCGATCCACGCTGCCACAGAAGACACGTAGCCAATAGCTTCAGATTACTGATGAAGGAGCACAGCAGGCTCCGAAACGCGTCGGATGGATCCAATAAAATCTGAAGTAATCTGAAGCTATTGGCTACGTGCCTTCTGTGGCAGCGCAGACCGTTAACACATTGTCCCTTTGAATCCTTAGTGTAAAGATATGAGGAAATTCGTTGCAAGTTCATTCAATATATGCCTAGTAATCCAGCCACATATGGAATAAAAATATTTGGGATGTGCGATTCTGCAAATTATTATGGGAAGAATGGGCTTATCTACTGTGGCAAAGAAGTTCGTGCCACGGTGCAGAAAGACCTAGGCTCTGACGTTGTAAAAAAATTTGCTGTACCAAATTACAATTCTGGTAGAAACATTACAATAGACAATGACTTTAGCAAAGTTGAACTGGGCAATTTTTTGTTTGAAAAAGATATTACAGTTGTTAGTACTATGAAGCTAAATCGACAAGATACTTCTCTGGTGGTGAAGCACATTCCACATCAAGCACTTTATGATAGTGTCTTTGGTTTCAGCAACAAAGCAACAACAAACAACAAGGTAACAAACAAAGAAGTAAAAATCTATTATATTACTCAGTACCATGCACCATGATTCCAGTATTTACAGCAATGACATGAACCAGAAATAAAAGGAGGCGTGGACAAGATGGATTAAATGGTTGGAGAATATTCATGCAAGACGCAAAGAAATTGTCGACTTGTAGTCAGTATTTCAAATATGCTTGATGCATCAGCCCTTAATTCCTACATTATTTATACTGAAACTCATCCCAATTTTCATGCTTGGA
The DNA here is from genome assembly GCA_033576535.1 of Allobates femoralis. NCBI lineage: Eukaryota > Metazoa > Chordata > Amphibia > Anura > Aromobatidae > Allobates > Allobates femoralis. The sequence continues at coordinate 116,217,905 of JARQOC010000005.1, forward strand.
GGAACGAAAGGAGATGCCTATTCTTGAAGGATCTTTGCCATGAACTTGTAATGCCTCATATGATGGAGCAAAGTAACACAAACTGCTTGTCAAAGCAAACTAGAGTAGCTACGAAATGGTGTGGCGTATGTTTTCAGACAATTCCAGAGCCAGGAGGGAAAAAAAGAAAGCATTGTTTTATTTGTCCAACAAAAACAGGAAAACTGAGCGTTGCTGTACCATTTATGGAGATAATGTCTGTAAAGAACATACCTCAGAAAAGGTAACATTTGTAGATTGTCTAGAGTATCAATAAAATTGAAAAGAAAAAGTTAGAAAAGAAATATATATAGCTGGTTTACTTTCATATATGAAATTTGAAATATAAATTGTCAAATGATAAAATTAATTAATTACATTAATTAATCACATAGAACCCATAATGCGGGTCTTTTAGGCCCATGTACTTACTTTTTTGGTCTTTTCTGGAAACAATAATTACAATGTTGTGCATTTTTAATATTTTACTATGCAATCTTGAAATAAACTTTTAAAAGTTTTTTATTTGAGTTCCTCCATATGATTGCACAACGGCCTATAAGGCCCAGGTTATGTGAAAGAGTATATTTCTGATGTCACGTATTCTAGGGTTACATCAATACTTTGAAGGGAGGGCCACCTTTCACTGCAATTAGTCCTGCAAGATTGATAGGATACATCTCTACTGGCTTTGCACATCTAGGGTCTGAAATATTTGACCATTCCAATTTTCAAGTCTTGTCACAAATTCTCAATGGGATTTAGGTCTGGACTGTAACTGGGCTATTCACGCACATGAATATGCTTTGATCTAAACCCTCTATTGTATCTCTGACGCTGTATTTAGGATCGTTGTCCTGCTTGAAAGTGAACCTATGCCACAGTCTCAAGACTTTTGCTGCCTCCAACAGGTTTTCCTCCAGAATTGCCCTATATTTAGCTTAGCTCCATCAAACTTCCCATCAAATCTTATCAACTTACCTGTCCCTGATGAAAAAAGCTTCGCCACAGCATTTTGCTGCCACCACCATGTTTGACTGTGAGAATGTTGTTTTCAGGGACAGGTGCAGTGTCAGTTTTCCATCCACACAGATCATTTTGGATTTAGCCCAAGAATTCCTACTATGATTTCATCTCACCACAACACCTTCTTCTACATAATAGCTTTACACCCTACATGACTTCATGGAAACTTTAAATTGAACTTCTTATGGTTTGCTTTAAAAAATTGTTTTCTTCTTGCCACCCTTCCATAAAGGCCAGATTTGTAGTATATATGACTAATGGTTTTCCTATGGACATTTTCTCTGGCCTAAGCTATGGATCTGTGCAGCTCCTCCAGAGTGACCATGGGCCTATTGGCAGCTTGTCTAATTAGTGCTCTCCATGTTTGAATGTTAGTTTAGGTGGACGGCCATGTCTTGGCAGCTTTGCAATTGTGTTATACTCCTTCCATTTTTGCTGTATTGGACAGTGTTCCGTGAGATGAGCTAAGCTTGAGCTATCTTTCTATAACCTACAGTGACATGTAAAAGTTTGGGCACCCAATGTCAAAGTTACTGTTATTGGGAATAGTTAGGTAAGTTTAAGATGAAGTGTTCTCTAAAAAAAAAAAAAGTTGAAGATGACACATGTTCTTTGTATTTTAGGCAAGAAAAAAATATTTTCATTTTTAACATTTTAAAAATTGCAAACAGGAAAATGGGCCAATGCAAACATTTCTACACATTTAGAGATTTGTGTGCTCAGATAATTTAGACCAAGGTTTCAGATCTTGATTAGCCTGTTAGGGTTATGGTTTGTTCAGTATCACCATTAGTTAAGGAACAGTGATGAAAATTTCACAACTTCATAAAAGCCAGCCTCCTCTAACTTTCTGCCACAAATAGCAGCCACTGTTCTAAGCAGCTGCCTAGCACTCTGAAAATGGTGGAGGCCTACAAAGCAGTAGAAGGCTATTGGAAAATAACAAAGCATTTTCAAGTTGCTCTTTCCTTAGTTCTACATGTAATTACGAAATTGCAGCTAACAGGATCAGTGGGCACAATAAGGTCTGGTTGGCAAAGCAAAATGTCAGTGAGAGGTGCCCAAAGGAATGCTAAAGAGGCAAATCAGAACCCCTGCTTGACAGCAAAAGACCTTCAGGAAGATTTAATATAATCAAAAATATAATAGTTACAGTCACCAAAAAACACTCAAAACAATTTAAAAAATCCCATATTAAAACGCAAAAGGAATAAAGTGACAACTATCAAAATTAAGGTTTGTAACAATTATTGTACTTTATTACACATATATGGAAACAAGATACCGTATATACTCGCGTATAAGCCGAGTTTTTCAGCCCAAAAATTGGGCTGAAAAGTGCCCCCCTCGGCTTATACGCGAGTCACTCGGTATACTGTGGGGGGGGGCTGTTACCGGGGGCTGGAGGAGGCAGGAGGGGGCCGCAGTGACCGCGAGCGGTCACGTGGGGCCGCCTCATTAGTGTAATGAATATGCACGGCATCCCCCCGTCCATCAGCGGCGGGGGGATGCCGTGCATATTGCACTACACTGGCCCCCAGCAATAATACACAGCCCCCCCCTCCTTAGTATGCCCCCCAGGCTGCGGCACCTGTCAAAATAACAAACACTTTATACATCACCTCTCCGGCGCAGCTCCTCCGGTCCCGGCTTCTTCCTTCTTGTGCCGGTGTCATGTGACCGGGCGCAGGAGATGACGTCATTTCCTGCGCGCGGTCACAGCACTAGAAGCCGCCCGGCACAAGAAGGAAGAAGCCGGGACCGGAGGAGCTGCGCCGGAGAGGTGATGTATAAAGTGTTTGTTATTTTGACAGGTGCCGCAGCCACTACCACTGGGGAGTCTGCCTATATACTACCACTGGGGAGGCTGCCTATATACTACCACTGGGGAGGCTGCCTATATACTACCACTGGGGAGGCTGCCTATATACTACCACTGGGGAGGCTGCCTATATACTACCACTGGGGAGGCTGCCTATATACTACCACTGGGGAGGCTGCCTATATACTACCACTGGGGAGTCTGCCTATATACTACCACTGGGGAGTCTGCCTATATACTACCACTGGGGAGTCTGCCTATATACTACCACTGGGGAGTCTGCCTATATACTACCACTGGGGAGTCTGCCTATATACTACCACTGGGGAGTCTGCCTATATACTACCACTGGGGAGTCTGCCTATATACTACCACTGGGGAGTCTGCCTATATACACCACTGGGGAGGCTGCCTATATATTACCACTGGGGAGGCTGCCTGTATACTACCACTGGGGAGGCTGCCTGTATATTACCACTGGGGAGGCTGCCTGTATACTACCACTGGGGAGGCTGCCTGTATATTACCACTGGGGAGGCTGCCTGTATACTACCACTGGGAAGGCTGCCTGTATATTACCACTGGGGAGGCTGCCTGTATACTACCACTGGGGAGGCTGCCTGTATACTACCACTGGGGAGGCTGCTGTATACCACACTGCTGGGGGCTGTATACCTGTGCTGGGGTCCACCCTCGGCTTATACACGAGTCAATAGGTTTTCCCAGGTTTTGGGGGCAAAAGTAGGGGGGTCGGCTTATACACGGGTCGGCTTATACACGAGTATATACGATAATTTGCAATCAAATTAAGAGTTAAAAATTACAGTAGGTGCCTCCAATGTAATGAGGTAACCATATAAAACACTTGGCTGAAGATACATAATGATTTTTATTAGACAATAAGGTACAGATCAATATATGCCAATGAAAGAATCTAAGCTATCAGCCCTTATTAATGTGATCATGGTGGACCCATTTGGTAACTTTTTTTAATTCCAATAATTCATCCCATAACCTCAACTAAACATGTCCTAATCCCTATCCAGAACATTCCTGTATTATTGAAGTGTACACTGGACATCCCTCCTGGCTCATACGTGCATTTTGATGTCACTTCCTTAACACCTTAACGACGGCCCACTGTAAAAAAAAATGGCTGCATTACAGGGTACTTATTCTGCTCTGACGTGAAAATAAGTCAGAAAAGAAAAGGCCCTCTAGTGCACCCCAGTGTCTGAAAATCTCCGGGGTATCAGCTACTGGGGGTAGCTGAGACCCTGAAGATTATGAAACGGGCCGGTTTTTACCGATATCGGCCATGTGATCACAGTTATACACCGTTTACTGGTGTATAACCATGATCACATAAATATACACAGAATCGCCAGTAAATAAATGATTTCTCTGGATTCCAGCCCTCAGCTGCCTAGTTGTACCCGGCTGGCCTAAAAACATGGCGAAGCCCACGCCGTTTTTTTAAAAATTATTTCATGAAATAATTTTAAAAAAAAGGGCTTTCCTATATTTTTGGTTTCCAGCCAGGCAGAAGGAGTCAGTGGCAGCCCGTAGCTGCCTGCTGTACCTGGCTGGACCAAAAATATGGCAAAGCCCCACGTTGTTGTTTTTTTTTTATCTAATAAGGAAATAATAGAAAAAAAATGCAGGAGAGGAAACGCCCAGGACACAATGTCTCCGAATCTTGTGCACATGCCCTAAAAGAGAGAAAATGTGTGAAAAAAAGAAAATGTTCAATATGACGACCTATTGTAATCAAATTCTGTGAAGTAGCTGTAGGTTCCAAATGCTCACTATACCCCTAGATATAATCTTTGAGGTGTCTAGTTTCCACAATGGGGGCATTTGTGGGGAGCTCCAATGTTTAGGCACACAGGGGCTCTCCATACGCGACATGGTGTCCTCTAACAATTTGAATGGAAAATTAGCTCCAATTCTTAGCGGACAAATTTTCCATTCAAATTGTTAGCGGACACCATGTCGCGTATGGAGAGCCCCTGTGTGCCTAAACATTGGAGCTCCCCCACAAGTGACCCCATTTTGGAAACTAGACCCCCCAAGGAACTTATCTAGATGCACAGTGAGCTCTTTGAACCCTCAGGTGCTTCACAAATTTATCCTTAAAATTGAGAAGTTACTTTTTTTTCACAAAAATTTTCTTTTGGCCTCAATTTTTTCATTTTCACATGAGCAAAAGGATAAAATGCATCCTAAAATTTGTTGGGCAATTTCTCCTGAGTACACTGATACCTGATATGTGATCAAAACCACTGTTTGGGCGCACGGCAGGGCCCGGAAGGGAAGGAGCGTCATTTGACTTTTTGAATGGAAAATTAGCTTCAAAACTCAAATTGCGCTCCTTCCATTCTGAGCCCTGCCATGTGTCCAAACAGTGGTTTATGACCACATATGAGGTATCAGTGTACTCAGGAGAAATTGGAGTGGAGCTGTAGGTTAGTGTAGGGGATGTTGGAGCAGTCTATAAGGGGCACTGGGTACGGAGAGGAATGACGCACACACACTGCAGAAGTCTCTTTTACCTTTTACTGGTGGTACGCAGGTAAAGATGTCCAGGGCACTGACAGGTGACCAGGTGCACAGTGAGCTTCCACAGCAAGTGGGTATAAGGCCTCCTCTGTTCCTCTTTGGTAACTGAAGCCCAGTCTGCATGCAGCAAGACCGGCCTCCTCTCTCTTCCTGTCCTCGCTCTCTCCTCCTGTGCGGTCCACGGGTTACCCTCTCTGATCATTGCCTTGTGCTGATTTACACTGCGGTGTCTGGCTCCCTCTCTCTGGACTCACCGGGGGAACAGGTGACTGAAGTCTCCTCGGTGCAACAGGGTTTTCTGTAGTCCTGGAGTATCCTACAGGTGTGGATCCCCGATGTCCGGTACGTCTTTGGGTGAACTACCACTAGTTCCTCAATCCCTTTTGGCTCTGCTCCTTGCCTTCTGTCCCCACTCAGGCTTGCAGGACGTCAGAAGGGCCACTCCGGGTCACTGGCTCGGGCCTCACCGCGGCACCCACCACCAGGACGTCTTCGCAGCTCTCCTAGCGTCTGCACACTCTAACTAACTCCTCCCCCAGCAGCAGTATTTATAGGGGACCTCACCTACAGTTAGCGAGTGTAGCTCCCCCTACTGTGTAGGGGTGGAAGATGTTGCATGTAGTAGGTACCTGCTGTGGAAACTCAGCTGTGCATTAGAGAAGTCTGTGGCTACCTGTGTGAGCAGGGCGCCACAACAGCATCTGTGATTGGCTGTTGGAGCCAGTGCAGTGAATATCCCCAGATGTTAATGAGCGGTAATGAAAGTAGATGCGGCTGGACAGCAAGACGCAGGACTGTGGGGAGGGACCTGGTTAGTATAATGATGATGTTTATTACTGTGTCTTTCCAAAAATAGGACTTCCCCCAAAAATAAGCCATAGCAGGGTTGTTCAGGCTTTTTGAAGTAGGCTTGAAATATAAGCCCTACTCAAAAAATAAGCCCTAGTGAAGTACTATAGTGGGACTGGCACTGTGGGGGGCCGAGATGGTGGAGCGGGTACTGGAGGTTGGCCACTCATTAGGCTCATATAATATTCAGTGCTTCACCCGATGTCCAGCACCTCTCAGTGCTCAAACCGGTGCTGATAGGTTAATGGGTGGGGGTGGTGCATATTATATGACCCTAAGTGTACTCACCCCCCCATCCTGGATATGGTCCCCCATCATGCTATATATGGCCCCTCATCCTGGCACATGATCCCCCAGTTATGCTTTATAGCCTCTGTCATGCTATATGGCCCCCTCTTGGCACACACACAAAAATAACAAACATTGTTAACTCACCTCTCCGTAGCTGCTCCCAGCATTCCTGCACTATTCTGTGTGTTACATGATCGTATGCCAGGCACAGCACAGTGCAGGAAGGTGCCAATGCTGGGAGACCAAGGCTGGAATGGGCTACAAAACCATAAGTAAAACCCTGTGTGAGGAGGAGACAACTGTTAGTACAATAGTAAAAAAATGGAAGAAATACAAGATGAGTGTCAATCGACATCGATCTGGGGATCCATGCAAAATCTCACCTTGTGAGGTATCAAGGATCATGAGGAAGGTGAGAGATCAGTCTAAAACTACATTGGGGGAACTTGTTAATGATCTCAAGGAAGCTGGGATCACTGTCACCAAGAAAGCCATTGGTAACACATTACACCGTAATGCATTAAAATCTTGCAGTGCCTGCAAAGTCCCACTGCTCAAGAAGGCACATGTGCAGGCCCGTCTGAAGTTTGCCATTGAACATCTTGGTGATTCTGAGAGTGATTGGTCAGATAAGACACAAATTGAGCTCTTTCACCTTAACTCAACTCGCCATGTTTGGAGGAAGAGAAATGCTGCCTATGACCCAAAGAACACCATCCCCACAGTCAAGCATGGCAGTGGAAACTTTCCGTTTTGTGGGTGTTTCTCTGCTAAGGGCACAGGAGTACTTCATCACATCAATGGGACAATGAATGGAACCATTTACCGTAAAATCCTGGGTGACAAACTCCTTCCCTCCACCAGAACATTAAAAATGGGTCATGGCTGGGTCTTCCAGCGTGACAATGTCCCAAAACATACAACCAAGGCAACAAAGGAGTGGCCCAAAAAGAAGCACATTAAGGTCATGGAGTTACAAGTACATCATGCTTAATGATGAGCACAGTTTAAAATGACAAAAGAGGGTAACAGGTTCCCTTTAATGATTTAGAGATAATCTGCAAGGAGGAGTGAACCAAAAGTCCTCCTGACAGGTGCGCAGACCTCATCATCAACTACAAAAAAACATCTGACTGCTGTGTTTGCCAACAAGGGTTTTGCCACCCTTGTATTAAATCTTGATAGCCATAGGGATCAAATGCTTATTTCACTCTGCAAAATGCAAATAACTTAATATAATTTACACAAGGTGATTTTCTGAATTTTATTTTTGACATTCTATCTTTCACAATTAAAATTAACCTACCCTTAAAATTATAGACTGTCCATGTCTTTGTCAGCAAGCAAAGGTACAAAATCAGCAAGGGATCAAATACTTATTTCCCTCACTGTACATTTCCTTACTTAGGTATTGTCCACAGGCAATTTTCCATGAAACAATCATAAAGGGGGTGTCACACGCGTCAATGTCGTCAGCGATCTGATCGCTGACGACATTGACGGCTGATCGCTGGTGAGCTGTCACACAAACAGACTCACCAGCGATCAATTGACCAGTGACATCATGGAAACGATTTAAATATCGTTTCCACGATGTCCTGCTCCCGCTGCCAGCCTGCTGGAAGTGGGAGCAGCCTGGTCTCCAAGGTACACTGCGGGTAACTAGGCAGCGCGCGCTGTCTAGATACCCGACGTGTACCTTAGTTACCAGCCTCCTCCGCTCACCCGGTGAGCGGAGGAGGCTGGTAACTAAGGTACTCAGTCGGGTATCTAGGCAGCGCGCGCTGCCTAGTTACCCGCAGTGTACCTTGGAGACCAGCTCCCAGCGCTTGTGACAGGCGCTGGGAGCTGGAATATCGCTAGTCCCGGTGTCACACGCAGCGATGCTGCGTGTCCACCGGGCGACAATCGCCAGGTTTCTGAGCTGGTTCTGAAACCTGGCGATCATCAACCAGCGATTTATCGCTGGTTGATGCAGTATGTCACACGCGTCAATATCGCTGCAACGTCACGTGCAGCCGATATCGTGCAGGCGATATTGACGCGTGTGACACCCCCTTAAGACATTGTCATTGATTATATTTGTAACATACCAGTAAATTTAAATCAGGGCAGCATAGAATGAATGGGAAGGGTCTCAAAGCCCCAAAACACTGTCTGGAATCCTTAGTATGACCTACTATTTAGAAATACCACACAAATAAAGAAACACATAAAGGGAATGATTAGCAAAGAACTGATAAAAGCAATTTCCTATGATGGATGCAGCTTTTCATCATTAGGTGAATCCTGGGGATCATGAGGTCAAAGTGTAATAAAAGGTAAATATATTAAAATAAAAAGCACTAATGTCAGTGAATGCAATTTTCCACACCAATGTGTTATATAGTATGCATAGAAGGGGTTAATTACACCCCAGTTAATTGTATTCTCAGGGTTTATTGCATTCTTAAGTACTCTTCCCTGGGAAGTTGTTAGAACACAAAGAGAAATTCCCAAGGAGCCATAATAGCCTCAAATTTACAGTACTTAAAGGTCGAATGGAACAGCAGGGAGCCAAGGCATCCTCTTGTTGATAAGGTAAGAGGACAAGAAGGTAATCTGTGAGATCTTTAAAAAATCATTTTTAAATAGGGTCAGACCCCCTGTGGTCTTTACAGCCTTATCTTAAACTATTCAAATGTTAAAGAAAGGATGATGGGGATTGATGAGAGTGGGCCCTGAGGGCAGACTTGGGTCAACTGACAAAACCACTCTAGGGGATATATCACTGTATGTAACCAGAGGATGGAAGCAAATCACAGGAAAAGGAGACACCTGTCCTGATTACAGATATCTTGTCTTTAAGATAAAAATGTCTATTTTGTAATAATTATTTCCCCATCCTGAAGGCTACTGTTTGCTTTTTACCAGTGATAAAATGACACATTAAAGTGATAACTAAGTATGTGCCCCCAATTTGTTGTACATATTTTTATTATACATTATTGCTATAGTACAAGCATATTGTGCCATTCACAGAACATACAGTAAATGACCTTGTCTTAACGTGGCCATAATACTTAGACCATGGACAGAGTAATCTGTCCTGACTTCCATGTACACATGCATGCTCTGCTGTAATGTGATCCCTCAGTGAGCTGGCAGTCCCTCATTCTCTTTAGAAAAACAGATTGCAGTTGATTTTTTTCAAAGTGATTGAGTTCATTAGACAGGGAAAAAGTGCTAATAAATAGAAAAAAGAAACAGGTTTCTGATGCATTGCAAAGTGTGTTATAGTCACTTGTACTTTCGAATTTGACAATTTAAAGGGAAACTGTCAGGTTCTCCGTACCCCCAGATGCACAAGCTTTTGTGGCCGCATATCAAAATGACTTGCCTAACAATCACTTCATGTATTTGCTAATATAAACAAATCTTTAGAAAACATGTTTCTAAAGTTTGTTGACGATATGCTAACAAGGGCTTTGACTAGTCGAGGGGACTAATCAGCCCATGTAGCATGTGGTGGATTAAGGGTAGCCAAGGCCCCAGGCTGTTTGAGGCACCATCACACACAGCAATATCGCTAGCGATATCACTGAAATCAGCGACCTTGCCAGCGGTATCGCAGTGTGTGAAAAGCAGCAGTGATGGGGCCCCTGCTGTGAGGTTGCTGATCGCTGCACATCCTTCAGGACCATTTTTTGGTCCTTGGTCTCCCGTTGGTCAGCACGCATCGCTGCGTGTGACAGAGAGAGATCAGCGATCTCACAGGCTGGTAACCATGATAAACAGCGGGTATCTAGGCAGCACGCACTGCCTAGATACCCGGTGTTTATCATGGTTACCAGCATCCTCCCACTTACAGGCTGCGCTAAGCGGGAGGACGCTGGTAACCATGATAAACACCAGGTAACTAAGCAGCTTGCGCTGCCTAGATACCCACTGTTTGTCATGGTTACTAGCGTCCTCCCGCTTACCCAGTGATATGGAGGTCGGCTCCCTGGTCCCTGGTCGCTGAAGAGATCTGCCTGTTTGACAGCGGCCCAGCAAAAACACAGTGATGTTCCAGCGATCCTGGTCGTTGTTGGGATCGCTGGAACATCGCTGTGTGTAATAGCATCCTTAGACTCTGTGGGCCCCCCCCATGTGACGGGTCATGTGACGGGTCATGTGACAGTGTTATTATAATATACCTGAAATACATAATTTCATAAAACCAGTTGCCGAATGAAACTAGGCTTCGTTCACACCTAGCATAATTCCTGCTTATTTCTGCAGTGGCACTTTTTGCGCGCGTACGGTGCAAAAAAACGTGACTGCATTCACACGCCACTGTTTTTTTTGGCAAGCTTTTCCCGAACCCATTTTATAGTGTGGCCTATGGGAAAAGTCACTGAAAAAGGTGCAAAGAATTGACATGGTCATTCTTTTTGCGGTTGTGCTTTGCAGTGAAAGATACTGAGGTAAAAACTCACCAAATACTCAGCGTGTGCACGAGGCCTTACAAACACTGAGTAAGGCTGCCTTCACACTAGCGTTTTAATCAGCAGTAGGGATGGGCGAATCTACTCGCTAGGACTCGTTACTCGGCGAGTAGTAAGGGACTCGCAGGACTCGGTACTCTGCGAGTTTCCCAGTGATTACTCGCACGAGTCCAATGCAAATCAATATCAATCCTAGTTTTGTCAGAAATGCTGACAAAACTAGGATTGCCATTGTTTGCATTAGACTTGGCTACTGTGCCAGTGATAGCAGGGAAACTCGCAAAGTAACTGCTGTTACATTGCGAGCCGAGTCCAGCTGTCTTCTCTGTGCAGGCTGCCAGCTCCAGGGTCCTAGAGCCCGCCCGCTCACAGATATGATGTAGCAGTGCTGAGATTGTTCTCAGTCTGCTCATTCAGTGTGCATAGACATCTATCTATGCACAGGGGATGTAGCAGAGAGGACATCGCGTTTTGGACTACGTCGGACGGAAGATGATTTTTTTAATTAAAGATGGAGTCCCTAATGGCTTTTTTTTTTATTTCAAATAAAATTTTTTCTCTGTGTTGTGTTTTTTTAACCCTTTATTGGAGATTCTTAGTGGCTGGGTCAAACGTGGCCTGACATTAAGAATCTCGGGCTTAATACCAGCTTGTATAACAAAGCTGGTATTAACCCCTTTATTACCCAGCGTGCTACCGCCACCAGGGCCGCTGGAAGAGCGGGGTTCAGCGCCAGAGGATGGCGCTTCAATGAACGCGCCATCTTCTGGGGCGGCTGCGGGCTGCAATTTGCAGCTGGGGGTGCCCAGAAAGCTTGGGCATCCCTGCGCTGCGGATTCCAGCCCCCAGCTGCTTAGCTGTACCTGGCTAGACATAGAAATTGCGCGGAGCCCCACGCATTTTTTTTTAATTATTTCATGAATTTCAGAGTCAGAGTCTCAGAGTCAGAGTCAGAGTCAGAGTCTCAGAATTTCATGAAATAATTTAAAAAAAATGCGTGGGGCTCCGCGCAATTTCTATGTCTAGCTAGGTACAGCTAAGCAGCTGGGGGCTGGAATCCGCAGCGCAGGGATGCCCAAGCTTTCTGGGCAACCCCCGCTGCAAATTGCAGCCCGCAGCCGCCCCAGAAGATGGCGCGTTCATTGAAGCGCCATCCTCTGGCGCTGAACCCCGCTCTTCCAGCGGCCCTGGTAGCGGTGGCACGCTGGGTAATAAAGAGGTTAGGGCCAGCTTTGTATTATCAGCTGGCCCTAAGCCCGAAATTTATGGCGGTCACGCCAATATTAGACATGGCCGCCATGAATTTCTATTAAATTGTTTTAAAAAAAACACAACACAAAGAAAATTTTTTATTAGAAATAAAAAAAAAAAGCCATTAGGGACTCGATCTTTAATTAAAAAAATCCTCTTCCGTCCGACGCAGTCCAAAACGCGATGTCCTCTCTGCTACATCCCCTGTGCATAGATATAGATGTCTGTGCACAGGGAATGAGCAGACTGAGAACAATCTCAGCACTGCTACATCATCTCTGTGCACAGGCATTCATGTCTGTACACAGGGAATGAGCAGACTATGAACAATCTCAGCTCTGCTACATCAGGCAGCAGGCAGGCTCTAGGACCCTGGAGCTGGCAGCCAGCACACAGAGAAGACAGGACTCTTATCTGTGCGAGTTTCCCAGCGATTACAGTTGCAAAGTAAATGAGTCCAATGCAAATAAATGACAAAACTAGGATTGCTTCAGGCTGAAGCTTCCGAGACACATCTGCGATTTGTAAATCTCACACTACTCGCTATTACTCGCTTCCCCATTCATTAACATTGGACTCGCTAGACTCGCAATGAGTAGCGAGTCCTGTGCTCGGACTCGCTAGAGTCAAGCGATTCCGAGTAATTTAGGATTCGCCCATCACTAATCAGCAGCGCACGATGCCGATAAAAATAATACCATCAGCATGCTTATTGCGTCTCTATCCTTAGAATGGTAAACGCAATTGTAAGCAAAATGCTGCTTATGACTGCTTATAGGTGCTTATGCGTACGTGTCCTCTGAAAATCATCTTCCTCCGGACGCAACATGTTGCATTTTTTGGGTAATAAATTAAGCGCGAGAATGCGCATGCGTACACTAGCGCCTAATATCAGCATTATCTCCTATGGGTACGCCAGCGTGCGCAGGACATTGCTGATGCCTGCTTTCGGTACGCATGCGTACTCGTCATTGCGCAAGCCCAGAGTCTGATTTTCAGGTCCGCCCACTCTCCCCCTACATATTTCAGATACGCATGCTGACATAAAACGCATGCGCATGATCAAAACGCATGTATAAGCAATGATGCGCTGCGTTTTTACGAAGGAATTAGTATGGATATGCGCACAAAAAAAGCAGCGTCGCGATGCGCACGAGTGCTTTTTACAGTGCGGATACGCATGCGCATCGTGCGCTGCTTACCCAAACGCCAGTGTGAAGGCAGCCTAAAAACTCACCAAATACTCAGCGTGTGCACGTTGCCTTAGGCTATATGCCCACTTGTCATGTTTTATCTGTTTTTGGTGCTGTGTTTTTTGTGTTTAAACTACACCAAAAACAGATCTGTCACTGCATCTGCAGCAAAGTGAATGGGATTTACCATGGGGTAACAAGGCCCAATCCTTCTACCTATAAAATAATTTCACACATACAACAAAGTATGGTAAAGTAATGGCCGAGGTTTTATTAAGAGATTACCAAAAACAATTTTTTTTATTTTTTAAAACTCAAATAAATCCTTTTAAATCTTTTTTTAATCTTTAATAACAACTAAAGGACCAATCGACCCGAATTCACTGGGGCGATTTTACCCACGCAAAAAACATTTGACCGATCAGTAACCACTGATCTCTCTCTAATAAAACATCTCGACAAAATAGTGCTATGAAGATTATCAACTTCTTCGATAGGGAGGGTGGGCGGGTGTTTTTCTTCCTCACAGCTGAACTGACGCTGAAGACACAAACAGCTGCTTTTAAACTGCAGTTTTACCGCCTTTTTTGTGTTAACCAATGAGATTAAAGCTCCTTCAGCTGAAGAGCTGGCACATACCAATATCATTTTCTAAAATGAAAAACTCACACAAAAAATACATAAACACAAAGAAATCATTAGTATTACATTCCCTGTTAACTTAAATATAACATTCAGCTAATTTATCCACAACTAAATTGTACATTAAAAACTAAAAATACCGGATAAGCCTGTGACCCCCATGTCCACCCCACATTTATACAAAATGGTGTCTCCCATTTGCTGTGCACATTCTGCATTTTTGACTGCTGCGTTAGTGGTGCAGAAAGCGCATCCAGAAAATAATGAGCGTAAATTAGTGCTCCATATTTCTGCTGCGCTTTCTTCGTTGACTCCATTCTACTAAAAAAAAAGCATCACAAATGGATTAGTAGTCACACAGTCCGTTTGTGATGCTTTTTTACTGCACTTACCACACCACAAACGCTCCATTATCAGTTGATAAATGCAGTGGCAGAGCCAACATCAGTAGATGAATTCAGCACCAGGACCGCCGTCAGTACATGAATGCAGAGCCAGAACTACAACCAGTAGATGGATGCAGAGCCAGAACCACCGACAGATAAAAGCAGAGCCGGAACCATCAACAGATAAAAGCAGAGCCGAAAGCACCATCAGCACATGAACGCAGCATCAAGCTTAGTAGAATTATCCATTTTAGTCTGAGATCAGCCCCATGATACGGTATATGTGCATCACATGAACCTATGCTTCCCAGTGTGTCCTTAACAATGGCAAGGAGATGATGGGAGTTGTTGTTACCAACCATCATCAGACTGCGGACCAAACAAGAATCACAGTACTGATGAGATGTAGTCAGTATTACAAATAATCATTTACATCCTGAAACCTTATAGATGATATCTTCTCTGATAGGAATCGTTCTCCATGTAGCACAGATGCCATGATGCAATTTCACTCCCACGGCTTTTCACAGCTTTTCTCTCCATCTTCAGCAGCATTTCCCGACACAGTGCCCTTAAAAAGAAAAGTATCATTATACTGTCCCATAAATGTTAATAACCACCATGCAGCACCCTTGACTAAATAATTGCCCCTCACTGTGCTTCCTACACAAAAAATCACTCCCACACTACCCCTCTCCATAATATACCCCCATACACACCGCCACGCTCCATAAAATACTCCACATACTGTCTCTCTCCAAAATGTCCGCCTCTACACTGCTGCTCTGTACAAAATCCCACACACACACACTGCCTTTCTGTATAAAATCGCATACAAACACAGACACACTGCCCCTGTATAAATCACACACATACGTACTGCCCCCTGTATAAACCCCCACCTTACACACACATACAGCCCCTGTATAAACCACCCCACACACATGCACACACACTGCCCCTGTTTAAACTTCCCTCCTCTCCCCCCACAAACACCCTGCCCCTGTATATAAAACACACACACCACACACACTGCCCCTGTATAAATCCCCACCCCTCATATACACACACATTGCCCCTGTATATAAAACACACCACACTCACTGGCCCTGTATAAACCCCCACCCCACATACACACACACCAGCCCCTGTATAAACCCCACCCCACATGCACACACACCTGCCCCTGTATAAACCCCATTCCACATACACACATCAGTGACAATACAGCATATAATACAGGAATAATATGTAATATTCCCTCTACAGAGGTAGTAATGGCAGCTGTATACACAAGACACGTCTTGCGCTCATACATGGACCTCCTTGAGGTTATACGAGCACATACAACATAGTTCACACCATGCGGATGAGTCCTCGGCCCCCGTCTCCTCACCTCAGCCCCCAGTAGCAGCAGCTCTCGGCCCCGGGCCGCCCCTGACACCGCTTACAGCTCCAGCCTCATCTTCAGCTGGAGACACCCGCACTGGGCTGAAATGACATCACCACTGGGGCTGGGTATGGGGAGCAGGCGCTACTAAAGGGCAAATATGGTACCATACGTATTACCGCACCTGTCTCCAGACTGTGACGGCCACCATTTTGTTGAAGATCAACTGCTATCTTACAGTGTAGAAAATGCCGTATATACTCAAGTATAAGCCGACCCGAGTATAAGCCAAGGCCTCTAATTTTACTCCAAAAACTGGGGAAATCTATTGACTCGAGTATAATGCTAAGGTGGGAAATGCAGCAGACCGCCATCCTTGTATATTGCTCATCACTGGTATATAACCCCCATCACTGGTATATGGCAATCATAACTGTATATAGCCCCATCACAGTATATAGCCCCCATTACTGGTATATAGCCCCTATTACTGTATACAGCGCCCCTATCACTGGTATATAACCCCAATCACTGGTATATAGCCCAATTACTGTATACAGTACCAGATCACTGGTATAAAAGCCCCATTACTGTATATAGCACCCCCATTACTGGTATATAGCACTCCCATCACTGGTATATAGCCCCATTACAGTATATAGCACCCCTATCACTGGAATATAGCCCCCAGCACAGGTTTATAGCCCCCATCACTGGTATATAGCAGCCCCATTACTGTACATAGCACCCCTATCACTGGTATATAGCCCCCAGCACTGGTTTATAGCCCCCATCACTGGTATATAGCCCCATTACTGTATATAACCTCCCATCACTGGTATATAGCCCCATCACTGTATATAGCACCTCTATCACTGGTTTATAGCCCCATCAATGTATATAGCCCCCATCACTGGTTTACAGCCCCATTATTGTATATAGCCTCCCATCACTGGTTTATAGCCCCCATCATAGGTATATAGACCCCCATCATTGGTATATAGCCACCCATCATTGTACACATTATTAGGGGCTATATACCGTATATAGGCCCTAATCATTGTACACACCCCCCATCCATCACTGGTATATAGCCCCTAATCATTATACTGCCCCCTATCACAGTTTATGGCCCTCATGCTGGCGATCACTATAAAATAATAAAGCATTTGAACTCACCCTCCAACGATTCTATACCGGCACCAAGCTCACTCCTTCCAGTCTTCCTGCTTCTAAGGTCATGTGACCGGCGCCGCAGTGATGTCTTCACTGGGAGTCGGCCCAGTCACAAGACCTTAGAAGCAGGAAGACTGGAGGGAGCGCGCTCGGTGTCAGTATAGAATCGTCGGAGGGTGAGTTCAAATGCTTTATTATTTTATAGTGATCGCCAGCATGGGGGCCATAAACTGTGATGGGGGGCAGTATAATGTAATAATGTGGCAGATTATAATGGGACAATTTTACCCTGGGCTGCTGGGCCTCCCACCCCCACAGCGCTGGGCCCGGGGCGACCGCCCAGATTGACCTCATTATAATCCACCACTGCATGTTATCATGCATACAGGGGCATGATAACATGCTTTACAAAAGCTGGTATCTTTACCAATGTAGCTTTTTTCCCCTCAGCATTGAGCTTTTCTAAGGCTAGGGTCACACTTGCAGATTTTACATGCTTTTTTGGAGACCTGCATTTTTAAAAATGCATGTAAAAACACACCCATAGGCCCCCATGCAAAAAACGCATGCCCTAATAGCAAAAACGCATGCCTTAATAGCAAAAAGGCATGCCTAAAGTGCCATGCGTTTTTGGCATGCATTTTTGCACTTATGTGAGGAGCTGCCTTCAAAAACGCATGCAAAAACGCATTGTACATTAGTACCATTTAGTACCATCCAAAAACGCATGCGTTTTCCATAGGGGCCCATGTTGAAAAAAACTCATACGTTTTCTAAAAAATGCATGTGTTTTTAAATCAGCACCAAAAATGGTGCATGCACTTTAGGATAGAGGAGAGGGAGAGCAGAGATAAGAGGAAGGAGAGATAGGGAGAGACAGGGAGTGACAGGGACAGATAGAGAAGATGCAGGGACAGGCAGAGAGAACAGGAGCCATACGGATCCTGCATAGAATCGGCTATTTGCCATCCGATTGCAGGGATCCGTGTGGATCCGTGGCTGTCCGTGGGGATTCTGACAACACACGGATCCCCACAGACAGCACAAAAACGCAATGTGAAGCCAGCCTAATGGTACCTTTACACGCCGCGACGGCAGGCTGGATACATCCCGCTACAGGCTACAAATGTAGCTTGTAGCGCCAATGTAGCCCGTCGTAGCGGCGTCTGAAGACGTGACGCTACAGCCGGCAACAGATACATCTGTTTCCTAGGTCTGCTCGAAAACTGATGGCTACAACGCCGATGGTAGCGAGCTGTATCGGCGTGTAAAGAGGCAACGGAAGGGAACTCTGGACACCCGGGGCTGTAGCTGCAATGTAGCTAAGGCGTGACCCAGGCTCCAGGATACCGCGCCCCATCACCGATCATTGGAGGAAGCTCCTGCATGACGATTGGTAGTCGCTGCCTAGGGCGGCATATTTAAGGAGCTGACCAGTCACACTACACAATCGCTCGAGCGTGCTGTATTTCTCAGCCTCCTGCGATGCCTGGCCAATCATGATGATATTGCGCTGTCCTATCATCGTACGGACGGCTCGTAATCCAAGATTGTGGCACGCCTATGTGCTGTCCCTGCTGTACCAGGTCCGCCCATATTAGCTTATTGTAGCGCTGTGTAAACGTGGTACGCTAAGCTACAGCTGGCTACTTGACACACCCGGCGATGTAGCTAGCTATAGATGTAGCGTGGCGTAGCGCACCTTGTCGCGGCGTGTAAAGGAGATGCGTTGACTGTTTGTAGCCGTTTGAGCGTGCTCGTGCACGTGAAGTAGCGGGATGTATCCAGCCTGCCGTCGCGGCGTGTAAAGGTACCTTAAGAGATAGACCAATTAGAGAGTTAAATTAGTCCAGACAAGAATGAATAAGCGTGATAATAATAGTTTTTGCAGTGTCAGCAGTAATAAAAGGTCAAATTCTAGAGATGTTTTTGAGGTGTAGGTGACATTAGAGTCAAATATCATGCCAAAACAGCAGGCATGATGATGTGGAGTAATTTTGGAAGACAAATGGAAATGGCAATATTGGGTACAGAATGGTTCGTAGAGGGAATAAACATAAGAACTTCAGTTTTTGACAGATTCAGTTTTAGATAGAGGGAGAACAGGATGTTAGAGACAGGGTAGTATATAAAGGAAAAGGATTTGTGACCACGCTCCCGCTCCAAATAATCCATGAATCCAAAGTGTTAGAATTCATGCGGGGGTTTAATTCTACACGCTTCAGGTTTAAAACCCCTTCATCAGGATCACCACACAATAGGATGTGTGGTATATTGTGTGGTATTCCTGATGAAGGGGGTTTTAAACCCTGAAACGCATAGAATTAAACCCCCGCATAAATTCTAACACTTTGGATTCATGGTTTATTTGGCGCGGGAGTGTGGTCACAAATCTTTTTCCTTTATATACTACCCTGGATTATAACACTTGGGAGGACTGCTGCACACCATATAGACCTTGTCATCTAAATTGTCACAGGCGATAAAGGTGGTTGTGACGGTTCAAAACCATATCAGGTGAGCGGATTCACTACTATTTCTATCTTTGTGTCTCACATATATGCACTCTTGTGCATCTGTTTCTTTTCAGCGTTTTTTTTCATCATGTTAGAGACAGTAGACAGTTTATCCTGATATTTTGTAGCAATGCAGGGGTGATATCAGGAGACGATGTGCATAATTGGGTGTCATCCTCATATAGATGGTGCTGGAAACTGAATCTACTGATGGTTTATTTAATAGAGGCAGTGTATAGAGAGAAAAAAAGGGGTGTTGGACTAAACCCTGAGGAAGCCCACAATATTGTGAAGAGTAGAGGTAGAGGAGCTGTCTAAAGATACAGTGAAGGAGTAGTCAGAGAATTAGTGTAGAACTAGGAGAAAGTGGTGTACTTGAGACTGATAGAGCAGAGTAGTGAGGAGGAGCTGGTGATCCACACAGAATGTAGTATAGAGATCCAAGAGAATCAGAAGGGAATATGACCATTAGATTAGCTGTTAGTAATTCAGTAGAGACTTTAGTGAGGCCAGTGTCAGTAGAGTGTAAGACGTGGAAACTGGATTGTAGAGGGTCAAAGACAGAGTCAGTGGCATAACTAGAGTCTGATGAGCCCCGATGCGAAATCTGGACCTGGGTCCCCCTTCACACACACAAACACACACACATACACACTGTTCAGATGTATGGGCCCTTATATATTTCCCAGTATATATCTCCCTTCCTGATATATTGTGGTCTCCTCCTTGTATGTATGGTCCTCCTTGTGTATATATGTCCCCTTGCTGGTATACATGGTCCTCCATGTGTACATATGTCTTCTTCCTGGTATATATGGTTCTCCTACTTGTAAATATGGTCCTCTTTCCATATATATGTCCCCTTCAAGGTATATATGGTTGTCCTCCTTGTTATATCCCCTTCCTGGTTTATATGGTGCCTTCTTTGTCCCCTTCCTTGGTATTATGGTCCTCCTTGTGTCCCCTTCCTGGTTTATATGGTCCTCTTTGTGTCCCCTTCCTGGTTTTGTTTTGAGAATTGCTCCTCCTGGCATATATGTTTCCTTCCTGGTATATTGGTCCTCCTCCTTGTGTATATGGTCTCCCTGCTATATATGTCCCTTCTGTGTATATATGGTCTTCTCCATGTATATATGTCCCCTTCCTTGGTATATATGGTCCTCCTTTTGTCCCCATCCTGGTTTATATGGTCCTCCTTGTGTCCCCTTCCTGATATATATTGTCCTCCATTGTATATATGTCCCCATCTTAACGTCACTCTCATGTGACCATGTCTCTTCACCTGATAAGCTCCACCACTGTAATAGGGCCAGCTTCATATCATATGCCCCAAGGTCTCATAGGATCTTTCACTTGTATAATCCCCTTCCTTATGGTCCTTTTTGTGTCCCTTCCTTGTATATATGGTCCTCCTTGTGTCCCCTTCCTGGTTTATATGGTCCTCTTTGTGTCCCTTTCCTGGTATTTATGGTCTTTCTTGTGTCCCCTTTGAGGTATATATGATCCTCCTCCTGGCATATATGTCTCCTTCCTGGTATATATGGTCCTCCTCCTTGTGTATATGGTCTCCCTTCTATATATGTCCCATTCTGGGTATATATGGGCCTCCTCCATTTATATATGTCCCCTTCCTGGTATATATGGTCCTACTTTTGTCCCCACTCTGGTTTATATGGCCCTCCTTGTGTCCCCTTCCCGATATATATTGTCCTCCTTGTATATATGTCCCCAACCTCAACATCACTCTCATGCTGGGCCCCTGTCGCTGCACCTCCGACAGCTCACAGCCACTGCGCATGTGCCAGCAGCGAGTATCACAGAGCAAGGACCCAATGGGTCTCAGCAGCGCGATGCATTTCAGATGGATCTCCATCCTCAGCAAGGACACAGATCCAGCTGAAGCAGGCCCTCTAGCCCCTGGTCCAGGGCTTAGCCGTGACCCTTGCGACCCCGTTGATTTCGCCCCTGAATAGAGTTATATGAGAGATAGTGGATTACACAGGACTGGACCAAGCATTCCAGAAGTTTAGAGATGGAAAGTGGAGAATAGATTAGAGATGGGTCTGCAGTTAGCAGGGCAGTTCTGGTTGAGGGATTTTTTTTTTTTTTTAGTAATGGATGTATGCTGGTGTGTTTGAAGTTGGTGGGAAAAGATACATATGAGACAGACAGCGGTATAAATATTGAGTCAGATGAGTGGTGACAGCCAGGGATTTTAGAACTGCTTATAGCTTGATCTTATTTTACACTGCCACAAAAAATGGCAGAAACTGTTGAAATAGGTCCAATAATAAGGTGTATAAGCAGTCATTAATGGTTAAAATACCTGTTTATTATTACAAAATCACATAGAGACAGTCATGTACATAGATGCATAGTCAGGTAGCTTCAACTCCTGAGGAAGTGTACAGTTGTACACAAAACGCGTAGAGTTTACAGTGGAATAAAGAGTTGCTCTGAGTCCATGGGCACGTGGATTTATTATCTTTGAGGACAGTGCGATCGTGAAGCCAGTTTTTCATTCTCCTTTTATATTTGATCTGCTATACCGGTGGATTGCTGCAGTTCTGTGGATGCTGTGGATTTTACTCGGAGGTGCATATGGTTGTTGTGTCCCACACAACAAACCAGGTGTGTGGATCCATATAGAAAATTGACTATATACAATTGAGATAAGACTCTATAGTGCGCTTTCTTCTCCTCTATTTTAAAATCACTTAGAGACAGTCTGTACACAGATGCATAGTCATTGAAAACCCAAAAAAATAAGTACACTACCCACACAACCCCTTCCCTTAATCACTATGTTTCCCCCACAAAGTAAAATAATAACACCTATACTCACCTCTGGTGCTAGTGTCATTCTAGTGATATTGGCGCTGGCTCTACGGGAGCTCGTGTGACACTATTATTATGATTATTTATTTTGGGGGCACTAATTGTATGGTGCTGTACATGGGAAGAGCGTTACATATAAAATACAAATATAAATATAATGAACAAACTAACAATGACAGGCTGGATCAGAGAGGAGATGGCTCGGCTTTTGCGGATTTTACATCTACAGAACATTGTTATGTCAAGCGATCACTGCGGCCAATCAGCCATCACTTCACTGTCCCCTTCTTTGGACAAATCAGACATCCAAATGAAATTACAGCACTGACGTCCTCTGAATGTCTGCTACATTTAAAAGAGAGGACAAACGAATTGGCCACAGGGATCACATGACATAATCATGTCAAATGAACCTTTGGAGAGAGTGAGAACACAGCTGGAACAGCACTGGAGGTGATATAAGAGTTGCTGTTTTACTTGGGGAAAACATACTAATTGAAAAGGGTGTGTCCATTTACTGGACAACCCCAATAAATAAATATAAAAATATTAATAATTGTTAAATAAAACAATCACTCAAATTCACTGTATCTTATGCACCAAATGTGCAGTCTATTTGTATCAATATTAACTGAAAAAAAAATAGATCAGAATACTGACATACCGGACTTTAGGTAAATTTACGTAAAGAAATAGTATAAGTCACTTATAACATCAAATTATTTTGTTTAAGTAAAAATGTAGCTAAGGGGGCCGTCACACGCTGCGACATCTTTAGCGATATTGTAAGCGATCACGTGCACGCGCAATCGCTTACAATATCGCTCACATCGCTGGTGAGATGTCACACAGACAGACTCACCAGCGATGCGGAGCCGCGATCTGCTGGTTACTATGGTACACATCGGGTAACTAGGCGCCGCGCGTCGCTTAGTTACCCGACGTGTACCATAGTTACCATCTCCCAGCATAGGCGCGGTCGCTGGGAGATGGATCATCGTGGTGTTATACACCACGATGATGCAGATCGTTGCATCGTTCATCGCTAGATCTGAGAACCGAACCTCAGATCAGCGATGTCACGATCAAGCGATTTACCATCGTAAATCGCTTGATTACATGCAACGATATCTTGCCCGATATCGCTTAAGCGATCAAAATGGAGATCGCTTAAACGATATCGGGCAAGATATCTCACCGTGTGACGGCCCCCTTATATATACACCTTGTCATGTATTTCTAATATAATGAATGGCATTCGGTAATTTGGAAAAAGCAAATAAAAATAGCAGTTGTCACCTAACCTATCATTAGAAGCAGTAATTAACTAGATGTAATTACTAATAATTGGATCAACCAGAAGAATCTAATTTGATTATTATTAGACTGCCCAGGTAAGAACAGAAAAAGTCTTGAACAATTAGAATCTTGGGGAATGGCAACTCTGATGACTTTCTTGTGTTTTTTGAAGGTGATGAATGTAAACATTAATGTGTGAAGCTGTAATGAGATGCCATGCAAGGAGGAGTATGTGTAGGAAGTAATAGATAGATGTCTATGTGATGAAGTGTAAATCATGGAGGAGACAATTACCCACAGAGTGCAGTTCATTGTCAACTTTATCGCTATCATAAAGTAAGGAGAATGGTAAGGGGAAAGAAAATACCTGGATGCTGCACTGACACCTATTCATGTTAAGGATCTTGGCTAATATCAGCCCTTTTATTAACATTTAATGATAAAGTTGCTTTTATTATTCATAAAATGTGGTCTATAATACTAAGTGTATATTTGTCATTACATGCTACATTCTATAATTATATTTTGCATAACCTTGCTTGCCGGCTGGGTGCAATGCTAGTATTATTCCTTGGATTCACATACAATCAAAATAATTGGTCATGTTTTCCTGGAAGTTGATCAATTCTATAGGTGCATGTTTTAAAGGATCTTAAAACCTAATTACTTATGGTCATACTGAGCATTCCAGTGCCGCTACTACCAAGGAACATTCCTGTAATTAACTTAATGCATCTAAAAGATGACATTAAAGGGAATCTGTCAGGGTTTCAGCCCTCAGACTATTTCCATGCACATGTAGCTGTTTTATAGATAAGTCTAGTAATATCTTTACGTTGACAGTCGTTTCTACATTACTGAGAAATTATCGTTTGAATCAATATGCAAATGAGGCTGAAGAGCTATTCCTCTGTCACTCCAGCTCTCTTTCCAGCACCACCTCCTCCTGCTTGACTGACAGCTCCTTTATCTGAAGTCTCACAGCATAGAGGCTGTCAAGCAGAAGAAGGTGGTACTGAGCAGGGAAAAGATATGGAGTGACAGCGGAATAGCTCTTCCGCCTGATTTGCATATTAACAGAGCAATGGATTGCTCATGGTATTGCCGGACTTGTCTTTTAAATAGCTATATGCACACATATATATATATATATATATATCACAAGAGAGGTAAAAAAGATCAGCGGCACTCACCAATAACGATTTTCTTCTTTATTTACGGTTCCAAAAATACATTACAGGAATCGTGCAGTGGGGGAAGAGGTGCAGAGACGGCGGACGACGGTGATCGTTTCGTGGTCAGGACCAGTAGAAGCGGCTACTAGCCGCGAAATGGTCACCGTCGTCCGCCGTCTCTGCACCTCCCCCCCCCACTGCACGATTCCTGTAATGTATTTTTGGAACCGTAAATAAAGAAGAAAATCGTTATTGGTAAGTGCCGCTGATCTTTTTTACCTCTCTTGTGACATGATTGCACTTTTGCAGCGTGCACCACTGTAATACTGTTGCCTTCAGTTACACAAATTGTATTAGTAACAGCCTATTCCACGGATAGTGCCCGGTTTTCATTTTCTTGAAGGAATTTGATATATGTATATATACTGTATATATTTTAGAGGTGAAATCCTGCTGACATATTCTCTTTAGGATAAGCATAAGTTCTAGGTCACTTAAGTGCATGCATTTTAGCTAAAAAAAATTATGTTTTCCATTTGAATTTATTTAATACTTTTGCAAAATATTACTTTTATGGGCTCTTTGAAGAATCGGTTAACTGAGAATCCAACAGCAATATCATTTGGATTCTGAGGTTATAACATTTGTCTGTCATTTTTCTGACCGCTTCATAGCTGATTAATGACCACATCAAAGTTGAGTTCATCTTCATGTGGTCTGTGGTTATAAATCAGCACAAAAGGAGTTCAGATATAGTCAATTAAGGGTCACAAAGTTTCTGTAAATTCAAGGTCTGGCTAGGTAAATTAATTTCATCCAGGGCTTCATCTGAATGTCTGAAAAACTGGATTAAAATGTATTACAATGACAACTGAGTTTCAAATGGACTGCACTTATGCCCTTTTGTGGCAGAGACTGGCGCAGCTCAGTTGTGACCTCAGACGAATTTTCTGATGTCACAGCTCACAGAGCTGGCTGTTAGTCAGAGAGTGCTACTTACGGTGAGTGGACACTGTAATGTAATGCTCACCACAATATAGCAGAACTGAGAAGCTTTGAGGAACATTGCTGTGAGTTACTGTGGAAGCTGGGTATGTTTGAGGTTAATAAATGGGAGAAAAATGGTTGTCTGTGTTTTATTTTAAACAAAATGCAAAAATAGTATGGTGTTCTCGGGGCGCAAGATGACAAGCCAGGGTAGTTGTTATTCTGTAATTTTCTTTATTAATCAAATGGCTTCACAGCATGTTTTGGCGAATAACGCCTTTATCAGGCTTAATTTATAAAAGGCTTTTTCTCTGTGTGTGTTTTTTAAATATTTCCTTATAGGATTAGTAATGTGCGGGTCCTATAGAGGCCTGAACATTACCAATCTAGGGCTTGACGACATCTGTCAATCCTCAGCTGTGATAAACACTTTCTATTACCCCAATTGCCACTACACCAGGGCATAAAGGAAGAGCGAGGTAAAGCACTTCTAATGCATGAGCCAAATTCTGGGGCAGCTGTGGGCTGCTATTCTGTAACCTGGGAGGCCCAAAAACTTTGGACCTCACCACGTTTAGTATACCAACCTCTAGCGGCCTGGTTTTACCTTGGCTGGCAATCAAAAATAGGGCAGAGTCCACACTTTTTTTAAAAACATTTATTTAAATAATTTAAAAAAATGAGTTCCACTATATTTTTGATTGCCAAATAAGGGAAAGCCAAGGAGCTGGGTATGGCAGTCCATAACTGGCTGCTTTATCTGCACTGAGAATCAAAAATACAGGGGACCCCTAGCAAGTTTTTTTAATTATTTATCTATTTTTACACACCTATAATGGCAGGTTTCTTGCCAATACACTACTGTATATGGCAACTAATCACAGAGGCTGGCACAATAGATGCAGGCACAACCACCAATCAAAGAGGCTGTCACAAAGTGTGGGTATTTGTGATCGACTGTTGGAGTCAGTGCAGTGAATAAACATGAAGTTAAAGGGATCCTGTCACCTGCAAAACGCCTCCTAAGCTAGCAAAACATGTCCCTGCACCATCCTATCACTAATCTCACACTTCTTTTGTCTCCTAAAAGCATCCTGTGAAAGTGCATAAAACGTTTTAATACTTACTCATTAGTGATTATAATTAGCAGAGGCCATATTCTTTAGTCACCAGGGGGTGTTGTTTTGCAGCTCGAGGATCCAGCCCTCTCTCTGTCTGTGCTGCTGTGAAACTGAAACTGAAGGCAGGACTAATGATTTGCATTCTGTGAGTGATAGAGAGGGGGAAGGGCAATGCCTGCACATCACAGCAGAACACACAGAGACAGGGTGGATCACTGGAACTGCAAAACAGCCCTCCTTGGTGACTAAATAATATAGTCACTGTTAATTATAATCCCTAATGAGTGACCAATTCCTATAAAGACACCCTGGAGCCAGGCCAAATTGATATTGCAAAGTGCTCTTTATTAAAATTTAGTGCATAAATGCAGCATTAAAAGTAATGTCCAGGTAGCACACAAGACAGGAGACCACATGAAATACAAGTTGCAAGTGAGGCAGTAAACAACAATAAATCATATAGCAGGCACCAGCCTAAAATGCTTCAGATTATAAGTACATGCCAAACAAGCACACATATAGTATACCAAAAGTCAGTTCATGGGTCTGAATGTATTACCTGTCCGTGGCCACCGCCCCCTAACAGGGGGCGGTGGCCACGGACAGGTAATACATTCAGACCCATGAACTGACTTTTGGTATACTATATGTGTGCTTGTTTGGCATGTACTTATAATCTGAAGCATTTTAGGCTGGTGCCTGCTATATGATTTATTGTTGTTTACTGCCTCACTTGCAACTTGTATTTCATGTGGTCTCCTGTCTTGTGTGCTACCTGGACATTACTTTTAATGCTGCATTTATGCACTAAATTTTAATAAAGAGCACTTTGCAATATCAATTTGGCCTGGCTCCAGGGTGTCTTTATAGGAATTGGTATATGTTTGGAGGGCCTTACACTTCAATAGGGGTTTTTTTGGATCCCTAATGAGTGAGTATTAAAACGTTTTTATGCACTTTCACAGGATGCTTTTAGGAGACAAAAGGAGTGTGAGATTATTGATAGGATGGTGCAGGGACATGTTTTGCTAGCTTAGGAGGCGTTTTGGAGGTGACAGGATCCCTTTAATGAGCCGACCCAGAAGCAAGCGTGACCGTAGCACCAGTGTGGCACCCCTGCGGGGGATTGCCACAGGACCCACCGGTGCAGGGAGGGATGTACACCTTGGCACGCACAGCGCACAACACTTTCCAACCCAGACCTGGAGGGGGAACCCTACTTGCTGCCTTTAGCAAGATCCCCTATAAGGATCCAGGCCTGAGGGGAGGAGTGAGTTAGTCTGCAGTCTGCAGTGAAGAGAATAGTTAGTACTAAAGTGAGATCCATCTAGAGAGTACAGAAGAAGGTACTGGAAGGAGCTGGTTGCTGGGACCAAGCCAGGCCCAGAAACAGGGAAGACTGACCCAGCTGTGCAGCGCCCTAGAGAGAGGGACGGAGGCCAGTGGGAGAACTAGGAGAACAGAAGAAGGGAACTTAGCTGTGATCTCTTTAGCTCACCCGGACACTGGAGTCCGAAGCTGCTACTAATTCAGTGATAGTAGAGAAAGCCCGGACAGACTAGGAGGATTTAGTCCTCCTGGAGCTCAGGAAAACTTATACCCCACGCATAGGATCAGGGACCCAAGCAGAAGATAGGGATCCCCACAGAAAGGTCCTCACTGTCGGTTGTGGAGTAGCATCCTAAGAGAGGAAGAGAAAGAGCGGCAGGTTCAGCTCCAGGCAGAACTTACCCCAATTACCGCATACACTAATAGAGGAGGTCTCACAACTCTCCAAGGTTGACGTCCCAAACTGCACCGATAACCTGGTCACCCTCCTGCACTGTGCCTGCTACCAGACATCAGTAAAAAGGTACCGAAAAAGCAACTATTGTGTGTGTGTGTGCCTGATTCACTGCCGCTGCCTGCAGCATTCACAGCAGAACTGCTACTACTATCTCCCCTCATCCACCCTGCTGCCCTGAGGTAAAGCTCCACCTGTGGGGAGCTGTACTACCAAAGCTACATTTCCATCACCCCAGCGGCCAGCCGCAGCACTGGTAACCCTATTACCAGGTACCACAGGTGGAGTCACGATACAATTTCCCCCATCATCATCACCCCCTCCCGCCATTGAGGGTCCAGGGCACGGAACTAGGAACCGATCAGCCGTGATCCCGACTGAAGTAACCATCTGTCCCGGTATCCGAGTACCCCCTACCCTGTCGACCGACTCACCAGAGACTGGTAAGTATAAATTTCCTACTTTCATTTCCATTTTGCTTACTTCTGCAGCCCCTCAGCCATTACTACCACTATTTTATATATGTAAAGTTTGATTTCTTATAGAATTATATGGGGTTTGGGCTCAAGTTCATGCCCAATCCGGTCCCAAAGTCCAGCCGGATCCACGAAACATGAACATCTGAAGGTTTGTCCATTTCTAGTCAAAATTTCACAAAAAAACTGCAAAAACGAGCCGGAATAAATTGCTGGCTCCCTCAACTTAATATTTGCGTGCACACCCTTTGGGATAAATCAAGGATCACAGATATCCAACTCAAAGATCAATGTGGCACTTCCCCAAAAAAATTTCAGATATCTGCATCATATATGTAAAGTAATGAACATTTTTATTCCAGATCAATAAAACACAATACATTTCAGCTAATTTTTCCACAATAGCCTTCTTTATGTGATAGAAAATGGTCAAAAGCACAAAAACACATGGTCAGCACACAACAGTTCTTCAGTTATAAAGGAAGCCTGTAATAAATTAAAGCTGTGATAAACTGTTTAGGTGATAAATAGTTGCAATCAATCGCTTCCTATAACCATCAACAAGCTTTTTACACCACCTTCTTTTGCAAACTGTTCCGGGTCTCTCATATTTGAAGACTGCCTTCTCCCAACAGCAATTTTAAGATAAGATCTCCCCACAGGTGTCCAATGAGATTTAGATCCAGATTCATTCATTGCTGCCACTTCAGAATTCTCCAGCACTTTGTTTCCATCCATTTCTGGGAGCTGGTTGAAGTATGTTTGGAATCATTGTCCTGCTAAAAGACCCATGACCTAGGACCTAAACCCAGCTTTCTAACACTGGGCACTACATTGCAACCCAAAAAGCTTTGTTAATCTTTAGATTTCATGATGCCATGCACACAGTCAAGGCACCCAGTCCAAGAGTCAGCAAAATAACCTCAAAACATCTTTGAACTTCCACTAGATTTGACTATAGGCACTTTGTTCTATTGTTTGTAGGCCTTGTTCTATTTTTGGTAAATAGTAGAATGATGTAAAAAGACCTATATTGGAGACTTCCTGGGTCTTCTGCCGTAGCGTTTCATTTCATTCAAATGACTATGGATAGTTCGCGCTGATACTGATGCACCTTGAGCCTGTAGGACAGCTTGAATTTATTTGGAACTCGATTGGCACTCCTTATCCTACATCCAAACTATCTTTTGTTGCAACCGTTTATCAATTTTTCTCTGCCGTCCACATCCAGGGAGATTAGATATAGTGCCATGGGTTGCACACTTCTTGATTATGTTGCACACCATGGACAAAGGAACATCAAGATCTCTGAAGATGGATTTGTAACCTTGAAATTCTTGATATTTTTCAACAATTTTGGTTCTCCAGTCCTCATATAGTTCTCTTCTCCTCTTTCTGTTCTCCATGTTAAAGCCCCCGTCACACACAGCAAGGTCGATGTTGCATCACAGGTTTTGTAACGCAATAGCGACCTCGCCAGCGGTCCCGCTATGTTTGATACGTAGCAGTGACCGGGCCCCCACTGTGACATCGCCGATTGTGCCGGAATGGCCTGGGCCATTTTTTGATTGTCTTGTTCCCGCTGGGCAGCAGGCATCGGTGTGTTTGACGTCTTAACAACGACCTCGTTGGCGACTCAGAACTCAGCCTTGTAGGTCTGAGTCGTCAGGCTAGCTGCTGTGTGACAGGGTCCCAACGACCGCAGAGGTCGTTATACGGGTAGCCGGATCGTTGCTGCATCGTTGAGTAGATCTGACTGTTTGATATCTCACCAGCGACCACGTGGTGACGTTCCAGCAATCCCTATAAGGTCGTATCGTTGTCGGGATCGCTGGAACATCGCCAAGTATGACGGGACCCTTAGTGTGGCTACACAGAGACAAACAATGTAAAGAATTAATCAATGTTGTCTCTTTTTATATGGTTTCAGGAGTGATTTTCATATTGTCCACATCTGTCACTTGCCACATGCAAGTTTGAATGAGCATGACATGTGTATCCCACAATTTTGCAAAAGTGGCAACAATTTTGCTGGTTCATTTTGAGGTTTTGTGTTAAATTATGTCTAATATTCTTTTTTTCCTTGTTTTTTGTATTGTTCCAATACACAAAAGAAATAAACATTTGTATAGCAAATCATGTGTAATTGCAAAGTTTTTTGGAAAAGATATTTTATTTTCTGGTAATAATTTCAAGGATGCCAACACTTTCGGCCATGACTGCATTATGTAAAACACTATCATTAAATTTTAACAATATTTTTAACCCTAATTATTCATCAAGAAGAACATAAGAAGAATGTTAAGTAACGTATATACTCGTGTATAAGCCGACTTTTTCAGCCCAAAAATTGGTCTGAAAAGTCCCCCCCTCGGCTTATACGCGAGTCATATACACTATAGTGTGGTGGGGGCTGTGTCCAGGCACTGCAGGAGGCAGGAGGAGGTGGGGGAGGCTGCACGTCGGTGGTGCCGCTCATTAACTATGCATGGGGAGCAGCGCATAGTACATTGCTGCTCCCCTGCACAGTATAGCCTCCCCGCTGTCTCCCCACCCCCCATGTATACAGAGCCCCCCCGCAGTGATTCATCTCACCCCCTCTTTCCTGGTCCTTGGTCTGCACCGGTCCTCCAGCTGCTCCTCTGTGTGCCCCGCGGCTTCTTATCCTGGCGTCCTCCCCTCTCTTCCTGCTTGAATGTAATCATGTGACTCGCGGTCACATGATCGCAATCAAACAGGAAGTGCGGGAGGAAGCTGGGATTAGAAACCGCGGGTCACTGCCAGACGGAGCAGCTGGAGGACCGGTGCCTGCAGACTCAGGTGAGTTAGATCACTGCTGGGGGGCCTCGTATACATGGGGGCGTGAGACAGCAGGGGCTGATCTCAGGTTATACCATCCTGCTGGGCCTGCTGATGTATACCATTGGCCTGGGTGGGCTGTATAGCACTGCTGAGGGGCCTGTATACCACTGCTGGGCCTGTATACCAGTGCTGGGGGCTGTATAGCACTGCCGAGGGGCCTGTATACCACTGCTGGGCTGTATACCACTGCTGGGGCTGTATACCACTGCTAGGGGCTGTATACCACTGATGAGGGCCTGTATACCACTGCTGGGCCTGTATACCAGTGCTGGGGCTGTATAGCACTGGAGGGCCTGTATACCACTGCTGGGCTGTATACCACTGCTGGGGGCTGTATACCACTGCTGGGCCTTTATACCACTGATGAGGGGCCTGTATACCACTGATGAGGGGCCTGTATACCACTGCTGGGGACTGTATATCAGTGATGGCGTCAACTGTATACTAGTTATGGCCACTATATACCAGTGATGGCTGCTATATACAGGGATGGTGGGCTATATACCAGTGATAGGGGGCTTTATAACAGGACGTGGTCTGCTGCATTAGTAGTTTACTGTTTCTATTTAAAATAAAAGTTCAACATTTTATTCGTATCTATTTTCATTTTTAAAATTTTTCAGTACCGGTAGCTGCTGCATTGTCCACCCTCGGCTTATACGCGAGTCAATAGGCTTTTCCCAGTTTTTGGGGGCAAAAGTAGGGGGGTCGGCTTATACACGGGTCGGCTTATACATGAGTATATACGGTATATACAAGTACAAAAAACAAAAAATGTGCGTGCAGGCTGCAGTAATGGGATGGCTTGTTTTACAGTAGTCAAATTGCTCTAGTAAAACTGGTGTTCAGAAACAGACACGCACAGTTAATGGTTTACATTTTGTTTATTTTTCATCTTAAAATTCAATGCCCTGCACAAAAATAACATAGTAACAGATTCTAGGTAGGTGCATTACCAAAACAAGTCTCCTGCCTGTATTGATGTGGCATGCTCGGATGTCAATTTGACTAGTAAAATGTGCAAAAAATTATTTCTAACAAGCACACATTGTGAGAGAATAACCTTTTGTGTTTTTAAGAAACAATTATTCCCGCAGCAATTGAGTCACTGGAAAGCAACTATTATTAACCTGAAGCCTGATAATACAGGTTCCTCTCTTAACAATACATCATTTTAATGCAAAGAATGTCATTTCCATGCAATGTTATAAAGTGTTAAAATTGAAAACTGAGATAAAATTGATGAGGAAGTGCTGTCCAAATTGTGCACTACTAGGGAAGATCAGTACACCATATCTACGGTAATTAAATGGCCCGCTACACACTTCAATGTGTGCAATCCGATCAACGATCCGACTTGACCTACATCGCTGGAACGACGTTCAATGATCTCTGGTGAGGTGTCACACGTACAAATATCGAGAACGATGCAGCAACGATTACGCGACAAGCGAACGATACTTGTGGTCATTTGATCGCCTTGTATCCTTCAGTTCTGAATAGGCGAAGTCGTTAACAACATCTTTATCAAGGTATCACACACACCAATGCTGCAGGTTGAACGAATGATCAACGACTGATTTATGGTCCGGTTCATAAACCTCCAATCAACGATCAGCCAACTTATCGTCGGTTGATTCTACTTGTCACACGCAAGAACGTCGTTAGGACGTCATTGCTCCGCCCCAAAACCCGTGACGTACCAACGATATTGTTAACAATATCGTAGCATGTAACGGGCTCTTAAGTAGTGCATGGATCTCCCATGTATGAATATAGGGTGTTGGTGGAAGCAAACTCTGCTCATCGTACATGCTTACTCTCTACACCTCTTTGTGTAGAAGAGGATATGCTACAACCATTGTCAGGCCTCATTTACACATTGAGTATTTGCTCAGTATTTGACATCAGTATTTGCCAAAACCAGAAGTGGATTAAAAGTGCAGAAGTGGTGATATGTTTGTATAAGGCTATGTTCACACATTGCCCATTTTTGAGCGTTTTTTTATGAGCGCTCTTCAAAAATGCTCAATGTGCATTTGTCTGCCAGCAAAGTGAATGTGAAATTCACTTTGCCGTACAGACTCTGTGTAATGTTACGCAGCGCTTTTATGGGAAAAAGCGCCGGCGTAAAAAGAATTGACATGTCAGTTCTTTACGCAGAAGCGCCGGCGCTTTTTCCCATAGAGGGTGAGGATACTGGATCTGATGTCACAGATGGAGAGGAAGAATCCTGGTTCCTCCTCTCCTCTGTGTCACTGCCCCCATTTGATTTCACAGTGTACTAATATACACTGCGATATCTAAATTAAAGAAAATCAGAGGTATTCAAAATAATAAAGAATTAATACTTACCTCTCCAATGTAATTTTAATGGAAAACGCATGCAGAAACGCATGTGTGTTTTCAAAAACGCAAAACGCATGTGTTTTGGCAAACGCAGCCAAAAACGTAGGCTGCTGCATCTAGGGCTGCATTTGCAAAAACACATGCGTTTTTGCATGCGTTTTCCATTAAATTCAATGGGGGCAAAAACGCATTGGTTTGGATGCCCTTTTTTAGTGGTAAAAACGCATAGAAACACAAATGAGGCAAAACAAAGCCAATGCTTAGATGTGAAAGGAAAAGAAAGAAAAATGTATGGCACAAAACTGCACCAAAAATGCGCAAGAAGATGCTGAAAATTTCTGCACCAAATACTCATTGTGTGCACATAGCCTGAGACTGTGTGCTCACGTCAGGAATTGCAGCGTTTTGGACACAGCATAGTACCGCTGCATCTATAAGGCGTTGTTCACACATACCAATCTGTTTTTTAAGCCCTTAGAAAAACAGATCCGTTTTCTAATAGAGTCTCCTGAACTTCTGAACGTTTTTTTGGAACTTTTGGGACTTAGTCATTTTTTCACCAAAAACACATGCAAAAACGCAAGGTGCCTATATGTGTCATGCGTTAACGCATGTGTTTCCCATAGGGCCTCATGTTAAAGAAACTCATGCGTTTTTAAAAAACGCATGCGTTTTTTTACAGCACCCAAAAATGCTGCATGCAGTACTTTTTGGGAAGCTGAACAAAAACGCATGTGTTGTTAAAAAATGCATTGACACTTAAGAGCACCATGCGTTAACGCATATGCGTTTTTGTAGTTTGAAAAAAAAAACAGTCCAAAATGTTCCCAAAAACGGATTTAAGGCAAAAACGGATGGTATGTGTGAGCAAGGCCTAACGCTGCGTTGTACAGTACCAGTGTAGTGGATGGAATTTCAAGAAATCCCATGTCCACAATGCTTCTCCTCTCATGAGCGTGTTTTCAGCTGCGATGCAGGTTTCCGAACTTCCGCAGCTCTGCAGCATGTTAATTTAATGCTGCAGAGTCAGAAGAGATAACCATCGAGTGAATGCAGGGAGAAGCTGACCTGCACTGAACACAGATCGTGAGTACAGGACAGCTGCAGTCTCGCTGCATGCACCCGCGGATTCCCACAGGTCTAGAGGCACTATGTCCAAGATCTCACTGTGGCTGTAGTGTGCTTCTCTTGTATATAAAGGAATAAGAGAGCACACTGTACAGACTCCAAAACCACCCCTCCCCTGCCACTGAAAGATGGGAGATATTACTCTGTATACGTAGCTATGGTGTCCCCAGCAAAACACAGGTTGAACAAAATTTGGTGAAATCCTCTTATTATAGTATTTTTTGGAAACAATATTTGCTACATTAAAAAAATGAAAGTTGTCGGACATATAATGATGTACAGAAACTAGTATATCAGAATCAAAAAATAAAAACAGATTTGAAAAACATTATGGTAAAGTATAAAAAAAAACAGATTAAGACTTTCCTTTTAACAACCACAGGCACATCTATTCTTAAAGTTTATGCTGGTGTCACATACTGGATATATCAGACACTGTCTATCTGCTCAGCCAACCATACAATTTAATTTTTGTTCAAGGGACATAGAGAGACAAATGACTTGTCCAAGGTCACAATAAGCTGACTTTGGGATTTCGACAAGGGTCTCCATCAAGTCTCTTGGTGTCATTCTTTTATAGCATGTGAAACCTCTGAGTCAACTCTTTCCCATCTTATAACGCGGTAAGTGATTTATAGAATTACAGAAGAGAAACAATTAAAGGTCAGTAGCACATTAGGCATCAACAAATGGAAAAGTCAGACATAGTTATTAGCTTCAGCCACCTGCACACATCCTCACACAGTGCAGCCGCCATATTGTAGGTTGACCTAATATTAGCAAGTAAACAACCATTCCATCATCTGTCAGCC
Source organism: Allobates femoralis (assembly GCA_033576535.1). Taxonomy (NCBI): domain Eukaryota; kingdom Metazoa; phylum Chordata; class Amphibia; order Anura; family Aromobatidae; genus Allobates; species Allobates femoralis. The sequence continues at coordinate 116,254,326 of JARQOC010000005.1, forward strand.
CCTAGTGAATGAAACTAATGAGAAATGTAATTTAAAGCTGTCATCTTATGTATAACCGACCTTCCTCAGTAGAAAATCTTCCCTGTTTCTTTTGTCCTTTAAGGCCAGTGTTGCTATCAGGTCATATTTTGCAGTGAACTTTAAATTTTGCATAGCAGTAAGTGGGAACAAATCTAAGGCAATAGAGAGTAAGCCATAGTTTTATATCGACTCTTATTTATTTTTTCGATGTATTTTAAGACGTTTTTCAAGTGCTTATGGAAGCTTCCCTAAAGTATCTATTATAAAATAAATCATGGCATACAGTGGCGTAACTTCAGCCCAGGGCCCCGATGCGAAAGCTCCAACGGGCCCCAATTATTTCAAATCTTTAATAATATTAGTATTTTTCTATGAGCCAAAGGGACTTTTGGGGCCCCCCTAGCTGCAGGCCCGGTGCGATCGCAACCCCTGCACCTATTGTAGTTACGCCCCTGATGGCATAGGTTACTCCATACCATGTTGTGGGCATAGTCTCTCATTGAGAAGTACCAGTTATAGCACTTTGTTTACCCATCACTTACCATGAACTTGTAATTATTTTACATGGTGTAGATAGATGACTATCCTCCTGAATCTGGCATTGTTTTATTTTTTATTTCTACGCTTCTTAGTTCCAGAGATATTGCCCTCATCCCTGTATATAAATCTAGTCTTGTTAGCCAACGGGACGTGATCTACCCTATGGGTCTCCTCTTGAGAACCACACCATCTTGGCCAACGAACCCAAAGCTGTATATAAGGAAAAGTGGGACATATCTCAGAAACGTCAAGATGCAGGAACAAAAAAACAGTAACGCCAGATTCAAGAGAACCGCTGTCTTTAAACTGGATAAAACAATTACATATTAGCAGCAAGTAACAGGTCCTCTTTAAGGTAATATGTTATATTATACATATTTCACATGGATTGCTAAGTAGGCGTGCCAAATGTCAGATCCCTATTAATGACACATTCTCTGGTATAAGCTATCGTTAGGCCACAAATGTCAATAGTAACTATACCCCCTTAATGCCAGTTGTCACTTTCCTGATCATTTTTGCTGATCCTGCTGTCTTGCACATACTCTATACAGGTGGTGTTTTGCTGAGATTTTCAGTTGATGACCCTGCCAAGAGTTAAAACCCTAAGCAGCAGGTTAGCTCTCATCTCGGAAAGGAACCAAGGAAAAAGAATCTTGACTTACCTACGGCAACTGCCACTTCTGCCATTACCAGAACTCCCATGCCAGCCGTAATTGCTTTCACTCACTATAACCTATGTCCTCAGCAAAAACAGTTCTTATTGACTCTATGGGCAATGAAATAGTCATTCAGGATTTGCAGCAAAGAGGAAATGCATTTGTTCTTGCTAATCCACTAAGAAAACCTGAAAAGCAAATAAATCTTGTAGAGCAATATGAATGACTTCAGTTTGCAAATAGTATAATAACTCAATTAAACATTCATCTCGGCCATGACCCAGAAAATATATTACCATTTTTAACTGGAGCAAAGCAAAATCTAACACTCACCATGGGGGACTCTCAACTCCCTTTAGGTATAGTTAAAACATTCAATTAATCAAATGCTATAAAACTCTTTGTGGGAGTCGGCACCATGTATATCAAAATCAGCATATCATAAAGCAGCATGTGAGAGTTAATGAAAGTATAAGGATATTGGCCTATTTACTAAGTGGTTATGTGTCATAAAAACTTTAGTGACTTTCAAAATATGTGGGTTATGTATTGTCACCTAAAATGATTAGATTGTGTCTGTGGGGACATCAAGATTCTCAGGAAGGATTGCTCTTCTGTTTTTTTGCTATTTATTTTCCTCATTTGCTGCTCTTTACTAAAGAGCTATTGTATGAGACTTCAGCTTAGGTACAGCATTGATAGGGAGACTAAAGAAGTCTAAGACACACCTCCGGCCTCACCATTGGTCCAGGCTGCTGCTATCTTCTTCCCCCTTTTGCTCTGTCTTCTCTGATTGGCTGCTGTGTGTATCCTCATATTCTGTATCCTGTATCATCTGTATCCTTATTCCATTTGAAGGGCTATGTGGGAGCCATTATACTATTTGAAAGGCTTTTTGATTATAATATTTGGAGAGCTATATGGGGGTCATTATACTGGTTGCAGTCTATATGATGGGAGGGGCCATTATAGTGTTTGCAGAGCTATGATGGGACCATTATACTGTTTGGAGGGCCATAAGGAGCCATTATACTATATGTAAGCAATTATACAGTGTGAAGGTTTGTGTGGGGTTTATCATAGTGTGTGCATGGCTGTGTGTGGGCCATTATGCTGTTTGGAAGGTTGTGTGGATACCATTACACAGTTTGGAGGGGGGCTAAGTGTGGGACATTATACTATTTGGAGAGATAGTGGGGGCCATCATGAAGTGTGGTGGGCTTTGTTGGGGGCATCATACTGTGTGGAAAACTGTGTTGGGAATATCATACTGTGTGGAAGGCTGTGTTGGGACCAGTATACTGTGTGGAGAGTTGTGTTTGGGGCCATTATACTGTATGGAGGGCTGTAGGCAGGGACATCATGCTGTCAATGGGAAGAGAACTTGGAAAGACTCAGTGGGGTATCATACTGTGTTTGGAGTCACTTTTGTTGTCATTGCACTTTATGGGGCAATCAAAGGGTAATCTAGGGGCTTCAAAAGGAGGAAAATTACTTTGTAAGGCCTGCAAAGATGTGAGATATGCTCTTCTGTTCTAAGCTTGTGAGCAAGAACCTCACTACTTTTGATAGCTGTGTTCTGTAATGTTTCATAGCGTCTATACATGTCCCCTTTGAATTGTAAAGGGATGACGAATATGATGGCATCATACAATTAAAAATTATTATTATTATATACTTACCTGTTTATTTATCCAAGCCAATAAGAACTGTTGGAACAGATCAATTGTTAATACGATCATTCCGTCTCTCCTCATGCAACATCAACTTGCCGGCTGCACATCCCGATTTGCGTGATGCCGATAAGAATTATTTTTATTCCAGCAAAAATGATCTGATAACATAACCTGACGAATGAGTGCTCAACTCATCTCAACGAGCCAATACTGACATATCAGTGAGCTCGGATGCACGTAATAAGCTGCAAATCTCTGAGCCAATTGCAGACCTTTTCAATATACAATAAATTGATCTGATTTTGTATATATTAGTTACACATTCATACACTCCTATAAAAATAATAGTTTTTTTTTTTTTTTTACTAAGACATACTATGCATTACATACTCCAGACAAGAGAGAAGAATTAGATTTTTTTCCCTAATCATCAAGGTATTTTCCACTCTTTATCCCCATCCCAGTTGTGGCACTGATTTACTAAACAGGATTAGTAATTTGTAATTATGGTGTTTACCAAGGAGCAATTACACAGTACTTTCAAGCGGCTCACACTGCCGCCTTTTCAGGTTACATTAGGAATATGAGTGACAGGAATTTTCAAAAGAGGAACGTGTCAGCTGTAGGCAAAGTGCTGTGTATTGTGCGTTACGCTAAATAAAGCTTGGCTTTTTCAAAGGGAATCAGTCGGAGCTAAAGCGATTCTATGGGTCACAGATGAGCATAAGAATATGGTGCCAGATGGGTTTTTTCTAGTAATTCATACAAAGTCAAAATAAATAACGCATTTTGCGACAAACACATATTTTAGATTTAATAACTTGTACACAAAGCTTGACACTTAGATATTATACTCTTATACACAAAAAAATCTGTGTTAGAGATTGGTGGATTTAATTCTATTCGAGTTTTATAAAAATCTGCGTTTCCATAATATAGATACTTTTAGTAATTCACTCCGCTGCCTCGACATTTTGCTGAATAGGGCTGGCAAAAGCTTAAAAAAAGATGATTTTTACCTCACCCGTCACCACTCACATGTCCTGGCATCTCCACTGCCTATGGTGCCCACTGTCCACTCGTCCATGCCTCAGGACCTCTCTATCCAGACACGCCCTGGTGTCTTCACCCTAGGAGATGGCTTTGGGCCATGGCCAGGCCTCAAAGGTCACAGTAATGCAACAGGAGTGCCAAGACAGGTCAGCAGTGCAGTGAGTGTTAGGTTATGTCCACACATGATGTTTTTGCAACAGTTTTTTTTTAGCATTTTTTTTATCCAAATTAAAAGTTGTGCTTTAAAGAGACTACGTCAGGTCATTTTTCATTATGATACTAATATTACCCTTGAATAGTGCCTGGACAGACCTTTTAAAAACATGTAAAATCATCATTGTACACTTTCTAGTTTCCATGCTATAAGCATTTTCCCACCCTGCAGGCAGATCCTGCATTAGTACTCTCCATTACAGAGACAAATTACAGAGACAAATAGTCCAGCTGTTTAAGTGTAATTTAAATATCCACGTCTATCCCAGCTGGTGTTTTGTCATCCCCTTCTGAGCTCTGTGCTGTGGAGGGGGAGATGTTTTGTCTTGCACTTGTGCTATCTGTAAGATGTCTATAATGTAAATGTTGGTTTTCCTGCAGACATGTAATGTGTGTATCTGCTGAGCAAGTAATCAAATGTTCTTAAGAAAAATATTGGAATCTGAGAGTCCTCAGTGGTTAATGGCTAACTGTAAAGATTGTAAGCAGAGCAAGCTTTCGGGACACTATGGCCCCTTCCTCAGGCTGATAATGACACAAATGACACAAATTCTGAAGACACACACATATATACATAAGCAGGATGAGATGATGCAGTAAATACGACAGGTGATGTGAAGCAGAGCCAGGCTTGGGAGGGGGAGAGGAGCTAGGGAGGTAAAGTCAAAATTCCAAGATAAGAGGAACCGATTGTATTATTATTCTATGATTAGTGGCCCGTGGAGGCCAGAAAATTCTTCAGCGAGAAAGCTATAAATCCATGCGAGACAGTTCATGTAAGAAGTCTCAAAAGTTCATTGTTCTCTAACTGGGGTCTGTTGGAAGATGTGATATCCCCAAATGCCCTTTGATTGATTATCAAGTGAAAGGGCATTTGGGGATATCACATCTTCCAACAGACCCCAGTTAGAGGACAATGAACTTTTGACACTTCTTATGTGAACTGTCTCGCATTGATTTATAGCTTTCTTGCTGAAGAATTTTCAGGTCTCCACAGGCCACTAATAGAACAATAATACAATCAGTTCCTCTTATCTTGGAATTTTTACTTTACCTCCCCAGCTCCTCTCACCACCACCCCCCCAAGCCTGACTCTGCTTTACGTCACTTGTCATATTACGTCACCTGTCATATTACTGCACCATCTCATCTTGCTTATGTATATACTGTATGTGTGTGTCTTCAGAATTTGTGTCATTTGTGTCATTTTCAGCCTGATGAAGGGCCATAGTGTCCCGAAAGCTTGTTCTGCTTACCATCGTTTCAGTTAGCCATTAAAAGGTATCAACCACTGAGGACTCTCAGATTCCAATATTTGTCTATCTACTGGCTAACATGGTATAAACATTCTTTACCTTATCAAATATCCTTATAATCACATAGAAATATCTCAGACTGCACATACTACATACATGCCTCAGATATACACAATGACATGAAGACCTGCAGCTAAGATCACACACCTCCTCCCCCTTCCTGTCTGATCTGCAATGAGTCATACAACATAACTGGATTGAAGGAGAGTGTAATGATGCATGAATATTCATTCTTTGGGGAGTGGGCAGCAAATAGCTCAGTGTGATTGACAGATGTAATTAATCTTTTATTTTGAGGTTTACAGAGGATAGGAGGGAAGCATAAATAATGAAAATAAATGAATACAGAGAGCTTAGAGAAAGGAATTAGAAAAAAATAGTAGTTACATATGTACTTTTGACCTGACAGAGTCCCTTTAAAATACCAGCAAAATCTCATGCCCATGATTGTTTTGTTTTTGTTTTTCCTGACTTAGGCCATGTTCATACAGAGCATTTTTGCTGCAGCAAAAAATGCAGCAAAACCTGTACAGGCTTCTAATATCTCCAGATTTCTTGGCTGGAGCTTTGCTGCGTTTTTGCTGTGTTTTTGTGCATTGTTACCACATTTTTGTTGCGTTTTTATTGCTGCATTTTTGCCATTGACTGCATTAAAAATGCAGAAAAGAATTGACATGCTTGTTCTTTTCAAAATGCAACGAAACCCGTTTAGGTTTCAGTTTCTGCAAAGAAACTAAGGCTGGGGTCACATTTCCGTTTTTTTTTTTTTAAAAACCTGATCCGGTTTTGAGCTTTTAAAAAGCTCAAAACTGGATCAGGAAACGCTCCTCATAGGAGCTTATTATAAAAACCACATTGCTTCACAAGCAATCCGGTTACCGCCTCCGGCTCTGCAGCCTGCATGTAAAATCATGCAGGCTGCAGTTTTCAGAGCTGTTCTCTGACCCGCAATGCAGTAACCGGATTGCTCAGGATGTGTAATCCTGAGCAATGCAGTTACCGCATATACTTTGCTTATCCCAGCTGCTGCCGGGATAAGCAAAGTGTTCTCAATGTTTTAAAACTTGTAATTTTATTAATAAATGTGTCTATACTGTCTCTAGGGGGTGCCCACACCCCTAGACACCTACCACCCTCTCAGGTGGGCATATAATGATGTTATATCTTATGTACAGTAGCCGGCTTCTGTCGGCTGCTGTACTTTTTTATGAATGAAGCCGCCGGCTTCCCTGAGTGCAGCGCTCATACTATACCTATTGTAGGTATAGTATGTGCGCTGTCCAAGGTCCTGAAGGCTTATACATTAAGATCTATGGGCAGCGCTGCCCATAAATTTTACTATGGTTTATGGATTGCGGCTTGTCTGAAGCCAATTGCTGGATGCGATGAATGCAATTCTATTTTTAAGTGTGACCCTAGCCTGAGTCAATGTGTGTGCACAGATTTTCCCTAAAACACATAGGTTTTGTTGGAAATCAAAAAGACAGGTTTAGATTAGCATAAAACTATGGTAAAAACACAGCACAAAAATGCAGCAAAATTGCAGTGAAAATGCACTGTATCAACATAGCCTTAGGCTGGGGTCACACATGCCAATCATTTTTTTAATGGATCCAATAACAAATCTGTTTTTTTAGGCTGTTTTTTTGAGCCTCCTGTGCAGCTCTGCGTTTTTTGGACTTTACCATATTTTGCCAAAAAATGCTAGCAAAAACAGATCCCGGCTTTTTACTGCACCAAAAAAACGGAACTGTTTTCCCATATAGACCCATGTTACAAAAACTGATGCTTTTTTTTACTGCACCCAAAAACGTTGCATGCATCGTTTTTTGGGTCCAGTAAATAAAAATTGCTTTTGTTAACAATGCAGTCACACTTGATCCCAGGATCCGTTTTTAGCATCAGTTTTTGGACTTAGAAAAATAAAGTTAAAAAAACTGATCCCAATAACGGATCCAGGGCTTATGTGTGACCCTAGCCATAGGCTAGTTTCGCACTACTGATTTTTCAAATAAGGCAAGAATCAGGTTTTTCAGCGAAAACCTCATCGTGATATGGACATCTTTATATTAGACAAGAAAAGAAAATTGGCTCACCTGGCTTCCTTCTCCAGTTCACCTTCGCCTCTGCATGGTCCACAGCTGGCTGCTCCTCCAGAAATAGATCCAGCATGTACAGTAAAGGAGTTGTCAGTACTTTAACTTCTTATAAAATTTTCATTTATTTTGACAAAAGGTAAAAAACAGTTTTTTTAGCACGTGTAAAAAATATGTCTAGATCAGTTGGTCACAGATTAATACAGGTGATGCATTTCAACTAGCCATAAGCCTTAAAAATGAACCTGTATTTTTACTTTTGTCAACATAAATGGCAATTTTATAAGAACTCCGTGTCGACAACTCCTTTACTCGCTGGATCTATTTCTAGATTCATGATATGGGCATGTTTGTCTTACTATGGTACTGGGCCTATTTACAGCATACCAGGGATCATGGACCAGTTTGCTTATATCAAAATACTTGAAGAGGTCATGTTGCCTTATGCTGAAGAGGAAATACCTTTGAAATGGGTGTTTCAACAAGACAACATTTCTAAACACCCCAGTAAACGAGCAAAATCTTGGTTCCAGTCCAACAAAATGTAGGTTATGGAATGTCCAACCAAATCCCTGGACTTTAATCACATTGAAAACTTGTATGGTGACATTAAAAATGCGGCTTCTGCGGCAAGGCCAACAAATGCAAATACATTGTGGGATGTAGTCAAAGCATTCTGGGCCACAATAACAGTTGACAGGTGCCAGAAGTTGATTGACTATATGCAAAATAGATGTCAAGCAGTTCTAAAAAACTGTGGTTATACAACAAAATATTAGGTTAGTGACTCACAGGAATGGTAAATCCTAAAAAAAAAAAGAGTACATATAATGAGTTTGTAAAGACAAATGCAGACGCTGCTATTTTTTTTGAACAGCTCAATGTTCGTTTTTTGTTATTTTCTGTAAAGTAGTTAAAAATTATATACACTTCTTTTCCTATTGTAATTTAGAAAACAGTGTTTAATGTTCTCAATACATGGAAATAAAAACTACTATAGAGATTTTGGGTTTAACTCATGTTTTTGAACACACTGCTATTATTTTGAACACCACTGTATAAGCAATGCATAACTAATAATAAAACTGCATTTTATGCTGAAAAGCTTTTCCTAGTTGTGTGATTTTCTCCAGATAATATAAAGTATTTTGTCTAGATGTCAAAACTTTTAGTCAGCCAGTAAACATTTAGATGTTTCTGTTTTAAGCCCCAGTCACACCTGGCGATGGACTGGGGATGTCGGCGGTGACTGGTGGATGCGCGCACATTTTTGGCGCCCCGCCGTCCCCCATTTACACGGGGCGACATCACCAGCCCCGCGCCGGCGAGTTGTCAGGCGGCACCGCCGCCGGGGTGTCTGAAAACCCCAGTGGCGATGCAGGACAATGGGAGCCTATGGCTCCCATCGCCTGACAGGTCGCCGGCGGCCGGTTGCATGGGGCGATGTGTGCACATCGCCCCATGATGTTCGTCAGGTTTCAGAGCACTGCTCTGAAACCAAGCGACCGCCCGGAGTCGCCGACATCGCCCCTTTACATGAGGTGACGTAGGGGCGATGATGCCGCCGATAGGCCACGCCCCTACGTCACCTATGTAATAGGCGGCGATATCGCCCCGTGTGAAGGGGGCTTTAAGAAAGATGAACGCCAATCAATATCTCCACTATACGGTTTTCATTGTAGTTTTCACCTAGTTTTACCTGATTCCTACTTGTCAAATCAGCCTAATTTTACAGTGATACGACTCATATTTCAGAAAAATGTTCGAATCGTGAAAATGAGAGAGTTGGTTGACAGCTGTAAGGACAACCATATTGTTTGACATTTAGCTTTCCAAGAAGCAGATATTGAGAAAGGGTAAATAGATTTTTCTGCCACTTTGCAGAAGAGGATCAATTCAAGGACTTATATTTAAAGGTGACTTTCTTTTAGTGTGGACCGATAAGGGACCAATAAAACATAGACAGAAATGGAATTACGATTGTATTGAACGTGCTCCTAATGGCCACTTCATGATCCCTTTCAAAACTAATCAATCTTTGGGATAGAAAAAAAAAGCTGATTTTGTGCCATTAATGATGTTTGATCCTTATCACTATAGAAGGTATCAATAGTGTTAATTTACATACTATCCTCATTACCTTCTGTGTCTTATTTGCATTATGTGCCTGACATGATCAATAATCACGCGGGCACTGCCCACATATGATATGTTACCTCAGATTTCAGGCCAGTAAACTGTTAAATGCAAGAACAAAAAATGATAGGTCACTTGAAAGAAAGACAAAGAAAAGGAAGATGCTGAGGATCCTGATTCCCAGGAGGAGTATTGTATGATACATTATTACAAACAGCAGCTACAGAGGGAACTAAGGTTTCACATGAATCACCAGCTAAATTATTCATGTCCCCTCTGCAGAACCTGGACTCCAGAATGTGCGGCTTGTATGTAGACAGGAAGCTGCCAGATATGTAGACAAAGATTATCCATCACAATGGCAAGGAAATATTAACATTTGTCCTACATTTTCTTAGTCCAACGTCCTGTGGACGAAATTCAGATGAAGTGAAAAAGAAAAAACACAAATGAGGGGCGAAACTTCAATAATGTGAGAATAAACTGTAAAATATTAATAATTGGTGGAAAGAGGCTCGGACTATGAGACTGATTGGTCTTTTAGCACAGTAAGTAGCAGTTCACAGTTCAGATAGCGGACAGAATAGGGTGCAAATGAGCTGCAAAAAGTAATTGGGAGCTTGAATTTAACCTCTTCATGTCCATGGACGTACATGTACGTCCTTGGCCGTGCCCCGCCACCTGATGCGAGCTCACGTGCTGAGCTCGCATCCTCCCCCCAACATCTCAGCTGATATGCGTAGCTAAAATCGCTGAGCCCATTGGCCCTGTTAACCCTTTGAATCACACTGTCATTGATTAACAGCACGTTCCAAAGCCCATCCGCGGGGATCGCGCCATTCCCCTCTGCTATCAGAGGTCCTATGATGAGATAATGGACCTCCGTCTGTTACGTGGACAGCCCAGGTCCTGTGAAGACCTCGGAAGCTGTCCTGAATCACTCCAGCTGGCAATCTCCCAGTGAGGTCACCAGCAGAAAGTGATAATTTCCCCTGTGTTCAGATATGCTGTAGCCTATCCGAAAACAGAGGAAGCAATCAAACAGTGGAGTACTGAGGCTATCCAGTGGGCTAAGAAAAATGAAGAAAAAAATAAAAAAAATAGGTTTGTGAAAACCTCCCCTCCACTTCTCTATCCTGTCCCCCGCTATTCTATGCTGTCTCCCCCCTATTCTAACCTCTTCCCTGTCTTATTCCCTATCCTTTTCCCTATACTATTCCCCCTGTTTGTTAAAAAAATTAAAAAATCCCTCCCTGAGTATACATTACCTTTTGGCGCCTCCAGGGACTGTCACCATCTGTGCAAAAGGGCTTGTGGTGATGTCAGAGAGTCGGTCAGCTGACGTGTCAGGTGACCGGCTCTTTGACATCATCACAGGTCCTTCAGCTACCAGATGGAGACTGTCGCATGGAGCCATAAGAAGGTAATGTGTCCTCAGGGAGGATTTTTTTTATTTTTTACATACTGGAGGGGGAGAGGACAGGGGGAGGACAGAGGTAGTAGAGGAGAGGGAGAACAGAGATAGAAGAGGACAGATAGGGACAGACAGGGACAGATAGAGAAGAAGCAGGGACAGGTAGGGAGAACAGGATCCACACGGATCCTGCATAGAATCTGATCGGATGGCTATTTGCCATTTGATTGCAGGGATCCGTGTGTATCCGTGGCTGTCCGTGGGATCCTCCTTCAAACTCAGATCCCACGGACAGCCACAAAATCGTGATGTGAAACCGGCCTCATAGTTAAATTGTATATTGTTGTATCATTTAATTAATACGTCAGTGCTGGACATGGAAAACTGTGAATTCAAGGTTACAAAACCAACTAATAAATTCAACATTTTAACCAATGAGTGACTCATCAACTAAATCACCCTGAGATAGATTCAAATGGTGTGAATCATTATGTTTAATCTAGATACTTACAGCTTTGAGCACACGATGCTCCATCAATTATTGGCAAACGCCCAGTTTAAATGTGTGTCAGGTTCTAATTACCTAAGTTCAATCAATATATTTGTTGTGAGGACTTGACATTTAAAATTTTTCTATTAAAAGCACTTTAGATCACTATAAATAAAATAATTTGGAATATTGTATGTACATTTTAATGTTAAGTTTTGTAGTGCAGGAAAGTTAACTCAATTCTGCTGGGACCTTGGGGAACTTTCATTGGACAACTTGTGTAAAACATCTTTTCCAACAAAAGGTATTTGAGAGACGCCGGATTCTAATCATAAATTGCATCAGGGTTTATTTGTATGATATTTGTGCCATTGTCAATATAGATATCTGCAAAAATTCAAATAGCTCGATGTTAATAATTTTCTATTCTTAAGTGAGCATGGCTTATATCGAAGTTCTTAATCAGACATTCATGAGTCTCTGACATGTTCTATCTGTGATTCTCTTGGGTAGAACATGTACCCATTATACTCTGAGGGGTTTTATAGGCAAAGCGGTTGAAAAAACATCATGGCAACATGTCTGTTTTTGAGTCACAGATCAAAATACTCATATAAATCTATGTAGGGCCACTTCTGCTATCAGTTCAGATGAAAATCTTGGCCACAAGAATCAGCTTCTGCTGCTTGTATTTAAAGGGAACCTGTCAGCTAATTTATGCCTCCACATCTATCACTACCTGCTCCTGCAGCTTCCTAGAACATTCCTAAGCATCCCTGTCTGACCTAATACTGTACTGGAATAGTTGAGAAAAGTCATTTTATAACTTACATTCTCGTATGGTAATAAGGATGGTGTCTTCTGAGTGTAGTCAATCTGGGCGTTATTTCAGGTTCCATGTCCCCCTTAGATCTGTGGTTATCACACCCAGTGGACATGATAACCTAATTTTCAAGTGCGGTCCTGGTGTTTAACATCTGTGGGCTGCTCCTTCCTGGTATGACGCACTTGCCGCTTTCATTGTCAGGTCCTTTGAATTGTGGGTGAGTAATTGGGTGTACTCTCCGGCTTAAGAATGGCAGTGTGCATACTCTGATGCTGGCCAGTACGCCCAAAAATACTCACCACATAATGCAAAGGACCAGATATGACGTGACTATGCATCATACCAGGAAGGAGCAGCCCACAGATTTCAAATCGCCGAGACCGCACTTGAAAATTAGGTTATCATGTCCACCGGGGTATGATAACCCCAGAAAGAGGTGAAATATGTAGCTTCAGAGAAAGCCCAGAGTGACTACACTCAGAAGACACCACCCTAATTACCATATGAGAATGTAGTTATAAAATTATTTTACTCAACTATTCCAGTACAGTATTAGGTCAGACAGGGATGCATTAGGGAAGTACTACGAAGCTGCTGGGACAGGTAGTGAGAGGTTTGTGGGCACAAAGTAACTGACAGGTTCCATTTAATTACATTTGTATCCTACAGATGCAAACATAATTGAATACTTAAGAGGTGCTGGCATCACATAGGATAAGCGCTCTTCTGCTGACTGTCCTGATGAGCTGAGGTCACTTCATCACACCGTTGACTTCACAGTTGTACCCCAGAGGCACCAAAGATGGTGATAAAGAGGAGCTACAGATAATGAGGTCTGTTATTGTAGGCAGGGGAGGGGTGTTTAACGTGGAGGGTGCAGTATACCGAATAGTATGGTAGGGAGAGAGCAAGAGGGGTGAGAAAAATTAGGGAGAGTAGTGTGTAATCGGGGGGGGGGATTGAGCATGTTCATAGACAATAGATAGCTGTCAGTCAAACGATGGTGCATCACAATAATAATAATAATTTACTCAGCAGCTACCTATTGACTCGTTCATACACAGGAGTGCTCTCTCTAGCAAGAGCTCCTGTGTTCTCTTCGAAAGAGCTGCTAACAGACTTGGCTTATTTTACCAAGAAACTAAGGATCAGCAGCCCAAAACTGGTCATGTCGAATCCTTATCTCTCATTACATTATTGGAGAATTCAGGAGGCCCCCAGACATATACCCTGTTGTCGGGCCTACCAATTTCAGCAGGTTTGTCCAACATTTGTCTAATGTTTATGGGGCAGTTAGACAGTTTTAGTAGACGTCCCTCAATGTTGAAAGAGACAATGCTTTTAATTCTATATTGAAAAACTATCACACACTGGTATCACAAACACATTTTTTTTGTTCTGTTGCTCATGTAGCACCAACATATTCTGCAGCATAGTACAGTCGTCATACAGCCCTGTCCCCTCTAGAGCTTATAATCTAATTTTTAACTCAAACACCTGTTGGATCAATTAACCTATCATTATGTTTCATGATGCATTAGGCCAGGCTCCATGGCAACATATAGTGCATGATATGCTGGTCATGATGTAGGGGGAGGAGGTGCAATACACATTCTATTCTACGATAATATAGGGTTATGGTTTTACTCGCCTGATTGAGTGACTGACTATCTTTCTCTTGATTGCTGCCAACTTTCAGCATGTTTGTCTTCCAACTGTCCTGGTTGAAACCGGTGGTCAACTTAACAGTTACCCTCTCAGGCCACGCGGGCATGATATATCAGATGGTGAAGAACCAAATGTATCTCAAGTAAAATCTATGATTGGATGGGTTAAAATACCCCTACCTTTCAGGAGACATCAGGGGTCAGTTGTACTATGCAAATGGTTAGTAAGTCCCAACTTAAAATGGCAAAATACACTAATAAAATCCTTTTTGTATCTGTAAATAGTTACATTTTTTGAAGGGTGTACGCCATAATGAGTGGAATTTTATCTAAAGAGAGAAGACACAGGGAAATTTTGTGTAAATGTATTCAGTATCCAATCTACTAAAAATGCTATATCATTGTTGGATCTACTAAAAATGTTATATCATTGTTGGTTTAGGAGAGTCTGAAATATTAAAATGAAATTGTTAGTACCCTTAAACCCCATTATCACACCTAGGGGCAGGGGCATAACCATCATGGTTTCAAGTGTTGACATTGAACTCAGATGCTGGAGCAAATGGGGCACAAAAGGTCACTTTGGCCCCTAGGAAAAAACTATTACAAAGATCTATTTTTTATAATCGGGCGCCCTGTGGGAGATTTTGCATTGAGGTTCAAGTTATGCCACTGCGTTAGTGGTTACTTTATTAAAAAGCAAGAATAGGGTCATCTAACATAATAATGGCAGTCTGGGGGGGTTAAGAGAACTGACAGGTTCCATATTATCAATGAAAATTATCTTGGATTAGTGCTTAGTCTTAATATGATAAACAGATACTAGAAGAAAATTGAAGAGCTGGAAGAATCCCTAAGAGAATATGAAGTAGAAAATGAAGCAAAATAAAAACAAGTAATCGTCTCCAAGGATTGTTAGCAATTAGGATCGTTCTGGGAAATCAAATACCCCATTCATTCAATATTTCTTTAAGCGCTCCCTATACAAAATAAGACACACCATAGATTCTGCAGTGTGGTTGCCAAAACTATTACATCGGGCCGCAGGCAGAGGAATGACCTACTATAAAACCGGGTGGGGCTAATAGATCCACTGTATGTGTGCATGGGACAACTGTCTCTTTCTTCTTTCTCAAAATTCTTTGTCAATTGCTGGGGGAACAACTGACCTCGAGCTAGCTTAGTCATAAACAATAGGAAACTAGTACAGTGATGAGCCCATCTGTTCTAGAGATGAGAGACGAGGAAGCAGAAAACAAAAGACAAAAGCAATGGAGCTGACGTGCAAAATATTTCAAACTTCACACTCTATCGCTTCTATAGTCCTACACTCTGAGGATCGCAGACATAACATATGTTTAGGGCTTTTTCAAACTTGTGCTAGTGACACTGTAGGATCAAAATGTTTGCATTACTCTACTAAGTAGCTTTGTTACAGGAGGGATGTTTTTTTTGGTATATTTAAAGGGCTCAGCTAATTTCTAAAAAATATTTCTCTGCTGTAATATATTATAGATTTTCATGGTTTTAAGAGGTGTAAATGGAATTATTGGTCAAGCACATATAAACTGCTTGTCCAATAATACATGAAGCCATGACATTATGTATACCATATTTTTCAGACTATAAGACGCATGGGACCATAAAACGTACCCATGTTTTAGAGGGGGAAAATGGGGGAAATAATGAATTAATTATTAATTAATAAAAAATTAAGTCTTCACAAATATTGGGAGATGTCGGCACTATCCAGTGAGCAGGTGTGTGCACCTCTCACTCAGTGCCTGGTCACAGGAGGGGTGTCAATTTTGAATATGCAGGGCGGGTTTTGCAGCCAGAACCTAACTCACCAGTACCACAGAGCAGGCTTCTCGGAACCTTTAGGATGCAGTGTGGGACAGAATAAAAGTTGATTTCTCAGGTATGAGGGGGACGTCTGGGCATATAGAGGGGTTACAAAAATGCCCAAAGGGGGTGACAGATTCCCTTTAAGATTATGAGGCTGTCGCTTGGCAACTCAAAGCTTCAGCTCCCTCCATAGGTTTTGTATGGGATTAAGGTCTGGAGACAGGCTAGGCCACTCCATGACCTTAATGTGCTTCTTTTTGAGTCACTCCTTTGTTGCCTTGACTGTATGTATTGGGTCATTGTTGTGCTGGAAGACCCAGCCACAACCCATTTTTAATGTACTAGCGAAGGGAAGGAGGTTGTCTCTCAGGATTTTACAGTACATGGCTCCATCCATTGTCCCACTGATGCGGTGAAGTAGTCCAGTGCCCTTAGCAGACAAACACCCCCAAAACATAATGTTTCCATCACCATGCTTAACAGTGGGGATGGTGCTCTTTGGGTCATATGCAGAACTTCTTTCTCCAAACATGGCGAGTTGAGTTAATGCCAAAGAGCTCAATTGTTGTCTAATCTGACCACAGAACCTTCTCCCAATCACTTCAGAATCACCAAGGTGTTCATTGGTAAAATCCAGAAGGGCCTGTACATGTGCCTTCTTAAACAGCGGGCACTACAGGATTTTAATCCATTACGGTGTAATGTGTTACCAATGGATATCTTAGTGACAGTGGTCCCAGCTGCCTTGAGATTATTAACAAGTTTTCCCCCGTGAAGTTTTAGGCTGATCTCTCACCTTCCTCATGATCCTGTATACCATAGAAGGTCAGATTTTGCATGAAGCCCCAGATCAATGTCGATTGACACTCATTCTGTATTTCTTCCATTTTCTTAGCATTGCACCAACTGTTGTCTCCTTCTCACCCAGCGTCTAACTTATGGTTTTGTAGCCCATTCCAGCCTTGTGCAGATCTAACTTCTTTTCCCTGACATCCATAGAAAGCTCTTTGGTCTTGCCCATATTGTAGAGGTTAGGGCCCTTTCACATCAGCGTTTTTCGTAATTCGCGGCAGATGCGGTGAAAAAACCGCGTTTGCCGCATAATCGTTCCACTTGCGGCGCGGTTGCGGTTTTTTCTATGCAAAGTATAGGCATACTTGCGGCAGGTGCGGCAAGTGCGGTTTTGCACTTGCGGCAGGTGCGGCCGCGAAAAAAACCGCAGTAAGCCGCGTTTTTTTTCGCGGCCGCACCTGCCGCAAGTGCAAAACCGCACTTGCCGCACCTGCCGCAAGTACGCCTATACTTTGCATAGAAAAAACCGCAACCGCGCCGCAAGTGGAACGGTTATGCGGCAAATGCGGCAGATGCGGTTTTTTCACCGCATCTGCCGCGAATTACGAAAAACGCTGATGTGAAAGGGCCCTTAGAGTCTGACCGATTAATTGAGTGTAAGGACAAAAGTCTTTATACAGGTGACAATTTAAAACAGGTGCCTTTTTATAAATGAAGGTAACAAGTTGATTAGGAGTGTCTAACTGGTTTGTAGGAGCCAGAACGCCCAATAGTTGGCAGGGGATCAAATACTTATTTCTCTCTACAAAATACATTTATATGATTTAGACAATGTGATTTTCTAGATTTTATTTTTGATATTCTGTCTCTCACCGTCATAATTTACCTACCCTTAAAATTATACACTGCTCATGTCTTTGTCAGTGGTCAAACTTACAAAATCAGCAATGGATCAAATAATTATTTCCTTCACTGTATGTATGATCCCCCCATCCTGATTTATGTGTATGATCCCCCCATCCTGGTTTATATATAAGATCACCCCATCCTGGTGTATATATATATGACCCCCCCCCCTCTCCATCCTGGTATATATGCCCCCATCACTTAAATAAAAAATAAATGATCTGTTGGTCCCTCCCGCAGCTGCGAATATGTTTCTGCATATTCACAGTTTCTCAAGCATCATGGCATGGGGAACAGTGAATATACAGGAGGATCATGCTCACTCTTTCCATCGAACCCACGTGTAGCACATCCAATGATGTCCTCCTGTGTAATGCTGAACACAGTGATCAGTGTGTAGAGTGGGTGCACAGCGATAACGGCACTATCCTGTGCCTTCTCTGTACACTGATCATCGCGTTCAGCATAACACAGGAGGACATCGCCGGCAGTGCTGCAGGTGAGATCGATGGAGAGGATGATCGTTTGGTAAATCCACTGTTGCCCATGCCACGATACTTGGAGTACAATGAATATGCAGAAACACAATAGCCGCTGCTGCAGCTGCGGCCAGTGATCTTGGTTCCCACTATTTAAGCTAATGTAATATTCGGTGCAGTGCAGTAAATATTACACTAGCCTAATGAGCAGGCTCACATGATCATGGGCTGCAGGTGCAGAATGCCCCAGCCTCTTCAGCCTTCAGTAAGCACTCCAAATCCCCCCTACAGCACATACATTCGGACTATAAGACACGCACACACTTTCCCCCAACAGTTGGGGGAAAAAGTGGGTCTTACAGTCCAAAAGATATGGTACATACAGTTGGAAAAAAGGTATTTGATACACTGATGATTTTGCAAATTTGTCCACCTACAAAGAATGGAGAGTGCAGTCATAATAATAATAATAATAATCTTTATTTATATAGCGCCAACATATTCTGCAGCGCTTCACAATACAGAGGTATATATTTAAGCAATCATAGGAAACAGTTAACAGAAAATACAATACAATACAATACAATGCATAATACAGTACAATAATTAGAGCAAAATAATGACAGCCCTGCTCATAAGAGCTTACAATCTAACAATGAGGTGTGGGTGACACAAAGTACAGGTGCTTATTTACAATGATTGATAGTATAGTTAGCTTGAGGAGATGGGGAACAGAAAGGCGCAGCATAAGTGGTCACCAACCATTATTTGTGATCCACTTGAGACTGGTGGAGTGAGTAGGCTATGTCTAGATGACTTTGACTAGGGATCATGATAGGCCGCCCTAAAAAGATGTGTTTTTAGGGATCGCCTGAAACTTTGTAAATTGTGGATACACATAATTTCTTGGGGTAGAGCATTCCAGACAATTAGTGCAGCTCCGTAGAAGTCTTGTAGCTGGGAGTGGGAGGTTCAGATTAATGTAGAAGTGAGTCTAAAGTCACTTCCAGAGCGAAGAGAACGGGTGAGGTGATAGACAGAGATGAGGGAGGAGATGTAGGGAGGTCCTGCACTGTGAAGAGGTTTGATGGTGAAAACAAGCAGTTTGAATTGGATCCTATAGTGTATAGGCAGCCAGTCCAATGACTGCTGTAGAGCAGAAGTGTCCAAGTAACGATTAGCTAGATAGGTGATCCTGGCTGCTGCATTAAGGATGGACTGGAGAGGGGAGAGGCTAGTGTGGGGAGGCCAATTAAAAGAGAATTACAATAGTCAAGGCAGGAGTGAATTAGGGCCACAGTGAGAGTTTTTGTGGTTTCCAAGGTGAGAAAGGGGCGAATTCTAGAGATGTTCTTCAGGTGCAAGAGACAAGAGCAGGCGACAGATTGAATATATGGGGTGAAGGAAAGTTCAGAGTCAAACATTATACCCAGACAGCGAGCCTGCTGACTAGGCGTTATCGTGGTGCAGCACACTGAGAGATAGATGTCATATTTAGGGAGGTCAGAGGAGGGCGGGAGCAGAAGAAGTTCTGTTTTGGAAAGGTTGAGTTTCAGGTAGAGAGTGGACATGATATTGGAAACTGCGGTAAGACAGTCATTGGTGTTCTTTATTAGAGTGGGAGTAAGGTCAGGGGAAGAAGTGTATAGTTGTGTGTCATCAGCATAAAGATGGTACTGAAAGTCAAATCTGCTGATGGTCTGTCCAATCGGGGCTGTGCAGAGAGCGAAGAGAAGAGGTCCAAGGACTGAACCCAGAGGGACCCCAATAGTGAGAGGAAGAGGGGAGGAAGTGGAGACAGCAAATGATACACTGAAAGAGCGGTCAGAGAGATAAGAAAAGAACCAGGAGAGAGATGTGTCCTTTATGCCGATAGAGTGCAGCATGGAGTGTAGGAGATGGTGGTCAACAGTGTTAAAGGCTGCATAGAGATCAAGAAGAATAAGCAGAGAGTGGTCGCCATTACGTTTAGTTGTCAGAAGGTCGTTGATCACCTTGGTGAGAGCAGTTTCTGTAGAATGTAGGGGGTGGAAATCAGACTGTAATGGGTCTAGAAGAGAGTGAGTGGAGAGGTAATGAGTGAGGCGAGAGTAGACCAGGTGCCCCAGGAGTTTAGAGATGAAAGGGAGATTGGAGACTAGTCTGTAATTGTTTGTGCAGGATGGGTCGAGAGACGTTTTCTTGAAAAATGGAGTAATGATAGAGTGTTTGAAGGAGGAGGGGAATATGCGAGAAGAGAGGGAGAGATTGAATATTTTGGTTACGTGAGTGGTGACCACCGGAGAGAGAGACTGGAGTAGGTGTGAGGGAATGGGGTCAGCATTGCATGTGGTGGGATGAGAGGAAGAGAGGAGACTGGAGACTTCTTCTTCTGTGACTGGGTCAAAAGTGGAGAGTGAGCCAGAGGAAATGTGGGGAGAGGTAGGGGTAACAGCGATTTGAGGTTGGGAGTTGATTTCCTGATGGATGTTTTCTATTTTCTCTGTGAAGTAAGAAGCCAGATCATCAGCACAGAGGTCAGTGATAGGGGCCTGCACTTTAGGACTGAGGAGAGAGTAAAAGGTGTCAAAGAGTTTTTTTGGGTTGTTGGATAGTGAGGAGATCAAGGTGGTAAAGTAGGTTTGTTTGGAGAGGTGAAGTGCAGATTTGTAAGTTCTCAGCATGAATTAATAGGAATGAAGTTTGCTGGAATGCGAGTTTTCCTCCATAATTTTCCAGGGACAATGTGTCATCGGTCCGCGCTGCCACAAATAACTGAATAAAAAGTTCACTCTATACATTTATTTGGATCCATCCAACGCGTTTCGGAGCCTGCTATGCTCCTTAATCAGGGTGTGTATGAGGTTGAACCTCATACACTCCCTGATGAAGGAGCATAGCAGGCTCCAAAACGTGTTGGATGGATCCAAATAAATGTATAGAGTGAACTTTTGATTCCGTTATTTGTGGCAGCGCGGACCAACGACACATTGTCCCTGGAAAATTCTGGAATTCTACCACATAGCACGTGGAGGTATGGGTCCAGCAGCAGCCGCCATTACATGTTTTTCATACTGGTTGTGTGTTACACAACTGGACCAGGTGAGCAGTGTTCATTACGGCTCTTAAGCCGCTGATTGTTAAAAAGATAAGACCCTATCTGCTCTTGCTTCCTTCTTTTAGTTTATTAGTTTTCCTCCATAGACATTCAGCACTTCTAGAGCATCGCTGGAGGAATCGAGTTTGTGATGTGAGCCAGGGCTGCTTCACTCTGTGTTTGGAGGTCCTGAGGGAGAGAGGTGCTACTTGATCCAGGGAGCTTCTGAGAGAGTAATTTAAGTGATTTACTGCCAGATCGGGACAGGAGAATGAGGAGATTGGGGTCCGTGATGAGTGTAGAGAGTCTGTGAGTGTATGAGGATTAATGGCCTATAGATTTATGAATGTGTGATAGGTCGGCCTGTGCTGGGGTGGGCGAGGGTTTGTGAGTGTGAAGGAAAAAATGTTGTGCTCAGGGAGGGGAAGAGGTGAATTATCTAAGAGGGAGGTTGAGCAGAGCTGGACAAAGATCAGGTCCAGGGTGTTACCATCCTTGTGTGTTACAAAGGTTGGGAGCTGAGAGAGGCCAAGCTGGGATGCAGATGGGGAGATGGGGCTGTTTATGAAGTCTCCTAGAATAAGGGTTGGTAATTCTGAGGATATGAAATGCAGCAGCCACGTGGAGAAATGGTCGAAGAACTGGGTGGTTAACCCTGGGGGGCGGTATACCACCGCTACTCTGAGGAGGAGGGGACAGAAGAGCCCAATTGTGTGGATCTCAAAAGAGGGGAATTAGAGTGATGGGGCTTGAGGGATGACCTGGAAGGTACACTGTGGGACAGGAGTAAGCCAACTCCACCACCATGTCTGTTCCCAGGTCTCGGGGAATGAGAGACATGTAAGCCGCTGTGAGAAATAGCGGCAGGGGACACTGTGTCTGAATCCTGGATCCAGGTTTCTGTGAGAGCCAGGAGGTTAAGAGAGTTAGTGAGAAAGTAGTTGTGGATGAAGAAAAGCTTGTTACATACCGACCGTAGATCCCAGAGAGTGCAATTAAAAGAGGGAAATGAAGGTGTGCAAGTAATGTTGATAAGGTTAGCATGGTTTCTATGTGTGGTGGGAGAAGGGTTGAAGTTGGTGGAAGGTGGACCAGGACTTGGAGAGATATCACCTGACAGGAGCAGCAGTAAAAAGAGAAAAGGCAATAGTTTTTGTAATTGTGACATTGTTTCTGATGCCACACCCTGGAACATGGTGGTCTGAGATTATTCAGTACATTGAAGAGAGTATGAGAGATCAATAAAGTAGAGGGAAAGAGAGAGGGGCTTATATGGAAGAGGGGTGATGAAGGGTGGATGCGTCGGCAAAGGTGAATAGCAAAGGCATATAGAATAATAGACAGTGAAGTAAAGGACATGGTTAAAAAAAAAAAAATTTGTTGAAAGTAAAGTAACAAAGACAGTTAGCAGACGGGTAAAGCTGGTACCTTCGGGTTACTTCTGTGTTATTTCTGGGATATTTCTAATGCGACACTTTAAAGATGTCACACTTCAAATGATGTCACATCTGACCAAGGTCATATCTGACCTGCTCCATTCAACTTATACCATTCAAATGTCCATGAAATGAAGTCAGTATTTTTATTGTAGGTACACTTCAACTGTGAGAAACAGAATCTAAAAATAAAATCCATAAACTCACATTGTATGACTTTTACGTAATTAATAAACATTTCATTGCATTAAATTAGTATTTGATACAATAGAAAAACACAATTTAATTTTTGGTGCAGAAACCTTTGTTTGCAATTAAAGAGGTTTCCTGCAGTTCTTGACCAAGGTTGCCCACACTGCAGCAGGCATTTTAGCCCACTCCTCCATACAGATCTTCTCCAGATCTTTCAGGTTTTGAGACTATCGATGGGCAACATTCACTTTCAGCTCCCTCCAAAGATGTTCTATTTGGTTCTGGACTGGAGACTGACTAGCCAACTCCAGGACTTTAAAATATTTACAGAGCCAGGCCATGTTGTTTTGGCTGTGTATTTTGGATAATTCAGTGTGTGAGCTCGCATCAAAGAGAGGGAGGCGGCCAAGGGCATACTATTACACCTTTAGTCGTGAAGGGTTTAATTAGTGGTCCAAAGTAATAGAACACTAACATAATTTGTTAACTTACATGTTGCAATTTCAAAGAAGAAACAGCATGTGCAGCATTAAAGGCACCCCTAACTAATGGTTGGTTGCACACCCTTTGGAATTGATGACAGCCTCCAAACGTTTCTTGTAGCCATCTATAAGCTTCTTGCACTTCTCAGCTGGTATTTTCTCCCACTCTTCCTTTGCAGTTTGTTCCAAGTTATTCAATGTTTGCAGGGTTGTTTTTCCCAATGGCAGATTTCAGCTCATCCTAAAGATTTTCAATGTGATTAAGGTCAGGACTCATTGCTGGCCATTTTAAAACAGTCCATGTTTTCCTTTTCAACTATTTCTGTGAACTTTTGGATGTGTGTTTTGGGTCATTGTCTTGCTGGGGATCCATGATCTTTGACTCAAACCAAGATTTCTTACACTGGGTAGGACATTTCACTGTAAACTCTCTTGATAATTCTCTGATTTAATTATTTCTGTGACATAGTCAAGACCTCCAGTACTGGGTGCAGCAAAGCCACTCCACAGCATTATTTATTCTCCACTATGTTTAACTGTTGGTAGTGTGTTTTTTCCTTATAAGCTTCATTACGCCGTCAGTTGCTTTGCATCGCCAATAAGGTTTATTGTTGTTTCATCTGCAGAGCATTTTCCCAGAAGGAGTGCAGTTTATTAAGGTACTCTTTGGCAAAGATCAGTCATTGCTTTTTATTTATTTTCTTCAGCAATGGTTTAGCCTTTGCCCAAAAAGCTCTGCTTGGTTTAGTGTGATGGCATATCGTACTTGTCTAAACCATGACCCCAGACTTTTCCAGGTTGGCCTTCAAGTCTTTTGTCATGGTGTTTTTTCCGCCATCTGCAGCAGCCTTCAAAGACATCTCTTGTCAATTTTCCTATTTACCCCTATGTCAAGGGAGGTTCTCAATGGTTCCATGCTTGGCAAACTTCTTAATAACATTGCACACTGTTGAAACTGGTATATCAAGATCTTTGCAGATGGCCTTATAGTCTTTAGAAGTCTTGTGTTTGCTAATAATAGCAGTTCTGATGTCCTAAGGTAGCTCGTTTTGTCTTCACCATCGTAACAAAGGAACAGGGCCTAACATGTGGCTTTTTAAAACACTTCAGTCATCATTTGCTGGCTAATTCATGTCATATGGGCAACTGAAAATTTATCACAGGTGATTCTCATTTGTGATTTACCACAGGTCAGTCAAAATGTGTTTCCATACTAATTTAATGTAAAGGTGCCAATACCAGTGTCATAACAAGCTTTAGGTTTTTCTATTTTTCCCTCCCATTGTTTATCATTTGCTCTTTTCTATTAACACAAGTGCTCCATGCAGAAAAGCTGCATTCACTTCATCATTTATTTCAGGAGATATTCTACATTATGTACTTAAACTTCATGGGTGCCAATAACAATGAGCAGGACTGTATCTTATTGCAGATTCAATAGTAGAATTTGGCATGGTTAGGCCAGACTCTAAAGTAATTGTCCAGGACTTTCTATTGGATAGGATAGGTCATCAATATCAGACCGGCAGCGGTGCAACACACAGCATCACCTACTGATCGCGTTCTCAGTGGTGGCAGCAAATGATTAACAAATAACTCTGCTGTGGCCACTAGACAGTGGAAGGAGTTGTGTAGTTCTATTTCCAACTGATAGTTTCTGGCCAACACTGGCATTGATAACCCCCACTGATGAGATATTGATTACCATTGCTTATAGGCCATCAAAGTAAAATCCTGAACATCCCTTTAAGTGTGTTGTTGTGTTATGGCTAGCAACATTATTCTATTACCATGTCAGTGATTCCTTTTCATTGTTGTACTCTTTTGACCGTACTGTGTATTGCTTTAAATAAAATATACTTGAAGTGATAATAAATAAAATGTAATAAAATATTAATATATTTAGACTCCTAGGAAAATAAACTGTCTCAGCTATTAGTTATACTCCCTCTTCAAGGGATTCAATAATAAAAAATCAAAACTTTGATGAGAGGATAAAATCTGCGTTTTCATATTTCTGTGCTGTGTTGTTTAAAGGAAAACTGTCAGGTCAAAAATGCACATGTAGCTGATATAATTTTCTAATTCTTCACTCTAAACTCTATATATATTTCTTTTATTTATATTCCCCCTATCTTCTGTAAACCTCAAATAGAGAATAATTCCATCTGTAACTCACAGTGAATGATCCACTGAGTTCTCCCCATTCATGAATATGGATGTCACATCACTGCACGGGGGTGGGGGAGCTGTATTCTCCTCTCTGCTCTCTGTGTGCAGCATCACATGAGGTGAACTACAACACAGAAGCTGTCACAGCACGACAGCAGGGTATCTGCTTTACAGGAACAAATGGAGTCTAGATCAGGCAGATCTGTAATAGCTCTCTCCCTCCGTAGTGATATCAACTGAACAGAACTGTAAGTGAAACCTGTGACTCACCGTAACCGGGTCTTCACATCACAGCGTTTGCTTCTCCTGTCATAGTTCCGCGCTGCGGATGTGGGGCTCGGTGGTCCAGATCAATAGTGGTTGGCTGAACAGATAAGGTTTAGTTATTCTTGTCGTGACGCCACCTGCGGGAATTCCGGTGATTTCACCGGCGCTGCTTGGGCCTCCGGGGGATGTTTGGCAGCAAGATGGGACGCTCCCCACAGGACGAGCGGGAGTCCCCGGGGCCAGGAGCTGCACCTGATGTTGTGCGGCAGTTTTGTTACTCTTAGCACGCGGAGTTAAACAGTTCTGAAGAAGTACAGACGCCAGTGTTCTCTGTAACGGGTCTTTTACTGCAAACGGTAGATGATACGGGTATACAGGTAACGGGTAACGGACTGGGTGGACTCAGCAATGACCAGTGTGGTTTCAGAGCTCCGCGGTGTTCCTCCGTTCTAAACTTGTTCTAGGTGAGTTGCCGATGTCGCCTTAGTGCGCCAAGTTCGGGTACAAGGGGGCTACTTCAATTTCCCTGCCGGTGTATACAGCCCGGTGTGAGGGGAGCCAGATTCTTTTTGTGAGTACTCCGCTGGCAAGACGGCTCTGATTGCGGCTGCGGTGGGGTGCTCCTATAGAGCGGTCCCTCCACTCCTGGTTTGCTTAGCAGTGCTGAACTACTTGCTAGCTTCGGAACCAGTGATTCGGTTGTGGATGGGCACGGGTGTATTTTGACCCGTTAGGTGTTCGCCCAGGGTCCGGTTGTTGGGCACCGGTTAATGGCGCCAACCGGTAGATGGTCTGCAGGGCTGCACGGAACTGTGCAGAGCCCTCTTCTCCTACGTTCCTCCCGACCACTTCTCTTTCTCCTTCCTCTCCTACATTCTCCTACACTCTACTCCTACACTCCGCCCACCAGGACTTTATTGGCCCTCTATTCTGATGGTGCATGTAGGGTATGGAGCTCTGATGTTAACCATATCATTACTGAGTCGGAGAATATTGCAGTTTCAGTCAGGGATGCAATACCCTCCTGTGACGCACTCGTTGCGGGGCGCCACACCTGACACTGCACTGTTAGCAAAGGGAGGAGAGAGCTGCAGAGAAGGTGTGCATAATTACATGACAGTTTATACAGCACAGGACTAATCATCTCTGCTTGTAATGGGACAGGACTAATGCAGCAGCTCTCTGCTGGGTCTGACAATGGTGATAGCATGGAAACTACAAACGGTACAATAATGTTTTTACATGTTTTTAAGAGGTCTGCCCAGGCACTATTCAAGGGTAATATTAATATTATACTGAAAAATGACCTGACAGTGTCCCTTTAATTGGGCAGAGATACTTATTTTTGGCTAAAAATGCATATGTTATATATTTTATTATAGGCAGGAGGGGCAACTATAGATGGTAAATAGGTTGTGCTTGTATCCAGGTCCTAAAGCTTTAGGGGAGTCAAAATGTCCATCCATCGAATAATATATAACCAGTATTATTAAAGGGGTTTTTCAGTGGTTAAAAGTTTTACCACTTTTTAAATAACTTTAATACATAAGTGATGTCCACAAAACACAGTGTAGCATACCTTCTGGCTGGTGTAGTGCTCTATTTGAGCTGTCTCTGCTCCTGTATCAACCCTAGTATCGTTGTCTGCAGGGGTGATATGATATTAACAGCGCTTCAGCCAATCTCCTAGCTCAGACGCTGTGGACTACATGAAACGCAGAGTGCAGTGATTGGCTGCAGCTCTGTCAAAATGATGTCACTTGAACAACTGATCAACAAAGAACAGAACAGTGGGCAAGACACAGCACTGAACCCGAGGAGGGTAAGTAAGGGTGGGTTCATATATCATTTTTGCTGTCCATTACAATGGAAGTGTTAACAGATTCCATTGTAATGGTGAGGTAAAGTGACATTTTGAGTTATTGTATAGAGCATATGTTTTTGATACTTCAAAAACGTATGCGCTATATGAGATAGACAGATGATAGGATACAAAGAGATAGGATAGATAGGAATATAGATGGTAGAGAAGGGACACTGGTAATGCTGTTCTGACTCACCACTCTGTCTCTGCTGCTTCTTGCTCATGATGAGCTTTAATGAGCAGCACTGGAAGCAGCAGAGAGAGGTGGAGACAGAGCAGAGACACTGGTATGCTTTTCTACCATCTATATTCCTATCTATCCAATCTCTGTCTATTCTATACATCTATTGCAAACACAGCATAATGCAATGCGGCAGACAAATCTGTAGTATTGCGTTATATTGTATTTGTTTTGTAATAGACTGAAAAACGCTGCTGACAGCATTTCCAGTGCATTTCAACAAATGCATGCTTATTTTGGCATTCATTAGTATGCATTTGACAAGCCCACACCAGGGCCGTGGGGTACTCGCAACCGGGCCAGATAGTTCTTCGGGGATGTCACAGTGGCATGATCCGGCTCCGTAACCCTGGCCGTGTCATAAAACTATAGGAAGTTTACATGGGGAATTAATTTATGATGCCACCCGTGGTATTCAGCAATTGGATGGCCGATGCTGCGATTCTGATCCACTGGGGCAGTTGGTGATGCAGCAAAGATGAAACAGTTCCCCACGGGTAAAGCGCGGCCCCACGGTAGTTATACAGTCTATTAGATGATGGTATAAGTTGTAGCACAAGACAGGGGATACAGGAAATAATCTGAGGATACAACAGGGTGCAGTCTTCATACTTTACTCACAGTTCTCACAGTTCTCCAGGTTACAACAGTCAGCAGGGTGCTGTGTCCTCCGGGTCAGGGATCCAGCCAACTCTCTGGTAACTTGGGTGCACTTTACCAGGACTCCTTTCTGGTGTACCTTCCTGGGTCATCTCACTGCGCTGCTCTCGCCCTCCTGCCCTGCGCCTCACACACAGTGTCACAAGCCAGCATCTTTGGGCCCTGTCGGGTGACATCCTCTCTGTCTCGTGACCCTATGCGGCTGTCTTTTTAGCGAATATGTGTGGATGTGGCTGCTGCACATGAAGATACCGTGGCCTCCGCTAGTCTGTGGCCGGTCCCCTTTGTGACCTGGTCCCTCCATCCGACTACAGTCGGCGTGGATTCTGGCGTCACGGGTGGATTCCTCACTTCCCATGCCCCTAGGTCCTCTTCTCTGTCTCTGGAGTCCCTCACCGGCTCCTGTGTCTCTCTCCTCTTGCTTTCTTTGTCCTGGGATGAACTCCTCCCGGCTCCAGTCCCCAGGATGTCTCTCTCACTCCAACTGATTCACGTTTGTCCTCACATTCTCTCTACTTCCAGGTGTCCTACCCAACTCTACTTCCTCCACCCAACAGCTCTACCTAGTTCCCCCTCCAGCCTGAGATAGAGCCCTCCCTCAATAGGGTCCGCCCAGATCCCCTGGCCTGAAGTGGTGTGGTGTTGGGTGCGAATGTGTGGGTACCAAGTAGTGCCCCCTCCTTACCCAAGAGTGTGGTATCACACCTCTGGCTGAGGTGCAGTACCTCTGCGGCAACAGGACCCTCAGGGGCACCACACATTTTCCTGAACTTGTATTGCATTAAAGAGTATCTAGATTATTTTTATACATTTTGTAGGCACTTTTTATGTCTGAATTAGACAAGCTGGTGTCCCCATGACCTGACTCACCCAAGTACCATCTAGTTTGGTACGGTCAAAAATGTTGTGAAAGTGCCAAAATTATCAACTTTTCAAAGTATTTTATACGAGATTTTTGGTATAAACATTTTAATGAATTCTGGGCCTATGATTTTCTTTAGTATCTGTACTACATTCTGTGCGTGCTCAGGCAGGGGCTATGATCATCCTTAGTTTTTTACATCTCCCTGGTTTCCTACATCATAGTAAGTGAAATCTGACTATATATATATATATATATATATATATATATACATAGATAGATAGATAGATAGATAGATAGATAGATAGATAGATAGATAGATAGATAGATTGCCCGATGAATAACTGGCCAAGCGAATAAAATACCAAAATATTAGCAGAATTTATATTACATAGTCATTTCTCCTCTCCCTAAGGTACAGGGACATGGTCTGATCATACCACATCTCCTGTGCTGAGATAATCATAAATATATGTGTCCCTGCTATGTACTGTGTGATGGTTGTGTTTGACCATACAGGGACATGGTCTGATCATATCACATCTCCTGTGCTGAGATAATCATAAATATAACGTGTCCCTGCTATGTACTGTGTAATGGATGTGTCTGACCATACAGGGACATGATCTGATCATACCACATCTCCTGTGCTAAGATAATCTTATATGTGTCCCTACTATGTACTGGCTGACTGTACAGGGACATGGTGTGATCATACCACATCTTCTGTGCTGAGATAATCTTATATATGTATCCCAGCTATGTACTGTGTAATGGATGTGTCTGATTGTACAGGGACATGGTCTGATCATACCACATCTCCTGTGCTGAGATATTCTTATATATGTGTCCCTGCTATGTACTGGCTGACTGTACAGGGACATGGTGTGATCATACCACATCTCCTGTGCTGAGATATTATCATATATGTGTCCCTGCTATGTACTGTGTAATGGATGTGTCTGATCATGCAGGGACATGATCTGATCATACCACATCTCCTGTGCTGAGATAATGTTATATATGTGTCCCTGCTATGTACTGTGTAATGGTCATGTCTGATCACACAGGGACATGGTCTTATCATACGTAGTGAAGAGCGAGTAGCGAAATATTCGTAATCACTATAGTTATAACAAGTAGTTTTTAATACTTGCGTACTCATCTGCATAGCAAGACCAATGTTAGTCAATTAGTGATAGGTTCTGCTCACATAAATCTGGCTATAAAACGAGTATTTCCGAGGCAGGAGGGCAGGCTTTTTTGAGTTTTCACTGCATGAAACACCTTGCTGTGCCCACCAGAGAGACCTTAACATTCATCTGCTCTCACTGAGGTGCCGACTCCCATTGTGTACTGAAGGGAGCTTTCAATATGTTTCAGATCGATGGACACATCACTCACGAGCACCAGCGATACTCATTGAGTAACGAGTATCACAAATACTGTACTATCAGTGCAAGTAGCAAATAGTAACAATTACAGTCATTCATCACTAATCACACCATGTCTCCTGGGCCGGGGAGGACACAAGTGTATACAGAGATTATGGTACAGGATTGCAAATTATTCTTTCTTTGAGGTAAAACATTTTCTAAAAAAAACAGGCAGGAAATGTTTTACCTCAAAAAAAGAATGAGCTGTGATCCTGTGCTATAGTGACTGTATACACTTGTGTCCTCCCCGGCTCAGGAGATGTAACATGATCAAACAATGTCCCTGTATGGTCAGACACATCCATTACACAGTACATAGCAGGGACACATATATAACATTATCTCAGCACAGGAGATGTGCTATGACCAGACCATGTCCCTGTATGGTCAGACGCATCCATTATACAGTTCATAGCAGGGACAATATATAAGATTATCTCAGCACAGGAGATGTGGTGTGATCAGACTATGTTCCTGTATGGTCAGACACATCCATTACACAGTACATAGCAGGGACACATATATAAGATTATCTCAGCCCAGGAGCTGTGGTATGATCAGACCATGTCCCTGTATGGTCAGACACATCCATTACACAGTACATAGCAGGGACACATATATAACATTATCTCAGCACAGGAGATGTGCTATGACCAGACCATGCCCCTGTATGGTCAGACGCATCCATTATACAGTTCATAGCAGGGACACATATATAAGATTATCTCAGCACAGGAGATGTGGTGTGATCAGACTATGTTCCTGTATGGTCAGACACATCCATTACACAGTACATAGCAGGGACACATATATAAAATTATCTCAGCACAGGAGATGTGCTATGATCAGACCATGTCCCTGTATGGTCAGACACATACATTACACTATACATAGCAGGGACACATATATAAGATTATCTCAGCACAGGAATATTTTTTTAAACACACCCAATTGTGGAAATTATTATTATTCCAAGATCTATTGACTATAATGAACTTTAAAATTAACTTTTTTCATAGGAAAAATGCTTTAACTGCCTTAGACGTAGACATTTCAGTAAAATATTGGTGTGACAACACTTTAGCCACACCCCTTTCCACTAATCCATGCCCTCTTGGAAAGAGACATAAAAAGTGGCTAAAACACATAATAATAGTTACAATGTGCAAATTAGAAAAGTTAATATATTTAACTTTGAAAATCTCCCCCAATATGTGATTATATTAAACAAAACTCCAGTGAGGTGTCCCTTTAACACCGACATATTTCCAGTCTTGAAGGCGCTGTCATGAGACATTACACTTGATAGAACTTTGCTTCCATGGGGAGTATATGCTGGTAATTGATCACCTGAATATTTGGGGGGGGGGGGGTTCTGCCATACATTTTGCACTGCCCTGATTTCTAATTGTCTTTTCTTTGTCACATTCATTTATAATAAGACTTTTTTGTATAGAACTGTTTTCTAACAGACAATGGCAACAAAACAATAGCTAGACATATTTGTCATCGCATCACAAATGGACTCCTGACAGCCTCGTTCACTAATTTAAAAGAGGATTTTTTTCCCTCGATTTGAAGTAGCTTAATGAAAACCACATGCACAATTTAGTGAAGCCACAAGCTATGCTTTCTAGACATGCTAATGTATTATGTATGACTGTGGGTGTTGACAGCACAGCGCTACTGTATGTCAGAGCTACTTTGTGCTGCACGCACAGGACGCTTCTTACAGATTCCTTGATTATTTTGTCTACTTGTACTACAATGCATGAAGGATTTGGTTTAGAATGGCAGCCATTATACGTAAGATGTCTTCACTTCAGATCTGGGAATATTATTTTACTACTATTGTACTGTACATAATAAGGGAGTGAATAATACAATAACAAACTGGTAATCACTTAGAAACAAATTGGAATTTAGTCTACTTATGTAAATTAGCGATTATACTATATTATACCTTTCTATTAATAAAGGAAGAGATGATATATCAACATGTTAGGCTATGGGTTGAACTAGACTGACTTAAAGTCTACCTTCAACCTTAAAAAACTATGAAACTATGATATATAACTAGAGATGAGCAGATCTTTCTGCAACCTCAACAAATTTTCCCCAAAACATTTTTGTGCCGAATAAATTTCCATGAATCAAAAAACTGGAAGGTTTGTAATTTCTTGGAAAATACAGATGGAGGAGAAGAGTAAAAGAGAACCCTCTTGGGGTACCTTTACACGCGTCAACTTTACTAGGAATTTCACTGGCAACTTACTGGTTGCAGTGAAATCATGGACACATTGTTCCATTTTGTTGCGTTTACAAATGGAACAATGTCTCCATGATTTCACTGAACCAGTAAGTGGCCAGTGAAATTCCTAGAAAAGTTGCCGCGTGTAAAGGTACCCTTTGACAGGATAGTAGAGACAGGAGAAAGAGGACTGGCTGACCTATAGGGTATGTCACACGCGTCAATATAAACATCGCCTGCACGATCTCGGCTGCACGTGACGTTGCAGCGATATTGACTATATGCGTGTGACATACTGAATCAACCACAGTTTGTCAGAGTTGTTTCCACTCCGTAATTGCTAAGTCTCTCTCCCTGTAGGTTAACTCTAAGGGGTCACACGTCAATGTCGTCTGAATGATTGCTGACGACATGGGCTGATCGCTGGTGACTGTCACACAGACAGACTCACCAGCGATAATGGACAGACATCGTGGAACGATTAATATCATTTCACGATGTCTGCTCCCGCGCCAGCCTGCTGGAAGCGGGAGAGGCTGGTATCCAAGGTAAACTGCGGGTATCTAGGCAGCGCGCGCTGCCTAGATACCCGACGTGTACCTTAGTTACCAGCTTCCTCTGCTCACCGGCTGGTATCTAAGGTACACAGCGGGTAACTAGGGACCCTAGTTACCCGCTGTGTACCTTAGATACCAGCCGGTGAGCGGAGGAGGCTGGTAACTAAGGTACACGTCGGGTATCTAGGCAGCGCGCGCTGCCTAGATACCCGCAGTTTACCTTGGAGACCAGCCTGCTCCCGCTTCCAGCAGGCTGGCAGCGGGAGCAAGACATCGTGGAAATGATATTTAAATCGTTTCCACGATGTCTCTGGTCCATTGATCGCTGGTGAGTCTGTCTGTGTGACAGCTCACCAGCGATCAGCCGTCAATGTCGTCAGCAATCATCTCACTGACGACATTGACGCGTGTGACACCCCCTTTAGAGTTGACACTCTACAGGAGAGAGAGACTTAGCCAATTACTTTGGAGATGGAAAACAACTTTGCTGTACAAACTGTGGTCCTCCAAGAACTGCTGATCTGGGACAGGTACTGACTACCACTGTACAAAGTATCATAATCCACTAGATGAATTCAGGGCCGGTTTTACACATAGTGTGGCCCTAGGCAAAAGTTAAAAGTGTGGCCCAAACTGCTAAATTATTGCACCATCACACACAAACATTTAAGTTTACAGGAGCTGATCTTAGACCTTTAAATGAGCAGCATTGACTATAGTAATATCATCCAGCGCTTTTGCTCCTCACACAGGCTGACAAAGAATAATGGGGTTAGAATGATCAATAATAGATGATTCTGTCCCCATACAGATCATGTTATTGGAAGAACATCTCCTGTTTATGTGGCGCCCCTGTGGTCTGGTCACAACAAAGGGGTACTGCACCCATCCCACGGGTGTGGTATTCCTGTTTTCAGTAAACATGATGGTAAGTCCAGACACCCACAAAAGCACCCAAACACATGCGATCCCAGGAACGGCGGGCGGACCCGATAGGCCCAGGTAGTCAGTTGGACGGCGGGGAGAAAGGTGGAGGGTGGGAAGTTAGTTGGAGTGAGTCGGAAGGAAGCATGAAAGTCGAGAGGGAGCAGTAGAAGGAGGAGAATCCGGAGGACTAGAGCGGAGATGAGGCTCGTCCTGGGTCCCAGAATTGCCGACTGCAGAGAGGCAGAGGGAGCCCTAGGGGCATGGGCAGTGAGCGATCCACCTGTGCGCCCAAATCTGAAGTGAAGCAACAGTGCGGGTTGAGAACCAGGGGACCGGCCCTGAGGGTGGTGAGGAGACTCTACGCTCCAACCACAGAACCGGAGGGCACGAGATCTAGAGGAGCTGTGGCCAACTCCTATGGCTGAGAGGCACTAGGTATTTAAGGCATCCTCCACTAGAAGAGGTACCTGAGCATCTTGTTCAGTTAGTTTCTGTCTAGCTAGCTATTTATCCTGTATTTTCCCTGTGTCTGCTACCTTTCAATGTACAAGCTATTTGCTCTGTACCATCCAGCATCTGCCATCTTGAGCACCACAGCCATCCCTGAGTCATCTGCCTGCACCAGAGACTGTACCTGTGTTCGTCCTTCAGTCACTTGCCTACTTCTGAGACTGTGTCCATCCCTGAATCTCCTGCTGCACCAGAAACTGTACCTGAGTCTGTCCCTGCATTACCTGCCCTAGGGGTGAGTTGCCACTGTCAGTAGTGCCTGGATACAGCACCAGAACAACAATCACTACATGAATACATCACTAGAACCACTATCCGAAAAAGTAATACATCACCAGAATCACCATCTGTACATGAATACTTCACCAGAACCACCATCAGGACAGAAATACAGCACCAAAGCAACCATCACTTTTGTTGCAAGCTGTATTTGTTGCATCATGGATGCAAAAACCATCAGATATATCACTTTATCTATGATGGGGTCTATTTATTCTCCATTATGGTATCTGACAAATGCTCACTTAAAAAACCTTAGTTTTCATGACTATACCTTGATTTGACATTTAAAGTATAGGATTCAGAGATCGATATTGCTATTTGTCCCTTGTATTGTGTAAATGGTCGGCAAACAATAAGTGATTTTATATTTAGCATTGAAATAGCATTTCTTGTTAAGCCACAACCCTAAGATACACCATTTTCTTCTATTTTTACTGATATTTTGGGCTGAAATAGGTAACAATTCTAGTAGAAGTGGTTGTCAGGGCTTGATACCTAACTCATTGGTGGAGGAGGTATGCATACTGATACCTTTACACGCCGCCACTGTGCCTAGCAACAGGTATCCACCGCACGTGCACGCGCACGTTTTTAACAGTGGATACCGATCGCTGATGCCGCATATAGGCGCCGCCATTGCATTGTCCACTGAAGGTATCTGTGTTCCCCGGAAGTGCCAACAGATCCTGCGGCTTAATTCCTGTTGAATACCTTCCCTGCTTTACACTCCGCTACCACAAAGGAATATGTGCGTACATCTTTCGCACCGCAAGTACATAGGCGTGACAGAGTTGTGCATTCCGTGACGCTCGTACGCTGATTGGACAACGCAATAGCATCATGATTGGCCAGCCTGCGCATGAAGGCTGGCTAATACATGACGCCATTGTAATTGTGTAGTATGAATGGTCAGCTCTTTAAATATGGCGCCCTGTGCAGGGACAGCCAATGGTAACACAGTAGCCACCACCAATCATCGCTGATGGGGTGTGGTATCCATGACGCTGTGGCACGCCCCTGTGAAATCACTAGGCGACGCAACATCCATGCCTGTGCCCCGTTTAGACGCCACTACCATGGCAATTGTGCCTTTCCGTTGCCTTCGGTTTTTGAGCACGGCTCAGCAACAGGTATCTAAATCAACTGCAGGATACAGGAAGGAATTTCCCTATTTACACTCCGCCATTTCGTAGCAATTTCATGGCAACAGGCATAAATATCCCCAATGCCAGGCAGTTGCTACCTTTCAGTGGTGGCGTGTAAAGGTACCTTACGAGATACTGTTAACTTTGTCTCAGACCCATTTCTTTGCTTTTGAGTTGGTGGGGAGCACTATAGGTTTCATCTGGTCTAAAACTCTGAAAAAGGTCCATAAATACATGCAAATGATTGAACATTTGCATTTATATGTCAAAACGACTTGCTGTGCATTCACTCATGGTGGGTTTACACACACCAATTTATCTGTTCAATCTCTGAACCAATCTCTGGTTGCAGTGAAATCATGGATATATTGCTCCATTTTGTGGCTGTGTACAACATGGAGCAATGTATCCATGATTTCACTGCAACCAGAGATTGTTCAGAGATTGAACAGATAAATGGTGTTGTAAACCCACCATCAGTCTTTCGATCATCTTCTAATTGCTCCAGGTTTCAAAAGATGTGATTTGGCCATTCTTCTGGTTTCTTCTGCTTGGAAAACACCCCAAACAAAATAAAGAAATCTATGGGGAGCCCATAAAGGAAGATAGAAACACCTGTGGTCTTTGGTAGCATTTTAGGATGGTGCAAAAAAAATCTGGTATTTCCTCATTCGGGTCTTGCTTAAAAAACTTGTTGGGTTCACCAAGACATGACCTACACATACCTTTTTATCATGTACACATGACATCCTCTAGAATGACGTTGCTGAGTTTTGGCGTCTTTTGTAATTTTGCTGTGTCGGTTTTGCGTATAGCGTTATAGCATTTTTTTTCCTACTTGTATGTATATATAGTGATTGTTTCTCAAGCTCTGTTAGTGGTGTTGAAATGTATTAATTAACAACACTTAAGGTACCGTCACACGTAACAATATCGTTGGCGAAATTGTTCAAAAGTCATGTGTTCTGTGACGATTGAACGATGTCGAAACGACATCGTTGCGTGTGACACTACAAACGTGTCGGCTGATCATTCATCGTTTGATTTGAGGTCCTGTCCTCAAATCAATCGTTGGTCGCCCGGTGGACACGCAGCATCGCTACGTGTGACACCAGGAGACGACTGATAAGCCAGCTCCCAGCGCCTCTCTGCAAGCGCTGGGAGATGGTATCCAAGGTAAACTGCGGGTACCCGCTGTGTACCTTGGATAATAGCCGGTGAGCGGAGAAGGCTGTTAACCAAGGTATACATCGGGTATCTAGGCAGCGCGCGCTGCCTAGATACCCGCAGTTTACCTTGGAGACCAGCCTGCTCCCGCTTACTGCAGCCTGGCAGCGGGAGCAAGACATCGTGGAAACGATATTTAAATCGTTTTGGTCCACTGATCGCTGGTGAGTTTGCCTGTGTGACAGCTCACCAGCGATCTGAACGATATTGTTAGCGATCACGTGTGCATGTGATCGCTAACAAAATCGTTCATCGCATCGCTGCGTGTGACGGCACCATTACAGTCACTCACGAGTATCTTATGGTTTGGGGATCTCACGCTACGGCTGCAAGTTGCGCAATCATGCCTGAAGTTCTTGGGAAGTTTTCAATCAGGTACAATACATTTACAATGACTTCTTATACAAACATAAAATCCGCTCTCTGTCCAACTTCCTACACTTTATACTCAATTGCTCCTCATAGATTTGTGAGTGGCTTTAAAATAGATATTGAAAATTCCTTGAAATTCAATAGTAATACCAGAGGTAACAAAAAAAACCCAGATCAAATCAATTATGTATCACTAGCCGCCCGCTCCGGCGTGACATGTACGGACTCCGCCATTCAATTGTGTCTGTGATATGTTTTGTTGGACACCAATTTTCCAGACACAGTGCTATTACTTAAAAATACTGGATTGAAAATCAAATGTTTTCTCCTATTGATATTGTTCCTGAAGGATATGAAAGCTCTTATTGAAAAATGTAGCGGGTTTGAGCTGATGTGGAGCTCCGGTGCTTGGTACTTGTTGAGTAAATAGCTCAGTGGCAGGGTGCACAATCTGTACTTGCCGATTACAAGGCTCATATTGTTTGAGTATAAAATTGGTTTAGCTGCAAAAATAAATGATACTAAGCTGTTGTTACCGGGACACAAATGAATAGTCTCCCTCTGTGAAAGTCTTTATTATGACACTCATTATTGAGTAATATTGTAATTATAACGCATACCCATTACATTTAGTATTTAAATACTATAAATAATAAAGTATGATGGACTGCACAATAATATTAGTACTAATTCATAGCTGGTTATTATAATAGGCTTGATACCTAATAAAAAGAATCAGTTGTCAGAATTATTCAAACTATCAGCAGGTTCGATAGTCTAGTGTATTACTGTCAGCCGCAATATCTGACATTTCACTTAGAAAATAAAAGCCCTTCATTGTTGAATGTTATGTGATTCGTTCAAAGAACCTCTACTCAGAAAACATATTCCTTGCGCATACTTGATGACAGCTCTGTTTTGTATGAAGTTGGATGAAACGTTGTCACAAGTCTGCAGTTGTTACTATCATTACTAATCAATCATCTGCTCTTAAAGGGAATCTGATACTTGATTTTGTTACCCCATTTGAGATAATGTAGGGGAAGAGAACATGTTTCCCTAGAAGTGTCTCTTAAGGCCGGTTTACACATAACGATGTCCCAGCGACCCACCAACGATCGGGGTTGCTGGGACATCATTATCTGATCGATGGTGAGCTGTCACACAGGCAGACTCACCAGCGATCAGCCACCCATGTAACGACCTCGACATCGTGGAAAAGAATATAAAATATTTTCCACGATGTCGAGGTCCCACTATGCTGGGGTAAGCGGGAGAACGCTGGTAACCATGGTACACAGTGGGTAAGTAAGCGCGGCGCTCTGCTTAGTAACGCGCTGTGTACCCTAGTTACCAAGCACAGTGCACTGGTAACCAGGGTAAACAGCGAATTACTAAGCACGGCGCTCTGCTTAGTAACCCTCTGTATACCCTGGATTATATAAAGGCTGAGGGATTGGACAACCATGTCACCTGATACACACAGCAGCAGCAGCTCACCTGGAGAGCCACTGAAGTTAAACCTTAATAGGCTAAAGGAATTAATTCCATTTAACTATTGCAGAGCTAGTCACAGAGACTGCAGAGCAGTCTATTACCTACTGTAGAGCAATTCACAGAGACTGAAGAGAAGGCTACACGTGACATTTATCTGCTGCAGATCTACCAGTTCTCTGATTGCTGGGCTCTGCATAATCCCACCCACACCAATGATTGACAGATTGATGTGTACACTGTGCATAGGCAACAAGGCTGCCTATCAGTGGTGGGACCTGAGTAAGGCTAGGGTCACACTTGCATTTTTTCCATGCATTTTTCACAATTGTCTTTTGTGAAAAACGCATGGAAAAACGCATCCATAGGCCCCCATGCAAAAAACGCATGCCCCAATGCCAAAAACGCATGTCTAAAGTGCCATGCGTTTTTGACTCAGCACCAAAAAATGCAACATGATGCATTTTTTTGTGCTTTTTCAAAAACGCATGCATTTTTTAACATGGGGCCCTATGGGAAACGCATGCAAAAATGCATGGCACTAAATGGTACCATGTGTTATTGCATGCGTTTTTGCATGCGTATTTTAAGGCTGCTCCACACCTAACAGCAAGAATGCAGCCCAAAAACACAGGCTGCAAAAAGCAACCTTAAAAAACGCATGCAAGTGTGACCCTAGCCTTAGCGTTTTTGAAAACAGAGGACTACACTCTAGGGATTATACCCTGCTGATAAAACATTGCTTTTATGAAAACTATATTAAGCAGCTTAATAGGAGCTACACCACTGGAGTCAGGGTCTCTGTCTTATTCTACTTTTCAAATAGGTAGCAAAAACCTGGTGACAGATTCCCTTTAACCATACTGTTCGAATCGCATTTACTATACACTTGTACTGTTTCGGGTCAATATGACCCAACCTATAAAAATGTTGATGTTAGCTACTGTGTTTTATTAAAATACCTATTTCATTATTAAACTGTATGTGAACATGGTTGATCATAAACAAATGAAAAATGAAATTAAAACTTAATTTTTATTTATTTTTTTCAGAAAAAGGTTGCACGGGCTGTTTACAATTATGTTCTCTTTATAGCAATCTGCACACAAATAACAGACATGCTTTAGATTTCTATTACTATAACATGAAATCTAACTACATATAACTTTGTGTTAACATATTTTATAAAACAACTAATGAAAAATAGTGAAAACTTCAGTTTTTCTTTTTTATTTCTAAAAAAGTGTGAACAGGTTTATGCATTTTGACATTGAACACAATAATAAAACACACCTCCTTTACATAGATATTTTGCACACCCTGCACATTTGTTTTATTGTCACAAGGAGATGGACAGAAGCTCCATCTCTTCCTTTTGTGGATGGTAGCTGTGCTGGTGGAGGCTGTGGAGCTTCTTTCTTGAGCATGCTGCTGGACACTCTTCACAATGGCTGCTGCTCCTTCACATCTGGGGTTACTTTTCTGGCTTCGATATACGGCCTGACTAGACATTTTCCTAAGGCCCCTTTCACATCTCTGCGTTTGCTGCGTTTTGCTTCATTTGCGTTTTTCCGCGTTTTTACCGCAAAAAACGCATGAAAACGCATGCGTTTTTGTCCCCATTGATTTTAATGGGAACGCATGAAAAACGCATGCAAAAACGCATGTCAAAATGCATGTGCGTTTGCAAAAACGCAAAACGCATGCGTTTTTGCAAGCGCAGCTCAAAACGTGGCAAACAACGTTTTGGGCTGCGTTTGCAAAAACGCATGCGTTATGCGTTTTTGCAAACGCACATGCATTTTGACATGCGTTTTTGCATGCGTTTTTCATGCGTTCCCATTAAAATCAATGGGGACAAAAACGCATGCGTTTTCATGCGTTTTTTGCGGTAAAAACGCGGAAAAAAACGCAAATGAAGCAAAACGCAGAGATGTGAAAGGGGCCTAATTCTTCAATAAAAATTCTTCTTCTATACATCTTATTTCCATTCCAGTTGGGGTTGATTTCTCTCCATAAACAAATGTGTTGTAAGCCGAAACATCCAGAGTGTTGTTAAATATTATCATTGGCCAACGATTAGTTTTGCGTTTGCAGGTGTATGTTGATATTCCTTGATCTAGTGTATCAAATATTGATATTCCTTGATCTAGTGTATCAACCGCCCCTTTTGTGGAATTTTAATCTAATATCATATCCGGCTTTCTGTCTTCTTGATTACGTATTGCATTGTTATGGTGCATTGTGCTCATTAGAATTACATGTTTATTTTTGGGGGGAAGTAAGACACAACTGTTGTATCTCCAGTAAAGTAAAAAGTAGAACTATACACATCTCTTTTGCTAAGGCTACCTTGCGGCAGTTCTGGCTTGTTTTTCCTTATAGTACCCAGCAGGGTCTTTTCGTAACATCTGGCCCAGTTGGTAGAATGTGAAAAAGTTGGCACATGTGACAAGTGAAACTACTTGTGTCCTCTCTCACAGAATTGAAAGAGAAATGACTGGATGAGTACTTGCTCACTGATACACAGTGAAACCTCCACCCTTTTCAATAATGAGATGAAGTATACAGGAAATACATTTTGCAGGCAGAAATAATTAGTGACCAGTTGAACAGTATAAAATGTTATCGGGTCATATTGACCCGAACAGTACAACTCATTTGTATGAGGGTTTGTTTAGGATAACACCACATGGCTTAAAAGACTAGATTTGCATGCAGGAAAGAATGGACTGTATTTCAGGGTCAAAATGAAATAGAAACAAAAAAGAAACAATAACGCCATATTCAGGAGAACAGCAGCATTTACACCAGGTAAAAAAAATGCATATTTATGGTAGGTGATAGGTCATCTTTAATATGGGAGAACCTGTAGTTTGGGACCTCTAATAATTAACCAAGGTTAAAGACACCTACAAATTTGATGGAAAGCATATTGATTTTAATGAGAACGCTTATTTTGCGGTATTGCTAGACTTGACTTGTAACACTAAGGTTAACTTGTCATAGCATTCATTTAACAGTTCTTAAAATAACTGCCCTCTTTTTAAAAAAAAATGATGAAATACTAAAAAGCTTATCCCAGTAATATAATATAGAGCAGGGGTGGGCAACTCCAGGCCTCAAGGGCCGCACACAGTCCAGGTTTTCAAGATTTCCTTAGAATTTGACAGTTGGTAATTTATAATTATTTAAATTACCGTACCAATCATCCAATTCTACGGAAATCTTAAAAACCTTGACTGTGTGGGGCCCTCAAGGCCCGGAGTTGCCCACCCCTGATATAGAGTTAGCATTCTGTGATCATTTCTCATTGCAGTTTTTGCAAGACAGAACAATAAAAAATAAATTTACTTTTTTTAATATTTTTAACATTTCTGAAATCTTTCTTTTTACGCTTTTTACTCTTGTCCAGTGGAGGACATGATCTAAAATGAGCTTTAGCACACTCCATCATGGCCACTGCTGGAGAAGAAAATGAAGGAATTAGGGTACAATCACCCCCTCTAGGAGAGACAGGAGCAACATGTGGAACACTGACAGGCCCTGTGGGTTTGGGTGCAGCTGACTGGCTAACCAAGAGAGTTTTGTGTTCCACCTGATGCCACATTCTCTCCCAGTTGACCTCCTCCTGCCACTTCTCAAAATTGTCAGCAGTGGCAACCCGACTTACCCCAACTGTGAACCACCCCTTGCTGTCCATCACCTTCATGAAGGTGACCTCCTCCCCAACAAAGATTGTGTGGAGTCTTTTGGGAAGATGGTCATGTAGCAGGGTGGAACATTTGACGTAGCACTGATGCTCAGTACATTCTCTGCTGGAAAAATGCCACCCCTTTGCCTCGGGTACATTGGTCGTGGAAGTGATTGACCTAAGGCCCATGCAACCACTCTCAGACAATGTTATCTGCAAGTCAAATCTCCTTAACAAAGGATACAAGACAGGGTGATTCATGCCATACCAGATAGTTGCTTGGTGTGGGGTATGGGTCCCTACATGGCATTCTCCCAGTCAAAGGCCATC
Source organism: Allobates femoralis (assembly GCA_033576535.1). Classification (NCBI taxonomy): domain Eukaryota; kingdom Metazoa; phylum Chordata; class Amphibia; order Anura; family Aromobatidae; genus Allobates; species Allobates femoralis. The sequence goes on from JARQOC010000005.1 coordinate 116,297,935, forward strand.
TGGCAGGAGTGCTACACACAGCTGGGAAACAGGGCCTTCTGTCTATTCTACCTCCTGACCTTCTTTGTCCTCCTCAGCCTCCTCATCGTCCTCATCATGCTCTGGTCCTGGTGGATTTGCTGATCGAGTAGCTGCAGCACCCTCTGCAGTTGTAATACAGTCAGGCATGCTGCAAGATCCTCTAGAGTCTAAACTGAGGTGCTCAAAGATGGCATGTGGAACAGGTCACCTCCTGACTGTCAGCTGATCAGGTTCTCCTCTGGCATCTGAGCCCAGCACTGGATCTGGACTTCACTGTATATGAGGCCCAACAAGGATATTACAGTGGAGCTCCAGGTCACATATGTGTCCATGACAACCTGTGCAGACCACTCCAGTTCTAGTGCTGCTGAAGTATCCTCTAACCCTGGGGTGATGTGGAAGATGACCTTCTCCTGAGTACGCATATATTCATAGCTTCATAGCTAGGGATTCATAGCTAAACTACGTACTGCAGGAATACATTAGCAACATAGCAAACAGTAACTAGTCTGTACCAGAGTGTAGCATCGTTGTACTGCAGTAACTGCACTGCTAAGATGGTGCAAAGCTCCATGGTGAAGCTTCTTTGCTTTGCCTAGGGTCCCGCCAGCAGACAGATACAAACAATCACTTACATGATATTATTGGTTGCACGGTATTTTTGTCTAGCTCTTCATTAACCCCTCCATGGGGTGGGTTGCAGAAGTAATGTCACTTACAAATTTAACTCCCGATGCCACAAGGTAACACATCGACTTGCAGTTGGGCGAACTGATTATTGAAGCCTGACATATTTGGAGAAGACATAATGATAAGTTTATTAAGGACACCATTTATCAATTCAACTGAAATACTGAATAAGGCTATTGGGCAGCAATGTAAAGACAAGTTCAATATGAATTATACATATAACACACTTGTGCACATGTCAAAAATGTGCATTGTAAACATATGGAATTATATTAAATAAATTGATAACACATTTTCAAGAAGCAATATCCATAGTATGATGTTTCATGAATGTAAACAGACCTATAAGACCATGTATGTGAAGCATATAATGCCATATGCTATTTTTATAAAAATTGCTATCACATAACAGTAGAAGAGATGGCTTTGCATGCTGCTGACCCTCGGCAATAATAAAAGTTTGTTTCCCCCCAAAAAATTAAAAAAAATAATAATATGAAAAATATAAACAATTCAAAAAATAATATTCCAAAAAAATTCCCAAATATTAAGCTCTCTTGAATGGATGTTTTAACGACATTGTAAGCTTCCTGGACGTCACAGCTCCTGACACATCTGGCACTGTTTCCAAAATTCAAACCCTGCAGGTGTCAACACACGTGCAAAATCCAGGCAGAATAAAAAAATTAATTTAATACTACAGCTTGATACAAACCAGTAGATCCAATGGCGGAAACACTCCTAACCATACTATTAGGTGTTATTCCCAGCCAACAGGTCTTCCGGCGAGTGTTTTGGCCCTACACAGACAGGGACAGTTTTAGGGCCATTTTAGATTTCAAACTTTTTTCCCAAACAAAGCCGCATTTGATGATTTTTTGGGACATTGCTTGGGTTTACAATCCCAAACAAAATCTGCAGTGTTCGTGGAATTGGCGAACTGAACATTTTCAGGGAACGTTCACTCATCTCTACTTGTAAATACCTTTATTGTTGTTATAGCTATCATTCTTCTGGGCAGCAGACTAGATGTCAACAAACTGAGCAGAGCATGTCACTGTTGGGGATTGGGAGGAGAGTGAAGTGTGATCTGACATGTCTGCATGGATGCTGTCACTCCACAGAGGCAGCCCTGCTCCAACAGTGAGTGCACTGTTCAGTTTGTCTGAATCCATCTGCTGCTTGAAAGTGAAAGCTACAACCACAGTAGAGATATTACAAGGGCTTACAGATGAAATTAAAGGAGCAGAGTAGATAGTAAAATAATATTTGGAAACTATTAGGACACAAGCAAGTAGTGAAATTACTAGAGGAAAATCTCTTTAATGCTAGCAGGCAATCTATTAGACAAAGCACCTCAACAGAAAGATCATGCTTCAGGAAATAAGTTGACAGAGTGAAGTGATAAGTTTGCAAGTGTGTGAATATTTAGTTGCCTGCTCCTAATTGATATGAACTGATGTATGAATGAAAGAAATACACCAACAACACACAGTCAGGTATAAGCTCTCCTCAGCCCTCTAATAGCACAGCTACAAAGTGAGTTGATTTTATCAGACATGGACTTATACAAACTCAGTAAGGGGGCTCGGTTACACAGAGAATGGGAATAACGGAATGTATTCATTGGTTAATGAATTGGGAAATGGGCTTGTCCATGGGCGGATCCATGAGGTCTTCAGGATGGATTGGTCTATGAAGTCATCAGGGGGCATGGTCTTGATCGAGTTTCTTCTGGCGACGTGTCATTCTGTGATTGGTCAGTCCTTCTATGGAATTAAGCTTCCTCCCGGAACTTCCTTATAGAACAGAATGTAGTCATAGATCCAGTCACCATCTTGCATACCATGGCATGGTGTGATGAAACAGGAAATGGCAGTCATGTTAAAGTCTAAAAACAAACTGATGCACTGTAATCTAATAACACTCTATGGGCCCCTTACACGCGGCTACATTTCTTGGGTGGCTACAGGTAACTTACTGGTTGCAGTGAAATCATGGAGACAAGGTTCTATCTTGTTGCTGTGTACAAATGGAATAATCTCTCCATGATTTCACTGCAACCAGTAAGTTACCTGTAGCCACCCAAGAAATGTAGCCGCGTGTAAAGGGGCCCTATGGTCTTTTCTCTCAACCCCTTATGTTTTAAGGTTAATTAAGTATATGATCCTATGGCTCTCCTCAACAGACCAACCTCTATCTAACTACACAGATGCGATGGTCACTATTTGTCGAGCCCCAGGCTCCGGGGTACTCAGGTATCAGGCTTCAGGGGTAGCGTCTGCTGTGTCACGGGGAGTGGTGGCGGTGCCTGATCCCGTGTCCTGGGTGAGGTTTATGTACACATTATATGCAGAGTTTGTTGTCGTGACGCCACCTGCAGTTTCTGGTGATTTTCACCAGCACCGCCACAGTCCGCCAGAGGTAGACGGTATCGTGGCTAGGATGGTGAAGTCCTCCACATGTAGGACTGGGACCTCCGGGGCAGCATTCCTGTAAGGAAATAAGTTCATGCAAAGAAAGCAGGCTGAGTCCACAGTCACTGTTCCTCTGATACTTTACTGGCAATTGTATTAGTTGCATATAAAAGTTACAGTGCAGTATTCCTGATGGTGTGAGGACAGGTAGCTGAATGGGTGGCTGCAGGCAGATCTTAGGTGGTATGGTGGGCCCTTGGTGTGTGCCTTTGTGCTCTACCCTCGACTGTTTCTTTCCTGCTTCCCAGTGGTGGTGAAGTCTGGTTCCTTAAAGCCAACCTGACCTCCTTCTGTCTCTCTCCTTTGCTCCCGTCAGATAACCCTCTGCTGGCTGATCGCTGAACCATCAAGCAGTGCCTGGTACCCTCTTTCGGTCACTCAGGTGCCCGGAAGAAATGTAGACTCCACGGGTCTCCGGATTTTCTGTGGTCCTAAAGTATCCCACAGGTGCGGGCTACAGTGCCCGGTAAGCTTTCGGGGTTGAACCTCCTCAAGTTCTTCCTACTCCCTTCTGGCTGTCTGCTCCTGTGATCTTTCTTTAACTCCTGGTCCCTCAGCCGATAGACCCTTCTGCTTCCTTTCACTCCTCAACTCCCCAGTCAAAGGACCTCCTTGTTCCCCCTAGAGGTGTTTTTTTTCCCTCCCGGGTGACCTCCCACCGTGTGATCTAGTGTGGCGTGCTGGTTACTGGGTTCCACCCACCATCCTATGATCCACCTGCAGCAAGAGTATCTGCACCTCTTTTACGGGTGCAGTACCCCTCTGTGACGCCTGCTTGGCGGGACGCCACATATTCACTGCATCATCTAAGGGATAAACTGCAGGAATTAACAATTTTTGGTTCCAGCAGGAATCCAGCACTGCATATTAGTGTGGTTTCTACAGCATGATCAATATATCCATCATGGATAACTAATTACAAATATTTATTATGGATATATCATCAAACAGCAATAAAGGGTTAATTACAAGCAAGATCAATGTTGGATTATCTTATCCCCAAAAATCTTCTAAAGCAGCTGCCTTCTTGAGAAATTCACCCTAAATTCCTTCTTTCCCACATTGTAGCCTGTCACAGACCTCATAATAATGATGAGTTAGCTTAGAGTGTTAAATGTTACTATTGCTGGTACCCTACTGGCTTATTACTGTCTTCCTCAGTCATTCCAGAGGCTTACAAAACAGCAACTCATTCCCATTGCTATGGACCATTTCAGAAGTCCGCCTCTTCAACCTCTCCAGTCTTCATGCAAGAACACATAAGTTATGTAAATGTGGACGAGAGAAGGCTGGAAGAAGAGGTTGGTTGATAGCAGCAGCACATCATGACATTCGCTGGCTAGGGACACGTTTGTCCAACTTTTGGTTTATGTTGTTCCATACTAATACATATCACTTTTTCACCGTGTCACTCCCCTTTCATTAGACCACACCCATTATCAAACGCTATTATAAAAGTGTCCAAAACAAACTATTCTAATAAATATATTAGAATAAGGCCCGAGTCAGTCTAGCGTATGGCATCTGATGTGATGCTAATAACACTCGGATCAGGCTCTGCTGCAAGTGTGAGCCGAGTGTCATATACTTTGATCTTCTCCTGCACTGAGATCACAGGTGCGGAGAGAAGGGAGAGATTAACCTCTCTCCTTAATTGCCGGCCTCGGAATATATCACACTGCACTCTGGATGTCAATTGCTGACAATCGTAGCATGTGACTAACCAACGGTATGGGGACTAGGGTATCTGGGCCCTCTGCTGCGATAGGGATGTCACTGGTGGTCTGTCCAGACCCGTGGCCCTGGTGGTCAACTAAAAAGGAGTAATTGGAATGGGAATAATTGTTTATAAGTTTATTGTGACGCCACCTATGGTATCTGGTGACTGCACCAGCGCTGCGTGGGACCTCCAGGGATGATGGATGAGCAGCTAGGTGTTGAAGCTCCCCACAGGTGGACTGGATCCCTGGGGATTTGGGGATGATGAGGGATGGAGCAGGGAATCGGCCAGGCTGATGGATAACAGGGAAGTCTCTGTGAATGGCAAGGGCACGGGTAAGGAACTGACACACACGGTGCTGGTCGTTTCTTTACCTTTTACTGTTGTAGTTGCAGGTAAATGTCCAGAGCACTGCCGGGTGTTCAGGATGTGCTGTTTGGGTGAACCTAACACTGGCGCCTCGGTTCCTACTACATTCTTTCTGTTCTCCTCGCCTTCTGACCCACTCTTGGGCCTTGCAGGACTACTCGGAGGCTGTTCAGGGTCATGGCTCGGGCCTAACGCAGCACCGACCACCAGTACGTCTTCACAGCTCTTGTAGCATCTGCACACCCTAACTAACTCCGCCCCCAGCACCAGTATTTATAAAGGATCTTGCCTAAAGGCAGCAAGTTGAGCTCCCCCTACTGTGCTGTGGTAGAAGGTGTTGTTTTTGTCTGTGTACCCACTGTGGAAACCCATCTGTGCTGTAGGTGAGTCTGTGGTTACCTGTGTGAGCAGGTCGCCACACATGATTCGATTATTTTCTCAGTCCGTTCAGGGCTGAGGAAAATGTGTAGGTCTGAGCTGCCTGATTGATAAACATTAGCTGAATGAAATGCGAGATTTTCTCAGATTGCCCCCGTGCAAGTCTCACTCCAGTGTGACTCCGACCTAAATGTGCTGCATGTTATTTATGTCATATTTTTTGAGGGAACTGAGACAATACTGACATTTAACTACAAAGATCTTACCATTGTATGGCCACACTGCAGTGATCTTACACGACCAATTACAAACTAACCCTTAGGCCAGGGCCACACTTGCATCATGCATCCGCTAAATGGATCCGTTTTTGACATGTGGAAATGGGTAAAAACGTATCTGTTAATGTACCCATAGACTCCAATGCAAAGAGCGCATTGCAAAAGTGCATTGCGTTTAGTGCATTGCGTTTTTAGTGCTATCGCTAACAACATAGTCAGCAACATTTTTGGGAGCTTTTTCAAAAACGCTTGTGTTTTTTTAACATGGGTCCCTATGGGAAATGCATGCGTTAACACTAGCATTAACTGAGGCAAAAATGACATGAAAATGGCAATTTAAAAAACTGGATCCATTAATGCATCAAGTAAACGGATGTATGCTCCCAAGTTTGGCCCTAGCTTTATACACTCTGCATGGATAGGGTCACGCTTGCGGCAGAATTTTGAAATCCTGATCCAGTTTTGAGCTGTAAAAAAGCTCAACACCAGATCAGGAACCGCTCCCCATAGGAACCCAGCATCTCCAGTACAGTCAGGAGCCGCGGCTTCATTCTAAATTTGTACAAAGCCGACATAAGCCAGCAATAGTATAACTGCCTCATTAACCCCTCACATGCCCACAGGAGTGGACAGCATGTCTCTAGGGAGGGTGGGCACCCCCTAGAGACATGTTGCCCACAGCTACTATTAATATTTAATGTTTAAAGAACATTTAACACTTGACCATGACCATGAACAAAGTAGATGGTAACCGCATTGCTCAGGATTACACATCTGGAGCAATCTGGTTACCGCATTGCGGTTTACAGCACACATTTTTCCACAAAAATGTGTGTGAAGGCAATAGCGGTTACCGCATCCGGATCTGGATGCAGTCACCGCAATTACCTTTCAAAGTGTGACCTCAGCCTAGGAGGATGCTGTACTCAATCTTGTAATCACTATCAATTATACACAAGTCTCTGCACACACTGTATGACCACACTGCTCTGAGTCTATCACAATCAGGTACAAACAACACGGATGCACACTGTATCTCTACACTGCACTGAATCTATGTAATCATTATCAATACATAAGTCTCTGCACGCACTGTATGACCATACTGCTCCGAGTCTATCACTATCAGGTGCAAACTAACACCTTTGCGCACTGTATCTACACTGCACTGAATCTATGTAATCATTATCAATACACAGTTCTGCACGCACTTATGACCTACTGCTCGAGTCTATCACTCAGTAACTAACACTTTGCACACTGTATACACTGCACTGAATCTATGTAATCACATCAATATATCTCCGATCTATGTAATTACTAACACCTATGCACGCTGTATCTGTGCACTGCACTGATATATGTAACAATCATTATCAATTACAAACTACCTTTGCGCACACTGTATGACCACACTACGCCCAAGCTATGACATCACTATTAATCAAAACAAACCTGCTACATACACTGTGTGACCACATTGCACTCACTGACATCACTATCAATCACAGACCCAGACTAAAGTGCAATTACATGTAACAATTTCACTAATTATGCAGTGGTAATTATGGTTTAGTAGAGTTATGGGTAACAATTATTTAGAGAGAATAAAAGGTTAAAACAATAACAGAAGATTACTAGAACCCATCTCCTCCCTTGCTGTCTTATGTTATCAATATAACATTAGAAAATAGAGACAGACAAAAAAGATTATGCGATAAGCTGGAAAGTGTACAGAAATTACTGACTCCCAGAGCACATTATGAACAGTGTTATAACCACAAAATAAACACATTCAGACAAGCGTGTAAAGCAAGAACAAGCCACCGAACATAGACAGTGCTAGCTAATATTGCATTGTCTGATAGCAAAAATACTTCAATAAACTGTATATGCTCTAATATTCCACCCATATATCATATATATTGCTTCCCAAACCTATTGAGCATGTATGGAAATATACACACATCAGATCTTGAGAAGGGATAAGTGGACCCGTGGATGTTTGGGTTCGCCAGGTGAGGACCAACTTAAGATAAAAATTTGGTTTATCATCCGAACCTGACTCTTGATCCTGAATGCCATATAAATCAAAGAGGACCTCAACTTTTGTGTTGTAAAATAAATGTCTGTACAGGTTGGGCCATTTATATGGATGCACCTAAATAAAATGGGAATGGTTGGTGATATCAACTTCCTGTTTGTGGCACATTAGTATATGGGAGGGAGAAACATTTTCTAGATGGGTGGTGACTATGGCGGCCATTTTGAAGTTGGCCATTTTGTATCCAACTTTATTTTTTCAATGGGAAGAGAGTCATGTGACACATCAAACACATTGAGAATTTCATAAGAAAAACAATGGTGTGCTTGGTTTTATTGTAACTTTATTCTTTCATGAGTCATTTACAAGTTTATGACCACTTATAAAATGTGTTCAAAGTGCTGCCCATTGTGTTGGATTGTCAATGCACCCTCTTCTCCCACTCTTGACACACTGGGCACCACTTTGAACACATTTTATAAGTGGTCATAAGCTTGTAAATAACTCATGAAAGAATAAAGTTACGTTAAAACCAAGCACACCATTGTTTTTCTTATGAAATTCTCAATAAGTTTGAGAATTCAAACTTAGTCAAGGTAAAGCAGTCAGCAACGAGTGTGAGAAAGTGCATGCCTGCCACTGATCAAAAGAATTCAATGGGTATAATGGGACATTCCATCAGAAATGTAAGGATTTTTTAATTAATTAATAAATTGGTGAACAAGGGAGTGTGGAGGAGTCTTTATTCAAAGTAAACTTTTTCTAGTATGTGTGTTTTTTAACAGTACATTTATCAGGTTCCTAATGGGGATGTATGATGGGCCCTCTCCATTATTAACCCCTGGGCTTGATGCCAGCTGTTGCTTCACAGCTGGTATCAACAACAAAAATATTACACTGAATGCCCCTTAGTAAAAAAGAAAACTAATGAAGACAAAATTCGATACAACTAATGTTCATCATGGTGGGTTATATTCTCCAACATCTAATGGTGCAACTAGATTCCTTAAATGCTATGGATGACACATAAAAACATATTTTCACATGTTAATGGTTACCTTTAGTTAATAAAATTACACTAAGTTTCATTCTTCCTTTGTTTATTCATTTTCAGACTCCCTGATATGCCGTTTAGGCCGGTTTCACATTTGCGTTTTAGAACACAGCGTATGCTGCATAGTTCTATTTTTAAACCTGCAATTATATTGCGCACCTATCTTTAACATGGTATGCGCAGGTGAACACAGGGACCTGCGTTGGCATGAGTATGGCTGCGTATGCATCCCTGTGCGAGGTTGTTTGGCGGCCGGCAAACGCAACATGTTGAATTTTTTAATTCCTGTAAAATGCGCAAGCATCCGCATGCGCACAAGTGCATAAAAACAACACATTATTGTCTATGGGTGCATATTGAGTTGCACACTGGACTTCCCTTTCTGACACTGTCACACTGGACTGCCCAGTCTGACACTGTCACACTGGACTACTAAGTCTGACACTCTGCCCAGTCAGACACTCTGCCCAGTCTGACACTCTGCCCAGTCTGACAGTTTGTTTTGATTGTTGACTGTTTGCTAATCTCACTCTGGTGTGTTATGGGGCCGTCACACGCGTCAATGTCGTCAGTGATCTGATTGCTGGCGACATTGACGGATGATCGCTGGTGAGCTGTCACACAGGCAGACTCACCAGCGATCATTTTACCAGCGACATCGTGGAAATGATTTCTATATCATTTCCACGATGTCCATAGGCTGGTATCCAGGGTAAACTGCGGGTAACTAGGCAGCACGCGCTGCCTAGATACCCGATGTGTACCTTAGTTACCAGCCTTCTCCGTCACCGGCTGGTATCTAAGGTACACATCGGGTATCTAGGCAGTGCACGCTGCCTAGTTACCCGCAGTTTACCCTGAATACCAGCTCCCAGCACTTCCTGAGAGGGACTGGGAGCTGGCTGATCGCATCTCCCGGTGTCACACGCAACGATGCTGTGTGTACACCGGGCGACCGTCGTCAAGTTTTAGAACAAGTTCTAAAACCTGGCAACCATCAACCAGCGATTTATTGGTTGATTGAGCATGTCACATGTGTCAATATCACTGCAACGTCACGTGCAGCAGTGATCGTGCACGCGATATTGACGCGTGTGACGGCCCTTTCCCCCCCCCCATGCTGTGCTGCCGACCTGATTCAGTACTTGCTGACTGCTCAACTTTTGGACTGCTGTCTGTAATGCAAGACTTCTTTTTTTTTTTTTTCTGGTTTGTTTTATTTTTCATTTTCGACAATTTATTATACTATTCTTAATATGCTTTATTTTTTAGAATAGCCTTCCAGTTAACTGCTGCCTGCTATGCAAAGATGTCGTCCTCAAGTGAAGATCTGCCCCGTAACCAGAGTGGACATGACACTGAAGAAGTAAGTAAAGTTGCTCAAATTTCTAGTACTATATATTGACTGTGAAAAATTCACCAGTTCTAATGATGAGTTATATTTGCAGGACAGTTCCAGTGTTGGAGAGCTGAAGCAGTTCAGTGGAAATGAATCTTCCCAGGGTCGTCGTGCTCAAGTTCCTGAGGAGGAAAAACGGGGTGTAAGTAATTTGCAGTTTTAATTCATTACTGTTGGCTTTACCATGTTCCAAAGTCTGTGTGTTAACAATTGAAATGTTTGCTATGTATTTTTGTATTTCTTTCATTTTTAGGTTACACAACGTGAAGAAGGAGGCAAACCCTTCATAAACAACAATCTACTCATTCCTCTGATTGAAGATTGAGATGCGTTGTATGACCCCCATGATCGTCATCATTCTGACTCAGGATTGACTCGACGGCTCTGGGAAGAAGTGGCCAAATCGCTGTTGGATGATTGGGACCATACCATCCCATAAGACAAAAGAGATTTTTGTAAGTATTGGAATGTATTGTGACGCAGCAATGAACCTATCAAAGTTGATCTATTCTTTGATTCTAATCTTTCTATTTTTTTTCCCATTAACACATTAACAGTGAAGCGAATAAAAGTTTGTTGGCGTTCGATTAAGGATTGCTACAATAGGGATAGGAGAGAGGAGATGCCCGTTCGGAGTGCTGCTGCTCAAACATTGACTAAATACAGATACCATAACCTGCTTGGTTTACTGAGGCCAGCGATTGGTCATCAAGTGTGAGGATCTTTACTGTATACTGTATGCATGTCCGTGTTTCATGTTTTTATTCCAGCAGGTGTCAAATTAATTTTTAATAAACTTTGAAAATTGAAGACAAATTTAAAAAAAAAAACAACACCACTGTCCTTGACCAGTATATATATAATAACCTTATTGTTTTTGTACTAATTATTTTTTTCATTTTTTTTCCCATTACAATATATTTTTTAATTTTTTTTAAAGGTAATATGTTGGTTTGTATGAAATAACTTGTACATTTTAATTCTTGCAGATGTTGAAGTTCTTCTTTTTTAAAATCTGCATTTTTCTTCCACACAGAACTTGAAGCAGCACCGCCGAACCAGCATTGTCCTCACTTGGAGCGGCCCCTCATCGAACAGCTAACGAAAGCACGTCCCAATCATCCACCAGTAAAGGAGTAACCTGTCAGGCAACACAGGCTGGGGATCAGGTAGCTGGCCCTTCAGGTTATCCCCTAACCCAGCCCTCTGCCACTGGTTTTGTTGCTACTTCTCGCCAGCAACAGAGGGCCTGGGAGAGGTCACTCATGCCCGAGTTTATTCACTTAAGCTCAAACTTCCAGAAGGGGATGAGGGCGCTTGGTGAACAAGTTGATCGAGGGTTCGCTAATGTGAACACACTTTTCAGCAAAGTCAACAGACACCTTGACCACCTGGAAGCCGATCTTGAGAGACTACCACAACATTTTTTTTCATCAATAGAGTGTGGCGTGACGGATAACCTTACGCCTGAACTCTAGCTGCATGTGATGAATGTCTGTCAGGCTGCTTACAGCAAGGCCATGCAGCAGCAGCAGTCCCAAAGCTACCATTCTCAGCAGTCAGGGTATTACCAACATTCGCATGTGAGTTTGCCAACATGTTAACAAGGCCCAGCACAGCATCCTTAGCCTAAAACAACAGTACCACCACAGACTGCATCATCAACAGTACATAGAAGTCAAGGAGTTGGATTTTCGGCAGTAAACACCCACTTGCCTCCACTACCACCGATGGACATCACACCAGTTGAAATGCCAAACTACACTACGCTGCAGACTGCGGGAGCCCTGCAGCATCAAGACAGTAACACGCTACAAACCTCAGAACACCAACAGCATGCAGCCTCTACTATGATGATGAGTACAGGACACCAGCATCAGGGAGCGACTACCACGCTCCCAACGCCAGCATAACAGCATCATGGATCGACTACCACCCGACCAACATCTAACCACCACCACCATGGAGCGACTACAACCCTAACAACATCTGCCAACAGCATCATGGAGGAAGTACCACACTGTAAACACTGCCAAGTACTGGTCCATCAGCCCACCAGCACACTGAGGGACCAGAGGCCAGCACTCCAATTCGTCCCATTGAATTGAAGCAGAAAAAAGACCAAAAAAAGCACTTCTGGCAAGAAAAAAGAATTTGCTGTGCCAGAGACTCAAGCTCAGTTGACCACAGGACAGCCAGCGAAAAAAAATTGGTCGGCCAAAGAAAGTGCCGCAACCACCTGCACCCTCCCCTCCTAATGTGTCTCTGTTATCTAATTTGTCTCCACCGCTAGTTGGCTCTCTCCCTCCCAATCTGTCTCTCCCTTCCAATCTGTCTCTCCCTTCCCATGTCCCTTCCTCCATTTTTTCTAGTCATAGCGTCTCTTCTTCTTACTACTTCGTTGTCGTCAACTCCCAATATGTCAGACAATGTTTTCAGTCCCCTCCCTGAAATGGACCCTACCATACAGGACTCTATTTTACATTACATTACAGCTTCACCTGTAACTGTTTGCTCCTCTACTCCTACCCAATCCTCCAATCTTCACACCCCACAGGTCCAAAATGTTACCCGTCTTCCACCTACACCCATTTATAATGTTATTGTCTTTAATTTGCACCCTTTTTTATTTTATTTTTTTTAAATAAAAATTGTAATTTTTTTTCAAAAAAATAGTTTCTTCTTTGTCTCTTGAGGTAAAGACACACGTGTGTCTTGTTTTATGTGTACAATTGAACAAGCGATGCAATTTTTGCAAAAATAAGGTGTTCATTGCTTACCTGTGATTACTATTGCTGAGGGGCTGATGCTTACAACCCCTGGGCAATAGTAATGATAGGAACCCAATGTCCACTTTTTGGCATACACCAACACCTGAGCTGTGGGTACCTCGGTAGTATTGTGCAGGTGTTCATGATTGTAACACCTGTGCAATACTACCAAGATCTCTGCTGTTGCAAAGTCAGGGTTTCTGGGCGACAAAGGTGTTCATTGTGTGCCTGTGATTACTATTGCCAAGGGGCTGATGCTTACAACCCCTGGTCAATAGTAATGATAGGAACCTAATGTCCACCTTTTGGCATACACCAACAGAATTAACAAACAAACAGAATGTAAACTCTCTTTATATTATACTCTAAGATTAAATAAAGCAATGACAACAAAGGTATAGTTAACAGCCTTATTTTATGGAAGTAAATGTACTTCACTCTAATGGTACCTTTACACGCGGCAACATTTCTAGGGTGTCAACAGGTAACTTACTGGCTGCAGTGAAATCATGGAGACAAGGTTCTATCTTGTTGCTGTGTACAAATGGAATCATGTCTCCATGATTTCACTGCAGCCAGTAAGTTACCTGTTGACACCCTAGAAATGTTGCCGCGTGTAAAGGTACCATAATAGTTTTGATCCAGAGGAAGGGAAAAAAATCCAAGGTCCATAAATAGCCAATTTTGGACATTGGATTAAAAAAAATTGTTCCTGGACTGAGGAATTACCTATCCTGGATCATAAAATAGGTCAAGTAGAATGGGGGTTGAAGGGTTATGAAACCTTTAACTACAACAATAGTGACTTGAATTTACAAAACATAACTCTATCAGGATTTACTACGACAATATTGAATATAGCTGAACAATTAATCGCATAATGTCTACAAACATTACTATTACAAAATTGGGGAAGAGATAGGAAGTGGAATACCAGGTCCAAAGCTTTATTACTCCACAAACAGAAAAGGAAATACACTGATGAAATTAAAGTATTATGCACATAAATATCGCAACATTGGTGATGATGGAGGAAGTGGAATTGCAGGCCCAAAGCTTTATTAATCCACCAAAAGTAACGGGAATACACTAATAAACTTCAAAACACTTCAAGTAATGTGCTATTCTACCAAAACATCAATGTAACAAAATTAGATATGATGAAGTCGAATCACATGGCCAAAGCTTTATTACACCACAAACACAAAAATTATGATTTGTCAACTTCAACAAATTAACTTTTTACAAAAATAGTAATATAATTTTGTGGATAGTTGGGTAAATGTATTTACTAGAAATATTTATCAACAATCAGAATAATCAAAGGGAAGGGGTGGTGGAGTGTGGGTTAACAAACAGCAAATATTTGGTACATTTACTCACAATTCTTGATTGATGTAGTTCGCAAAACCGGCTTTTACACCATTGTGTCCTGCCATGCAACACGTCCATTGTTCGAAACTAAATAAGCGGCAAAATTGACCCTCATTTGGGCAACTTCAACTGTAGTCCTCAAAGTGTGATCTCAGTAGTCCTGCAATGTGGTAGCAACAGGTTCCTCGAGGTCAAACCGGTGTCGCCCTCTCACCTGGATGAAAATGTGCAGAACAACACACGCTTTGATAAGGCTAGGGTCATATTTGGAAGGCAGAATGAGGTTACTACATCCATTTCCGGATGCGGTTTTACCATGTGCCTTCATACTATCTTTTGATAGTAAAATTGCAACCCTCATTCCGCATCTGGATTCATTAACGCATCCGATTTTGGAATGTAAGTCTTTGCAATTTTCAAGATCGCATCCGGATCGGGTACCATAGGCACCCATGTTAACAAAACCGCATCCGGTTTTGCTACCACTCCAAAAAATGTAGCCTGCATGATTTTTCCCACAGGCTGCTAAACCGGATGCGGTAACCGGATTGCAAATAGTGAAATCCGTTTTTTCTATTGAAACCTATGGGCTGCGGATCCGAATGCGGTTTTGAGCATTTTTAATGCTCAAAACTGGATCAGGATCTGCAAGCCCAACTGCAGATGTGACCCTAGCCTAACCTCATTAATTGTCTCAGTTTTCATATTGATGACAGTTCCTAAACTACGCCATTTCAATGCCAGCAAATCAAAGGCACACTCCACAGTCCATCGTGCCCTTGTCAGTCGGTGATTGTAAATCCTTTTTGTCCGATTCAAGTCACGACTAGAGTATGGTTTGATGTGGTGGCTACACTTTTAAAACACCTTGTCCCCAACCACAACAAATGGCATTGGCGGTCCTTCAGTGTTCGGCAGGGGTCGTGGCGGTGGAAAGTTGAAATTGTTCCCATACAAACGTTGGCCCATGTCTGAGTCTTTAAAATTCTGCAAGTCATTTACTCGTCCAAATGAGCCAACATCCGCAGCGACAAATCGACAGTCAGCCTCCGCAATCACCCTCAAAACTATCGAAAAGTATTTTTTGTAGTTGAAATACTCGGATCCACTTCCAGCAGGCTTCAGGATCTGAATAAGTTTGCCGTTCACGGCCCACAAACAGTTCGGAAATGGACAAATCTCCTGCAATCTTGCAGCGTTGTCCAGCCAGAGTTGAGTTGTGGGATGGGGAAGGAATTCTTCTCAAAGATTTTCAGATTGCACGGCAGGTCTCTTCAACAATCCCTGACAGTGTTGACACTCCAATCCGGAACTGGAAATGCAGAGATGATAATGTCTCTCCGGTCACCAGGAATCTGACAAACAGAGAAGGAAAATAAAGTAAATTCATTTGTTTTGTAACAATTACACCATAATGAATTGTGTTGACATGTGTTTTTTTTTAAATTAATATACCGCAGGGTAACCAACAGCCGATCCTCCGCAGGAATTGCTCAACGTTGCTGTGTATCTTGCCTGTTGATCGATCCTTGGACACGTCGCAGCAACTCATCGAAGCTCTCTTTGGACATCCTGGTGTAAATCAAAGAACTTCTGCAGGCACTTCTCCGTATTTTTCTTCTACGATCTTCTTTACACGCCACAACGAAAAAAAATGCCATTTTCAACGATAAATCCAGATTGCGATAGAAGCTCTCCATGTTGAGATCCACCTTGCATCTGGATACAGCAGCAAAAGAAGAGGATTTCCTCTGTGCAGGGTCTATTTATAGACTTCCCTTAAGACAAGCCCTTTGGGCATGGCTTGACTGGAAAATCCAAGAAAACACTCCTGGAAATATTGAACACATGTGCAATCAAAACGTAAGCGCATGCACGCTCTGCGTTTTGTTAATGTCTTGCATATGCTCATGCGGATAAAAAATGCTGCCTATGCATGTGTTTGCATGAGTTTCCACATACGCAGCGTTCAAAAACACAAATGTGAAAGTAGTCTTACAGTACGGTTGCCACATTCAGATTTTTCTCTTATGGGAGTGTCTCTCACTGTAATACATGTTGGATGTGAGCTTTGTGTGTATCCAGTATTCTGCTGTCTTTACGTGCATTAATGCGCAGCTGTAGAACTGCTCATATTTCCTTTCCATGTATTATGTTCCTTGTTTATAACCTGTTTTCTCTGGTCTTCATAAGGCTGGAGGCACACTGTCCGAGTGACTCGGGCGAGTGTAATGGGAGGGAAACTCGCATTGCACTTGGACCAGTGTAGCCATATCAGGCTGGGCACGCTGGTGCGTGTCCCCTGCGCTGAACTCGCACTGAGAGTCAAATCTGAGTTCAGTCGCAGCATGCTGCGACTGAACATGTGTTTGACGTGCGAGTAGCTAATGATAGTCAATGGGTGCAAGGAAACCTCGCACCCAGACAGCACACTGTGTGAGTCACTTGCACATGTGCTTTTGTCCCGACACAGGAAAGCCAGATAGCTATATATGTACAGATAAAGATCTGTAGATATAATAGTTATTTCAGGGTTTGTTCTGCTTTGACAGCATCATTTTTTAAAATTTCCCAGGATTAACTGACATATTAACCCCATCTGCAGCCTCTGTGCTGCATGTTAGCCAGGAGGCTGCAGATGCAGTTAATAAGCTGGTTATGTAGGTTTAACCCCATGGTCCTGTCATGCCAGGTTGTGTCTGGTTATGTTTACACTCCCTGGACACAAACTGACATGACAAAATGTGTCCGCAGGGGTTAATGCAGCTTTTTATTAAAAACCGGCAATTACTGCTCTTCATTAAATTCCTGTAATCTCCAGCGGTCTGCAGGACTCAGGAGCTCTCCATGGTCCTGATCATCAAAGCTGGGTGCTGACCGTGGTGCTGAATATGTTCAGTTTGAGGTTAGCACCCAGTTTTAACTTCAGCATTGGCTCAGGGAAGTTGCAACAGGAACTGCTGAAACTAATTTGTTAAGGTGGCAAACAGCACACCGCCACACAGTTCTTGAAAGCTATAGCAGACCAAACAGATCTGTGGCTCTCGTTGCTAACCCTATAAATGGTTATAGTTGTTATTATAATGGAAGTAACTTGGTGGCGGCTCTGAAGCTTGGCAAGGTGGCATACATACCATGCCTAGCCCACATGCTCAGCTTAGTGGTTCAGTGGTTTCTGAAAACCTACCCAGATTTGCCTGAGCTACTTGTGAAGATGTGCTGCATCTGTGTGCATTTATGCAAGTCAGCTACAGCTGCCACCGATGTGGTTAAATGTCAGCTCACTATAACACTAAGAAAAGTGGCACTAAATAGAATATAGAACATTATTTCAGACAGGTGAAAATTGAGACACTTAGGTTTATAAAGAAGGCCATATCGATAAACTGCCCAGTTGCCACATCGAGCACCTTTTAATCTTTTAAGGAAAAGAGGGTCGTTAATTTTCTTCTTAAGCTCCCATGACCTCTCCTCAGGACCAAAACTTTTCAGTTGACTAAAAAGGAGGGTCCTACTCCCCTCTTTATCACAACCAGGATGTCTATTACCTCAAAGACATTTTCAGCACTGACTGGAGAAGGCAGGATACCAGGATTCTTGAAGTAGAGGCTCAGGATGACAGACTTGAGGAGAAAGACATGGAAGGAGTTGATGGATACACAGGGGGGCTAGGAGCTTTAACTTGTAGGAGACATCATTAATCCTCTAGAACACCTCAAAGGGACCGATAAAGCAAGGATCCAACTTGTAGGAGCCTCAGCCGCAGGTTGCCAGAGGTGATAACCAAAGGAGAAAGGACTTAGGGCTGCTGTCCATAGACAATGAAGAAAGTGGAATTAGCAGAGGACTCACATACATGATTATTATAGAAGAACTTTGCCCATGACAGCAGCTTGACCAAATTTCTGTGGTGTCCGTTGACTAAGTGCAGCAGGAAGTTAATTAGGATTTAATTGACACACTCTACTTGGCTGTTAGACTGCGGATGACAGGTCGAAATAAAGTCCAAGGTAACATCGAGCAGCTTATGGGTGGCCTTCCAGAATTAGCTTGTGAACTGGACACCTCTATTGGATACAATATGGAGCTGCAGACCGTGCAGGCAGAAGATATACTGGATGAAGTGATCCGACAGCCTAATTGCAGAAGGAAGACTGGACAAAGGGATAAAGTGAGTCATCTTGGAGAACTTCAACACAAAGCAATCACTGATCTCAGGGAGACCAGTCCAAGAAAACATTGCAGGCAGCTGGCTAAAGCGCTCAACACAGTGAATTCCTAGGCGCATTGCCCCCTGGGAATTACGAATATGCAAATAGAGTCTGTAGAGCCTCGTTTAGGAGTCTCAACACAGGACTAGCCAGATATCCTTCCAGGGAAGGACCTAGCCATGGGGTGGATCTTTGAGGAGATCACCATAACCAGGGCCGGCTCCAGGTTTCTGTGGGCCCCGGCCGAAAAAGTCTCAGTGGGCCCCCTTTGGTACATATCGCGGACTATAATTATATATACATATATATCTATAGCCGCACACTTACCGCAAGCCCCATAGACAATGCATGGGGCTTGCCGCAAATGTGAAGCAAGTGCAGCCGCTAGACAGAAAATGTGGCAGATGCGGGGGTTTTTTTAACCGCAACTGCCACATTTAAAAAAAAAAACGCCTATGTGAAGGCAGCCTTACAGGAACAGTGACTGCTGAAACCAGTAAGAGCTGTTTCTGACAGTGAGTATATTACACGTTGTTAGGAGCAAGCTAAAATGAGTTTGCATTCCCTTGCGCTTCTTAAAAATACCCTTCAAATGCAAAATGTTACATTTTTGTGCGTCTGAGGATGCTTGGTATATACACAAGCATCCTCAAGCACACAAATAATGCAAGCAGCTCAATGGAGCCGCACTGCCATATGGGTGGCACCGCAGCCAAGCGGAGTGTCTGGCCGTCCGGATCTCTCTTTCTCCTCACCTTTCTTCTCGCTGCTCTGGTCTCCTCCGGTCGCTCTGCACATATCAGCATAGTGATGACAACATCATGCCCCTCCATGCTGAGCTGCAAAATGCAGACAGCGGCAGAAGAGACTCTGGAGAAGAATGCTGCTGGCAAAGGTGGCTGGGACTATAGGAGCGGAATCCGCAGGGGGCTACCACTGGTACACATACCTCGTACGCACGCGGCTCTGCTCCATACACCTCGTACAGACGCGGCTCCGCTCCATACACCTTATACACACGCGGTTCTGCTCCATACACCTCATACACACGCTGCTTTGCTCCATACACCTCGTACACACTCAGCTCTGCTCCATACACCTCGTACGCACTCAGCTCTGCTCATACACCTCGTACGCACGCGGCTCTGCTCCATACACCTTGTACGCACTCAGCTCTGCTCCATACACCTCGTACGCACGCGGCTCTGCTCCATACACCTCGTACACACTCAGCTCTGCTCCATACACCGCTCCATACACCTAGTACCCACTCGGCTCCATTCCATACACCTAGTACACACTCGCCTCTGCTACATTCACACTGTAAATCCCTCCTGACCCCACACATAAACTTCACCTAATTGCCATACACCTAGTACACACTGGCCTCTGCTACATTCACACTGTAAACCCCTCCTGACCCCACACAAACTTCACCTAATTGAGTCTCATGATGGGCAGCACAGCAGAGTCCTGCATACTCGGAGATGCTGATCATGTGATCCCTGACTCCTCCCCTCCATGTGACATCATCACAGGTCCTGTAAGCACAGAGTGTGCTGCTCTGTCGGCTCCCATGGAGGGGGAGGAGGGAGACCTCCGGAGCTGCAGGAGGCTGAAAATGACCCCCCAGCTGCCCCCTGGATATGGCCCTGGCTGTGGGGGCATTGTGCTCAGGGGCCCCTGAGGGCTAGGGTCACACTTGCATTGTGTCCCTAGCCTGAGGCAAGTATTTTCGGCTGCAGAGTATAGCATTTTATGCTATGCACTGGAGCCCATAGAAACCCGATGTTTACCTTGACAACCACTGGTTGTCAATGTAAACATCGGGTTTCTATGGGCTCCGTTGCTGGCAGCGCATAGCATTAAACGCTCTGCGCTGCAGCAGACAATACTTGCGTCAGGCTAGGGTTACAATGCAAGTGTGACCCTAGCCCTCAGGGGCCCGGTGGGCCCCCTCCAAGCAGTCGGGCCCCGACACTTGCCCGGGTGCGCCGGGTGCTGACGCCGGGCCTGACCATAACCATCATATTAAGTGGCCCTTTGAGTCAATATGCAGCTCTTTACTAGCTTAAAGATATGGAAGGATATCTGGCTAGTGCTGTGTTGAGACTAAACGAGGCTCCACAGACTCTATTTGCATCTTGGAGAACTTGTCCACTACCACCCAGATGACAGAACAGCCCAAGGACACTGGTAATGATATCCATAGAAATATGTTGCCAAGGAGCAGCTGGCACAGGTAGTGGCAGTAGGTGCCCAGGGGGGGTTTTTAGGCATCTTGTTGCGAGTACACGATGGACAGGCCGAAACAAAGTCCAAAACATCCTTTGTGCGGTGTTGAACACTAGTAATGTTATGAGATAAGGTGAGTAATTTCTGTATGACCGTCATGGCCAGCCAGCTTATAGGAGTTAAAATACTGTAAAAAACACTTCCTTTCCACCTCTGCTACGATTGTCTTACTGGGTGGCATCTTGGACAACTTTAATGAAGTGTCCGTGAGCATTTTAAAGGTCTCAATGATATGCTGGGGTTCATCCTCCTGAGCAATCAATTGAAAGGACCTGTAGAGTACGTCTGCCTTGACGCTCTTTCAGCTGGCCAGATATGGAGGACAAAGTCAAATCAGGTACAGAACAGCAACCATTGGGCTTGGTGCAGAATCAGTCCCTGGGATGACTGCAGATGGGTAGGTTTTTGCCATCAGTGTAGAAGACTATGAGATGCACTGCTCCTTCCAGCAGGTATCGGCACTCATCTAGAGCCATCTTAATCGCCAACAATTCTCGGTTGAGTTGCACTCATATGCTGAAAAGGTCTTGGATCACCAACTGGCCAGTAGCAGACTTCTGAGTTAGAGCTGCACCAGCCCCAGAGGAAGAAGCATCCACCTCCATTAAGAACTACTTGTTGCTCTGGCCCATGCAGTGCCAGAGCCAAAGAGAAAGCTTGCATGAGGGTGATAAAAGCATTCTCTGCTTCTGGAGTCCCCAGTTTAGGATTTGCTCCCTTACAGATCAAGAACATGCTGGGAAAGACCCGGCTAGAGAAGTGCGGGATGAAAGTAGTAACCAATGGCCAGCAACCGCTGAATCAACTTCACTCCATTAGGATGAGGCCACTTGAGTATGACTGACACCTTCTGCGGATCCATTATTAGGTCGGTGTTGGAGATAATATAGAAGAGGCACTTTTCGAACTTGGCATAGTGGGGATTCTCCCTTAGCCTAAGTAGAACCTGGTGAACATTTATCCTGTGTGTAAGCAGGTTGTGAGAGAACACCAGGATGTCATCCAGGTATCTGATCACAAAAAAGTAGAGAAGATCACTAAAAATGTTGTTCACCAATTCCTAGAAGACCACCGGAGCAATATTTAGGCTGAATGGCATTACTTGGTACTCATAGTGGGTATTAAAGGCAGTCCTCCATTAATCAACTGAGTAAACGTGGTCCATATTTTTAGCACCTTGAAGATCGAGCTTGAAGAAGATCTTGGAACCACGTTGACAATTGAACAACTCTGGAATTAGCAGCAGCAGATAATTGTTCTTTACCTTGATTTGATTGAGGCCTCAAAAATCAATACAGGGACAAAGAGAACCGTTCTTTTTCTTCATAAAGCAGAAACGGCTCCGGCTGGGGAGGAGGATTTTCTGATAAATCCCCTTGTCAGATTTTCTTGATGTATTTGGACATGGCTTGAGTCTCAGCCTGGGACAGAGTGTAGATTTGACCATGGGGAGGTGAAGAACTAGGAAGGAGATTAATTAGATAATCATAGAGCCTATGTGGCAGTAGAGTCTCAGCATACTTCTTGTCGAAGACGTCCGCGTATGACCAGTAAGTGGTTGGCAGACCCAGAAGATTAGATAGCATCACAGGCGGGCGGGTTGGGCGGACATGAACGAAACACTTGTTTGACAGTAATGTCCCCATCTGAGAACGTCCCCTGAAGTCCAGTCCAAACCAGGCTCATGTATCTAAAGACATGCTAGGCCAGGTAGCAGTAGATGAGACAGGCCTGGAAGCACATGAAAGAAGATTTTCTCCACGTGCAGCATTCTTAACCAACCGAAGTTCCACTTGCTAAGTGATGAACGGACGAGATACTGATCAGCACTTGAAGACATTGGAAGTGAATTTGGTACCAATCCACCATGACCTGTTGCATGAAGTTCCCGGTGAAACCAGAGACCAGAAGGGCGGACTCAGCGAATCGAACAGATCCAAAGGACATGGAAGCTGAGAGAGCTAGGAATGGAGAAGATTTTCTCTCACTAGAGTGACCTCTCTAACGGACCCTAGGTTTGGAACTTTTCCCGCTTCTCTGAGCAGGCTCGGATCTGGTGTCGAAACTTGTATCACAGTAGAAGCACCACCCTTTGGTGCACCAGACCTCAAGATAATGTTTAGCCATATCCAGACGGTACACTTCCATGGGTTCCAGAGTAACAGCTGGTGTGGCAGGTCATGGCAAGATAGGTCTCTGAAAGGAGGAAGCCAGGGGTACACACCTCCTCTATCGGTTCACTTTTCTGGAGAATTCCTGGAATTGGAGATCAATATGGATTGCCAGGGATACCACGTTATACAGGCAGGAAGGAATATCTCATCCGGCCAGTTCATCCTTTAATCCTCCAGACAGACCTTCCCAGAAAGCAGTCACGAGCAACTCATTATTTCATCCCAGTTTGGAGGACATGGTGGGGAAATGGACAGCATACTGGCCTACGGTAAGAAAACCCTGACAAAGCCTCAGGAGAGAAGATGCTGCAGAAGTGACTCAACCTGGCTCATCAAACACTTTGCGGAATACCTTGTGGAAGGTTGGCAGGCTAGAGATCCCCTCTCTCCTACACTGGATTAATCCAGGCCAGAGCCTCACTGGACAGATGCAACATCAGGAAGGCCACCTTGCACCGATCAAAGGCAAAAAGATGAGTCAAAAGTTCAAAGTACAAGAAGCAGTGCTTTAGAAAGCCTCCACTGCTTGGGATTGCCATGAAAATGTGGAGAGGCAGGTAGACAAGGATCGGAACATAAAGCTGGAATCATAATCAGATTTGGTGCTATAACCTGGACAGGAACAGGTGTAGTAGCTGTTTGCAAATCATTCAAGCAGGTATTCACTGATTGAATGAAGGCTATCATTTGACTATGTGTTTATTGTTGGTGGGTGAGCTCCCGCAGAAGTGAAGCGGCATTAGAGCCAGTGGAATCCATGGCCCAAGCAAACTATAACATTCACCAAGGTGAGCACCCAGGAGTGGATCTGCTGGGCTGAGGCACCAATCTAAGCCTTGAGGAGTGTACATGAGTGGCTACTGAGTCTTTGCTAGAGCCTCAGATGGAGATGATAGGTTCATGCAAGCAGTTAGCTGCCAGGGGCAGTGCCAGGGAATCTCAGTACCTCGACAGCTGACTCCAGGGGTCAAGCTCCTATAGGCAGGCAGAGTCTCTGATGCAGATAGGTGCAGCCAGGATGGCTACAGCTGTAAGCTATAGCAGGTTGAAGCAGGTGCAGTGGGTACAGGCTGGATATTCAGAGAGCAGGTGCAGCCAGGTACTGGAAGGTAGGGGTGGTGAGGGCAGATACTAACAGGTATGGCAGATATAGCTGGTGCAGAGGGCAAGGCAGGAAGGACTGGAAATGCAGATGCAGCTGGGATAACAGGCATGTGTTGGAAGACACAGCAAATGGGCACAGAATGCGAGACACGACACTGACACAGGATACAGACACAGAAAAAGGGACCTGACAACTAGCAAGAGTGCTACTAGGAACAAGATACATTACTCAGGCACCTCCCAGAGGTGAAGGAGCCTTAAACACCCTGTGCCTCTCAGTCATAGACTGAGAAGCAATTATTATTATTTATTATTATAACGCCATTTATTCCATGGCGCTTTACATGTGAAAAGGGGCATACATAACAAGTACAATAAACATGAGCAATACAAAGCACACATAAGTACAGAAGGAGAGAGAACCCTGCCCGCAAGGGCTCACAGTCTACAAGGGATTGGTGAGGATAGAGTAGGTAAGGGTAGGCCATGCTAGCTCTTTAAAATAAGGGGCATGTAACATGTGCTTCTGTGACCTAAGTGTGTTCCCAGAAGGCCAGAGATGCAGACATAGGGCCTAAAGTCAGGAAGCAGAAGATCAAGTGAAAATTGAAATACGCGGTTACAGGAGCGCTAGTACAAGGGAGACCACAGGCAGCGAAATTAAGTTGTTCAAACCTGTTTATTAGTTAATAATATCCACAACGCGTTTCAAAGGCAGATTGCCGTCTTCCCACCTGAGGAAGACGGAAATCTGCCATCGAAACGCGTTGTGGATATTACTGACTAACAAACAGGTTTGAACAACTTAATTTCCCTGTCTGTGGTCACCTTGGTACTAGCGCTCCTGTAACCACGTATTTCAATTTCCGCTTGAACTTCCTCCCCTTCGGGGGATTGTTGTGGGGCTGCTCAACGCACAGGGAGCCTGCAGTACTACATCCAGGTCCTGGCGTGACGTATTTCCGCTGACGGAGTGTCAGCTGACCAGCCTCCCTGTACCACGTGATCGTATAAGGAAGTGGACGTCGAAGCCTCATTGCGTCACTACTTCCGCAGCGGGGCACGCGGTGCCATTTACCGGGGTTGTGCAGGGAGTGCTCATAAACTAACCCCATTGACCATTGGGGTACCTTTTATTTGCGCCCATCTATATTTGTCTTTCAGGAAGCAGAAGATGGCACAGACTGAAAGACAGACACCTCACAACAGACAGAAAGGTTATTATGCAAAGCGTCTCCTGTAACAACAGGCGCTACATAAGTTGTTGCACAGGAAAGAATGTTCCCTAATATTTGTTTCCTGTAAAATCGGCTTTGTATGTTTTATTGTCAGTATGTAACATTGAAGTAATATACTGACAACATTGTTCCTAATAGCAACCTGGGAGACAGGGATGTATCCAGGCATCTTCCTGACGCTGTTCCCATTCCATCTGAGTGCTATTTCCATCCATTTCAATGTATTTTCTGACTGCAACAGCCCTCCTGGTTGTCTCTTCTAGTAAAATGCTTGATTTTCCCATTGATGTCCATAATACTTGTTACTCTAATCAAACCCATTCAAGCACCCAACCTGCTCCATTTGAGCACTTGAGCATTTTAGTACTCGCTCATCACATGACCTAAGAATATTATGAATTAGCTAACGTCAAGGAGAAGGCTTCTGCAGTAGAGTAATACACTTGGAGATGAATCCAGGAGCACTCAAAGCGAAAGGAGCAATCTTTGCAATAAATTCGGATGAGACCATCAGACACCTTCGTAAAATCAAGTAGACTTATTTGGACTATTTCCAAAATCCTGGAGAAGTATTGAAATCCATGGCCAGAGTCAGCAAGAATGATGGCACATAAATCCCACAATTACAACCCATCTATATTTCATCTTATTCAGAATTAGAATGATGCTTCCTATGCCAGGCTGCATGTATATGCAATATGAGCAAGTGACACTTTGATCTTTTAAGATCTGTGTGATGGAAATGGACTTTGGTCCTTTCTCTTATTCTTTTACCAAGTGAGGTAGAAAATGCAAAGATGAAACTGGTAATTAAAACAGTGTGTTCCCTTCCAACTAGCACAATATCTCTAGGATTGAACTTCTAACCTGACATAAATATATTGCATATTGTAACCTGTTCCTCCTGATTATTAACCTTCAGCATGGCAACCCATAAATCATCACTGAAACAGCTGGCGTTCAGCATTGCCCCAAAGGTGTATGATTATGATCGTTTTATATATATCTTGCTATGCAGACATGAAAAATGCATTGAAGAGTGCGATACTCTAGGACTTATTGTAATGAATTTTCACTAAAACATAGATCATGCTTAAAACTGGTGTCCGCTGATTATAATTCAGCCATTTATATTTCCCCGAATTGCCTTGTCTAGCACCACTGGATTTTCTCTGTAGTAGGCAAAAAACATGGTCAGCTATGGGTATCAGAGAATTTAATTGATTCTGGTTTGGGGATTATTTAAGGAAATTTCTACATTTAGATGAGAAATTGAAGGGTGCACATACTTTCAGTGCCAGGCAAACCCCCAACCCATCTCATTTTACTAAACTTTTGGTCAGGTCCTTATATCAATCATTAATCAATCAAATATGCCAACAAGCGCACCTACACAAATCATACACTTATAATTGGGCTCTTATGGCAAATTATATATTTTCACTCGTTTATTTTTGTGCCTAAACCGAAGACTTTTGTTACCGTATATACTCATGTATAAGCCGACCCGTGTATAAGCCGACCCCCCTACTTTTGCCCCCAAAACCTGGGAAAATCTATTGACTCGTGTATAAGCTGAGGGTGGACCCCAGCACAGGTATACAGCCCCCAGCAGTGTGGTATACAGCAGCCTCCCCAGTGGTATATACAGGCCCCAGCAGTGTTACAGCAGCAGCCCCAGTGGTATATACAGCAGCAGCCCCAGTGGTAGTATACAGCAGCCCCAGAGGTATATACAGCAGCCCCAGTGGTAGTATACAGCAGCAGCCCCAGTGGTAGTATACACGCAGCCCCAGTAGTATATACAGCCCCAGTGGTAGTATACACGCAGCCCCAGTAGTATATACAGCCCCAGTGGTATATACAGCCCCAGTGGTAATATACACGCAGCCCCAGAGGTATATACAGCAGCCCCAGAGGTATATACAGCCCCAGTGGTAGTATACAGCAGCCCCAGTGGTAGTATACACGCAGCCCCAGTAGTATATACAGCCCCAGTGGTATATACAGCCCCAGTGGTAGTATACAGCAGCCCCAGTGGTATATTCAGCCCCAGTGGTAGTATACAGCAGCCCCAGTGGTATATACAGCCCCAGTGGTAGTATACAGCAGCCCCAGTGGTATATACAGCCCCAGTGGTAGTATACACGCAGCCCCAGTAGTATATACAGCCCCAGTGGTATATACAGCCCCAGTGGTAGTATACAGCAGCCCCAGTGGTAGTATACAGCAGCCCCAGTGGTATATACAGCCCCAGTGGTAGTATACAGCAGCCCCAGTGGTATATACAGCCCCAGTGGTAGTATACATACAGCCACAGTAGTATATACAGCCCCAGTAGTATATACAGCCCCAGTGGTAGTATCCAGCAGCCCCAGTAGTATATACAGCCCCAGTGGTAGTATACATACAGCCCCAGTAGTATATACAGCCCCAGTATTATATACAGCCCAAGTGGTATATACAGCCCCAGTGGTAGTATACAGGGCCCCAGCAGGGCCCCCCTCATAGTTTGGCGCCCCCACCTCACTTGCTGGCCCCCCTCGCATGCAGCGCTGCGCATATACATTACCTGTCTAGCAGCTGTCCCCTCCGGTGGCGGATCGCGGCTCCTGGGCTCCGGGCTCCATCTTCTCTCTGTCTTCCTGCTTGTCACGTGACCGGCCGGCGTCACGATGACATCATCGCGATGAGCCCGGCGGCCACAAAGCAGGAAGACAGAGAGGAAGATGGAGCCCGGAGCCCAGGAGCCGCGATCCGCCACCGGAGGGTGACAGCTGCTAGACAGGTAATGTATATGCGCAGCGCTGCATGCGGGTGGGGCCAGCAAGTGAGGTGGGGGCGCCAAACTTTGAGGGGGACCGTATTGACTCGCGTATAAGCCGAGGGGGGGACTTTTCAGCCCAACTTTTGGGCTGAAAAACTCGGCTTATACGCGAATATATACGGTAAATAAGATTTTTCTTTATCTTCTCAAAACCTTGTACAAGAACTCATTCTTTCAACCCTATCATCTATGTCACACAGCGCGACGCACTTGCAATATCGCCCGCGACATCGCTGTTACGTCACTTTTTGGCGATGTCGCGGGCGACATCGCCACGTGTGACCCCACCTTAACACATGAGGCTTACACATGCTGTAGGTTATTGTTACCTACAGTATATCCAAAAATGTGGTAAATAAAGGCCTTGTCTCAGGATCTCCTTATAATTAGTTTTTTTCTTTACAATTGGCATGGGAAAGCTCTTAGCATATATGTTCAACATATTTATAGGTCTCCATTCAATAAGGGTGGCCTTCTTTAAGCATCCATATTGTGTGTATAAATGAGTATATCTTGTTTAGGAAACAAATTTTTAGTAACACACGTCCATGTAGTTTCAGCAAAATTGCAGCCGCTGGACACCATTGTTCTGAACTGAGAAGGGCTTTCAAAAGGTTAAAAAAAAAGATTAAAAAATACTTACACTCACCTTACCAGTTACTTCTCCAGCCCCTCTGTTCCTCAACATCACCTGTCCAGATCTTGTTGTGTCATCTTTTCAGAAGTCTTGGCCTAGTGTGAGAGGCCTGGGACCAAGGTCACAGTGCACATTGTGATGTCATGATGTCATGATGTCATGACCTTTCACACTCTTCAGAACCCTCCTGGCCCCATCAGAATTCCTGCTGTAGTGTGAGAGGGATTTCAGTGCTCACAAACGGAATGCGATGAGGACTGGACAGGTGACAGTGAGGAGTGGTGAATATCTTGTCTGTGAAAATCCATGTGAGGCAAATCTAAATACAGGGGAACTTTGAATTAAAAGTAACTTGGTCTGAGAGCGTTTTGCAAGACAAGCAGACATTTTTAATAAATTGTAACTTAGTAGAAGAGCAAGATTCCAATAAGGGCATCATGTGAGCTCTCCCCATCCCTCTACAGTAGTTTACCCCTCTCCCTGCACATATACTGTACAGTACAAGCCCTCCCCACCCCTCTACACTACTGTACCTCTCTCCCTGCACAGATACAGTATGAGCTCTCCCCACACCTCTACAGTACTGTACCTCTCTCCCTGTACAGACACAGTACAAACTTTCCCCATGCCTCTACACTACTGTACCTCCCTCCCTGCGCAGATACAGTACAGTACGAGCTCTCCCCACCAGTCTACACTACTGTACCTCCCGACCTGCACAGACACAGTGCGAGCTCTCCGCACCCTTCTACATTACTGTACCCCCGTCCCTGCACAGATACAATACGGGATCTTCCCTCCTCTCTACAGTACTGTACCTCCCTCCATTCACAGATGCAGTACAGTACTAGTAATAGTCACCACTTCTAGCACATGCACAAAACCTATCAATCAGTCATTTCCTCACTTCTGGGCTGCAGCCTTTGTGTGTTCACCGCGCTCTGAACATAGAGCCTCCATACTTGATACTGTACATATGTGACGCCACTACTAAACCAACTTTAAGTTCTGTAATGGATTAACTTCCTGTACATATGTATACTGTATATACCATAGAACTGCAATTAATTGCAGAACTATAATCATTTTATATGACTACTGTAGATATTTTTGGGATGTGGATCGAATCATCTGCATTTCAATTATTTCTTATGGAAAAATTTGGTTTGATATACAAGTGATTTGGATAACAAGCCATTCCCGGAATCAACAATTATGCTCGTAACACAAGGTTTCACTGTATAAATATTTTTTTACAATTCCAATTCCAAAATAATTAGGATTCTGTGTAAAATGTAAAATAAAAATACAATGCAATGATGTGGATATATTTTATAGTCGAATTTCCTTCATAAGTGAACATACATCACATCAGAAGGTAAACATTAGACATTTTTCCACTTCTTTTGAAAAAAGAAAAATTATTCAAAGTTTTTGGAAATTGGGGTTATAGAGCATTTCCCAAAAGCCATGAATCCCCAGTTAATTTGTCACTAATATTGGAGTCACATTAGTGCATAGGGGATATCAATAATGATGTATTACTATAATGTTCCAGACCATAAAGCAGTGCTAATAGATATGTGTTGGTTGCCGTCTGTGGTGTTAAATGCCATAGGGAACAGTAAAAGCAGATTGTTAAATGGCATAAGGCATAGTAAAAGCTTCGGATTGTAAGTAATTTAGGGGTAATGTGACCCAGGTGTGCATTGACTTTAATAAGGGTATTATAAAGTTTTTGGGACCAGACATCGACCAGTTTCCCAGACCACAATGTGTAGACCGGCCATGGATCTCCTTGCTCAAACACAACAGCCTCATGTATGCTATTAAGGCTGTTGTGAAACAGTCAGGAGACCCATGACTGAACTGGCCATTGTGATCCACACTCAGACTGTGAACATTGGATATGTGAACTTGGCTTCAGTTTTAGTAGATTAGCCAACACCATGCTCTGGTAAACATATTCTTTACTTTGTTTAAAATTATGAAAATTTAAGTCATCATTGGGGGGCTGTCCTGCTATCAAAAGAAAATCTAACATCAGTTTAAAAAAAATATTACAACAGTGAAAAATAATCACACTTACCGATTCCCTGCTCCTCCGGTTCTGGTCCCCACTGGTCTCTACTATACCCACAGCTGATGGTCAGCCAATCACTGAATGGCTGCAATGGTCATGTGACTAGACAGCACATATCAGCTGCAAATAAGTACAGTAAAGAGACCAGAATTGACCTGGGATGTGTTGAATACTATAGTGATGGGGTTCGTAAAGTGAAGATGACTTCCTTTTATTTTTATATCATTCTAAGTTGTTTTACGATGGAACAACCCCTTTAAGGGGTACGATGCATATTTTGACGCGTATTTGGTTCAGATCCGCACCAAATATGCAGCAGCAGGTTTTCGTTGCAAACTCATTGGGATTTGTGAAGCCATGTCTGTATGGTGCTTTTTTTTCCGCAGCTGTTCCGACTTCTTCCAAGTCTGATGATGTGTGGATTCCAGCATACAGCTAAACCCTTCTTCACATCCCAAGTAAACAGACTGTGAGGTTCAGTAGTCTTAGTTTATTGGTGTGATGATATGAAGATGCATATGGTGATGCACATGACGGTACATGTGGCAATGCACATGGTGATACACTTGGCATGCGGTAAAAACTACGAAGTACAAATAGTCTCAGTTAGTACTGAGCATATCATAAAACCAGCACAGTGATAATACAACACACAAATATACATTAAACAAGATTCATTGCAAAATGCACAATTCTACACAGGGGTATTACCTAGCTGTACACAATGCAGAGAACATTCACTAAGATGGAGGATTTCAGAGCATAACACACCTCTACTACACAATACTTCTGTAACAGTGGCTGCATCATGACCTGCATACACAGATTCTAACATAAACATACAATCTGGAGTTGTAGAGAGCAATCAGAAATGAGGGACTTCTGTCTTATCTGCCTGGAGCCCGGGGCTTGTCTGCACAATGTTTCCTTATTCCCAGGGAAGCAGGGGGCGGTCCCACAGAGTACACTGAATCTTAAAGGACAAGACACCTGTATCTGTAGGAATGCAGCTAGTTTGTGCTAAACACATTTAAACACCATAAAAGGATAACATATTACCTCTACGGGTTGTAACTAGTGTTAAACTACAAATGCTTTCTTTCTGTGCATAAATTGGAAGAACAGCAGCCCATCCGCTGCATATTTGATTGTGGGAAATCTGCAGCATGTCAATTCTTGCTGCAGACTTTACTACGTTTTTCACCCATACACCCTCATGTTACCTCAAAATAAGCAGCAGATACGCAGTGTTCGGACAATGCATATGTGTTGCTTATTTTGTTCCTAATTTGCATTAAAATCAGCAGGATGTGATAGTGTTGAACGGGAGAAGCAGGATTTCACATCTTTTTTAATTCTTTTTTTTGGGCAAAGTATCTAAACTTTAATGAAATACACATCGGGCACCTTCAAATATGCATCAAATCCACACCAAAAACGCATCAAAAAGCACTGTGAGAACAGGTATGGTTTTGGTGCATTTTTTGCCAGTAGGCGTAGATTTTGGAAGTCAACATTCTGCAACACAAACTCAGCATGTGAACGAATCCTAGTATTTGTAAGGTAATAATAATAATGCAGAAACAAATATAAACAAATCTTTTTACACTCACTATTGTAAAATTAAATTTAAAGAATTTCTTCAGTGGAAATCACAAATGTCAGGATAGGTTCATACCGTGTTTTCCCGAAAGTAAAACCCTGTCTTACATTTTTTTGGGGGCCAAAAGTGGCCCCCTGTCTTACTTTCAGGGGGGGGGGGCCTTACATTGTAGTAGTTCAGGCACAAAGAACAATGAGCTTCACATGTGTGGATTAATTATCTCTTTTGCCAGCCTTTTCTGACTATTTAAGACCCTCCCCAAACTTGTGAACAGCACTCATACATGGTCAACATGGGAAAGACAAAGGAGCATTCCAAGGCCATCAGAGACAAGATCGTGGAGGGTCACAATGCTGGCAAGGGGTACAAAACCCTTTCCAAGGAGTTGGGCCTATCTGTCTCCACTGTTGGGAGCATCATCCGGAAGTGGAAGGCTTATGAAACTACTGTTAGCCTTCCACGGCCTGGACAGCCTTTGAAAGTTTCCTCCCGTGCCGAGGCCAGGCTTGTCCGAAGAGTCAAGGCTAACCCAAGGACAACAAGGAAGGAGCTCCGGGAAGATCTCATGGCAGTGGGGACATTGGTTTCAGTCAATGCCATAAGTAACGTATCCACCGCAATGGTCTCCGTTCCAGACGAGCCCGTAAGGTACCTTTACTTTCAAAGCGTCATGTCAAGGCTCGTCTACAGTTTGCTCATGATCACTTGGAGGACTCTGAGACAGACTGGTTCAAGGTTCTATGGTCTGATGAGACCAAGATCGAGATCTTTGGTGCCAACCACACACGTGACGTTTGGAGACTGGACGGCACTGCATACGACCCCATGAATACCATCCCTACAGTCAAGCATGGTGGTGGCAGCATCATGCTGTGGGGCTGTTTCTCAGCCAAGGGGCCTGGCCATCTGGTCCGCATCCATGGGAAGATGAATAGCACGGCCTACCTGGAGATTTTGGCCAAGAACCTTCGCTCCTCCATCAAGGATCTTAAGATGGGTCGTAATTTCATCTTCCAACAAGACAACGACCCAAAGCACACAGCCAAGAAAACCAAGGCCTGGTTCAAGAGGGAAAAACTCAAGGTGTTGGAGTGGCCTAGTCAGTCTCCTGACCTTAACCCAATTGAAAACTTGTGGAAGGAGCTCAAGATTAAAGTCCACATGAGACACCCAAAGAACCTAGATAACTTGGAGAAGATCTGCATGGAGGAGTGGGCCAAGATAACTCCAGAGACATGTGCCGGCCTGATCAGGTCTTATAAAAGACGATTATTAGCTGTAATTGCAAACAAGGGTTATTCCACAAAATATTAAACATAGGGGTTGAATAATAATTGACCCACACTTTTATGTTTAAAATTTATAAAAATTCAACTGAGCATCATAACTTTTTGGTTTGTAAGATTTATGCTTCTGTTAATAAATCCTACTCTCGTTTGCAGTTTGAAGGCTCTAACTTATTGGCATCTTATCAAACCACCTAAATCTGCAGGGGGTTGAATACTACTTGTAGGCACTTTATATACACACCACACACAGTCACACACATAGCACCACTTCTTACCGGGTCCGGTGTGGGGTCCCCGATGGTCCTGTGCCGTCCTCTGTGCTCCGGTCCGGTCCCCGAGATGATCCGCTGCCGTCCGCCGTGTTCCGGTGCCATTTTGCACCGGTATTGACGGTCCTAGGCTCCATGGTCCCTGCTCTTCCGGAGTTCAGGCCGCAGCTCCGCCCAGGTCATAGTGTGGGCCAATCAGCATAGGGGGCGCTCACGTCATAAGCAAGCGTCTTAGCTGATCACGGCATCAGGGTTTAAATCGGAATCCCTGAAAAACAGAATCCTGACAGCACCATTAACTATTATGAGGCTGACTGTGTAATTTTGGATGCTATCTGTTCTCCACTGTTGGTCTTTTTCAATCAGACTCAAAAACATGATATGTCTCATTTTTGTGCATTTCTGAAAAAGATGAACACTGTCGAGATAAAGGCTAGATAGTGTCCATAGTGACTCCACCTCCCTTATAATAGTGAATGGCTTTTCCAGGGCTCTATCGGAGTTTTCGTCGTGTTTTTTTTTAGGATTCCTTCAAAATCAAGATATGGTGCTCAGCGGAGACCACTATATGTGTGTGAACTTTGTTTAGTACCTTCATAAGCTCATACAGTCATGGCCAAAAGTATTTTGGTAATAATGGTAATGCACTAGTGCGCCCCCTATATTTCTTTTGTCTTTCACATGGCCAAAAGTATTGACACCCCTGCAATTCTGTCAGATAATACTCCGTTTCTTCCTGAAAATGATTGCAATCACAAATTCTTTGGTGTTATTATCTTCATTTAATTTGTCTTCAATGAAAAAACACAAAAAGAATTGTCCTAAAGCCAAACTGGATATAGTTCCACACCAAACATAAAAAAGTGGACAAAAGTATTGGCACTGTTAGAAAAATCATATGATGCTTTTCTAATTTGTGTAATTAACAACACCTGTAACTTACCTGTGGCACCTAACAGGTGTTGGCAATAACTAAATTACACTTGCAGCCAGTTGACATGGATTAAAGTTGACTCAAACTCTGTCCTGTGTCCTTGTGTGTACCACATTGAGCATGGAAAAAAGAAAAAAGACCAAAGAACTGTCTGAGGACTTGAGAAACCAAATTGTGAGGAAGCATGAGCAATCTCAATGCTAAAAGTCCATCTCCAAAGACCTGAATGTTCCTGTGTCTACTGTATGGTAGGAGACCCAGGAAGACCCCACTTCTTACCCAGAGACATAAAAAAGCCAAGCTGGAGTTTGCCAAAACTTACCTGAGAAAGCCTAATGGTGGGTTTACACGTTGCGATATCGCTCCGATATCGTATACAACGACGCGGGAGCGCGCATTTTGTGCCCGGTTTTCAAAGAATCGCATCGGCGGTTTACACGTCCCGATATCGGGATACAACGTCCCGACGATGTCTACGCCCCCCGACCCAGGAACTACCATTTAACATGGTGGTGAATGGGTGACGTTGTCCCGCACATCGGAGTTGGGCTGTCACACGGGACGATCCGGCTCCAACCGGCATCCGATATCGGGCGGTTGAATAGCACGCTATCGGTTTGCCATCGTTCCTGCATCGTATTGGATGTTCACACCGTACAACGCAAGAATGATATTGGGTCCAGCACACGAACCACGTGACTTTTGGTCGGAGTTGGACGCCGATATCGCAACGTGTAAACCCACCATAAAACATTTTGGAAGAATGTTCTCTGGTCAGATGAGACAAAAGTAGAGCTTTTTGGGCAAAGGCATCAACATAGAGTTTACAGGAGAAAAAAAGAGGCATTCAAAGAAAAGAACACGGTCCTTACAGTCAAACATGGCGGAGGTTCCCTGATGTTTTGGGGTTGCTTTCCTGCCTCTGGCACTGGACTGCTTGACCATGTGCATGGCATTATGAAGTCTGAAGACTACCAACAAATTTTGCAGCATAATGTAGGGCCCAGTGTGAGAAAGCTGGGTCTCCCTCAGAGATCATGGGTCTTCCAGCAGGACAATGACCCAAAACATACTTCAAAAAGCACTAGAAAATGGTTTGAGAGAAAGCACTGTAGACTTCTAAGGTGGCCAGCAATGAGTCCAGACCTGAATCCCATAGAACACCTGTGGAGATATCTAAAAATGGCAGTTTGGAGAAGGCACCCTTCAAATATCAGGGACCTGGAGCAGTTTGCCAAAGAAGAATGGTCTAAAATTCCAGGAGAGCATTGTAAGAAACTCATTGATATTTATTGGAAGCGGTTGATCGCAGTTATTTTGGCTAAAGGTTGTGCAACCAAGTATTAGGCTGAGGGGGCCAATACTTTTGTCCAGCCCATTTTTGGAGTTTTGTGTGAAATGATCAATGTTTTACTTTTTGCTTCATTCTCTTTTGTGTTTTTTCATTGAAGACAAATTAAATGAAGATAATAATACCAAAGAATTTGTGATTGCAATCATTTTCAGGAAGAAACTGAGTATTATCTGACAGAATTGCAGGGGTGTCAATACTTTTGGCCATGACTGTACTTGTGCAGAAGCCATGGTTTATACTGTGGCTATACTGTGTATATTCATAGACTGCATACTGTTAGGTTGTTGAGATGAGGACATAGGGTTAATAGTGGTTCACAAGATGGAAGTTGTCACAGGTTAGTCAGTTACGTGGGAGTATACATAAAAATAAACAGAATGAAATTGATAGAGACAATACAGGTTACTGTGACTGTGACAATGACAAAGATAAGGAAAAAATGAAAAATACCTGTTTAAAATTTAAATAATTTGTACAAATCTAAAAGAAATCTTATTGAAAAATTCGTAATCCAAAATCCATTGCTTTATAACCCAAGTTATGGGCTATTTTATTTCTGTTATGTATGGACTACTCTATATGTATGTTCTTTGGAAATTCTTGAGGCCATGTGACAGCAAGCAATAGGTATGATCAATTCTGTAGAATGCCATGTAAAATCCATGATCCCAGTGTACTATGACAAAAGCATTTGTGTCATTTCTGCATTTATAACCAAGCCAACTGCAAGAAAGTCTGTATTTTATTAGGTTACTGTAGCAAAATCCTAATTCCTGAATAAAAATGTACGATCATTAACCCTTTCACGACCAAGGACGATCCCGCAAGTCCAAAAAAGCCGAGTCGTTCCCGACCAGGGGTGTACGTGTTTGTCCTGCAGCAAACACAGCACTGTTGCCTCCATGATGGAAATCTAGCTGTGACATCCTGTGATTCTATACACAGGATACCACAGTTCATCCTTCCTGGAGTTGGATTCCCCACCCCGCATCCACGATCGCTGTGATTGGCTGTTCAATGCTGAACAGCCCATCCCAGCAATTGTAATGAGCCTGTTCATTACTTTCCAGCTATGGTTGGGGCTGTCATAGCCCCTTCTGTAAGTTGGAGTGCTGGACAGGGTGGTGTCTTTGTGTTTTTTTGTTATAATAAAATGATTTGTCTCTGTATGTTGTACCTTATTTGCCATTTACTTAGAGGTTACTAATGGCCGGGTCTAACAAAGCTGGGATTAACTCCTCATTAAAATTGTTGCAAAAAACGCGGGTAATCCGCAGCGTCAGCACATAGCCTGAAATTCACATACCAGGTGCCCGCTAAAAAATGTAACTAATTCCCTTCCAAGCCCAGCCGTGTGCCTAAAAATTGTTTTCCCACCACATATGGAGTATCAGCATTCTCAGGAGATATTTTCCAACATATTTTGGAATCCAATTTATCATGTTGCCTTTGTGAAAATGAAAAAAATCCTTCTTTTTTTTAAAAAAGAAAAAATGTTCTAGCATTTTTTCATTTTTACAGCTCAACATTATAAAAATCTGTAAAGCACCTGGAGATTCAAGGTGCTTACCATGCATCTATATAAAATCCTTGTGAGCCTACTTTGGAAAAACAGGTCAACTGTGGGAGGTTTCTACTGTATTGGCACACAGGGGCTCTCCAAATGTGACATGACACCCACAGACCATTCCATCAAAATCTGCATTCCAAAATGTCACTCCCTCCTTTTAGAACCCTGCCATAAGCCCAAGCAGTGGTTTTCCGCTATATATTATGGTACCTTTACACGCCGCTACCGAAAGGTAGAATCCGGCAGGTGTCGGAGACAATTGTACCTTTTAGCTTCAAAACACAGCGAAGTGGCGGAGTGTAATTCGGTTTGTTGCCACCTGTCTTTTTGGATACCTGTCTTTCAGCTGTGCTGAAAAACAAGCAGGTATAAACCCTATGGTAGCGGCGTGTAATCGGGGCACAGGTACAGTATTTGAGTTCTCTGGGGCGTGCCACAGCGTCATGTCTACCACGCCCCATCTGCGATCATTGGTGGGGGCTACTGTGTACCCATTGGCTCTCCCTGCACAGGGCGGCATATTTAACGATCTGACCAGTCACTACACATTTGCTATAGCGTCATGTATTAGGCAGCCTCCCTGCGCTAGCTGGCCAATCATGATGTTATTGCATTGTCCAATTACCGTACGAGCGCCGCGTAATAAACAACTCTCTCACGCCTGTGTAGTTACGGCGCACAATATGTACGCCCAGATTCCCTTGTGGTAGCAGCGTGTAAATGAGGGAAGGTATTCCACAGAAGGTAACCTGCGGCACCTGTCGGCACTTCCAGGGATCGAAAATACCTTCTGTGGAGCACCTTGTGGCGACGTGTATTTGCGGTATCAGGTACCGTTAGCAACCGTTGAAAACGCGTGCGTGCACGTGCGGTGCCTACCTGTTGCTACCTTCGGTAGCGGCGTGTAAAGGTACCATTAGGTATTAGCGTAATTAGGACAAATTGCCCAACACATTTTGGGATCCATTTTGTCTTCTTGCCCTTGTTAAAATTAAAAAAAATTTAAGCTAAAGAACATTTTTGTAGGAAAAAGAAGGACTTTTTCATTTTTACAGCTTAACTTTTTAAAATTCTATGAAGCACCTGAGTGTACAAAGTGCTCACCACCCAACTAGATAGGTTCCCTGAAGGGTCTAGTTTCCAAAATGGGGTCATTTGTGTGTTTTTTTTCACTGTTTCAGCACACAGATGCTCTCCAAACGCGACATGTCCACTAACGATTCCATCTAATTTTCCACTTGAAGTGTCAAATGTTGCTCCTTCCTTTCCAAGCCCTGCCGTGCACCCAAAAAGTAGTTTTTTTTACCACATATCAGTGTACTCGGAAGAAAATTGCATAAGACATTTTAGGGTACATTTTCTGCTGTTACCCTTGAGAAAATGCAATATTTGAGGCTAAAGTAACATTTTTTATAGAAAAAGAAAAATTGAAATTTTTTTTTACACATTGCTTTAGTTCCTGTGAAGCACCTGAAGGGTTAATAATCTTCTTAAATGT
This sequence comes from Allobates femoralis, assembly GCA_033576535.1. Taxonomy (NCBI): domain Eukaryota; kingdom Metazoa; phylum Chordata; class Amphibia; order Anura; family Aromobatidae; genus Allobates; species Allobates femoralis. Next base: position 116,337,596 of record JARQOC010000005.1, read on the forward strand.
GATTTTGAGTAGCTTGAGCAGTGTAGTTTTTGGAATTGTGTCACTTTTGGGTGTTTTCTGCGATCTAGGCCCCTCAAAGTCACTTCAAATGTGATGTGGCCCCTAAAAAAAGTGGCTTTGTGAATTTTGTTGCAAAAATGAGATGAAGATGAACTCTGAATGCTTCTACCTTCCTAACAAAAAAAATATTTTCCAAAATTGTGCTGATGTAAAGTAGACATTTGGGAAATGTTATTTATTAACTATTTTGAGTTACATAACTCTCCAGTTCAACAGTTAAAAATTTTAAAGTTTAAAAATTGCAACACTTTCTAAATTTTCACCAAATTTGCGTTTTTTTAACAAAGAAATGCAAAAGCTATCATTCTAAATTTACCACTAACATGAAGTCCAATATGTCATGAAAAAACAATCTCGGAATCACTGGGATCTGTTAAAGCGTTCCTGGGTTATAACCTCTAAATTGACATTAGTCAAAATTGCAAAAAGGCCTGGTCATTAGGCTCAAAAAGGCCCAGGGGTGAAGGGGTTAACCAATTTGAAAATTCCAATATTTTTATAAAAAATTTTTGCTTTGTTAAATATTTTAATTCTTACTCAATTATGGGAAACCTGCTTGATTCAATATTGACAATTTCCTTGAAGCTAGTAATCTAATGATATCTGAGGGAAGGGTGTATAGATCGCTATACCCAGTAGATTAAATTTGCCTGAATGCAACAATTTTGGCATTATCAGTCAACAGTGTAATATCTATGAAGGTTTCCAAACTACTCCCGAAACACTATGTTGAAAAATTAAAGGGTTATTCCCATCTCTGAAGACCAAAAGGGTTAGGCATTAGAATTCAAACTGCACAACTCAATAGTCATGATGAAAAAATCTGACTACCTAAAGGAAGCAAACAGACAACTGACGGACAGACGCTACTACAAGAAATTGGAGTCTGACCCCACACAAGACTATCACAAGGAATTAAACAGGCTGGTTCTTGTCTACCTCACATATCCTTAAGAGCTGATAACCTAATACCAGAAAGTCCAAGAACAGGCACATTCTACATGCTTCCCAAAATTCACAAATCAGGAAATCCAGGAAGACCAATAATTTCATGTGTGGGCACCCTCACCGAACTAATTTCTGGATGAGTAGAGGATGTTCTCAAACCCTGGTAAAAGAGACACCCAGCTACATTCAGGACACAACTGACCTATTAAATAAACTGTCAGCAGTAGGTGCTCTACAGAAGGAACCATCCTCGCCACCATGGATATGGAGTCTCTGTACAGCAATATCCGACATCAGGATGGATTAAATGCCTGCAAAACTTCCTGGAAAACACAGGATTGATGCTGACTCTGTGGTGAAGCTTACAAAATTCATCCTCATCGCACAACTACTTTACATTTGACGACAACATATATTTACAGGAGACGGGCACAGCAATACAAAGCAAAATGGCACCACAATATGCAAATCTTTTCATGGACAAGCTCGAATGGGACTTTTTATCCTATTTTGTTCTTTCAGGCCTCTGGCCTACTACCGTTAGATCAATGACATTTTAATCATCTGGACGAGTCTGAGCAATAGCTAAAGACTTTCCATGAAAACTTTAATCAGTTTCGTTCCCACCATCAACTTAACACTCAACTACTCCTGCACTGAAATCAGCTTTCTGGACGCCATAATTAAGCTACAGAACAATGAAATAGAGACATCCCTGTACCGGAAACCAATTGACCGTCCAACATATCTCCAATGGGACAGTTTTCATCCAAAACACATAAAAAATTCTATTGTGTACAGCCAGGCCATCAGATACAATCAGATATGTTCCAACCATACAGATAGAGACAATCACCTTGAGGACCTCAGAAAGACCTTTTTGAACCAGGGCTACCATTCAAGAGCTATCGAGAACCAGATTACAAGAGCCACCAGAATATCAAGGAATCATCTCCTGCATTACAAAACTAGAGAAGAAAAACAGGTTCCTCTTGTAGTCACCTACAATCCAATCTGCAGGTGCTAAGAGGAGCCACACGGAAACTGCAACCACTCCTACAAAAAGATCCCGACTAAAATCAATATTTCCGGATCTCCCACTTGTTATGTTTTAGACAACCTCAGAATCTAAAAAAACATCATTGTCAGAAGCTCCCTGTCCTCTCCAGCAGCAACAGGAACTTTCCCTGCAACCAGAACAGGTGCAAAACCTGTCCATCTATAATGACAACGGACAAGATAAAGATTTCTGGGACAGATCAAGACTACTAGATCCCAGGTAACTTCAGCTGCATCACAAGCAATGTGGTGTATTTAATTATATGTACCAAATGTCCAACAGGTGACATGTACGTAGGGGAGACGGACAAAAATTCAGAACAAGAATGAATTCTCATCGCACTCAATAAAAGAAAACTGTATGGATCTACCTGTAGCAAAGCACTTCTGCAACCCTGACCACAGTGAAACCGATATGGGGCTGCTCATTTTAAAAAGTAACTTCAAATCTTAGAGAGAGAGAAGAATTTGGGAATACAAATTGATAAGACCCTTGACACTCAAACAGATTAAATGTCTCATGATCAGCTTTTATAAAAATGAAAGAGCATTTGGGGATATCACAGATTCATGTGTCCTTATATAAAATGAAAGGGCATTTGGAGATATCACATCTTCCAACAGACTCCATTTAGAGGACAATGAACTTTTGACACTTATGTGAACTGTCTCGCACCGATTTATGCCTTTCTACACTCACTGAGGAATCTTCAGGTCTCCACAGGCCTCTAATCATAGAACAATAGTACAATTGGTTCCTCTTATCTTGCAATTTTGACCGTACCTTCCCAGCTCCTCTCCCCCTGCCTGGCATGACTCTACTTTATGTCACCTGTTGTATTTACTACATCATCTAACCCTGCTTTTTTTTTTTGCTTGTGTATATACAATTGTGGCCAAAAGTATTGACACCCCTGCAATTCTGTCAGATAATACTCAGTTTCTTCCTGAAAATGATTGCAATCACAAATTCTTTGGTATTATTATCTTCATTTAATTTGTCTTCAATGAAAATACACAAAAAGAATTGTCCTAAAGCCAAATTGGATATAATTCCAGACCAAACATAAAAAAGGGGGTGGACAAAAGTATTGACACTGTTAGAAAAATCATGTGACGCTACTCTAATTTGTGTAATTAACAGCACCTTTAACTTACCTGTGGCACCTAACAGGTGTTGGCAATAACTGAATCACACTTGCAGCCAGTTGACATGGATTAAAGTTGACTCAACCTCTGTCCTGTGTCCTTGTGTGTACCACATTAAGCATGGAGAAAAGAAAGAAGACCAAATAATTGTCTGAGGACTTGAGAAACCAAATTGTGTGGAAGCATGAGCAATCTCAAGGCTACAAGTCCATCTCCAAAGACCTGAATGTCCCTGTGTCTACCGTGCACAGTGTCATCAAGACGTTTAAAGCCCATGGCACTGTGGCTGACCACCCTAGATGTGGACGGAAAAGAAAAATTGACGAGAGATTTCAACGCAAGATTGTGCGGATGTTGGATAAAGAACCTCGACTAACATCCAAACAAGTTCAAGCTGCCCTGCAGTCCGAGGGTACAGCAGTGTCAACCCCTACTATCCGTCGGCGTCTGAATGGAAAGAGACTGTAAGGTAGGATACCCAGGAAGACCCCACTTCTTACCCCAATAAACTGAAGCAAAAAAACAGCGCCTCTCACTCAGGTGGTATTTTCAATCCATCTTTGCTTTATTCCAATCTGTTAAAAGGCACAACGTTTCGAACCACACACGGTTCTTGATCAACCACTTCTTACCCCGAGACATAAAAAAGCCAGGCTGGAGTTTGCCATAGCTTACCTGAGAAAGCCTAAAACGTTTTGGAAGAATGTTCTCTGGTCAGATGAGACAAAAGTAGAGCTTTTTGGGCAAAGGCATCAGCATAGAGTTTACAGGAGAAAAAAAGAGGCATTCAAAGAAAAGAACACGGTCCCTACAGTCAAACATGGCGGAGGTTCCCTGATGTTTTGGGGTTGCTTTGCTGCCTCTGGCACTGGACTGCTTGACCGTGTGCATGGCATTATGAAGTCTGAAGACTACCAACAAATTTTGCAGCACAATGTAGGGCCCAGTGTTAGAAAGCTGGGTCTCCCTCAGAGGTCATGGGCCTTAAAGCAGGACAATGACCCAAAACACGCTTCAAAAAGCACTAGAAAATAGTTTGAGAGAAAGCACTGGAGACTTCTAAGGTGGCCAGCAATGAGTCCAGACCTGAATCCCATAGAACACCTGTGGAGAGATCTAAAAATGGCAGTTTGGAGAAGGCACCCTTCAAATATCAGGGACCTGGAGCAGTTTGCCAAAGAAGAATGGTCTACAATTCCAGGAGAGCATTGTAAGAAACTCATTGATGGTTACCAGTAGCGGTTGATCGCAGTTATTTTGGCTAAAGGTTGTGCAACCAAGTATTAGGCTGAGGGTGCCAATATTTTTGTCTGGCCCATTTTTGGAGTTTTGTGTGAAATGATCAATGTTTTGCTTTTTGCTTCATTCTCTTTTGTGTTTTTTCATTGAAGTCAAATTAAATGAAGATAATAATACCAAAGAATTTGTGATTGCAATCATTTTCAGGAAGAAACTGAATTGCAGGGGTGTCAATACTTTTGGCCAGAACTGTATATGTATGTGTCTTCAGAATTTGTGTAATTATCAGTCTGATGAACGGGCTATAGTGTCCGAAAGCTTGCTTCACTTACTATCTTTTCAGTTCGCCATTAAAAGGTATCAACCACTGAGGACTCTCAGATTCCAATATTTTTCAACTTCAAAGGGGTATTCCCATGTCGAAGATCCTATCCCAATGTGTAGTAGGTGTAATAATAATATTAATAGCAGATACTCCCAATTAGAAATGTAGTATTGTTCTCCTGGTATAGCCATGTCTATTACCTCATGTGCAGGCCTTTGCAGCTTAGCTATCCATGGTTATGACCCACCCATAGAGTGAAAGCTAGTTAGTTAGCGAGTTGCTCGTGGTCATAACCATGGATACTTAATCTGCAAAGGCCTGCACATAACAGACGTGGCTATATCAAGAGAACTATACTACATTTCTAATTGGAGATATTTGCTGTTCTGATCGCTTTTACTATACACCTATAAAAATGTTGATTTTAGCTACTGTGTTTTATTTGAATACCCATTTCAATATTAATCTGTATGTGAATTGGTTGATCATAAACAATTGAAAAATGAAATTAAACTTAATTTTTATTTGTTTTTATTAGAAAAAGGTTACACGGGCTGTTTGCAATTATGTTCCTTTATAGCATTCTGCACACAAATAACAAACATGCTTTAGATTTCTATTACTAAACATGAAATCTCACTAAATATAACTTTGTGTTAATATATTTTATAACACAACATAAAAATAATGGAAACTTCAGTTTTTCATCTTAAAAAAGTGTGAACAGGTTTATGCATTTTGACATTGAAACACAGTAATAAAACACACCTCCTTTACATAGATATTTTGCACACCCTGCACATTTGTTTTATTGTCACAAGAAGATGGACAGAAGGTCCATCTCTTCCTTTTGTGGCTGGTAGCTGTGCTGGTGGAGGCTGTGGAGCCTCTTTCTTGAGCATGCTGCTGGACACTCTTCACAATGGCTCTGCTCCTTCACATCTGGGGTTAACTTTGTGCTTGATATATGGCCTAACCAGGATTTCCTAATTCTTCAATAAAAATACTTCTTTTATGCAGCTTATTTCAATTCCAATTGGGGTTGATTTCTCTACACAATTCCCCGTCTTTGCCGGCATTCGGTCCTGTGAAGCGTCGCTGCATAGTGATGTCATCACTGCGCGCTGCTCACAGGACTGGATGCTGGAAACAGCAGACAGCAGGGATGGCACAGATGGCAGGGAGTGAGGAGAAGGGGAGTATGACCGTTTATTATTTTTTAAAAGAAGCATCTAGCATTGGGGGACTGTGCCAGCATGGGGGACTGTGCCAGCATGCAGGGACTAGTGCCAGCAGGGGGGGTACAGTGCCAGATGGGGGACAGTGCCAGCATGGGGGGGACTTTGCCAGCATGGGAAACAGTGTGCCAGCATGGATGGGACTGTGCCAGCATGGGGGCACAGTGCCAGCATGGAGGACTATGCCCGCATGAAGAACTGTGCCAGCATGAGGGACAGTGCCAGCATGGGGGACAGTGCCAGCATGGGGAACAGTGTGCCAGCATGGGGGACTGTACCAGCATTTGGGGACTGTGCCAGCATTGGGTACAGTGCCAGAAAGGGGGGACAGTGCCAGCATGGGTGTACTGTGCCAGCATGGAGGACCATGCCAGTATGGAGGACTGTGCCAGCATGGGTGGCTATGCCAGCATGGAGGTCTGTGCCAGCATGGGGGGACAATGTGTCAACATGGGGGCTATGTGTACCAGCATAAGTGATATATAAACCAGAATGGGGGACATATATACTGATTGTAAGATGGACACTGGCATTGTAAGGCGAACCCCATTTAACTTTAAAAATTATTTTTTCCTCTTTTCCTTCACCAAATATGGGGGCGCATCTTATAATCAGGTGCGTCTTATAAAACGAAAAATACGGTATACACATCCCTTTTACTAAGGATACCTTGCGGCAGTTCTGGCTTGTTTTTCCTTATAGTACCCAGCATGGTAAGTTGTCTTTTTTGCAACATCATCGCCCAGTTGGTAGAATGTGAAAAAGTTGTCTCATGTGACATTTTATCCTTTTAGTCCAGAGTCCAATAGAGAACAACTCGCTACCCTTATTTTTTTCAGGTCTTTCACCAGGGTTTTTCCTGTATACACTTAAGCATTTACAACGTATGAACGTTTGCAGTCACAAAGTGTCCATATCCATAAAGATATGTATTCACAGCTCAGTGTTCTCTCTCACAGAATCCAGCGTCTTCTCTCTAAGGATTGAAAGTGAAACTACTTGTGTCCTCTCTCACAGAATTGAAAGAGAAATGACTGGATAAGTACTTGCTCACTGATAAATGAAACCACCTTTTGAATAATGAGATGAAGTACACAGGAAAACAAATACATTTTGCAGGCAGAAATAATTAGTGACCTGTTGAACAGTATAAATGTTATCAGGTTCATATTGACCCTCACAGTACAAGTGTAACAATCAGCGTATGGCAAAAAGTAAACAAAAAAACAACACTCATAGTAAGACCCTCAAATGAGGAAAAGTCAATTAATCACAAGTTTCAGATCCGCATAATAAATTATCTGCAGGGTCTCAAATTTCATTTAGGGTCATATGGACCCGAACAGAACAGCAGGGTTAATACATCTACAACATATTGGGATATCATCTTGGAGATGGGAATACCCCTTTATGGGTTGGACTGTTTAAATTCTAATGCCTGACCCTTATGTTTCCCAAGAGATAAGTTAATCAGCTGCTTTCACCCATATGATTACCCTAAGCATCATTTATATAGGGAGTATAGAGAGATCACTGATTACTGAATGAGCGATCACCCATCAGTTATCCCATGTCTATTGCCTGCGATACACTCTATGAATAGATTTTTCTTGAGAGCCTCTTACAAAGTGTGTTTACACCCAATCCCTACCCCAACCCCAATGGAGAACAGCCATATTTGTTTTCACTTAGTTCTTTTCAAATCTAAGAATGGGCAGAATCTAATTTCTAATACATGTAAAGTGCACAATGGTGGTTATTCATCCTGAAAGCATATTCTATAAATTCATTGCTTTAGATCACCATAGGTTTCCTATTCCAAATATTTTCCTTTATATTAGTCATAATTTTTCCACCATAGAAAATGTTTTGTTTTATGAGTTCCCACTAGGTAGGAATAGCTTAATTTACATCAAAATTGCAGGAGAAATGAGGATCGATTTGTGCAACATGCATGAACATTGTAAATCTTCTTTCCACATATAAAGGAAATTGCATAGAAATTGAGGTTAAGGTCACCCCAGGCTTGGCAGATTAATGTATCATAAATGAGAATGGCACATATCTTCATCAACATGATAATAATTGTGAAACATGTAGCTCCACCCAACACAACAAACTTATTTTACTTGTTTTTTTTTGGTGGAATTAAGAATTTATACTATTGTTGCATTTTACATTTCTTCAACTTGTTAAATGTAGATAATAATAATTTATATTTTTTGCCCACAAGCTTACAATCAATGCAGAGATACAGAGACACAAAATGTAAAATGATAAAAGTACTTATCAAGTATGGTCCAGCCATCAATATAATAAATTGGGTAATCATAATCACAGACGTGGATTCTTTACTGTAAGAGCAGTGAGACTATGGAACTCTCTGCCACATGATGTTGTAATGAGTGAGTCACTACTAACATTTAAGAAGGGCCTGGATGCCTTTCTTGAAAACTATAATATTACCGTTATATATACTAGATTCTTTGATAGGGCGTTGATCCAGGGAATTAGTTTGATTGCCATATCGGAGTCAGGAAGGAATTTTTTCCCCAATGTGGAGATTAGTGTTGCCACATGGTTTTTTTTGCCTTCCTCTGGATGTTAGGCTATGGGTTGAACTAGATGGACTTAAAGTCTTCCTTCAACCTTAAAAACTATGTTACTATGTATTTAAATAATGGTGCATGAATTGGTCACTAGCCAGTATGTGTACAAATACAGATATACAGGGTGGGCCATTCATATGGATACACCTAAATAAAATGGGAAAGGTTGGTGATATCAACTTCCTATTAGTGGCACATTAGTTCCCCCTCTCATATACTAATATGTCACAAACAGGAAGTTGCTATCACCAACCGTTCCCTTTTTATCCATATAAATGGACCACCCTATAAATGGCCCACCCTGTAGAATGCTATTAAGTGCATTGGGGGTATGTAAAAAGACACCTTGGTATTGGGAATTAATTGAAGGGTCCTGGGTAGTGCATTCCAGAGATTTTGCACAGCTTGTGAGAAGTCTTGCAGATAGGAGTAGATATTTGGATTATTGAGGATGTTAGTTTTAGTAGATTAGTGGAAAGCAGGGCATGGGTAGGGTGATAGACAGAGATGAGGGAAGAGATGTAGAGATGTGCAAAACTGTGGAGGGCTTTGAGAATGAGAGTGCTAAGTTTATATTGAACTCTGTAGCATACGGAAAACCAGTGCAGTACTGGCACAGATTAGAGGAATAGGATCCTGGCTGCTGCATTCAGGGTGGATTGGAAAAGGGAGAGTTTTGTAAGAGGGAGATCGATTAGTAAAGAGTTGCAATGGTCCAAGCGAGAATTTAGAAGAGCAACAGATGGATAATGAATATATTTAATGATAATATAATTATAATAATAATTTCAATTTGTATAGTGTCATCATATTCCACAGCATTTTACAATTCAAAGGGTACTTATACAAGCAAGATAAAACATACAGAGTAACTCATACTGTAATGCATACAAAGCGGTGAGAGGGCCCTACCTGCAAGCTTACAATCGTTGAGGAAAAAGGGGTGATGCAAAAGGTAAAAATAAAGTGCTTGTCGTGTATGGTCCAGCCTTCAGAATAATAAATAGGGGCATACAAATAACACTGTATGAACCAGTCACCAGCCAGCATCTGTACAATTACAGGTAAAAAGTGATACTAAGTGCATTGGACAGAGTATAGGGATAGATAGTTCAGATACAGTAAGTGAAATGAAGTACTAGGCCAGTCTAAAGAAATGTGTTTTAGGGCCCACTTAAAACTGTGGATACTGGGTATTAACCAGATTGTCTGGAGAAGTAAATTCCAAAAAATTGGTGCAACATGGGAGGAGTCCTGGAGACGAGGGGGAGGTTCAAATTATAGAGGATGTTAGTCTAACATCATTAGCAGAATGGAGAGGACGGGTAGAGTGGTAGACAGAGATGAGGGAATAGATGTAAGGTGGTGCAGAATCTTAGAAAGCTTTGAGTGTAACAGGAAATAGATCTCTATGTAGCATTTGTACATCTGTGTTTTCTTTTTTACTGAAGAAAGGGGCTTGTACCCCCAGAAATGTGTAGAAAATAAAAAATCACCATCAAATTTTCTGAGTTTTGGAAGTGAATATTTTCTTCAGGCGTAGCGTGGTTCGGACACCCTGTTCCACTGTTTCCTGCTTTTCATCTCTCTTCTTCCCCAGAAGGATATATGTTTTCTCTTCCACCTCCAATGGACTGGATCAAGACTTATTCCTCCCAAGACAATATTAAGGACCAGGGGGCACTCACATTGGGTGGAAGAAAGGCAATTTCATCAGCTATGTAGGAAAGGGTTCTTTGCAAAGAGAGTAGTAAGAATGTGGAATGCCGAGCACAAGAGGTAGTAATGGCAGACACTGTAACAGCTTTTAAAAAAAGGGCCTGACGACTTCTCAGACTACTTAACATTGTGAGTTATAGATGAATAAGTGACAAAAATGTTCAAGTGGTGGAGGAAGGTTGAATTTGGTGGACCTTGGTCTTTTTTCAACCTATGTAACCATGTTGTTATATTTAAAAATTTATTAGGAAATCAATATTTCTGGAGGGGCCCCAATATTCACTGTTAGGGGCCCTAAAAGGGTTTAATTCAGCACTGGTCTCTGTGTATTCAGTTTTGATCTTCAGATAATTAGCATTATACTATTAAGTCCAAAAATTGCATTGACTTTGTAAAAGATTTTACGTCTAAATATACTTTTTTTCCCCAAGCTCTGCCACTTAACACAATACCCTTCTAATGTACACGGCTTTCACAGAACAAAGATAAATCTGCCAAACGTAAAATGAAGGCCTGGGTCTATGCAGATACATTGTAATCATTGATGTTAACACTGAATGTAAATTGTTAGTCTGTTATTGATATCATTAATGTTGCTCGAAAGTTAACCCAATCCAACAAAAACAATTAAACTTTGACAGGCAAAGCAAACATTACTGTTATGCATGGCAATAAAGTGGCCCAAACATCTGTCATTCTGCCAAAACAAGCCAACCATTTCTAGTTAAGGAAATTTCTTTTCATCTCTTTATGCAAATGATATAACACTTTAGAGAGCTGAACAGAATGTAAAGCTACACACGACGTACGTAACGGGCGGCCTTATTGTGTTCATGTGTGGTGTGCCCAATGCTCATTACCTGCTAGTTACTATGTTATGGAATATTTTATGGCTATCTAGTTATTTTTATGTTAATTTATATGCACCATTTTATGGTTTGGCTACAATGCAAAAAGTGACTGAATTATCATTAAAAAACTTACATCTCCTTTTGATCTTTACAAGGTCAACCTGGATCAGTAGATTTTCAGTGAGCTCAGACTGCTAAGGTCCACCAAAAACCAACTTCAACTGGGCATGATTTTGGAGCTACTGTGTTTTTCCAAAAATAAGACATAGTAACATAGTTTTTAAGGTTGAAGGAAGACTACAAATCCATCTAGTTCAACCCATAGTCTAACATGTTGATCCAGAGGAAGGCAAAAAATCCCATTTGGCAACACTAAGCTCCACATTGGGGAAAAAAAATTCCTTCCTGACTCCACATACAGCAATCAGACAAGTTCCCTGGATCAACGCTCTATCAAAGAATCTAGTATATATAACAGGTAATATTATCGTTTTCAAGAAAGGCATCCAGTAGTAGTTAGTAGTGAGTCACTCATTACAACATCATGTGGCAGAGAGATCCCCGTGTCCCCGTCTCAGGCCTAAGAGTAAAGAGATCATTAGAAAGTTCTCTGTACTGTCCCCTCATATATTTATACATTATTATAAGATCACCCCTAAGCCTTCGTTTTTCCAAGCTAAATAACCCCAAATTTAATAACCTGTCTTGGTATTGCAGACCCCTCAGTCCTCTAATAACCTTGGTCGCTCTTCTCTGGACCCGCTCTAGTTCACCTATGTCTTTCTTATACACTGGAGACCAGAATTGTACACAGTATTCTAAGTGTGGTCACACTAGTGACTTGTACAGAGGTACTCTCCTCATGAGCAGCTATGCCTCTTTTAATACATCCCATTATTTTATTTGCCTTTGCAGTAGCTGTCTGACACTGGCCACTAAATGTGTTTGTCATCTACCCATACACCCAGGTCTTTTTCAGTGGCAGTTTTGCCCAGTGTTTTACAATTAAGCACATAATTATACCTTTTATTTCCTTTGCACAAGTGCATGACCCAGGGCCGGCGTCAGCACCCGGCATACCTGGCGAAATGCCGGGGCCCTAAGCAGCTTGGGGGCCCACTGTTCATCAGGGACATGCAGCCCTGATGGTCAGGAAGCCATCAGGAAAAGGTAGCCCAGACAAGACGGGTGCATGAGGGGCACTCAGCCGGACACTCAGCCAGTGGCTGAGTGCTCCCACAGCTCTGCATGCAACACTAATTAGCCATTTGCTGGCTCTGGGGAGCAGGGGAGCTTCCTCCTCCTCTGCTGACGGCAGTAGCATGATGAGTCATCTCCCTGTGACCTCATCACGCTGATACAGCCATACAGGAAGGAAGCACAGACCGGAGGAAGCATCTGAGGAGGACACAGCCCCGGGGGTGCGGAAGGAAGGCAAGTATGATTCATTATTTTTTAGCTGTGTGCAGCACAATGGAGATTATATATACCAAGGTGTGGCCAGGGGACAGATGTAGCAGGAGAACCACCATATTACACATTACACATTATCTGGAGGCTGTTCTGGGCTGTGGAGGCTGCTTCTGGGCTGTGGAGGCTGCTTCTGGGCTAAATGGAAGTTGCTGTAGAGGCTGTGCTGAGCTATATGGAGGTTGCTGAGGGGTATGGATGCTGTTCTGGGCTATAGAAGCTGCTTCTGGGCTGTGGAGGCTGTTTCAGGACTAAATGAAGGATGCTGTGGGCTATGAAAGCTGTTATGAGCTACCTGGAGGCTGCTTCAGGCTATGGAAGCTGTTCTGGGGTATAGAGGCTGCTTCTGGGCTGTGGAGGCTGCTGCTGGATTATATGGAGGCTGCTGCAGGCAATGGAGGCTGTGTTGAGCCATTTGGAGGCTGCTGTGGGCTATGGAGGTTGCGCCAAACTATAGAGGCTGCTTCTGAGCTGTGGAGGCTTTTTCTGGACTATATGGAGGCTGCTGCGGGCTATGGAGCCTGTGCTGAGCCATTTGGAGGCTGCAGCGGGCTATGAAGGCTGTTCTGGACTATAGAGGCCGTTCTGGGCTATAGAGGCTGCTTCTGGAATGTGGAGGCTGTTGCTGGACTATATGGAGGCTGCTGCGGGCTATGGGGGATGTTCTGGGCTATAGAGGCTGTTCTAGGCTATAGAGGCTGCTTCTGAGCTTTGGAGGCAGTTGCTGGACTATATGGAGGCTGCTGCTGGGCTATGGAGGCTGCAGCTTTGCTATGGAGGCTGTTGTGGGCTATGGAGGCTGCTGCTGGACTATATGGAGTCTACTGCAGGCTATGGAGGCTGGGCTGAGCTGTATGGAGACTGCTGAAGGCTATGGAGGCTATTCTGGGCTATAGAGGCAGCTGCTGGGCTATATGGAGGCTGTACTGGGTTATACAGAGGCTGTGCTAGGCTATATGGATGCAGTGTTGGGCTATATAGAGGTTGCTGCTGGGTTTTAGAGGTTGCTGCTGGGCTATATGGAGGTTGCTGTTGGGCTATATGGAGGCTGTGCTGTATATATAAAATGGAGGCTTTACTGTATATATTATTTGGAGGCTGTGATGTGTATATAAAATGTAGGCTGTGATTTAAATATAAAATGGAGGCTTTGCTGTATATATTATTTGGAGACTGTGCTATATATATTATTTGGAGGCTGTGCTGTATATATAAAATGGAGGCTTTGCTGTATATATAAAATGGAGTCTGTGCTGTGCATATTATTTGGAGGCTGTGATGCGTATATAAAATGGAGGCTGTGATGCGTATATAAAATGGAGGCTGTGCTGTATATATTATTTGGAGGCTGTGCTGGGCTATGTATATATATATATATATATTTTATCTGGAGACTGTTGCTGTGCTGTATATAGTATTTGGATGTTGTGCTTTATATACAATATGGAGGCTGTGCTTCACTGTATATATAATATGAAGGTTGTGCTTATTTGTTATTTGGAGGCTGTGCTGGACTGTATATATTATTTGGAGGCTGTTGCTCAGCTACCACTGCCTCCAAATAATATATACAGCCCAGCAAAGCCTCTAAATATATACAGCCCACAGCCTCTATATTATCTACACAGCCCAGCAGTCTCTATCTATTATATAATCACGAATGGGTTTTTTGCCCCTTTTGAGTCCGCTCACGCTGCGAGTCAGCGTGGTCATGTGGATACGCCCGAAGCATTGGCCGCGCAGCGGCCATTGCGAGCAGTTCTAAGGCGACTCGCTATGCCCGCGCAGCGGGCATGGCGAGTCGCCTTAGCAGCGCGAAGCATTGGCCGCGAAGCGGCCATTGCGAGTCAGAGACTCGCTCTGCTAGAATCCCGATGCATGTGCATCGGGCACCCAGCTAGTATTATATATACAGTCTCTCAGTTTCCATATTATATACACAGCCCAGCAGCCTCCAGCAGCCCTGCACAGGCTCAATATTATATATACAGCCGACCCAGGAACCTCTATATTATATATCCTCAGCCCACAGCTTTTATATTATATTCATGAATCATGGTGTGTTTAAAGGGGCTCACGGAGACTGTTTTGCCCGGGGCCCACAAAAACCTGGAGCCGGCCCTGGCATGACCTTACATTTATCCCCATTAAAGCTCATTTGCCATTTATCAGCCCAAGCTTCTAGTTTACATAAATCCTCCTGTAATATAAAATTATCCTCCTCTGTATTGGTTACCCTACAGAGTTTAGTGTCATCTGCAAATATTGAGATTCTACTCTGTATGCCCCCTACAAGGTCATTAATAAACATATTAAAAAGAAGTGGGTCCAACACCAAACCCTGTGGTACCCCACTGTTAACTGTGACCCATTCTGCGTGTGATCCATTAATAACCACCCTTTGTTTCCTATCACTAAGCCAGTTCTTAACCCACTTACACGTATTTTCCCCTATCCCCATTGGTCTCATTTTATGTATCAACCTTTTGTGAGGCACCGTATCAAAAGCTTTTGAAAAGTCCATATACACCACGTCCACTGCATTTCTTTGGTCCAGTCCACTACTTACCTCTTCTTGGAAGCTTATCAGATTAGTTTGACAGGAACGGTCCCTCGTAAACCCATGTTGATATTGGGTCATGAGGTTATTTTTCTTCAGATACTCAAGTATAGCATCTCTTAGAAAACCCTCTAGGATTTTACCCACAGTAGAGGTTAAGCTTACTGGCCTATAATTTCCAAGTTCAGTTTTTGTCCCCTTTTTGAATATTGGCACCACATTTGCTATACGCCAGTCCTGTGGTACAGACCCTGTTATTATGGAATCTTTAAATATTAAAAATAATGGTCTATCTATGACAGTGCTTAATTCCTGCAGTACTCTGGGGTGTATCCCATCCGGGCCCGGGGATTTGTCAATTTTAGTGATTTTTAGGCGGTGCCATACGGTCCTGCTGGGTTAAGCAGGTGACATTTAATGGAGAATTTTTGTTATCACTGATCATGTTGTCTGTCATGGGATTTTCTTGTGTAAATACTGTTGCAAAAAAGTCATTTAGCATATTGGCTTTTTCCTCATCCTCATCCACCATTTCACCCATATTATTTTTAAGGGGACCAACACAATATTTTTTTAGTTTCTTACTATTTATGTAGTTAAAAAATATTTTTTTTTTTTTACTTTCTCTGGCAATGAGTCTCTCTGTCTATCTTTGCTGCCTTGATTTGCTTTTTACAAATGTTATTTAACTTTCTGTATTTATTTAATGCCTCATCACTACCTACTTGCTTTAATTCCCTAAATGCTTTCTTTTTGTCACTTATTGCGCCCCTTACAGCCTTATTTAGCCATAGTGGTTTCCTCCTATTTCTAACATGTTTATTCCCATAGGGTACCTTTACACACCACAACCAGCGGAGACATTTTTGGCGGGGATATTTCTCGCTGGAATTATAGCCGCCAAATTGCCTCCTTATTACGGCATGTATTTTGGGAATTTGGCGGCGATAAAAACAATGTCGCCCGCTTTCGATTTTACGAAATCAGGCGACATTGGTTTTATCGCCGCCAAATTCCCGAAATACACGCCGTAATAATGAGGCAATTTGGCGGCGATAATTCCAGCAAGAAATATCGCCGCCAAAAATGTCTCCGCTGGTTGTGGCGTGTAAAGGTACCCATAGGGTATATATTGTGCACAGGTCCTATTCAGGATGCTGATAAACGTCTCCCATTTGCTTTGTGTACTTTTATGTCTCAGGACATCTTCCCAGTTTATTGCACTAAGATCATCTCTCAACCGTTGGAAATCTGCTTTCCTGAAGTTTAGTGTCCTTGTAGCCCCTCTACGACACATCTTATTAAAGGTACCTTCACACACAGCAATATTGCTAGGCAATTTCACTGGCAATTTGTTGGTTGCAGTGAAATCATGGACACATTGTTCTATTTTGTTGCTGTGTACAAATGGAACAATGTGTCCATGATTTGACTGCAACCAGCAAATTGCCAGTGAAATTGCTAGCAAAATTACCGCGTGTGACGGTACCTTTACCTTTGCTGGAACTGCAGGTTTCTGTTCCCCAATGTATTTCACGGTAGTTGAAGTCCCCCATAATAATGACTTCTCCCTGAGTCGCTGCTTCATCTACCGTATATACTCGTGTATAAGCCGACCCGTGTATAAGCCGACCCCCCTACTTTTGCCCCCAAAACCTGGGAAAATCTATTGACTCGTGTATAAGCCGAGGGTGGACCCTAGCACAAGTATACAGCCCCCAGCAGTGTGGTATACACCAGTCCCAGAGGTAGATACAGCAGCCCCAGTGGTAGTATACACGCAGCCCCAGTAGTATATACAGCCCCAGTGGTAGTATATACAGCCCCAGTGGTAGTATACAGGGCCCCAGAGGTATATACAGCCCCAGTGGTAGTATATACAGCCCCAGTGGTAGTATATACAGCCCCAGTGGTAGTATATACAGCCCCAGTGGTAGTATACAGGGCCCCAGAGGTATATAGCAGCCCCAGTGGTAGTATACAGGGCCCCAGAGGTATATAGCAGCCCCAGTGGTAGTATACAGGGCCCCAGAGGTATATAGCAGCCCCAGTGGTAGTATACAGGGCCCCAGAGGTATATAGCAGCCCCAGCGGTAGTATACAGGCAGCCCCAGTAATGCAGGGCCCCCCCAGCGTCTCTCCGGTCACCTGTAAAGCAAACTATACTTATCAGTGTCCCGCTCGCACCCGCCGCTGCCGACATCCGCGATCCTCCATCTTCATGCGACTGCTTCCTGTTTCCTGTGCGCGTCGCCGGGAATGACGTCATTGCGGGCGACGCACACAGAAACAGGAAGAGGAGTCGCATGAAGATGGAGGATCGCGGATGTCGGCAGCGGCGGGTGCGAGCGGGACACTGATAAGTATAGTTTGCTTTACAGGTGACCGGAGAGACGCTGGGGGGGCCCTGCATTACTGGGGATGCGGGGGCTGCTGTATACCGATGTATACATCGGTATGTACCGATGTATACATCGGTATACAGCACTGACTCGCGTATAAGCCGAGGGGGGTACTTTTCAGCCCAATTTTTGGGCTGAAAAACTCGGCTTATACGCGAGTATATACGGTATTTGCTTTATGAGGATATTCTCCTCCACTTCCATTAATGTTGGAGACTTAACAAACCCCTATCAGTAATTTTATTTTTTTCCCCCTGCCCTTATCTCCACCCACAGGGACTCTACATTTTCATTAGATTCACATATATTGTCACGCAGGATGGGTTTTAAGGATGATTTTACGTATAAACAGACACCTCCCCCTCGCTTATTTGTATGGTCATCTCTGAAAAGACTGTAGCCTTGTAAATTAACAGCCCAGTCATGGCTCTCGTCCAGCCATGCCTCCGATATCCCCACCATGTCATAATTATTTTCCAACAAAATTTATTCTAATTCCTCCATTTTGTTGGTGAGGCTTCTGGCATTAGTGTACATGCACTTCATGCATCTTTCTTTACCTCTATTCCTTCTTACTATATTAACTGTTCTAACCCCACCCCCATGCCACCCCCAATTTAATTACTTGTGCCCAGGTTACTATTTACACTATCTTCCCCTCCTGTACAATGAATACCCTTCCCCCAATCCCTAGTTTAAACACTCCTCCAACCTTCTAGCCATTTTCTCCCCTAGCACAGCTGCACCCTCCCTAGCATAGAACCTGTAGCCAACAGAGAAGTCGGCCCAGTTCTCCAGGAACCCAAACCCCTCCTTCATACACCAATTCCTGAGCCACTTATTTATCTCCCTAATCTCCCTTTGCCTCTATAGTGTGGCATGTGGTACAGGCAGTATTTCAAAGAATACTACCTTGGAGGTCCTTGCCTTAGACCGATGCTGCACCTTTGGGACAAGCGTATCTGTTCTTGGACGGACAATATCAGCATTGTGCACGCCAATAACTACCTGGCATCGTCATCCTTGCCTGTAATTAAGCTCTTACGGTTCCTGGTACTAAAATGTTTAATGCATAATATTTGGTTTAGGGCTCGTTATGTACCAGGAGTTTGTAATTATGTCGCTGATTCTTTGTCTCTGTTCGAATTTGAGAGGTTTCGGGAGCTATGTCCGTCGGCCGATCTGGAGGGTTCAGAGTCCATTTTGCTGGTGCCGGAGAGCAACTGTTATCGTTAGTCCGGGCATCGGTTGCCCTTACCACTTGGAGAGCTTACGGTAAGGCTTGCCGAGAATGTTGTTCTTCGGTGGGTGCTGGAGCAGCTCCGGTGTCCGTTTCGAGGAGGTTGGAGGCTAAGTTTAAATATCTTTCTCTCCTATGGGCCTCAGACTTATCTGGCACGGCCGTATGGAACCGGCTTTCTGGCTTTACGTTTCATTTCAAGCTCAGGGGTTGGGGGGACGTAACCAAGCAATTCCTGATCATGCAGGTCTTGAAGGCGGTATTCAAGGAGCACAGGTGACCCATTTCCTTTGCTTTATTGAAGCGTATCATAGATAATTTAGATTCGATCTGTGACTTGGTGCAGGAAGCTATTTTATTTTTACGCAGCTTTCAGCCTCGTCTTTTTCAGGGCACTACAGGTTAGTGAGATCATCCCTTGGTCTATTTTCCAAGGTGGAGGCCTTCGGCACAATGATGTCACAATTTGTAGTGGGGGCCTGCATATAAGAATCTGGAGATGTCAAAGACAGACCAATACCAATACCAGAGAGATGAATGGTGCAGTAACTATAAGTATTCCCTTATTTTTTTCTCATTTTTGGTCATCAGATGCCATTTTACTGAATGTGGAGGTCAATTACAAAATTATCCATATTTTTTCAGTTGCAGATTTTTCAAAAATTACATTCTATGTGACTTTATTCACTCATCCCTGCTCCTGACATTACTAAGAGGAAACAAGTTTATATTCAAATCCCTTATATTCCTCAGTAGCACAAAGCATACACCCTAACTCCTTACACCCGTCATGACCAAAGATATCCAAGGTGATGTCCTTACCTTTGATATGCGCTCACATGCTGAGTATGAATTTTTTTTTTATCAGATCAATCGACATGTGCCTCCAACAGCAGAGATCTGCCTGCCACTGTTAACTAGTTAAATCCCACTGTCAATCTATGACAGTGGTATCATAACACATGCTGGCGGGGAGCACGCCATTCCTATCGGCAGCCACATGACGTGATCGCGGGGTGCTGATGGATTGTCATGACAGCAAAGAGTCAGCTGATGATCCCTGTGTCTATCATGAATACTTCCTGTGACTGCCGACTGAGCGCTGGCATTCATAGGAAGACAGCATTTGTGCTGTAAAAAGTGGTACTGATGCACTGTTTTGTACAACACAAGCAATCAGACCATCACAGCTTCAAGTCCCCTAAGGGACTATGGGTAAATATAATAAAAAGTGGAAAAAAAAGTTTTTAAAATATGAAAAAAAAAAAACACAAACATTTTTAGCTACCCCTCCTTGAAAATGAAATAAAAAATTCACATATTTGGTATTGCCACATTCATAATTATCCAATCTAACAAAATATAAAATAAATTACTGTATTTTTCGGATTATAAGACGCACCAGACCATAATACGCACCCAGATTTAAGAGGAGGAAAATAAAAAACGTAGCAAAAAATGTGGTTATAATGTAGTCTTATGGGAGGGGAATCTGCTGCTGACAATTATGGGAGTAATGTCCCCATTCCAGGTAATATATGTCCTTATCCTGGATATGGCCCCCCCATCATGGTATATAGCCCTACATCCTGGTATATAGCCCTCCTTTCTGGGATATAGCCCCCATTCTGGGATATAGCCCCCCATCCTGCATATGGCCCCCCATTCTGGGATATAGCCCCCCCATCCTGGATATGGCCCCCCATACTGGATATGGCTCTGCATCCCAGTATATAGCCCCCATCCTGGATATGGCCTCCATCCTATATATGGCCCCCCTACTGGAATACAGTCCCCCATCCTGGATATTGCCCCCCATCCTGGGATATAGCCCCCCAATCTGGATATGGCCCCCATCCTGGGATATAACCCCCTATCCTGAGATATAGCCTGCCATCCTGGGATATAGCCCCCCATCTCGGTACATTACCCCCCATCCTGGATATGGCCCCCCCATCATGGTACATGGCTCTGTCATGCTGGATATGCCCCAAAAATCCTGGATATAGCCCCCTTTCATCTTAGATATAGCCCCCAATCAATCTTAGATATGGCCACCCATCCTAGCACACACAAAAATTATAAAAAATGTAATTTACCTCTATGGTGCTCCCCTCCATCTCTCCCTGCTTGCAGCATTTCACATCCTGAGTTCCCCTGTGTCCCCAGGGCAGCCAATCATGTGACCTGCACAGCACAGTGACATCATCATTGTGCACTCTAATCACATGATGGGATGCCCTAGGGACATAGGAGGACTCAGGACGCGAAGTGCTGCAAGATGGGAGCACCAGAGAGGTAAGTTACATTGTTTATTATTTTTGTGCGTGCGGCAGTAGGGGGGCCACATACAGTGATGTGGGGGTGCATGCTTAGTCTAATTTAATACGGACTGTTCCCTTGCCCACCGCTCAGCGCCGGCTTCAGCACTGAGAGGTAATGGACCACGGGATGCAGTGCATATTAAATGAGCCTAATGAGTGGGCTCACGTGATCATGGGCTGCCTCTGCAGCCTACGCCAGCCTCCTCCAGCCGTTTTTCCCCCCAGCACAGCCACACAGTCCGTATATTCGGACTAAAGACGCACCCCCCACATTCCATCAAAATTTGGGTGAAAACAAGTGCGTCTTATAGTCTGAAAAATACAGTAATCCGATTGGTAAACAGCATAACAAAAAAATTTATTGCAAAAAGAGGCAATCAAAACATTGATTCTACCCAATGATATTTCTAAAAATGTCATCTCAGGTGCAAAAAATAAGCCATCACTTAGATCCTGAAAAATGAGAATGTTTCAGTTCTTGAA
Organism: Allobates femoralis; assembly: GCA_033576535.1. NCBI lineage: Eukaryota > Metazoa > Chordata > Amphibia > Anura > Aromobatidae > Allobates > Allobates femoralis. The sequence continues at coordinate 116,359,272 of JARQOC010000005.1, forward strand.
AAATGGCGATAGATGTACCTGTTACAAATTTCAGAATTTTTTTTCACTGATTAAATTTAATAAAAAGCGGTACATGTTTGGTATCTACCAACTTGTACTGACCAGGGAATCATAGTCAGGTTCAGTTTATAAAATTTATATTTGTGGAATTATACTTCTTTTTTTGAAATTTCGCTACAATTGGAATTTTTTTCCCGTTTTCCAATATACTACATGGTAAATGAAACATTTCATTCAAAAGTACAACTCATTGTACAAAAATCAAGCCTTTATTTGACTGGAAATATGAAAAAACGTTAGGCTCTTGGAAGAAGAGGAGAAAAAACCTAAAGTGCAAAGAAGAGAGAAGGCAAGGTCGTGAAGGGGTTAACTACTGTATGTGTCTTTTGTGGTGTACATATACAGTATATCCCAGTTTATATTCCATGTTACGATCCATTCTACAGATTACACAATAGAACATTCTGCCTATCTGTTCCATGTCATCTAATGCATTGCTTTTAATCTATTTTCTAATATTAGGCAGATTTGCTGTCGAGGGCGCACATCATCAACATTAAATATCATTAAAATAAAACTGAACAGTAAGCAAACAATGCAGGCAGAACCCATCCCAGATCCCAGTATTTATCTTCACATTCCTCTTTAATGTTTTGCAAAGCAATCTAAATTAGAACAATCCCATTTATACGTTTCCAAAGGTCAGCCATAATTACTGCAAATAAATAGGTTCCTCTTCCCAGACAACTGAGCCAGGCAATCTTTATAGTTCATATTAATAGAACTGGACTGGTTCTATATGCCATTCCATACATACCGCCATAATTCACCAGGTGAATTGAAAACAGTCCCTACGATGTGGTAGGAGATTATCATTATTATGCTGCTGATGTAATGGCTGTCATCCAATTGATTAATAGGCGGCAGGACAACATGGAAGGAAAGACCAGAGGCAGTGGACAAAAATAGCATTTATTTTTGTATATTTTATATTAGGGAGCTGGGAAAATGTTATAAATGAGGCAGAGTGTTATCTCTGTGTGCATTTTTACCATATGCTTCTTTAGTCTATTTTTTTTTCATATGAGAGAAACAAAACAGTTACATAATGAGTTCACCGTATACAGAAAACCCTTAACCCCTTAAGGACTGAGATGATTTTAAGCCCTAAGACCTCAACATAGACATAACCATACCAGGCCGTATTTGTTGTAGGATTAACTGCATGTGAGTTACATACAGTGGGTACAGAAAGTATTCAGACCCTTTCATTTTTTCACTCTTTATTTCATTGCAGCCATTTGGTAAATCCAAAAAAGTTTTTTCTCATTAATGTACATTCTGCACCCATCTTGACTTTAAAAAAAAAAAAAAAGAAAAGTTCAATTTTTTGCAAATTTATTAAAAAAGAAAAATTAAATATCTCATAGTCATAAGTATTCACACCCTTTGCTCAGTCATATTTAAGGGCGGCTTCACACTGCGATCAGGTCCAGGTCCGGGGCTGTCAGGGGTGAACCAGACAGCCCCGGACGGATCAGCACACAGAACCGGAGGGCTAATATGCCCTCCGGTCCGGTGTGCATCCTGCCACATCTGCCGCTGCTGATTATTCAGGACCGCGGCTCACAGGGAGCTAGCCACGGTCCTGAATTATAACAGCGGCGTGCAGCCGCCGGTATCCGGTTCCCTCCCGATTCCCCCGGAGGATCCGGGGGAATCTGCTGGAATCCGGGAGACACCAATTAGGCGCAAATTGGTCTCCCCGGACACAAAAACGTTGCAAGCAACGGTTTTGGATTCGGGAGAAAAATCCCACTTCTCCCGGATTCTTCCGGCGAGATGGCAGCCGGATGGCAGATAACTGCCATCATGGCCCCATAGGCTACTAAGGGGCTAAAATCCGGTCCGGCATCACAAAGTATTCACTGATCTCAGGGAACCAGTCCAAGAAAACACTGCGGGCAGCTGGCTAAAGCGCTCAACACAGTGAATTCCTAGGCGCATTGCCTCTGGGAATTATGAATATGCAAAAAGTCTGTGGAGCCTCGGTTAGGAGTCTCAAACACAGGACTGACAGCCCCGGACCGGACCGGACCTGACCGCAGTGTGAAGCCACCCTAAGTCACATGCTGTCCATTTCCTTGTGATCCTCCTTGAGATGGTTCTACTCCTTCATTGGAGTCCAGCTGTGTTTAATTGCGAAAACCTGATAGCACTTATTACGGAGCGAAACGTCGTGCCCCCGTCCCTCCACCCATCCACCACTAGCGTTCCTGAACACAAAAAGAACCCTGTTTATAGAAGCTCTGATGGACCTTTTGTCTTCTGCTGAAATACAAAACGGATTACGTATCGACTTTTGGCCTGATGTGGCACCAAGAATCATAGGGTCAAAGGGAGTAACCTCCTCATCATCCTACAACACAAAGGCAAACTTGAGAACAGCTGTGTATCTCCCCAGCTCTAGGGAGAGCTGCAAGTGTGTGACCCCATCCCCTAATTTCAAAACGTTGGAAGACGAAGACTTGATTGGAAACGCTACAAGCGCCTGCCCTTAAACCTCCGACCACATGATGCACACACTGCCTGACAGCCTGTTAAGCTGAGTACTGCATTGGGATAAGGAAGGGAGACCTATCAGAAATACAGATATCCACGTCTTCCCAAATCATCCGGTATGGAACGGAGGTCGTGGGAAGCTACAAGGCCAAGTCACGAGAACCTGTCTTCATCAAACCAGCGAGTTAGCACCGTTCCACATGAGCAACGCACCAAGAAGACCCAGGAAGTAGATGATCTCACCAGGCCTTTATTCGTGCTCAGTGTGCACAAACCAGGTGAGCTAAGTTCGATGTAACACAAAACTGGCCGTACGCGATTCGCACATCTCACTCCTGACCTTTAGCACCAGTAGTAAAAAAGAGTCTACATGCTTGCTGTGAAACTCCATAAGTGCCAACTTCACTATCCCGGTCCGAGTGTACCTGACTATCATCCAGTAAAGGTACCTAAAAGAGACTTTGTGTGGTTGTGCATTACTCCAGGATTCAGCGCGCAGCGTCCCGCAGCTGCCTCACAACATCTTGCGCAGCTCCCGGCTCCGGGATTCCCGCTCATCCTGTGGGGAGCGTTCCATCTCGCTGTGTACCATCCCCCGGAGACCCGAACAGCGCTGGTAAAGTTACCAGAACACCCGCAGGTGGCGTCACGAAGACAAATCACCCCCACTGTTCCGCCATTCCCCTATTGATCTGGACCACCGGGCCTACACCACCGCAGGCGCGGTTCCGTGACTGGAGGAGAAACAACGCCCGCTACGTGTACCCCCCGGCTACGGTGAGTCAGAATTTGGCGTCACGAACAGGATACGAGCAGGCCCGTTATCTCGGGTATTGTGTGCTATTTATTGACTGTAAATATCGAACTGTACATTTGGTCCGCCATTGCTGCGCGAAAAGGCGGGAAAAGAAGGGGCGTGACTGTGCAGAGGGCGCGAAGATTGGCCCCACCCCCACGCTCTGACGACTTCCTCCGTACGCAGCAGGAACCGGAAACTCCCGTGGTGCCTCACTCCTCACCGCGAGGCCGACACTTCCGTTTGCAACCGAGGGAAAGGCTACGCTTAACTAAGGGGGAGCGACCATGAGTAACCCGGCTCCCGATCACGCGGTGCCCCCGCTAGACCAAGCGGCACCTCAAAATATACAACTTGATGGACAGCAACAAGTCGGCGGTATGCTACCACAACCCGCTCCGATTATGCCGATGTCTCTACCCTACGTTCCTAGTGCGACCTGGTTACCCAAGTACAGCGGCGTACCCAGCACCTTGGAAAACTTCCAGAGGAAGATATGCCAAGCCCTGGACATGTACCCGATGACCGGTAAGCAAAGAGCTTCAGTTATTATGGGACAGTTAACCGGTGCAGCCGAACTGCAGAGCCGCAGCTGGCCTGTAGAAGTTCAGGAATCTGTGGAGCAGATATTCGCTAGATTAACCCGGGTCTTTGAGTGCCATACCGAAGCTGGATTAAGACTGTCATTCTATCGTTGTAACCAAGGGGCACAAGAAACTGTCCTTGATTATTCACTGCGCTTGCAAGAAGCATACAGACTGTTAAAACAAGTCGATCCCGATAGTGCTCGAGATGAGAACAAAGCGTTAATTGGACAATTTATTGTGGGCCTTAAACTGTCTGAGGATAGAAAGCAAGCAAGCTGGTGGTCCATACAAAATCCAGGCGCAGAGTTTGACACATTGAGAGACTTAACAGTTTGGGGACAGCGACTTGCTGAAGTACCTGATCCCGCTTCACCGCAGCAGCAGCAGTATGCTGACACCCCTTCCGTGCCGGCAGCAGCATCTCCAATCCCTGCGATTCAGTCCAGTGCACAGACTGTGACACCTGACCGGTTTGATCAACTGTGTGCTAATGTCGAGCAGCTGATGAAAGACGTGGCCAAGCTACAAGCTGGGAGAAGACCCAAGACAGAAGCAAGGCCATCGGACAAGATTCAACTCGCCGACAGCCCGGATGACGTCCCCTGGATGAGGAGAAAGACACAGCCGTCGCGAGGAAAACCTGCAGACCGCCGCAGTCCTGACAGACGCCGCAACAGTCAGCAGAACGACTTAGGAGGACGCAACCTGCAATCCCGTCCTTTAAACGAGCGACCCCTGGGCGAGAAGGGCCAACCCCAGGAGTAGACTGTGCAGGCCCTACGTCCAACTGGGAACACAAGTATGTGGGAGACTGTCCATACTTACCAATCGTCATCGATGGCATCGCTATCTCCGCCTTGATAGACACTGGATCCCAGGTGACATCCATCCCCAGTACCCTTTACAAGCAGTTCTGGCCAGATGTTAAGTTAGAACCCCCAAATCCCGAGATGAACCTTGAAGCCACTAATGGTATTCCGGTTACCATAGAGGGACAGTGGGAAGCTACAGTAAAGGTGGGGAGGGTGCAGTTGAAAAACCAGGGTATCTTAGTGGTTCAGGACAAGCCTAACCACAAGGATCCATATGTCATATTGGGTACCAATGTCATGATCAAATGCCTCGATGAAGTGTTGTTTTTGCTCCAACGAGTGCTGAAGCCGGTAAACCCAGAGAAAAGAGGGCTATCCAAAAGCAGATCAGAGCTCTGGTGTATCAACAACAGGTAACATTGTCAAATGGTGAGATTGGCAGAGTAAGGGTCACAGATCCCATTCCAATTGTGGTACCACCCAGAAGTGAAATGATGATCTGGTGTCGAGCAGCCATAGGCCTCAGAGGGCAGGACTACCAAGCTGTAGTAGAACCTGTAATGTCTGACAGTAGTCCTACGCTCTTGACAGCCAGAGGATTAGTCGATGTAAGAAAGGGGAGAGTCCCCGTACGCATATTGAATTATGGTGATGACGAAGTCAGACTACCTAGATATGCAACTGTAGCTAAATTGTACCAAGTAAAAGATGATGCTGTGATTGATGTAAAATCCTCAAACCAAACAGTCACTGATGAACCCCTCACTCCAAAGATCAGTTAGAGAAATGGTGTCAAGACCTCAGTGTAGGAACTGACAATACACCCTCTCACCAGAAAAATGGAGTATACCGGGTAGTTCGGGAGTATGAGCAAGTGTTCAGCAAACACCCACTTGACTTTGGGAGGAATAAAGGGTACAACATCATATCCCACAAACAACCATGCACCTATCAAAGAAAGGCACAGGCCTATACACCCACTCACTACCAGAAAGCAAAAGAGATGCTTCAGGACATGAAGAATGCAGGAGTCATTAGGGATAGCTGTAGTCCCTGGGCCGCACCACTAGTCCTGGTTAAAAAGAAAGATGGTAGTATGAGGATGTGTGTAGATTATAGGCAAATCAACAAAGTCACACACAAGGATGCATACCCGTTACCACGCATAGAAGAGTCACTAGCTGCACTCAAATCTGCCAATTACTTCTCGACATTAGATCTTACTAGTGGGTACTGGCAGGTTGCCGTTGCAGAGGAGGATCGTGAGAAGACAGCCTTCACTACTCCCATGGGCTTATGCGAGTTCAACAGTATGCCATTCGGTTTGTGCAATGCCCCAGGAACATTCCAGAGACTTATGGAATGTTGTTTGGGCCATAAGAATTTTGAGACTGTCTTGTTATACCTTGATGATGTCATTGTCTACTCTCAGACCTATGAAGATCACCTCCAACACCTGAGTGAAGTGTTTGAGTCACTGTCCAAGTACGGGATGAAACTGAAACCGTCCAAGTGCCACCTGCTGAAACCCAAGGTCCAATACCTAGGACATGTGGTCAGCGCCGAAGGCGTAGCACCGGATCCGGATAAGGTCACCGTCATCAAGGACTGGCCAGCACCCATCAATCACAAAGAGGTACGTCAATTTCTAGGACTGGTCGGGTACTACCGACGATTCATCAAAGGCTATACCAAGATAGCCGCACCTATGCAAGATCTCCTAGTAGGTTCAATCCAAAAACGGCAAGATCAGGGGACCCCCGTTCCACTGGGGCCCAGAGCAGGACAAATCCTTCCAAACGTTAAAAGATGCTTTAACTGGAAAGAAATTCTGGCTTACCCTGACTACAATCTACCGTTTCTGTTGTACACTGACGCAAGTAATGAAGGTTTAGGAGCAGTCCTATCTCAACGTCAGCAGGGCAAGGAGAAGGTGATAGCCTACGCAAGCAGAAAGCTTCGTCCCACCGAAAGGAACCCGGAAAACTACAGCTCCTTCAAGCTGGAGTTCCTGGCCCTGGTCTGGGCGATCACAGAGCGTTTCAAGCATTACCTGGCATCCGCCCCCTTCACAGCTTTCAACAGACAACAATCCTCTAACACACTTAGAGACTGCAAAGCTGGGAGCCCTAGAACAGCGTTGGGTAGCAAGACTCGCTAACTACGACTTCACTGTAAAGTATCGGGCAGGTCACAAGAACGGCAATGCTGATGCCCTGTCCCGAATGCCCCATCTTCCTGAAGAGGGAGAAGACATAGATGACCTAAAAGAGATTGAACTACCTGCTTTCCACCGTTCCGGTACAGCAACATGTCATCAGAGAAACCAGACACGTGTAGAGAGGACCGTGAACCCGTTACCTCACCATGACTGGAAGGAGGCTCAAGCCAACGACCCAGATGTCAGCCTGGTAAGGGATCTCATCACTCAAGAACACGCCAATATGGACTCTGATGCCTCACCAACTGCTAAAACGCCTGTGGAAGGAGAAAGGGAGGTTGTTCGTCTACCAAGGTAAACTATGCAGAAGATACCTCAACCCACGAACCCATGAACTCATCTGGCAGATCGTAGTTCCCAAGACTGAAGTCCAAATGATCCTTGAAGCATACCATGATGATGCAGGACACTTTGGATGGAAGAAGCTGGAGAGACTCCTGAAGGATCGGTTCTACTGGGTCGGGATGCGAGGTTCCATTGACAAATGGTGTAAAAACTGTGGACCATGTCACCTTCGAAGAAAAGACCACTTAACTCAGAAAGCTCCGTTGCAACCAATCGTTACCACCAAACCTCTTGAAATAGTTGCTCTCGACCATGTGAAGCTTACCCCAAGTCGAAACGGGTACACCTACGCTCTCAACCATCGTTGATCACTACTCAAGATTCCTGGTAGTCGTTCCAGTTAAGGATTTAACTGCTGAGGTAGCAGCCAAAGCGTTCCAGAGTTACTTCTGTCGCCCCCATGGGTATCCAGACCAGGTCTTAACTGACCAAGGACCAGCCTTCGAATCAGCTCTGTTCCAAGAATTCTTAGGGCTGTATGGGTGCAAGAAAATCCGCACAACACCTTATCATCCTCAGACGAACGGTTTATGTGAGAAGATGAACCACATAGTCATTGACATGCTCAAAACCTTACCAGTTGAAGAGAGAAATCAATGGCCAGAGAAACTTCCAGATCTCGTGGACATCTACAACCACCTACCTGTCAGTTCGACAAATTACACACCTGCTTACTTGATGAGAGCAAGACCAGGTAAACTGCCTATTGATTTGCAGATGGGAACCATTGAACCCACAGAGGACTCTTCTGATGAAGACTGGGTCAGCCAACGCCAAGAAAAGTACAAGAAAGTACAGGAGAGTGTTGAGAGGAACCTGGAAATCAGTAGGGCCAAGCAAGAACAAGACTTTAACAAGCATGCCTCAGCTGAACCACTAGCTATAGGTGATGTAGTGCTGAAAAGAAAAAGAAAAACTAACAAATTGGATAACAGTTGGGAATCCATACCCTACACCGTTTATGCCGTCACACTTTGATAACTCAAAAACTTGTGTTATTAGCAAAGACAATGGGAACACTATTGCAACTGTCTCAAGGGATCATTTGAAGAAATGTCCGCCACAGTTAATCCCACAAGCAACCAGTTACCCTACTGTAACTACAGATGAAGAAACAAAAGAAAATCTAGTCCTTACAGAAATTGGATACTTACCAGCTGATTGGCCACAAATAGGTGATGCATTCCTCATACCAGTTATGCACTTCTACCAGCCTACAGAAGGTCAGCCAAAGCCAAATCCAATTCCACAAGTCCAACAAGAAGAAGTCCAAGTGCAAGAATTGCAGCCTGTTATCATGGAACCTGAGATTCCTGTAATCGGTCAGCCTGCTAGTCCCACAGTAAGAGAAGCCATTCCTAATCAACTACCTACAGAGGTCAGTCCAGTTGATAGACTCCGCACTTACTATGGTCTTACACAAAGCAGACATAGAGAATTACCAACCACTTCGTACACTACACAAACAGCTTTGGAAACACCCACACTACGCAGATCCACACGTAGTACATTAGGTCAACCCCCACATAAACTTGGAGAATGGGTTTAAAATGTAGTGGAAAATATAACCTGTAAGTGTTTGTATATAATACTGTTTTTCAAAACCTGTAAAAAGTAGTGTACAGAAGGGTGGAGGAACTGGGCTATGTCCCAAGTATACTAAGTTGGGAACAGAAAGCGCCTGGTAAGGTATAGAAGGTTAGTACCGGCCTCCCAAGCAGAGACACCGTAGGGAATGTATAAAGTTTACCATGTATCCCTGGACTTTACCTTTTTCCCTTTCCATAAACTTTGAACAATTGTCACAGGACTTGTGTGACCACTAACTTTACCTTTTTTCCAGCCTGCGGCAGATGGATAGTGCCGTACGGACTGCTTTTCACCTTTTCCACATTTTTCACTTCCTTTTCAGTGATTTTTGTGTTTTCTTTAAGACTTTGTAAATTGAATGTTATAAAATGCTTAGTGTTAAGTTGTAAAAATAACCTTTTGCTCAGCCGGGAGAACTGAGGTTAACTAAGGGGGAATGTGGCACCCTGGCACCTGTTGGGCACCACAGAAATCCTTAGGTACAAATGGAGTAAGTAACAGCACAGCAAAACCACAACACAAACAACACTTAGAACACCTGGTTTCACCCCGAGCCTCTAGGGGGAGCTAACACTGGTGACTTCTAACCAGTTCCCCTATAAAAAGAGTCTTGGAGGGAGAAACTTCAGAGTGTGGTAGACGCTACAAGAGCTGCCTGCCTGTGTGAAACCTCTCACCCTATGAGGAACACACTAGGCCCTGCTAGCCTGTTAGCCAGTGGAGATCCCTGCAATTGGGATAACAGGAAAGGAGAAGCACCTCTCAGGAATACAGAGTTAATCCAACTCTTTCCAAATCATCCGGTTACTGGAACCGAAGCTGTGGAAGCTACAAAGCCCTCACAGAGAACCAGCACATCAAACAGGAGGTTTAGCCACCTGTTCCACCTGATGCACCTACCCACGAGAGCCCAGGGAAGAGTACTGATCCTGCTCAGACCCTTTTACAGTGCCCTCAGTGCTGTTAACCAGGTGAAGCAAGTTCCATTGAACAAACTGCCCGGTCCGGCTGGATTCCACATCCACCTGACCTTAGCACCAGTAGTAGAGAAAGGAAGCCTAACACTGCTTGCTGTGAAACTCCATAAGTGCCAACTTCAACTATCCCGGTCCGAGTGTACCTGACTATCATCCAGTAAAGGTACCTAAAAGAGACTTTGTGTGGTTGTGCATTACTCCAGGATTCAGCGCGCAGCGTCCCGCAGCTGCCTCACAACATCTTGCGCAGCTCCCGGCTCCGGGGATTCCCGCTCATCCTGTGGGGAGCGTTCCATCTCGCTGGTGTACATCCCCCGGAGACCCGAACAGCGCTGGTAAAGTTACCAGAACACCCGCAGGTGGCGTCACGAAGACAAATCACCCCCACTGTTCCGCCATTCCCCTATTGATCTGGACACCGGGCCTACAACCACCGCAGGCGCGGTTCCGTGACTGGAGGAGAAACAACGCCCGCTACGTGTACCCCCCGCTACGGTGAGTCAACTTCACCAATGATCCGGAATGATAGGAGGTCGTTGTGAATTGTTACTCATGGCGTAGTATTGAGATCGCTGGTCGTTGTTCCTTTCAAACACAGCGATGCAGCGTTCCCAGCAGGAGACCAACGACCTAAAAATGACCCAGAGCACTTTGTAACGATCAGCGATCTCACAGCAGGGGCCTGATCGCTGCTACGTGTCACACATAACGGGATCGTTAGCGAGATCGATGTCACATCACAAAACCTGTGACGTTACAACGATCTCGCTAACGATCTTGTTATGTGTGACGAGGGTTTTAGCACCGAGCTAAAATAATAAAAGAGTGGCTTCAGAAAAACTCTGTGACCATTCTTGACTGGCCCAGCCAGGGCCCTGACCTAAAGCCAATTGAGCATCTCTGGAGAGACCAGAAAATGGCTGTCCACCAACATTCACCATCCATCCTGATGGAACTGGAAAGGATCTGCAAGGAAGAATGGCAGAGGATCCTCAAATCCAGGTGTGAAAAACTTGTTGCATCATTCCCAAGAAGACTCATAGCTGTACTAGCTCAAAAGGTGCAAATACTCAATACTGAGCAAAGGGTCTGAGTACGTACGACGTAACTTTGCACAAATTTCTAAATTTCTGTTTTTCATCAGTCAAGATGGGGTGCAGAGTGTACATTAATGAGAAAAAAAATGAACTTTTTTGAATTTACCAAATTCCTGCAATGAAATAAAGAGAGAAAAATTTAAAGGGATCTGAATACTTTCCGTACCCACTGTATTGAAGAAATGGGGGGTCATGATTGAAGAAAAAATAATAATTTTTTATTCCCCCCAATACCACTGAACATTGTTAGACCCCTGGCTATCATATCAACTAGAGTTGTGCCGATCAAACAAAATTCAAATCTCCCTATTTGCCAGGATATTTCTAGGAGGGTCCGGCACAAAGACGCGGAAGATCACAATGTTATGAATCATGATGTGCACTGTTACTACACACGTTTCTAACCCAACCTGGATCTTATCAAATCCCGGAAGTCTACATCTACAGGGGGTTCCCGAAAGGGGTGTAGAGGTTGGAAAGGTGAGTGGAAACGTGAGTATAAGGTTTTTATCTATTTCTTTAACCTTTTGATGACTTTAGATGGTTCAGAAACAGTTCATTTTGTTTACCAATGAATACAGGTTAAGAGAGAAATGCGACCTGACAAATTGATATTTCAACCTTTAGGGGGTCTTGGTTACGAGTCGCTTTGGACTAAGGATTCATACAATGGGAAATTTCTCTAGATCATTAGTCAATAAGCCTAAGAGTCTGTGGGTAGTTATGTTCATAGTGAAGGATGTGCAATAGCACCCTGTTATGGTAATGTCCTGGTCAAACAATAAATGGTGATCTGCAATCTAATATTATTTCCTGGCTGTATACAAGGTCCAGATCCTGTGGAGAGACCAAAATGAGGCATTGTTTGGTATGCCTTGCCTCCTCCCCTACCCAAGAGATGTAGTATGATCAGACCATGCCCCTGTATGGTCATATACATCCATTACACAGTATATAGCAGGGACACACTCGTATATAAGATTATCTCAGCACAGGATATGTGGTATGATCAGACCATGTCTCTGTACGGTCAGGCACAGCCATTACACAGTACATAGCTGGGACACATATATAAGATTATCTCAGCACAAGAGATGTAGTATGATCAGACCATGCCCCTGTATGGTCAGACACATCCATTACACAGTACATAGCAGGACACATATATAAGATTATCTCAGCACAGGAGATGTGGTATGATCAGACCATGTCTCTGTACGGTCAGACACAGCCATTACACAGTACATAGCTGGGACACATATATAAGATTATCTCAGCACAAGAGATGTAGTATGATCAGACCATGCCCCTGTATGGTCAGACACATCCATTACACAGTACATAGCAGGGACACATATATAAGATTATCTCAGCACAGGAGATGTGGTATGATCAGACCATGTCTCTGTACGGTCAGACACAGCCATTACACAGTATATAGCAGGGGCACATATATAAGATTATCTCAGTACAGGAACATTTTCTTTAAACACCTACAATTGTGGAAATTATTATTATTCCAAGATATATTATTTAAAATAAACATTAAAATGAACTTGTGGGGAAAACTCCTATAATTCCAATCTGTACAATATGCAGTTTGCATAAACCAGCATACTTATGTTGGACATGCTGTCCATACCCTACCGCTTTGCCGTCATTACAACTTTTTATGGACTGCCCAAACAATAGGACACCTTTTTCTCGGTCCATAAGAAAAAGACAAAAAAAGTAGAGCTAAAGAGGAGAGAGTTAACTCACCAGTATATATTACAGCTCACAGAAAATGCTACTAACATCTTCATAGACTATAGACATAATTAATTAGAATCTTCAGGATTCATTATGGTTTTGTAAATTGCCCAGAAAAATATGCCGGCTGTTGGTGATTATTTAATACCATAACTTGTCCAGACAAAAAGAAAAAATCAGGTTAGTAAACCTGTGGACCGCTCGCCTTCCATAGAGACTTACACACGTCATTGCAGCCAGCAATGATTCACCATCGTGGTCCATGATAGATCACTTTTCTATGTAAACATTTTACTGTGGGGATGAAGATATCAGAGACAGAAGGATGTGATGGATTGCAACGACAAGTACGTGGCAAAGTTTAGCATTTTAAGTCTGTTGAGATGAGTTAATATCCCCCATATAAGCCGTGTGATTCATTTCTATTAAGGGCCGCTCATATTTGTGTATAACTTGGATAACTGCTATCAAATGTTCTATCAAATAGCACTCAATCTGACGTTATACTATGGACCTGTGCCAACTAGCGTTTTTTTCTCATGTTGATTCAGCATGAGAAAAAAATCGCTGCATGCTGTGATTGGCAGCGCATCTCAGACGGTGAGCACCCATCCAAATCAATTGGTGTGTGCAAAACATCGGACTGCACTCAAAAGACATCAGACTGCAGTCCAATAGACACCAAGTCAGACAGGGGAGAAGATGGAGAAATTAAGTTCTCATCTTCTCCGCATCTATGATCCTATTCTTGCATATGAGAGAAACGGATCACAGTAGAATAACACTCAGTTCATCCTTGCAGCGGAGTTTGAGCCGATTGTCAATTGCATAACGTATCTGATTTTCTTGCATGAGAGAATCATCGGATGCTATAAGTCCACACACGTTGGTTTTTTGTTTTGCAACAAAGCAGCAAATCTGCAGCAAATCATAGGGATTGCTTTTTCCTTGGCAGGAGGTTTGCTGCATTTGTTGCGTTTTTACCATGTTTTTGCTGCGTTTTTGGTTTCTGCATTTTTGCTGCAGATTTAACAATAGAAACAATAGCACAAATGCAGCCAAAACCTGTGGTGTTTCCACACTCTGCACCAAACAAAAACCAATGTGTGGACAGCTTTTCCAGAAATCACAAAGGTTTTAATGTTAACCAAAAACTTAGGAAAGGATTAGCATAAAACGCAGGCAAATCCGCAGGTCAAAAACACACAAAACACCCTGTGTGAACTAGGGCTAGCATAACCTTTAACAGATAAGTTAAAATTACATACCCAGGGCCTGGTCTATTGTCATATGATTTAGGGCGCAGTGCAAACATATAACAGAGAAATATAAATTGTACTGTATGGTATGGTCGCTGTCATCATGGTCATAACCTCTTATGGGATTAGACATTTACAACAATCCTACTGGTGCCTACTATGTGTTCGGGCTCAGCCCGCTCAATGACGTCATGCGAATCTCCATCAGGATGGAACTTCACGGTTTATAATAACCTTGTACAATATGGGTTGGGAGCGGCTTAGCCCCACTGTGGAAGTGAGGTCAGACACCCAGAGACAGGAGCAATAGTTGCACGCTATAGAAATCAGCACATGGAGATGTAACACTTTGCACGCCAGACAGGACATGATGCGACCCAGGGCCGTGGGATACTCGAAACAGGGTTGCAGTGTTTCTGGGGAGTCACAGGGGTCAAGACCCGGCTTCTATGGCCCTGGATTCAGTGTACAAGGTGCTCTTGGCTAGTATAAGGAAAGTTATTTGTGACGCCACCCGTGGTTTGTTGCTATGAGTGGCCACTGCTGCTGCAGAACCTCTGGGGACGGTGGATGGGCAGCTGGGATGTAGTGGCTCCCCACGGATGGAGCGAATCCCCAGGGCAGTGGATGTTGAAAGGGTGTAGGGTGCAGGATGGAGAGTGTGAAGTAACTGACAGACTCACGGTTTGTTGGTTCCTCAAGACCTTTACTGGTGATACTTGCACAAGGACAGATGATATTAATTCAACCTGGGAGCAACTGAGGGTTCTCTTCACCTGGCAAGTTCTGAGGCCTCCCTGCTGCGCCTTCTTAGTAGGTCCCTGCAGCTGCTTAAGCTTAGCTGCAGCCTTCTCTCTCATGCTGTGTTCTGTATGACAGGCAGCTCGAGTCCTTCTCCAGCCCCACTTCTATGGTAGCTGCTCCTGGGCTCTTCACGCTGCTTTGCCTCCGGGCACTTTGGTGTGGATGGGGGACTTGGAATCCTCCACCCTCCAGTATTGGCTGCGAGGACGTTAGTCCCTGCACAGCCTTGGACTCCGGTGTTTGTTTCCTGGAGTTTACTGCTCTGGGGTGAGCACGACACCGGTCTACTCCCCAGGCTTCTGCTCTCCTTCCTCAGACCCTTGTCTATGGGTCACTCAAGCTAAGTCTAGCTTTTCTGAAACGAGCTTAGCACTGCTCCAGTCCACAGGATGTCTTCCTCAGTACTGCTCCATACAGAACTCACTAACTCCGCCCCAGACCAGAATTTATAGGGGAGCTCACCTTGAACCCGGGTTTAGGTCTCCCCCTTCTGGCGTGGAGGCAGAAAGGTATTGTGTGCTTTGGCTTTTGCCTGGTGTGGATACCCTCTGTTGCTCTCAGGTATGACACTACCCCCTCGGGGGAGATAATGACATTGTGGTAGCCGGACTCTGGGGTGCCACAGATATACCTGTCACTGCAGGACCCTACATTCTTCTATACGCTCATAACCATATGGTACACTTTTTAGATACCTTTCTAAACATCTCTTTGCCCCCAGCATATACACACCCCTGGTGAATCCTTCCTCACTACTGAGGAAGAAAAGCATCAGAAGGATTATCTTTCTTTTTGGGGCACCTAGTCCAATCTCACGCTTAGGTACTGCCCTTTACAGGCATAACAGGGTTAGTCAAGAAGAGATATTTCCAGTGTCATCCTTGGGACTCAGCAGAATAGTGCATACATTCATACATTCATCTGGATTGGGTGAGATTAATGCATTTATTACAGATACGGTTGAGCACTGTGCACTTTGCCATACAGTACATTTTATGCTTCTCTGTTATACAGTATGTTTGCCTAGTTCTCTAAGTCTTGGGACAATAGACTAGGCCTTGTGTATGTGTTGCTTTGGGATCATGCCTGCCTTTTTAACTTGTCTATTAAAGGTCGTGTTGTAATATTAGAGTCTATCTATGTTAGATTTCCATATTATGATGTCTCCCACAGTTTTTTTATATATAGTATAATGTCCTCCACAACTTCTGATTTCAGCATGATGCACCCACAGATTACCATACAGAGTATGGGGTCACCATAGTCCTCTATATATGGTATAATGGCCCCATAACTCCCTATGTACTATATAATGTCCCTCATAGTAATATACACATTATTGAGCACCTACAGCCCACAATATACAGCATGATGTCCCCAACATACAGAATGAGACTCCTACAGCCCTTTATATACAGTATAAAGGTCCAAACAGCCCCCTATACACAATATAATGGCCCCCACAACTCCTTATATAAAGTTAGTGTCCTCACATCTACATACACAGTATGATATCCACCGTTGCTCACTCTATATAATATTGTTGCCTTCTAAATACAGTATAATGGCTCCTACAACTCCCTAAATTCAACATGGGGGCCCTACAGCTTCCAATATACAGTATTATGGTCCCAAGTTTCCAAACATACAGTATCTACTATATAATTGTCTAAGGGTCTGTCTGAAACCGAAATCGTGTTGCCAGAGGCCGCTCATTGAATGAACGCAGACTATGCAAATAGGTGGCAAATTCAAAGTTCGGATTTCGCGCCAATTATCATCCCAGCGACAGCAGTGCTGTCGCCGGGATACACGGGTACGGCCGACGGTGGCCGCAGCGTGCGGAAGCCAGCCGGAAGATGACCGGCATCAGCTGGTCATCTCCCGGCTGGCAAGCCGCTGACCAGAGCTCAGCCGCGGCTACCTCCGCGGCGCGCACAGTGCTTTTTTTGTGACGGTACAGCGTACCAGAAAATGTGAGCTGGGGCGGGCTGGTGGAGGCTGCAGCAGGGAGCGGGAGATCTCCTGCTCCCGCTCATATAATATGCATAGCCGCTCTCCATCACCGTGGTGCTGAAACTGCACCGCACTGATGGGTTGGGGGAGCGGCGCATATTATATGGTCCTGCGCCCCCCTGTGATGGCACATGCCCCCCTATGTTAGATATGGCCCCCATGCTGCTGCCATAGTAAAATAATAAACTCTCGGTGTCTCTCCAGTCTCCCTGCTGCTGCTCTGATCGCACGCAGAGATGATGTCAGTCTCTGCTGTGCCGATCACATGACCGCACAGAACCAGGAAGGAAGGAGCTCTGCTGCATCATCTCTGCCCGATCACAGCTGCATGGAGGGAGACCGGGAGATCAGCGCTGGAGGAGGAGGTAAGTATAGAGTTTATTATTTTCCTATGGCAGCAGCATGAGGGCCATATCTAACACAGGGGGGCATGTGCCACCATAGGGGATGTGTGCCATGCATAGGGGACGTGTGCCATGCATAGGGAAGTGTGCCATGCATAATGGAGGTGTGCCATGCATAGGGGACGTGTGCCACGCATAGGGGACATGTGCCATGCATAGGGGACCTGTGCCATGCATAATGGACGTGTGCCATGCATAATGGACGTGTGCCATGCATATTGGACGTGTGCCATGCATATTGGACGTGTGCCATGCATAATAGACGTGTGCCATGCATAATAGACATGTGCCATTACATAGGGGACATGTGCCATGTATAGGGGACGTGTAGCCATGCATAGGGGACGTGAGCCATGCATAGGGGACGTGAGCCATGCATAGGGGACGTGAGCCATGCATAGGGGATGCGAGCCATGCACAGGGGACATGTGCAACGCATAGAGGACGTGTGCCACGCATAAGGGATGTGTGCCATGCATAATGGATGTCTGCCATGCATAGGGGACATGTGCCATGCATAGGGGACGTGTGCCATGCATAATGGACATGTGCCATGCATAGGGGACATGTGCTACGCATAGGGACGTGTGCCATGCATAGGGGACGTGTTCCACGCATAGGGGATGTGTGCCATGCATAATGGACGTGCTGTAGGGTGCCATGGGGCCACTATTTGACGTGTGCCATGCATATTGGACGTGTGCCATGCATATTGGACGTGTGCCATGCATAATGGACGTGTGCCATGCATAGGGGATGTGTGCCATGCATAGGGGACGTGTACCATGCATAATGGACGTGTGCCATGCATAATGGACGTTCCATCATTGGCGTGCCATGCATATTGGACGTGTGCCATGCATATTGGATGTGTGCCATGCATAATGGACATGTGCCATGCATAGGGGACGTGTGCCATGCATAGGGGACGTGTGCCTTCCATAGGCAGGGCCTCACTGTCTAATGGTTAATATGAGCCTTTAGGCTCAGGCGGCATTGAGGCAGGGGGAGCCGCAGAGCAGAAGGGGGCGGCGCCTGCACATGCAGCCGCTCCCTGTGTGACGTGCGTTGGCTGCATAAGGTAAAATCACCAGCGGCAGCTACCGACAGCACCCCCTCCCCGCTCCTCTCCCACGGCCGCCGACAGCAACCATACCCCCCCAGAGCCTTGCTGCACCCCTGTGCATAGGGGAAATTAATCTGAAATGCGTACCGGCAAATATGTTTTTAACAAAAAAAGCACTGGTGACGCATCAGCAACGCGGGATTGCCGCGACAGAGACGACAGCGCTACACTCACATAGCGGACGGGAAAGCCGACTTCACTGTCGGCTTTCCTGTCCTGCTATTTGAAAAGAACAGCGATATGAAAACGACGCAACAGCGATCCCAGCCAGGTCGCATCGTTATAGGTATCGCTGGTGCGTCGTTATGTGCGACGGGGGCTCTATACTCACAGGACCTCTGATGATGTCACATTCATGGCTGGAGCAAGATCACATGGCTGTGACATCACCAGAGGTCCTTAAGCTAAACGCCCACAGCACCAGGAGCCAGGTACTGCAGACCACTTACACCCACACACCCTACCCTCACCCTGCACTCACACTCACCCACCACTCACACCACACTGCCCTGCACTCACATCACACTCTGCCCTGCACTCACGTCCCACTCTGCCCTGCACTCACGTCAGACTCTGTCCTGCACTCACGTCACACTTAGCCCTACACTCACATCACATTCACCTTGCACTCACCTCACACTTAGCCCTAAACTCACCTTGCACTCACCTTACACTTAGCCCTGCACTCACTTTGCACTCAAGTCACACTGTCTCTAACGCAAAACCCGCGACGATGATTGTTCGCGGCTGGCTGGGCGTGACCAATCAGCGACACAGGAATTCCGTTACAGCGAAACAGGCACAGTCCGCCTGGTCTCCCGGCTGCCCTCCGCTCGGTCTCCTGCCTGCTGCTCACCTGCTCCACGCTCCCTCCCGGCTGCTGCTCCATGCTCCATCTGCCCGCCACTCACCCCACCATTTTTCTTCTTCTTTTCATGGCATAGACTCCAGAAATTCAAAGGCCGTGGGGGGTGGGGGTAGAGCTACCAAAGGGGGCATTGTAATGGCCGTGAACAAGGGCAAGCCCACCACATCAGGGCTATACGCTTGGACACGCTTACTATGATGCCCCGTTAACTCCGCCCCCTGAGGCATTGGAATTGTTGACATCTATGCTGGAAGAAGAAGAAGAAGACATGCTACGGTGAGAGGCGGCTGGACAGAAGCCTGGAGCGGGTGAGAACTGAGGGGGTCACCGCTGCACAACCGCACCGCCGTACACCTGCCCCGTCGTACACCCGCACCGCCGCACACCCACATATTCTAGAATACCCGATGCATTAGAATCGGGCCACCATCTAGTGTCCTCATAGTCCTTTATCTATAGTATGGAGCCCCAAAACCCCTATTCACAGTATAATGACCTCCATAGCTCCCTAAATACAATGTGATGGCCCCACAGCTCCCAATATACAGTATGAAGGACTTCACATTATATCTACAGTGCCTACAAGTAGTATTCAACCCCCTGCAGATTTAGGTGGTTTGATAAGATGCAAATAAGTTAGAGCCTTCAAACTGCAAACGAGAGTAGGATTTATTAACAGAAGCATAAATCTTACAAACCAAAAAGTTATGTTGCTCAGTTGAATTTTAATAAATTTTAAACATAAAAGTGTGGGTCAATTATTATTCAACCCCTAGGTTTAATATTTTGTGGAATAACCCTTGTTTGCAATTACAGCTAATAATCGTCTTTTATAAGACCTGATCAGGCCGGCACAGGTCTCTGGAGTTATCTTGGCCCACTCCTCCATGCAGATCTTCTCCAAGTTATCTAGGTTCTTTGGGTGTCTCATGTGGACTTTAATCTTGAGCTCCTTCCACAAGTTTTCAATTGGGTTAAGGTCAGGAGACTGACTAGGCCACTCCATCACCTTGATTTTTTCCCTCTTGAACCAGGCCTTGGTTTTCTTGGCTGTGTGCTTTGGGTCGTTGTCTTGTTGGAAGATGAAATTACGACCCATCTTAAGATCCTTGATGGAGGAGCGGAGGTGCTTGGCCAAAATCTCCAGGTAGGCCGTGCTATCCATCTTCCCATGGATGCGGACCAGATGGCCAGGCCCCTTGGCTGAGAAACAGCCCCACAGCATGATGCTGCCACCACCATGCTTGACTGTAGGGATGGTATTCTTGGGGTCGTATGCAGTGCCATCCAGTCTCCAAACGTCACGTGTGTGGTTGGCACCAAAGATCTCGATCTTGGTCTCGTCAGACCATAGAACCTTGAACCAGTCTGTCTCAGAGTCCTCCAAGTGATCATGAGCAAACTGTAGACGAGCCTTGACATGACGCTTTGAAAGTAAAGGTACCTTACGGGCTCATCTGGAACGGAGACCATTGCGGTGGAGTACGTTACTTATGGTATTAACTGAAACCAATGTCCCCACTGCCATGAGATCTTCCCGGAGCTCCTTCCGTGTTGTCCTTGGGTTAGCCTTGACTCTTCGGACAAGCCTGGCCTCGGCACGGGAGGAAACTTTCAAAGGCTGTCCAGGCCGTGGAAGGCTAACAGTAGTTCCATAAGCCTTCCACTTCCGGATGATGCTCCCAACAGTGGAGACAGGTAGGCCCAACTTCTTGGAAAGGGATTTGTACCCCTTGCCAGCCCTGTGACCCTCCATGATCTTTTCTCTGATGGCCTTGGAATGCTCCTTTGTCTTTCCCATGTTGACCATGTATGAGTGCTGTTCACAAGTTTGGGGAGGGTCTTAAATAGTCAGAAAAGGCTGGCAAAAGAGATAATTAATCCACACATGTGAAGCTCACTGTTCTTTGTGCCTGAACTACTTCTTAATACTTTAGGGGGACCAAACAGAATGCTGGTGGTTTGAGGGGTTGAATAATAATTGACCCACACTTTTATGTTTAAAATTTATTAAAATTCAACTGAGCAACATAACTTTTTGGTTTGTAAGATTTATGCTTCTGTTAATAAATCCTACTCTCGTTTGCAGTTTGAAGGCTCTAACTTATTTGCATCTTATCAAACCACCTAAATCTGCAGGGGGTTGAATACTACTTGTAGGCACTGTATATACTGTGCAATGCTCTCAAATTCGTCTACATGTATTGACTTATGCAATAAAAAACATATTCACTATTTATTCACCAAATCCTCAGTCCTCTACACATTCTGTGTAGGAGTATGGGCAGAGCGTAGTAGTGACGTCGTCATATCACCTGCACCGGGATGCTGATATCATATGGGATTAGAGACAATGTTTCTCTGCTCCACAGTAGGATTTAACTGTGCACGCCAATATAGATATAAGTGGTAGTTTCTCTTGGTAGGTTTTGCTACAGCTGAGGGGCCTCTTGATAATGGAAGCACGAGTGCCATACCAAACCCCAGAGCTGTTTACACTACATTCACCAAGAGGATGAACACCTTTTTAATAATTATGGCAAGAGCATAAATGGTAATTGTGCTTTCAAACAACGTAATCAAATTTGGTAGATAAAGTAATGAGCAATCTCTTAAAGAGTTGGGAGGATCGTTTGAAATTGGAATTCTCCAGATTCACGTAATTTTCACTAAAATGTGATTGCAATACTGAAAAGCTTCTAATTAATCAGAAAATGAGTTTATAACACTGAGTTCTCCTAGGAGTATTTTGAATGTTTTGATCACTTAAAATACAAACACAGCTTTGTTAAATGTCAAAGCGCCTTCAACTTATCGGGCTAGGGGAGAAAGGATGGTGGTCAGTGCTAACCAACAGCACTTCCCTATATCACTTGACTCTTTGGGTTTCTATCCACAGACTCTGCTAACACGTCCTATTTCTTTTAATGGAGAAGAAAATCTGTGCACAATAAAGATTCTCATGCACTGTAGCAAACTACGTTGCTTTCACACTCTCCACATGGTGGGCACAGTGAAAGCAGATCCGGTAGTGCTCAATCCCTCAGTCCAAGCACATGCAGTAAGTAGAAACAGAAGAAATCAGATGGCACTCACCATTTAAGCTTTTGCTTAATTTTATTTCATTTCATATTCGGTGCAAAGCCCACAAGGCAGGGAGGGCAGGCGGAGACACAAGGATGACAGCGGCTGTTTCGGGCTCGATAGCGCTTCCACAGGTCCTATTTCTTTGCAATTCAGCACCAGATTTGCCAACCATCCAGAAATTCTAGGAATTCCGTAAAAATAGGACATTGTTTTGCCTTGTCCATGAAAAATTTTAGGGCCTCCACGATTTTTTTGAAGCTGAAGAAACTTACACAAAATATTTTGACTAATTAACATCATTTTACACTTTACAGTGAATGCGGCTAAAGTCTTCATGTCACAATTATGGTCTGTAGACATGTATCACTTATAATCAATGATTTATTATGGTTTTAAAAATTTGTTCAGAAAAAAATGTTGTCGGTCAGTGGTTTTTTGGTAAACTGTTTGGAAAATATAAAATCAAGTTGCCAACCTTTTTTTTGCACGGAAGTAGTAAATCACACTCATATGAGGCCTTTTTCTATTCATCGGAAAAATGAGCTGTGTGCTTTGATATCAAACTCCTACCCCCATGCTGGAAAAGACTAAAACGGCATGGGGTTTATACTAGATGTTTGGTTGCAGAGCATTATGGGGAAGCCCTCATGGTCACGCAAGATCTCATAGCCCACTCTTTGAATCCTTAGCAGTGTATGAAATAGCATTGGACATTTTTTCTCTTTATGGGAATTCTCACAAATTCAGTCACAGACTGTTCAAAATCTTGGGTACATAAAGAATTCAAATTTGTTTGCCTTACCCCTGAAAATCACTTTAAAGTGTCAGCTATTAAGTGTGTTCCATCTATATAAAGTGGTCCTACTCACTATTGTCAAGTGTTATCTGACTCTAGCAGCAGAGACACCTACATAAATTACAGGGAATATGGTCAAGATTCTGAGTCATGGCTCCTGCAGGAGTCTGGCAAACTGCATACAGACAAGAGAGTAAAAGAAAGTTACAACACCTACAGTGATGGCAGAATGATGATGATGTGGAACCTGTCACTCAAAAAAGTAAATGACATGCCGCTTAAACACTTTCACAACCTTTGATAAACTGGTACATAAACTAACGTGTCCCTGCCTTTGATGCAGGTTGCACACAGAGCCTGTATCTTTCCCTGTACATGACAGCTGATTTAAACAGCCTTCATGGGGGAAATCAGAGATCTGCCCATAGCCATTAACCAGTTAAATCCAGCTGTCAATCTCTGACAGTAGGATTTAACATGCACTGTCAGGTGAACACATCATCCGCACTCTCAGTGATATGATTACAGACGTCGCTGAGCTGTCATGAAAACCGGGGATCAGTGCCTGTCATTACAATCATCTTGTGATCACAGGCTGCATAGGAAAGCATGATTTCTGCTGTACAGAGCAGTGCTGATCCACTGCTCTGTACAGCACAAGCGAGCGGCCAATCACAGCTTCAAATGCCCTAAGGGGACTAATAAATACAATATTAAGTGCCAGGAAAAGGTTCTTAAAAATATGGAATAAGCATGCAAATATTCAAATCCCCCCTCTGTTGACCCATTAAAAATAAAACAATAAAAAAACACATATTGCATTCATAAAAGTCCAATCTATCAACATATAATTAAATTAATCTACCATAATTGGCAAATGGCTTAGGGAGAAAAATAAAATACCAAACTCGTGTCTTTTGGCCGCCACAACAATGCAATAAAATGTAAAGATACCTTTACACACCGTGACCGCGGCGATGAATCTGATCGGCAATCTGTTGCCCCATCACCATCGCCGTGAAATTGCCTCGCAATTGCGGCTTGTAATTGGGGAATTTGGCGGCGATAAAAAAGGTTGCGCCTGGTTCCAATTTCAAAGCACTGCTCCAAAATCAGAGGCAATCATGAAGGCGACATTCCCTGCTTTTGGCGTGTGAACGAGCGATAGGAATGAAATCTGCGTCGCCTATTGATTTCCCGAAGGTGTGCCACAGCGTGCTGGAGACCGCGCCCCGTCAGCAATGATTGGTGGTGGCTACTGTGTTTCCATTGGCTGTCACTTGACACCACGCCATGTTTGAATAGCTGTCCATTCACCACCACACAATGGCAATGGCATCATGTATTAGCCAGCCTTCCAGCGCAGGCTGTCCACATCATGACGCTATTGCCTTGTCCAATGAGCGTGTTTGGGGCGCGGCGTAAAACAATTTGGCACACCTATGTTCTCGCTGCACTGAACATGTACGCCCACATTCCTTTGGGGATTGCAGCGTGTGAAGCGGCAACGGGAGTCTACCAGATATTTCCCGCTGTTGGTGTGGCAACTTCCCGGGCTACATGTCGCCTTAGGTTGAGGGCGAAATTGTGGTGTGTAAAAGCGCCTTCGGCGATCTGAGGCAATCATGAAAAATGTGCATGCGCACGTTAGATTGCCTCCTATCGCCGCCAAATGTTGTGGTGTGCAAAGGTACCCTAATAGGAGGTGATCAAAACATCAACTCTACCCCAAAATTATCATTAGAAAAATCATGGGGGCAAAATGGCAAGAAAACATCAAGATTAGGGTACGCGTAAATCTTCGTTTCTTTTCTCACCAAGATGGTGAGGAAAGTAGCAGACTGTTATGCGAGTGTCATGCGTATTTTCATCTGTATGACATCTGTATGACACGCCAGTGTGCGTTTTTCCCACACCTAGCATCCATATGTCATAAGTGTGAAATTTATTTTTAAGATGGTTTTTCCCATGCTGTTAAAAGTTAGAATAGATGGATGGATGCAGGAAAATAAGAGCATCACTACGTGTTCAGATGCAAATCAACCAAGCATTCCTCAGTGCTTTCCATACATACGAAGTTAATAAAGCATTTGCAGCACTCCAGTGTAAGGGTACGGACACACTGTCGTGAAAGTCAGACCACTGTAGTGCGAGTCTTTCTTGCATTGTAGTCAGACCAATGTTAATCAATGTCCGAGCACACATTTGTGAGTGTCGGGCGTTTTTGTTGTCGTCCGCTTCATGCTGCGACAATATGCGATTCACGCGCCACATTTGCCAATGCAAGTCTATTGGTCTGACAAAATCACGGACCGCAGTTGGAGCACACACGGACCATCCGAGATGCATCCGTTCTTTTCACTGATACATTACCATTCTGTAGCTCAGACAACTGTAAAATGTTCCTGTAAATGATTATACTGTAAATAGCTGCTGAGAAAAAAATGGATTGCACACGGACAGTACACGGAAGCCACACTGATCAAAAATCGTACGACTCTCCTGGATGACAATCGCCAGTGTGTTTCCACCCTTAGAAGTATTCTTATGCCTTTATTGATCTTGGGTACAGGGTGGCTACGTTTCGGACACACACGTCCTTTGTCCAGCTGAAGATCGTTATGGCGGGGTCACACTGAATGATGCAAATTGCATGATTGACATTGTCTGATATGGGGTTCGGTTCTCATATCTGCAATGTACGATCAGACCACTTATCGCTTGTAAGATCGACGTGTCACGCGCAACGACATCGCTAGGGTGACTGAAAACCCCTGACGTTTCAGCGATATTGTACCGTGTGACAGCCCCTTTAGATAGATAGATAAACTATCTATCTGTCCATCTATCTAATAGATAAACTAACTGTCTGTTTATATATAGCTTGTTAGCATTTGTACATCAATGGTACATCGCTGGACTCACCAGCGATCAGGACCAGTGAGAACGCTGGTATCCAAGGTAAACAGCGGATAATTAAGCGCCACGTGGCGCTTAGTTACCCAATGTTTACCTTGGATACCAGCTCCCAGCGCTTGCTGTGCAGCGCTGGGAGCTCTCTGATCGTTGGTCTCCTGCTGTCACACGCAGCGATGCTGCACGTCCAGCGGGCGACCAACGACAGATTTATAGACAGGACCATAAATCTACGATCAACGACTTATCGTTGATCATTGATAGGTGTCACACACAACAATGTTGTTTTGACATCGCTGCAACGTTACCAAAATAGTGATGTTGCAACGATATCGTTTACAATATCGCTGTGGGTAATGGGCCCTGTCAACAGGAAAAACTCTGAGGAAAAACTTGCAGATGGCCATTACAATATAGTATAACCTTGTTGCGAGTACATTCTGATGTTTTATCAGATTGCACTCCCAATTTTATATGCAGATGTGAGCACCGCCTTAGGATACATCTTCCACATATGAAACTGGTATATGTAGCAAAAACAGTTTTCACAGCTTACATTCGCTAAAAGCAACAAAACCTTGGATTTTTACAGATTTTGTGTGAATGACATGGGCGCTCTAAAGCAGTGTGCTATTAATAATAAATATAGACTGGCACACCTGTATGTGAAGGTGCTATCTAGAAAATACATTGTCATATATAATGGTTATCCGCTGAACACTAAACATTAAATGAGGTATAGCTTAATGGCTAAAGAATGAATGGCTAGTTTCTACAAAAGCTGATGCAAATTTGGATGAGGAAAAGCTGATCCAAATTTGCATTAGCTTTTGTAGAAGCTAGCCATTCATTCTTTAGCCATTAAAGGGAACCTGTCAGCTAGTTTATGCCCCTCCAGTTATCACTGTGTATACCTGCAGCTTCATAATACTATTCTAATCATCCCTGTCTGAGCTCATACTGTAATGTAAAAGGTGAAAAAAAAGCATTTATACACTTATATTTTCTTATGTACTGAGGCAAGTCAGTCCCCAGTTTGGAGGACGGGGACTGTTTGGCAGGTTAATAGTTAACATTTCAGCCTTGTGCTAGAACATGTTGGGAGACTTGATGTGATGTCACAACCATGTGACTACAATAGGTGGAGCTAAGTTCTCATAGAACATAATGTTTGTTGCCTTAGCTCCGCCCACTATGGTCACATGATCGTTACATCACACAGTTCCTTTAGCTATCCAAGTTAAAAGTGAGTTAACTATTATCCTGCCAGATAGTCCCCCTCCTCCAAGGTGGGGACTGAAATGTAAGTGTATAATGCTTTTTTTCACCTTTCACATTACACTACAGGGGCGGAACTACACTGGGGCAGCTGGTGCAGCTGCACCAGGGCCCCGACCGGCTGGGGGCCCCTTCAAGCCTGGAGGGGGGCCCCCAGCCGACCCCCGCAAGCCGCCGCCAGAAGAGAGGAGGGTCAGGCAAGGGAAGCAGAGAGCTTCCTGCTTCCCTTGCCTGATCCCGCCCCTCCTCTCCTCTGCTCCTCCGGCCCCTAGAATACTTCCGCGCGGCTCCCAGGTAGGAGAGCATCGCGCCTGCGGCTCCCAGCGGCACCCACCCCCCCCCCCCTTTCCGGGCTGCGCCGACGGCCAGCGGCACCCCTTCCCCCCCCCGGGCCGCGCCGATGGCCAGTAGCCCCGCCCCCCGGTCCTCTCCTGCACCAGGGCCCCCGGGGGTGACGGTCCGCCCCTGTTACACTATGAGCTCAGACAGAGATGATTAGAATAGTATTATGAAGCTGCAGCTACAGACAGTGATAGCTGGGGAGGCATAAACCACCTGACAGGTTCCCTTTAAGCTATACCTCATTTGATGTTTAGTGCGCAGCGGATAACCAGTATATATGACAATGAATTTTCTAGCTAGCACCTTCACATGCAGGTGTGCCAGTCGATCGTTATTATTAATATTATGCAGTTTTTGACTGAGCACCCTCCCCCCACCCAACAGCCATGTCCAGTTTAACATCTAGTACACCTTCTTGCTGTGGTCAAGTTCCCAGCCACAGGTTACGGACAGGTTTTAATTGCATTTAAGAGACACATATATTCTCACATGCATTTTGTACCGCAAACACAGGCATACGGTTAGGGACCTGATATAAATGAGAACACCGTGACGGGGTTATAGGACTCAACATGCAATGGCCACTGCATCAGTTAAGATTCTCATTTTTCCTATGTATTCTTTAGCAGTTTCTGCAATGTCATTTTTCCTCATCCAAATTTGCATCAGTTTTTGTAGAAGCTAGCCATTCATTCTTTAACCATTAAGCTATACCTCATTTAATGCTAAAGCAGTGTGTTAATCGGAAACTTTGTCTAGTTTAGGTCACATTTCAATGCATCAGAAGCCTAAGTATGGCACAAAATGGCATAAATGCAAACTGACCAGTCTGCCAATTGTCTATAGACATGACAATTGTAGTTCCCCATGGCATCGTCATCTCATTCAATATATCTATGTTAGAGAATTGGTGTATAATCTGCACATCATTATTGCTCTTAATGGAAACCTGTCAACCCCTTTGGGCATTTTAAACTGTGCCCACCAGTTTACACATAATGTAAATGGGGTTCTAGTAACGCCTCTATGTGCCCAGACATGCCCCACATACCTCAGAAAATAACTTTTATTGTGTCCAGCGCTGGCCTCCTATTGAGACCGGGAGGCTGCTATTTAGTCCTGATGGATTATGTCCTTGCTGCCCCTCCAGGCTGCAAAACCCGCCCTGAACTTTCTAAAATTCCCACCCATCCTCTCACCAGCGCTTGAGTGGCAGCTGTGGAGCGGATGTCCGTGCATAGATGTCTCGCGAGATTTGTGAAGTCTTGCGAGACATCGGCACTGTTCAATGGAGCGCAGACACCCGCTCCACTGCTAAATAGCAGCCTCCCAGTGTCAATACGAGGCCAGCGCTGGACACAATAAAAGTTATTTTCTGAGGTATGTGGGGCATGTCTGGGCACATAGAGGGGTTACTAGAACCCCATTTACATTATGTGTAAGCTGGTGGGTACAGTTTAAAATGCCCAAAGAAGGTGATATCTTCCCTTTAAATTATTGTTATTATTATTAAGTTATAGAGCACCATTGAATCTATGGTGCTGTACATGAGAAAGGGTTACATACAAACAAGTTAAAAATACAATGAACAAATTAACAGTGACAGACTGGTACAGAGGGGAGAGAGGACCCTACCCTTGCAGTCTTACAATCTACAGGGCAATGGGAAGGGGAACAGTAGTTTGGATCTGCTCTGGTGGTGGTGGAGCGCCGCGTCCAATGGTGGTGGAGCACCAGGTCCAGTAGTGGTGAGGTGGCACCGTGGTCATTGTAGGCTGTAGGCTGTTCTGAAGAGATGGGTTTTAAGGTTCCGCTGCAAGGTTCCGAGTGTAGGGGACAGTCAGATGTTTTGAGGTGCAGAATTACAGAGGATGGGGGATGCTCAGGCGAAGTCTTGCAGGCGGTTAGATGTGGAACATGCAAGTGTTGAGGACAGGAGGAGGTCTTGAGAGGATCAAAGATTACAAGTTAAATGATATTGGGAGATTAGTTCAGAGAATATGGGGGGACAGATTGACTTTGCAAGTCAATGTTAGTAGTTTGAATTGGATACGCTGGGAAATTGGGAGCCAGTGGAGGGATTTCCACAGGGGGGAAGTGGAGGAGCAGCGAGGAGAGCGGTGGATTAGTCGAGCAGCAGAGTTGAGGACAGATTGGAGAGGTGATAGATAGATCAGGTAAGGGAGGTGCGCGAGATGGGTGAAAAATGATGAATTCAGTTTTGTCTACATTTAGTTTAACCCTCCGTCATATACAATAGGCCTGACAGGCACATCTGGGGACTATTTGGCAGGAGTTTTGAAATGTTTGTATTTCAGAGTTATTAGTTTTATGTTAAGTAAATGGGGTTTTTTTGCACCTGATTATGTGTAGTCTTTTTTATTACATCCCTATGAAGGTCACTGATCACTTTTAGAGCACTGAAATTGCAAACATTAGATATTATAGGTATTTTTCTAGCCTGCGCCTGATGGTCATATTGTATGTGAACTCGTTAGAACTGATATTGTATGTGACGGAGGGTTAAGGAAGTGAGAGGAGAAGAAGGATATAGTTGATAGACACTCTGGGATTCTGGACAGCAGAGAGGTGACGTCTGGGCCAGAGAGGTAGATCTGAATGTCATCAGCGTACAGGTGGTACTGGAATCCAATGGACTTTGAGTTGTCCTAGGCCAAGGGTATTGATGGAAAAAAGAAGGGTTCCCAGGACAGAGCCTTGAGGGACCCCAACAGAGAGGGAATGGGGTGAGGAGGTAGTGTTGGAGTGGGAGACACTGAATGTGCAGTTGGAAAGGTAGGAAGAGATCCAGGAGAGGGCAAGGTCAGTGATACCAATGGAAGAGAGGATCTGTAATAGGAGGCAGTGGTCGACTGTGTCGAATGCAGAGGACAGGTCAAGAAGGAGGAGGATGGAAAAGTGTCTGTTAGCTTTGGCGGTAAGTAGGTCATTAGTAATTTTGGTTAAGGCAGTTTCAGTGGAGTAGTGGGGGCGGATGCCAGATTGAAGGCTGTCAAGAGAGAGATGGATGAGAGATGGGATGACAGGACAGTGTGGACATGCTTTTCAAGAAGTTTTGAAGTGAATGGGAGCAGCAATATGGGGCGGCAGCTGGATGTGGAGGTCAGGTCAAGAGATGGCTTCTTCAAGACAGGTGTAATTGTTGCATGTTTGAAAGCGGAAGGAATGGTACCGGAGGTTAGTGATAGATTGAAGAGGTGGGTTAGGGCTGGGATAAGCGTGGTGGTGAGGTTAGGGAGGAAGTGGGATGTGATTGGGTCCGATGCACAAGTGGTGAGGTGCGATTTGGAGAGGTGGTGTCCAAGTTCTCCTTAAGTGATGGTCGGGGAGGAGAGTGGTCTGATATACATAGGGGTTGTGATGGTTGGGTAGCAAAGACTTGCCTGATCTGATAGATCTTGTTGGTGAAGTGTGTTGCGAAGTCTTCTGCAGAGATACAAGAAGTGGGGGGGCAGTGGGGGGTGAAGGAGAGAGTTAAATGTGTTGAATAACTGCCTGGGGTTGTGGGATAAAGAGGATATGAGGGTAATTAAGTAGTTTAAGACATGCTAAACTACAAAATGTGTAAAGGAAAAAAAAAAAAAAAAGAAGTAGGTCGCTGTCACCGATGATCCTGACCTATTGATGGATACAGGGATACAGAGCAGCAGGACACTCAAGATGTCCACATCGAAGTGTTCCAATGTGAGTAACTAAAGGTCCTGTCACACGCGTCAATGTCGTCAGCGATCTGATCGCTGACGACATTGACGGCTGATCGCTGGTGAGCTGTCACACAGACAGACTCACCAGCGATCAATTGACCAGTGACATCATGGAAACGATTTAAATATCGTTTCCACGATGTCCTGCTCCCGCTGCCAGATTTATCGCTGGTTGATTCACTATGTCACACGCATCAATATCGCTGCAACGTCACGTGCAGCCGATATCGTGCAGGCGATATTGACGCGTGTGACAGGCCTTAAGGCTCGGAGATGGACCAACCGAAAAAAAACAAATTATTCTACATTTACACAAGCTTTACTTTTTTATAAATGATCTGTTTATTACATATTCAAGTCTCCCACTACCTCCATACTGTACCGGCACCCACCTAAAAGATGAAGGTCAACAGTTCACTTTGATCTCCAGTCTCTCACCTAAAAGCCAAGGCTGTTATCTCTACCCTGTCTGTCTGTGATATCTAAATCATTCCCAATGAGGAAAAGAGCACATCACTCTCAGCGGAATTACTGATAAAGGATAACACAACACAAAAGAGGGATGAGCTCAGCATTCTCACATGTGACTGAAATGGTTGATATCACAGCTGGCAAATGAAGTGGAGTGGAAAGCTCCTTCTG
Organism: Allobates femoralis; assembly: GCA_033576535.1. NCBI lineage: Eukaryota > Metazoa > Chordata > Amphibia > Anura > Aromobatidae > Allobates > Allobates femoralis. Next base: position 116,391,274 of record JARQOC010000005.1, read on the forward strand.
AAATCTCAGACATGTAGCCTGACTAAATGCATCCAGGCAGCGGAGAACATCCGTGGCATCCTTTCAGGAGAGGACATTTCTTTGTGTAGCCATGTTGATTTATCTCATCCCATATTATTGTGGGAGTGCGAGCAGAATAGACATGCATGAAATTAAAACACCACAAAAATTATTGTTGCAATTTAAGAGGAGATGAGGCTCACGGCTCCTCTGCCGCAGACAATATGAGCCTGACCTTCACAAGTAGAAGGTTATGGAGTGAGGAGTCAGCCACAGCAATTATTAGGAACATTATATGAGAGACACCGTACATCGCACTATCCCTCCCTCCTACCCTCAACATTTTGTCTGTCCCCGAATCCTGATCAATTTGATTGCTTATACATAAATGACTCTCCAGCTGCCAAAAGATCCTGCTCCTGGATGCCTGGCTAAAAATATGTCACTGTGATTAATCAGCCAGCTTTCTATGCAAGGTTTGTATGGTAAATCCAAGCTTAAACATCAAATATTCCCATTTTACAGTCCATAATAAAATTATACATAAAGTCAAGTTCCAAGTACAAGAATATTTTTGAAGAGTTACCCAGAAAGCACTGGTAGAACAAAATTGTTTCAGTTTGCTCCAATTTGCTCTTCACTGGCTTCTATGCCAACACTAAATCACCTAAAGGGTCTTTCGATATTCAAGAAAATTGCCCCGGAGTAAGTAATGGAATAAAATAGAGAAGTACCGTAAGTCTATACTCACCCTTTTTATTTCCCACCTGATCCTTGCTGGTCTCTATTTACTTCCTGCAGCAGTCACTTGTCAACCATGTATATGTGACTGAAGCAGTTAATGAGGCCAATGGTCACAACATTGGTGGCAAATTATTAAAGAGTTGAGCATTGATTACTTTCTAATATTCGACTACTGCATACCAAATGTTTTAAATTATTGGAAACCCATTTCAAGTTTTGTCTTGAATTAAAGAACTGGCTCCTTTTTGTAACTTCCCAGACAATTGTGGATTAGCACCTTCCAAGTTCTACCTCCATAGAGATATCTCTAAACATATCATAAATACAGTCATGGCCAAAAGTATTGACACCGCTGCAATTCTGTCAGATAATACTCAGTTTCTTCCTGAAAATGATTGCAATCACAAATTCTTTGGTATTATTATCTTCATTTCATTTGTCTTCAATGAAAAAAACACAAAAAGAATTGTCCTAAAGCCAAATTGGATATAAATCCACACCAAACATAAAAAAGGGGGTGGACAAAAGTATTGGCACTCTAAGAAAAATCATGTGATGCTTCTCAAATTTGTGTAATGAACAGCACCTGTAACTTACCTGTGGCACCTAACAGGTGTTGGCAATAACTAAATCACACTTGCAGCCAGTTGACATGGATTAAAGTTGACTCAACCTCTATGCTGTGCCCTTGTGTGTACCACATTGAGCATGGAGAAAAGAAAGAAGACCAAAGAACTGTCTGAGGACTTGAGAAACCAAATTGTGAGGAAGCATGAGCAATCTCAAGGTTACAAGTCCATCTCCAAAGACCTGAATGTTCCTACGTCTACCGTGCGCAGTGTCATCAAGAAGTTTAAAGCCCATGGCACTGTGGCTAACCTCCCTAGATGTGGACGGAGAAGAAAAATTGACAAGAGATTTCAACGCAAGATTGTGCAGATGGTGGATAAAGAACCTCGACTAACATCCAAACAAGTTCAAGCTGCCCTGCAGTCCGAGGGTACAACAGTGTCAACCCGTACTATCCGTAGGCGTCTGAATGAAAAAGGACTGTATGGTAGGAGACCCAGGAAGACCCCACTTCTTACCCCGAGACATAAAAAAGCCAGGCTGGAGTTTGCCAAAACTTACCTGAGAAAGCCTAAAACGTTTTGGAAGAATGTTCTCTCTTTTTGGGCAAAGGCATCAACAGAGTTTACAGGAGAAAAAAAGAGGCATTTAAAGAAAAGAACACGGTCCCTACAGTCAAACATGGCGGAGGTTCCCTGATGTTTTGGGGTTGCTTTGCTGCCTCTGGCACTGGACTGCTTGACCATGTGCATGGCATTATGAAGTCTGAAGACAAACAACAAATTTTGCAGCATAATGTAGGGCCCAGTGTGAGAAAGCTGGGTCTCCCTCAGAGGTCATGGGTCTTCCAGCAGGACAATGACCCAAAAGACACTTCAAAAAGCACTAGAAAATGGTTTGAGAGAAAGCACTGGAGACTTCTAAGGTGGCCAGCAATGAGTCCAGACCTGAATCCCATAGAACACATGTGGAGAGAAGGCACCCTTCAAATATCAGGGACCTGGAGCAGTTTGCCAAAGAAGAATGGTCTAAAATTCCAGCAGAGCATTGTAAGAAACTCGTTGATGGTTACCGGAAGCGGTTGATCGCAGTTATTTTGGCTAAAGGTTGTACAACCAAGTATTAGGCGAGGGTGCCAATACTTTTGTCCGACCCATTTTTGGAGTTTTGTGTGAAATGATCAATGTTTTGCTTTTTGCTTCATTCTCTTTTGTGTTTTTTCATTGGAGACAAATTAAATGAAGATAATAATACCAAAGAATTTGTGAGTGCAATCATTTTCAGGAAGAAACTGAGTATTATCTGACATAATTGCAGGGGTGTCAATACTTTTGGCCATGACTGTATTATGATATATCATATGATTTTCTATGTCTTCCAACAATAAAGGCTAAAATGTCAGAAGCTGTAGGTAAACTGGTATAAATGCATCCATACAGATTAGGCAGTATTTGTGCTATGTCAGTGAGTTTGGATATATAGAACTGCAAAAACACCACTGCATGCCCTCCTACTCTATGGCCTCCCTTCTAGCACTCTTGCACTGATCCAATCTATCCTAAACTCTGCTGCCTGACTAATCCACCTGTCTCCCTGTTATTCCCTGGCCTCTTCTCTCTAGTAATACCTTCTCTGGCTTCCCGTTGCCCAAAGACTCCAATTCAAGACCCTAATCATGACCAACAACACTATCTGCAACCTGTGTCCTCCATACATCTGTGACATGGTCTCCTGGTACTTACCTACACGCAACCTCCAATCCTCATAATATTTCCTTCTCTTCTCCCCTCTTATCTCCTCCTCCCACAACAGCATACAAGATTTCTCCTGTGCATCTCCCATACTCTGGAACACTCTGCCCCAACACATCAGACTCTCTCCACATGTGGAAACCTTCAAAAGGAACCTGAATACCCATCTCTTCTGACAAGCATACAGCCTGCAGGGAGCCTCAGTCCACCAAACCACCACATGACCAACTCTACCCTCTGCTAGTATATCCTCACCCATTCCTTGTAGACTGTGAGCCTCATGGCAGGTCTTCTCACTCATCCCTCGTATATTTTGGCTGTCACAGGCAGGGTCCTCTCTCCTCACCTACTGTATCCTCACATTCTTTGTAGACTGTGAGCCTCGCGGGCAGTGTCCTCTCTCCTCACCTACTGTATCCTCACCCATTCCTTGTAGACTGTGAGCCCTCACAGGCAGGGTCCTCTTTCCTCACCCATCCCTTGTAGACTGCGAGCCATCGTGTGCAGGGTCCTCTCTCCTCTCCTATTGTATCCTCACCCATCCCTCATAGACAGTGAGCCCTCATGAGCTGGGTACTCTCTCCTCCTGTACCTGTGTGTGCCTTGTATTGTTCATGACTATTGTACTTACCCCTTTTCACATGTAAAGTGCCATGGAATAAATGGGGCTATAATAATAATAATAATAATATTAATAATAAAATAGATGGCCCCTGAGGGCAGAAAGGAACAATTTGCATGATCCAGAATGAAGATGAATTTACTTGTATGGTGTGAGAGAGACCCTTTAAGCCATATTGTGTCCCATTCAGGGGCTGACATATCACTGGTGCAACCTGTGCAGCTGCACAGGAGCCCAAGTTGTAAGGGAGCCATTTCCACCTCCAAAGTAGTACAGAATTATTGTCATTGACAGAACTATTGGACTGCAAAGGGCCCATATTCTGCTCATGCACAGGGGCTCTCTTCGGTCTGTGTTCACCAGTAGTCCCAGTGTATTACAAATGGATTCCCTATTATTTTTATTCAAAATGCCTTCATACAAGTTTTTTAGTTCCCTCTACATGGAAGATAATACATTTTGGTGATAGGACACTCCTCATTGTTTGTAAAGCAATATCAATATTCATACTTTATGAAATATAACAGGGGGGGGGTTCACAATCAAAGGGAAAACTGATCTGAAATAAAACATGTATAGGTTCTTGTATACTGTAACACAATGTAGAAGGTTCACCATATGGAGAGCACATCACGGTATGACAATGATTTGTGCCACACGACAAACTGAGCACATTGCTGCATTAATAAACTCTAGACCAACCTGCAATGCTTGTTTCATGCATGAATTTGGATTGAAGTAGATGAACAATAAATTATGCATATTGTAACATACGATACTTTCCAGTATCAGCTTAAAGTAAGAGGTTTCCCTTGGTTTTGAGGTTGAGGCGATTAAAGTCGTATGTTTATTAAACTATCTTATCTCATGGTATATGTGGTCATTAATTATTTTTCTTTATTATTTACTTGTAATTGCTCTGACAAAATGAGCACCGAATTTAAATAGCAAATGGACATCATAGGTCTTGACTCATAAACCCTAATATCTTTGCCAGGTTTTATTCTCTTGGTTTTTTGCAACCTAATCTGAGAGCAGCAATATGTAGGGCAGACACCGATTGTCACTTACTAACAGGAAATTACCACTATAAGACTAGTAAACCTGTTCCCATGTAGTCTTCCACATTCATGTTCTTGGTATATCCCTGCCTCACCAATGATTGGCAGCTTTCTGCCTATGCACAGTGTACAAAATATAGCTGTAAATCAGTGGCATTGGGTAGAGTTATACAGAGCTCAGCATTCAGAGATCTGGTAAATCTGCAGCAGTTAAAATGGTTATTTTATCAAAACTGCAGCAAGCAACTCATTCAGTGATGTCATTGGAATCAGGGTTTCTACACCTGCATCATGATGCTCTCAGATGGGGTAGCAAAAATCTGATCATAAATTCCCTTTAAACACTTTCCAGCACATAAGAATATGGAAAATGGTACATATATATTTTTAGATAATATATGGCAAACAAGTTTCCAGAAACGTTCTGTCCCCATCATTCAACAGGACAAAAAGATCATTTGATCCGCGCTGCTGTATAAAAGATACGTCCTCTGTGTTGTAAACCGATGATCTTTATTCTTTGTTCCTACACGATTCAAGGTCGTCCTGACCTCTTCCTCTGGGATACATCAGTAGAATGGCCAGCAATGATCAAATTTGGACATACATAAACAATTGGAGCCAATATATGTCCGAATTTGATACTTGCTGGCCATTCTACTGATGTATCCCTGAGGAAGAAGTTGGGACGTTTCTTATGTAAACACATAGGAACAAAGAATAAAGATCATCGGTTTACCATACAGAGGACATGTCTTTTATACAGCAGCGCGGATCAAATTATCTTTTTGTCCTGTTGGATTAAGTGACCATCCTTTGAGGTGGGGGATCCTGCAGCAGCTGTCTGATGCCTGACATACCGGTTGTGGGTCGCACAACCGCACAAGGTGAGCAGCTCATACACTCCATACACTCCTTTGCACTAAACAAGATAAGACCCACTACGCCCTTGTCTACTCATTCTCTCTAGATATTTTGCTGTCCCCATCATTGTGCTTTGGCCTTTTACAGGACGGTAAATGACGGCTACAATACATCAAGTGTATAAATAAGAAACAAATCATAGGGTTAAAAAAAGTATGAGGTCCAATTTGGCAGAAATGAAACCCTATTGCAAAACCTAACTTTTACTATATGAATGTATAGCGCCCTGCTCATGCAGGCAGCCACAGACTTCTCTAATGCACAGCTGGGTTTCCACAGCAGGTATCTACTACATACAACACCTTCCACCCCAGCACAGTAGGGGGGAGCCCCACTTGCCTACCTTAGGCAAGATCCCCTATAAATACTGCTGCTGGGGGACGAGTTAGAGTGTGCAGACGCTAGGAGAGCTGCGAAGACGTCCTGGTGGTCGGTGCCGAGGTTAGGCCCGAACCAGTGACCCGGAGTGGCCCTTCTACGTCTCGCAAGCCTAAGTGGGGACAGAAGGCGAGGAGCAGTGAGCCAGGAGGGAGAGAGGAACTTGAAGAGTTTCGCCCAAAGAAGTACCGGATATTGGGGATCCGCACCTGTGGGATACTCTAGGACCACAGAAAACCTTGTCACACTGTGGAGGCCTCGGTCATCCAGTTAATCCCCTGTGAGTTAAGAGAGGGAGCCAGACACCGCAGTGAGACACAGCAGTGAGACACAGCAGTGATCAGCGAGGGTAACCCGGAAACCGCATAGGAGGAGAGACAGACACTACAGTCAGGAAGAGAGAGGAGGCAAGTTGGGCTGCAAGCAGACTGCACTCCATTCACCACACAGAAACAAAGAAGGCCTTATACCCACTTGCTGTGGGGATCCACTGTGCAACCTGTCCACCCGTCAGTGCTCTGGACGTCTTTACCTGCTAAACACCAGTAAAAGGTAAAAGAGACTTCTTCTGTGTGCGTGCATCATTCCCTCCGTTCCCAGCGCCCCTCATAGACGGCTCCAACACCCCATCTCAGCCATAACTCCACATTCCAAACTACCCCGGAGATTCAGTCCTACCTGTGGAGGACTTCACCATCCTAGCCACGATCCCATCTACCTCCGGCGGTCTGTGGCGGCGCTGGTGCAAATCACCAGAAACTGCAGGTGGCGTAACGACAACAAACTCTGTATATAATCCCCTGTATCTATCAACCCCTTTTTCAAAGAATAGTCCCCCAGGACACGGGATCAGGCGCGGCCACCACTCCCCGTGACAACAGGAGCGTTAACCCTTGCGGCCTGATACCCGAGTACCCCACAGCCTGGGGCTTGACAAATGCACGGCATGGTGTAAGGGCGGTTTCAATATGCGCACTGCACATGTGCCAGACCGTACACCTGATAAGCCCCCACAATGCACTCGACCAGAACTGACATCCGGCCAGCGCATTAGACTAGATGGAGGAGGTAGGAATTTCAAAAGAGGATGAACAGGAGACGGAATGATACCACCCAGCTCTGTGAGGACGGAGAATGGAGCCCTGGAGACTGCCCATTACAGTCTACGGATGTAGACTGGATGTAAGTTATTAAATAATTTTATATAAGCTTTATAGTGCAGTTTTAGGTCAGAGAGGGATGGTTAGAGATTAGCTAGCAAGGTGCAGGGACAGGTAGTGATAGAATAGGGTGCTAAATCAAGCTGACAGGTTCCCTTTAAACTGAATTTGTCAAAAACTGAACTTCTCGTGTTTCCTCCCTCTTCTAATCTTCCTAACCCAAATGTTGCCATTTCTGTGTGCAATTCTGCCATTAGTTCCCAGCAGCACCCAGGAAAAGAGGTACCAGCAGCACACAGGTGCCATGTTAAAACATCCAACTTCATTTACCACATGATTAAAACCACATCAAGGAGAGGTGTAGGATGTGAGGAATGACAAGCTTGTTTCACACCACCTGGTGCTCCAGCCGCTCCTGCATTAAACTGTGAGTAGTGCCAGAGTGTTTCTATTTTCTTTGGTACTCCCCAGCAGCACACCTGCCATCATGGGATTTTATTTGATTCAGATCTTCCTTTCACTCCCTAAACATCTTGAGAATTTGACCTTTTCTTAGGGTACCTTTACGCGTCGCAACATTGCATGCAATTTCACTTGCAACTTACTGGTTGCAGTGAAATCATGGACACATTGTTACTTTTGTACACAGCAACAAGATAGAACAATGTGTCCATGATTTCACTGCAACCAGTAAGTTGCAAGTGAAATTGCATGCAATGTTGCAACGTGTAAAGCTACCCTTATGGTGGGTTTACACGCCGCGATATCGGGGCGATATCGCTATACAACGGTGCGGGAGTGCGCATTTTTTGAGCACTTTTCCCGATATCGCATCGGCGGTTTACACGCTGCGATATCGGGAAACAACGTCCCTACGATGTGTACGCCCACCAACCCAGTAACCACCATTTAACATGGGAGTTAATGGGTAGCGTCGGCGTACACATCGGAGTTGGATGTTTACACGCAGCGATCCGGCTCCAACAGGCATCCGATATCGGGCGGTTGAATAGCCCGCTCATTCAACCCCAATATCGTTTTGGCATCGTTCCAGCATCGCATTGTACGTTCAAACCGTACAACGCGCGAACGATATCGGGTCCAACTCCCGAACCACGTGACTTTTGGTCGGAGTTGGACGCCGATATCGCGACGTGTAAACCCCCATTACTGTTACTGTTGCTATTCATTGTCGTCTGGATTATTGCAATTCTCTACTAATTGGTCTCCATCTTACTAAACCTCTTCCTTCTCCAATCAATCCTAAGGACCTGTTCACACGCTGTGTATTTTTCACGCTTTTTTGTGCGCTTTTCCCCCAAAGCGCACCTGCATCTGCGTTTGACAGCAAATGAATGGGCTTTCACACGCAGCGCTATTTTCGGCCCTATGGGAGAAAGCGCTTGCGTAAAAAGAATGAACATGTAAATTATTTTTGTTTTTTAGCTCGCACTTTCTCCCATAGGGGCCATTATAACCGCTGGAATTATGCATCGCCGTTCAGACGATGCCTAATTCCAGCAGGAATACGCCGGCACTGATGTCACAGAGGGGAGGAACAATCCTGTTCCTCTTCCCCTGTGTGACATCTGTCACAGCCCCATTTGATTTTGCAGTGTATTATACACTGCGAAATCAAATGTAGAAGAATGACAAATGTATTAAAAATAATAAAGATTTTTATACTTACCCTCCATCGTGTGTTCCGGAGCTGGGAGTTGGGAGCAGCAGTAGGTATCGATCAGCAGGACCTTGCTAGACCGCTGATTGGCTCGTTCGCGGTCATGTGATATGTGACATCCTATGACGTACATATCACATGACCGTGAGCGGTCAATCACAGGGCCCGATGACAGCCTAATCGATGACATCACGCAAGGTTCTGCTGCTCGGGATCTGCGGCTCCCGGCTAGGGAACACCCGGCAGAGGGTAAGTATAAAAATCTTTATTAGTTTTTAAAACATTTGTCATTCTTTTACATTGGGGCTGTGACAGATGTCACACAGGGGAGGAGGAACAGGATTATTCCTCCCTTCTGTGACATCACTGAAAAAGTAGCCCCGTAAAAAACACACGGTGTGTGAATGCACCGCATTTTTTTACAGGGCTTTTTTGCATGGGTGAAAAACGCTGAAAAAAGCACCCATGCAAAAAATCGCAAAAAGTGCGCTGTGTGTGAACACAGCCTAAAAACTTATCACTTTCACCCACTAAGCCTTCCACAGTTCTACACTGTCCTAAATCTTCCTCCCTCATCTGTCAATCACCCTACCTGTGCCTTCTGATCCTTTAATAACCTAAGGCTGATTACCTCAATAATCTGAACCTTCCCTTCCACTACATTTCCAAGACTTCTTTTAAGCTGCACCAAACGCACTTAAAAGGACAATATGATTAATTCCCAATATCCACATTTTTAAACGGGCCCTAAAAACGCATTTCTTTAGGCTAGCCTATCACCTCACCTTACTTATTTAACTATTGCCATTCTGCCCTTTACAAAATTTTCTTCCAAATGTGATCCCTTGTATCATCTGGTTGCACACCCTCCATGCACTTAAAAGTGCTTTATCTGTACTTGTACAGTCATGAGAATGACACCAAAATGATATTTTCACATGATCTGCTGCCCTCTGGTTTTTATTTGTGTCTGTTTGATGTTTATATCACATACAGAAATATAATTGCAATCTTATTATGAGTACCAAAAGGTTATATTGACAGTTAGAATGAGTTAATGCAGCAAGTCAATATTTGCAGTGTTGACCCTTCTTCTTCAGGACGTCTGCAATTCTCCCTGGCTGCTCTCAATCAACTTCTGGACCAAATCCTGACTGATAGCAGTCCATTCTTACATAATCAATGCTTGCATTTTGCCAGAATTTGTTGGTTTTTGTTTGTCCACCCGTCTCTTGATGATTGACCACAAGTTCTCAATGGGATTAAGATCTGGGGAGTTTCCAGGCCATGGACCCAAAATCTCTATGTTTTGTTCCTTAAGCCAGAGGTTCCCAACTCCAGTCCTCAAGGCACACCAACAGTGCAGGTTTTCAGGGTTTCCTTAAGGTGCCGTCACACCAGGCGACGTCGCTAGCGACATCGCCGAAAAAGTGACGTCACAGCGACGTCGCTAGCGACGTCGCGCTGTGTGACAGCGCGACGCGACTGCGAATTATCGCTGGTCGCAGGTTGTCAGGTTTACGGGAAGAACCGTAAACCTGTCAACCTGCGACCTGCGATAAGGCTGGATCGCGCCGTGTGACATCGCCAGAGCGATGTCACAGGCGATCCAGCCTATAGCGCAGCGTTGCTGCGGATCGCTCGCTGGGCTGAGCCCAGCCCAGCGAGCGATGTCACCGCCCGCATCGCTGCGGCATCGCCGGCCGCAGCGATTCTGTGTGACAGGTGACCAGCGACGTCGGAAGCGAGCGGGCACCCGCTCATCGCTTCCGACGTCGCTGGTCACATCGCCTAGTGTGACGGGACCTTTAGTATTGCACAGGTGATAATTGAATCACCTGCACTGGGGATGATTCCAATTTCTAAGGAAATCCTGAAAACCTGCACTGTTGGTGTGCCTTGAGGACTGGAGTTGGGATCTCTGCCCTAAGCCATTTAGTTATCACGTTTGCTTTATGGCAAGGTGCTCCATCATGCTGGAAAAGGCATTGTTGGGCGCCAAACTGCTCTTGGACGGTTGGGAGAAGTTGCTCTTGGAGGACATTCTGGTACCATTCTTTATTCATAGCCGTGTTTTTAGGCAAGACTGTGTGTGAGCCAATTCCCTTGGCTGAGAAGCAACCCCACACATGAATGGTTTCAGGATGCTTTACAGTTGGCATGAGACAAGACTGGTGGTAGCGCTCACCTCTTCTTCTCCGAATAAGCTGTTTTCCAGACGTCCCAAACAATTGAAAAGGGGATTCATCAGAGAAAATGACTTTACCCCAGTCCTCAGCAGTCCACTCCCTGTGCCTTTTGCAGAATATCAGTCGGTCCCTGATGTTTTTTCTGGAGAGAAGTGGCTTCTTTGCTGCCCTCCTTGAAACCAGGCGTTGCTCAAAGAGTCTCCGCCTCACAGTGCGTGCAGAAGCACTCACACCAGCCTGCTGCCATTCCTGAGCAAGCTCGGCACTGCTGGTAGTCCAATCCCGCAGCTGAAACAGTTTTAAGATACGGTCCTGGCGCTTGCTGGTTTTTCTTGGGCGCCCTGGAGCCTTTTTGACAACAATGGAAGCTCTCTCCTTGAAGTTCTTGATGATGCGATAGATTGTTGACTGAGGTGCAATCTTTCTAGCTGCGATACTCTTCCCTGTTAGGCCATTTTTGTGCAGTGCAATGATGGCTGCACGTGTTTCTTTAGAGATAACCATGGTTAACTGAAGAAAAACAGTGATATCAAGCACCAGCCTCCTTTTAAAGTGTCCAGTGGTGTCATTCTTACTTAATCATGACTGATTGATCGCCAGCCCTGTCCTCATCAACATCCACACCTGTGTTAATGGAACAATCACTAAAACGATGTTAGCTGCTCCTTTTAAGGCAGGACTGCAATGATGTTGAAATGTGTTTTGGGGGTTAAAGTTCATTTTCTAGGCAAATATTGACTTTGCAAGTAATTGCTGTTAAGCTGACCACTCTTTATGACATTCTGGAGTATATGCAAATTGCCATTAGAAAAACTGAAGCAGTAGACTTTGTAAAAATTAATATTTGTATCATTCTCAAAACTTTGGGCCATGACTGTACAGATCGTGTCTTGGGAAAGGTTCATGCAGTGTTATGTGTATCTCCAGTTTATTACAGTACTTGATGGCGGCCCGATTCTAAAGAATCGGGTATTCTAGACTATGTATGTAGTTTATTTATGAAGATTTAAGAATAATGCAAAGCGAAGCTGGGTTTAAATCCTGTGACAATATCTTTGATTGCTTGCATGAGGGCACAGCGGGCGTGTGCGGGCAGGAGCAAGCTGTGGAAGAGCAGGCGGGTGCGGGCAGGAGGGGGCCGGGGAACAGCAGCCAGGTTCGGGCAGGAGGGAGACAGGGAACCGCAATGGGGGTGGCAAGAGGGGGCCAGACCCACTGGTACTATACACACAGGCGACAGTGCTGCTGGTACAATACACACAGGTGACAGTGCTGATGCTGGTGGTACTATAGACACAGGTGACAATGCTGCTGGTACAATACACACAGAGGTGACAATGGTGCTGCAGGTACTATACACACAGGTGACAGTGCTGATGCTGGTGGTAGTATACACACAGATGATAGTGCGGTTAGTACAATACACACAGGTGACAGTGCTGGTGGTACTATACACACAGGTGACAGTGCTGATGCTGGTGGAAGTATACACACAGATGATAGTACGGTTAGTACAATACACACAGAGGTGACAATGGTGCTGCAGGTATTATACACACAGAGGTGACAATGGTGCTGCAGGTGCTATACACACAGAGGTAACAATGGTGCTGGTATAATACACACAGAGGTGACAATGGTGCTGCAGGTACTATACACACAGAGGTGACAATGGTGCTGCAGGTACTATGCACACAGAGGTGACAATGGTGCTGCAGGTGCTATACACACAGGTGACAATGCTGCTGGTACAATACACACAGGTGACAGTGCTGGTGGTACTATACACACAGGTGACAGTGCTGATGCTGGTGGTAGTATACACACAGATGATAGTGCGGTTAGTACAATACACACAGAGGTGACAATGGTGCTGCAGGTACTATACACACAGAGGTGACAATGGTGCTGCAGGTGCTATACACACAGAGGTGACAATGGTGCTGCAGGTGCTATACACACAGAGGTGACAGTGCTGGTACAATACACACAGAGGTGACAATGGTGCTGCAGGTACTATGCACACAGGTGACAATGGTGCTGGTACAATACACACAGAGGTGACAATGGTGCTGCAGGTGCTATAGACACAGAGGTGACAATGGTGCTGCAGGTACTATGCACACAGGTGACAATGGTGCTGGTACAATACACACAGAGGTGACAATGGTGCTGCAGGTGCTATACACACAGAGGTGACAATGGTGCTGCAGGTGCTATACACACAGAGGTGACAATGGTGCTGTAGGTGCTATACACACAGAGGTGACAATGGTGCTGGTACAATACACACAGAGGTGACAATGGTGCTGTAGGTGCTATACACACAGAGGTGACAATGGTGCTGTAGGTGCTATACACTCAGAGGTGACAATGGTGCTGGTACAATAACCACAGAGGTGACAGTGCTGCTCTCCCCCTTGCATGGCCCGGTGCTCCCCTCTCACCTCTCCGGGCTCCAGCGGCGCGATGCAGCTCTATCCTCCTCCGCCGCCATGTCGCCGCCCCTGGAGCTGTGGATCCAATATGGCGTCCGGGAAGTTTCGCGAGACTTCCTTCCCGGACACCATCTTGGAGAAAGTATGTCGTCGCACTATGCACACAGGTGATAATGGTGCTGGTACAATAAACACAGAGGTGACAATGGTGCTGCAGGTGCTATACACACAGAGGTGACAATGGTGCTGGTACAATACACACAGAGGTGACAATGGTGCTGCAGGTGCTATACACAAAGAGGTGACAATGGTGCTGGTAGAATACACACAGACGTGACAGTGCTGCTCTCCCCCTTGCATGGCCCGATGCTCCCCTCTCACCTCTCCGGGCTCCAGGGGAGCGATGCAGCTCTATCCTCCTCAGCCGCGATGTCGCCACCCCTGGAGCTGTAGATCCAATATGGCGTCCGGGAAGTCACGCGAGACTTTCCGGACGCCATCTTGGAGAAAGTATGTCGCCGCCCCTGGAGCTCTGGATCCAATATGGCGTCCGGGAAGTCTCGCGAGACTTCCCGGATGCCATATTGGATCCAGTTCTGCCAGGGGCGGCGACATGTCGGCGGCGGAGAAGACGGAGGAGAGGTGGTAAGTATAGGCGACTGTGTATGTGTTTGTGTGTTCTGTGTGTGTTAGGTGCGGGCGTAAGCGTAGCGGGCTCTACGAGTCCCGCTCCCGCTTACGGCCGCCATCTTGGCTCACCCTGAGAGGGTGTAGCCCTGGGCAGTGACCGGACGTTGGGACAAAGTGACGGATGTGACGTCACAAATTCCTCCGGCTTTTATATATTAGATATTGATGGCTGGACCATGACAAGCACTTTTTACCATTTACTTTTTGTGCCTCCCGTTTCCTCATAGATTATAAGATTGCAAGTAGGGACCTTGCTCCTCTTTGTATCTGTGTAATGTGTGGCACTCTGTATTGTCTCATATTGTATGTACATGTCCCCTTTAAATTGTAAAGTGCTGCGGAATATGTTGGGTACAATATAAATAAAAAATATCTTAATTAAATATTATATTATGAAGGATTATATAACATATTCAAAGTTTTAGGGTACCGTTACACGTCGCAATATCGTTCCGATATCGCATACAATTTCACGGGAGTGCGCACGTTTTTGGCACTAGACTAAGATCGCATAGGAGATGTTACATGTAGCAATCACACCTCCAACCTGCGACGATCCGGCATCCCGGAAGTCGGCACCCAAATCGGGCAGCCGATTTTTCAGATTGTAGTTGCACCGTCACACAGCACAACCACATAAGCAATGTGGGCATACTTTTCACCCAGCTTCGGACATAGGCGTACCTGAGTTAACTTTTAACCGCGCCCAGAACACTCCGATTGGACGGCGAAACAGCGTCACCATTGGTCAGCCATCTCAGACAACATGGTGGCGACATGAATGCTATTTGCCCATTATATCATCTGGAAACTGATGTAATATGTGATAAGTATCAGCTCCAGCAACACACTGCGGCGTCGCCAAACTGGCAGACTGCCACGCTAGTGTACTGCAGTGTGTTTCAGCTAAACGTATGGACATTGTGTCCGTCTACTGTACAAGTTGGTAACCTACACACAGAAAGTATGGACAGGTCTATGTACCTCACATAGCATTATCCCAAAGATGTGGCTGGCAAATGTATGTACCGTATATACTCGTGTATAAGCCGACCCGTGTATAAGCCGACCCCCCTACTTTTGCCCCCAAAACCTGGGAAAATCTATTGACTCGCGTATAAGCCGAGGGTGGACCCCAGCACAGGTATACAGCCCCCAGCAGTGGTATACAGGCCCCAGCAGTATGATATACAGCAGCCCCCAGTGGTATATACAGCAGCCCCAGTGGTATTGCAGCCCCTATATACAGCAGCCCCAGTGGTATTGCAGCCCCAGTGGTGTATACAGCAGCCCCTATATACAGCAGCCCCAGTGGTATTGCAGCCCCAGTGGTATTGCAGCCCCTATATACAGCAGCCCCAGTGGTATTGCAGCCCCAGTGGTATTGCAGCCCCTATATACAGCAGCCCCAGTGGTATTGCAGCCCCAGTGGTGTATACAGCAGCCCCTATATACAGCAGCCCCAGTGGTATTGCAGCCCCAGTGGTATTGCAGCCCCTATATACAGCAGCCCCAGTGGTATTGCAGCCCCAGTGGTGTATACAGCAGCCCCTATATACAGCAGCCCCAGTGGTATTGCAGCCCCTATATACAGCAGCCCCAGTGGTAATGCAGCCCCAGTGGTGTATACAGCCCCAGTGGTAGTATATTGCAGCCCCAGTGGTAGTATATTGCAGCCCCAGCGGTAGTATACAGCAGCCCCCGTAATCCAGGGCCCCCCAGCCTGACTCCGGTCACCTGTAAAGGAAACTATACTTATCATACACAGTGCCGCTGTCCGCGCCCGCTCGCAGCTGCCGTACGCGATCCTCCATCTTCATGCCTCTTCTTCCTGTTTCCTGTGCTCGTCGCAGGGAATGACGTCATTGCCTACGATGAGCACAGAAACAGGAAGAAGACGCATGAAGATGGAGGATCGCGTACGGCAGCTGCGAGCGGGTGCGAGCGGGCGCGGACAGCGGCACTGTGATAAGTATAGTTTCCTTTACAGGTGACCGGAGCGAGGCTGGGGGGGCCCTGGATTACGGGGGCTGCTGTATACCGATGTATACATCGGTATACAGCACTGACTCGCGTATAAGCCGAGGGGGGTACTTTTCAGCCCAATTTTTGGGCTGAAAAACTCGGCTTATACGCGAGTATATACGGTATGTGTTTCCAGATATGTACATATGTCTCAATCAGACAAGAGAGAAGTTACCATGTGTGTGGACACATACCCATGTCTACATGCAGCAGGGAAACACACAAACACCATACAGTGTGTTGGAAACCGCCACACATGTGTAGTGTACCTGTGCACACAATGGTGCAGGGACCCTCAAATAACATTGTTGTCTCACACCTCACAGCACACCATAAAAAGCTATATGTTATATAAGCTGGTCAGCTACAAATAAAAGAATCACACGTTTGTCTGATCAGAAACAAATATATTCGGAGTGTGGCCACACAAATAAAAACAACAACAAAAACACAAAAACAAAAAAGTGTTGTCATCACACAAGAAACATATTACATAAAGAGTGCATAATTCTGCCATACCTTACAAATAATGTATGTGAAACAAACACTTAAAAAGAATCACACATTGGACAGTGTGGACCCATCACGCACCCCTTACATCTGGTGGTCCTGGCAGGCAGCCGCCCCAGGGCCATTGAAATATGAGCAGTAGCTGTCTCTGCTGCTCCTGGCATCCTGCTGATGTCAGCCCTGGCCCGAAGGCTGGAGTGGCTATGCCAGGGTAGTTTGCACGCCACTCACCTGGCATGAGTTCCCCAGTTGTGGGGTCCACACTATCCACATAACTTGCTGGCATGTATGATTGAGTATCCCTACGACGCAGAAAGTTATGCAGTACACAACACGCCATCACTACCATTTTGATAGATTCCAGTTTCATATTTAAAGCACTATGAAACATGCGGAATCTATTGGCCATGATCCCAAACGCATTTTCAGCCACATGACGTGCCCGGGATAGCCGATAATTGAAAAGGCGTTGCTCAGGGGTCAGAGTCCTCTGGGGATATGGCCGTAGGTTTGTGTGAAGTGCGAAGGCCTCATCCCTCACAAAGGCAAAGTTGAGATGTTCAGTGGTGTCGTCATTTGAGGGTAAGTTCAGCCGCCCGCTCACAAGGTCTCGACCAAAGGAGGTCTGGGCAACCCCCCCATCAGACACACGCCCGTTCATCCCCACATCCACAAGGAGGAACTCATAGTTGGCATTGACGAGGGTCATGAGGACCACACTGAAATAACCTTTGTAGTTAAGATAGTAAGACTCGCTGTTGTGGGGTTGTGTGATCCTCACATTCTTGCCATCCAAGCCCTCCCCCCGCAGTTTGGGAATTGCCACCTCTCCTGGAGGCCAGTGGCAACTTTCAACCATTCCACGGGGGTTGTTGGAAACCGCATATAGGTTGGCAAGAGACACCTCACAATGGCCTCACACATCTCACGGATTAGGCGGCTCAGCAGTGGGCGTGAGACTGTAGCAGAATACTGCAGGTCAGTCATCGTTTGCCCTGTTGCCAAGAAACACAAAGTCACAGCCAACCGCTCCTCAGCTGGAACAGCTCGACACATTACAGTGTCCTCACGGGCAATATGTGGTGTAACCAAGTCCAAGAGTAATTTGTAAGAGTCCTCGGATGTCCGGAGATAGTTCCTGAAGTCCTGCGGTTTCCTGTCCTCCAGCTGAGGGTCAAGGCCCATGTTACTCAGGTGGCGCCTTTGCAGGAGACAATCCCGAGACCACACGCGCCGTCATATACACCTCCACAGGCTCTCAGTCCTCTCATCCGTCACCAAGGCATCCTTAACCATGGACACAGCCACTACTGCCATTGTGGAACGATGCATGACGTCCAATCTCTGTTAGCCAGGATCTGCAAATGAAAAAGGAAACAAACACGTATAAGCACATGGAGGCCTAACAACAACAACATTCATCGACTAGCACATGTACATAGTCGTGTCATACCCCTCAAATACACATTTAGATGGTTGGGCTGTTACGTTACACACCAGGTAATGGTACTCGACCTTGCTTATTGTAAACACTACAGTATGACATTTCACATAACACATACTCCACATATGTGAACCCATACTACTCTTCATGTACAGCCCTGACATTATGTGCAGCACCAAAGCCTCTACCAGACCAAGATGTGTCCCATGACTGCCAACAATCAGTATGTATGTAAATGAAAATCATGTTGCACGCCACAAAAACACTGAATTGGGTCCAGTACATTACACAGCACAAGAAGGTAATGCTTGCAGATGCATTATTGTGTCTTCATCTAACTGACACATGTACAATACGCAAGGCTGCATGTCGTGGAATCACTTAGCATGCAATGGTGCTTGGATACATTTGTGTTGTGTTTAACTTGACAAACATATCAGCGTGTGGTGTTTGGCACAGTGCACACTATGTTTAGGAGTTGTCACACCCATGTGTGACCTTGGCAAGATTGTCTGCTTGTGTGAACACATATGCATGTCCATGGTGGTTACTTAGGTGAGTAGAGTAATCACTGTGTCATGTTACACACAGACATATATTTACGACAGTCTAATGGGCACATCTTTAACTCATCATTTCACACACAAACACTACAAATAGTAGAGCACAAAACAAAAAGGCCAAGCAATCTGGTTTGGCCTCGGACACTTACCAGAGAGATGGAAGCCACCATGGTCAATGTGGGACTCTGTGGGTGATGGGGTGTGGTGACCTATCACAGAGTCGATGCCAGAGGGTGAGGCCGGTGTTGTGGCTGGCTGTGAGGCAGCAGGGGAAGGCGGTGTTGAGGCCGCTGGTGAACCAGATTGGCCTGCTGCAGGGGATGGTGTTGGGGAGGCTGATGCAGCAGGGGAAGGCAGTGTTGAGGCTGCTGGTGACCCAGGTTGGGCTGCTGCAGGGGATGCCTGTGGGGACGCCTAAGCTTGTTCCTCAGCATCAGCATCTCTTGGTTACAAAGTGAGTATTATTGTTGCATGTATATAGTGACATGCACCTAAACTGATGTCTGGCTAATGGGCTTTGTGTACCTATGACATCATGTGCCTGACACTTGAAGCTGGGGTACCAGGGGCCTGCAAGATCTTCAGCACAATGGTAGCAACATCATATAAGTATGTGTAGAAATAATTAAGGTGTCCTTGGCACACAGCACACACAGGTTGTGAAGCTTGCCAAACTATGTTGTTCTGAGACACAATTGGGTCATGAAGGTTTGTCCGCAGCACTTTTGGACATTCCCTGTAACATACACATGGGCCGACAAGCACAGCCCCACAGTGACAGGATGTTTGGCAACATAGCAATCCATCATTTCATATTGGGCCACAACATATTTACAACTTGACGTTACAGTGAGTGTAAAGAAAAGTAGGGGCATCGGGCACCAACAGGGCTACTGGTCCTTCCTATTGCTCCATAGAGACAGACCGCTGTCTTTCCCCCAGCCACCTGGTGGTGCAGCGCCTACATAAGCCGGTCAAGCATATACCTGTAGAAGCGGGCAAACCGCGAAACAGGACCTGTCGTCTGTACCTTCATGCACCCCCTCCCCGCACTTCTGCAATAAAGAAAGCACCTGTGAACAAACGGTGAGTGCCGCTTTGTTGTTTTCTATACCTGGACTGTATATTACAGTGAGTGTGTGTTTGCTTGGCACAAAGGCACACAACCGGGGACTTATGGGGCCTAGACTTATGTATCCAATAACCAGAAGGGTATGTGCTGGGGATGTAGGGGTTGTGGGACAATGTGACATTTTGTGTGCTGTGGTCCATTACATCACTGACAATGTGCACATGGTGACTTTAAGGGTTGAGTCACAACTATGTGTGTTGTTAGTGAATTGGCCACTACAATCTTGAGTGTATGGCATGCTACAGACCTTACTGTGTGATGGCCCTTGTGCATGTATCTGCAGGGCCAACACAGGAACACCCATCAGGCATCGGCATCAGGAGTTATGCCACACTGTCAGGGTGCACTTCCATGTAGGCAAAATCATGTGTATTGTGGTGTGAGTAAACATGCGTGTATGTGTTGTGACATCATACTCACCACGCAGAGTCTAGATGTGGGCGCGGATGGCGGCCATGCGGTCCCTCGCCTTATACTTCATGTCCGCCACCTTTTTTATTATCTGCTTCCGCGTCCGCACAACTTGCAGTCTCCTTTGCAGGGCCCGCTGGACATTGCGCACAATGCGCATCATATGCAGCCCTGGGTGCTGATGCGGGAACTCTTACCAGTAGTCCAGCCTGTCCAAGTAATCAAAGAGCAGGAGGAGCTCTGGCTCTCCCCATGCTGCAGAGCGCTGTGCGGCAGCTATCTTTATGCAGGGGATTGTAAAGCAGCTAGAAGGCTGGGTCGGCCGCAAATCGATGTAATGACATCATGGCGCAGAGTATTGACGTTGTGTACACTTCTCTGTCTGCAAAGGAGTCGCCCACACATAGTGGATGACCACAGTGAACGCCACGGCGTCACATAATATGTAAACCGCAACGCTCAGGCGTCGCACATGCCCACATATCTGGCCTGTTCTTGCAAGAAGTGGCTAGACTTGTAAACATTTTAAGGTATGTGCCACATGTGGGATGGGAGATTGTAGGTAGCATCAATTACGCCTTCACATACTGACATGGCACTTTTGGCTATTACTTTATGTTATCGGCGACACTATGTTTGTGGCGTCGTCAATAGGCGTCTTAAACGTCATCATGATTACTGAAGGAGGTGTTTGACAATTATTCGTCTTGTATACATGTATTTTCGCAACATTGAGGAGATGCAGAAGTGACTGAATGAAGTGGCGTATGCACAGATAATCCAATATGGCTCCTTTGCCAGGGCCATCCAATAAGCATACAATACTAGCCACCAATCGACGTAGATGGGGCGCGGAAAATACAACCCACTTACGGGCTTGCTTGTGCAACATGTGAAATCGCAAACAAGATCGTAGTTGCAACGTCACAGAGCACGATCATGCCACATCGCATATGCAATATTGTACGGTTGAAGGGCTTGCACAATCTTCTTGCAATATTGTACCTACGATTTTTTCAAGTCGCATTGCCCATTTACACGACACAACGCGATGAACGATATCAACTGCAACGACCGTACCACGTGACTTTTTGGCGATGTTGCATTGCGATATTGCGACGTGTAACGGTACCCTAAAAGATAAGATATATTGTACATATGGAGACAAAAAGTGACTGTATAGATAACATCCAGTGCCTAAAGACACTCAGTGTTCCCTATGTCTAGTGTTGGCCAATGGGTAGGAAAGAGGATTCATGTTTTGCAACAATGAGGTTGCAACGGTATTGAGACAGCTTGCTAGTTTTACCCATCATGAGGATGTTTCTTAGGGCCCCTTTACACACTGAGACTTTCCAGCGATCCCACCAGTGATCCGACCTGGCTGGGATCGCTGGGAAGCCTCTCTTGCAGTCGCTGCTGAGCTGTCAAACAGGCAGACTCACCAGCGACCAGCCAGCAGCGACATCGCTGGTAACCACAGTAAACACCGGGTAACTAAACAGTGTGCGCTGCTTAGTTACCCAGTGTTTACCCTGTTTACCAGTGCCCAGCATCTAATGTGCGGTGCTGGGCACTGGCTGTGAGGTCGCTGGTCTCTCGCTGTCACACACAGCTATGTGTGCTGACCAGCGGGAGACCAAGGACCAAAAAATGGTCCTAAACGATGTGCAGCGATCAGTGACCTCACAGCAGGGGCCAAGTCATTGATGCGTGTCACAAAACCTGTGACGTTTCAACGATATCGCTAGCGATGTTGCAGTGTGTGAAGTACCCCTAAAGGGGCAACTTGGTAAGGAGACACCTTTTTATAGGCCTTCAGTTTAAGCACCTGATATTATTTTTCAATAAGTGGTAGGATTGATTTCTAATTATTCATAGATTTCAGCTGGTGTCATTACTTTTCATGGCTTTTTGTGCTTCTTTCTGCATGTGTTCAATACTTTTCCTGGTGTCATTTCTCATGACTACACATAAATTAATTTATGAACATCTATGGTTTGATTTATTTTCCTGTGAGGACTGGATTGGTTGTTATCATCATCTGGTGAGAATGTCATGTCAATGGACCCTTTAAAAATTATATTTACATAGAAATTGGTAACTTGTTCACACTTCTTTTTATTATTTTTTTAATGCAGGTAAAATAAGTGTTGGAAAATCATTGCAGTTCTTCCTTAGGATTATATATTCTTTGTTTGTAAGTTTGGAGCAGTGTCAATAGGACTATGTGCTGGACTGAGTTCTGCCATTATTGGATTTTTGATTTGCTAGGGTCTAGATGTGGTAAGCTGGTGAAAATCATTATTTTTGATTGTGTGTCGTAGAAACACGCATTTAGTAACCAGCTGAGAATCACTGAAATGTTATAATATAATATAATATTTATTCATTTATATAGCGCTATTAATTCCATAGCACTTTACATATATCAATATTGTAGGGTTTCATCTGAAGACCAGTACCTGAGATAACTTAGGCACTTTATAGACTCTTCCCAAGCTTTCCTTAGGCAGGCTTCACATTTGCGTTCAGCACTGCAGCGTATGAAGCGCATATGCATACGCAGTGCTGAACGCAAACACTTTCATGTGAAGGCAGATTGTCCGCATGCATTCACATGAAAATGTCATTGTGAGCCGCCCTGCCACCCAATCAGCGGCGGCGGCCGGGAGGCAGAGATCAGTGGCAGACATCTCTGCCTCCCGGCCGCCGCCGCTGATCTCTTCCTCCCTGCCGCTGCTGGCTTACAATAGCTGGCGGGAAAGCAGCGGTTGAAAAACACTTCACCCCTGGTTTCCCGCCCCGCTAATTCAAATGATCAGCTGATGCGACAACACCAGCTCTTCATTTGAATTAGCGGGCGGGAAAGCAGACTTCACCGCCGACTATTTTAAACCAGTGGCGGTGGCAGGGAGGAAGAAAGAAGATGACAGAAGAAGAAGAAAGCAGAAGAGAACGACAGGAAAGGATTCACCTGTAGATGACCTCGGAGGACGTCATCCTCCGCAGTGTCTATGTGCTTGCCAGCAGATGGCAATGCACACAGATTGACTTCCATTCATTTCTTGTGTGCGGCTGTTTGCATGCGCATAAAGCAAGCACACAGCCACGCACAAAAAAATGCAACATGTTGTGTTCGGCATGTGCATAAATTATGCGCAGTCAAACGCAAACGCAGCTGAAATGCAGGTACACACATTTGCACTATGGTTCATATGTTTAAACATAGGAGCACACAGTGCCTGCGTCTTGCTGTGCCCAGGAACGCTGCATTCACATACGCACATTGTGCGCAAATGTGAACCAGCCTAAGAGATGTTTACAGCATTCCAAGAATGTTGTTGATCATAATGAAGGGAAGGTGGGTTACCGATTTGTATTATACAAAGAAATAGTATGGTGCCCCTAGAGGTCTATATATATATAAAATCACAGCATGCTCTGCCAGCCTAACTTACTGAAATAGTTATAAAGGGAAAGTGTCCATGTAGACATGATGCAACCTGAGGAATGCATGAAGGCCGTTCTGCTGTGTAAATCACTGAATGAGAAAACTGACTGTCAAAAACAGATCTCAGTGGTGCAGTATTAAGCAATTAAGGTCTAGTATAAGAAAGAGTTAACTATGCATGTAGTTATCTCCAGAATTATGAATTTGGATCTATTAGGTAAGGTGCCTTTTACACTTAGCCAGCATTAACGCTCCTTTCCGAGTTCGTCACATCTTTCCCTGATCATTACTATATCAATTATTCCTATTATGCTCCAAATTGTCTTTTTGGTCTGGTTGTCTTCATGTATTTATTTTTCCCTATCATTGCTAACACCCTCTGAATCATCTCACCTTTCTGGCTCTCACTCCTCCCACAGCCATCATAATCCTTTCCATTCTTCCTCTCTTCAAACCTAGGTTAGCAAGTGCAGGGAGATAAGAGCCATGCTGTTATCAGGAGGAAGGCAGCTCGCACCTTCTCTTTGGGTGAATTTGGCTTGTGACTTTGTTTGAATTCACATTTTGTCAGCAGGCACAGCAACAAGGCAGACGGATGGCGCTAAACCAATAAGAAAAGAAGCTTGGAGCGCTCTACAGGACTCAATCTCACCACCTCAGGCCTTGCTTGGCAGATATCTAACACACTATTGTATACAGTATATGTGTTCTGGATGGTGACTTGAGAAAGCAACTGAGGATGTAACAGTCAATTGTCTAAGATCCAGATATAACTGAATAATCAGCAAATCATTATGAGGTTATTTTCCTGGCGATTTCTGCTCGGGAGGAGGAGAGGATTACGGCATAGAGAACATCTTTCACCTGGATTTTGCTAAATTCAAACATACAATCATGAAATTTATAATACAGAATTGTAACATCTGCTCTACTTGATTTATGTTCCAAATATAAATGTATTGTTAACATACATTGGAAAGTCTTCTTTAGCAAACAGAGTAAACACGTGTGCATGTGTGGAGAAAGCATATCTTGTGATTGGGAGTGTGACAAACACTAGGATCTAAGGCTGCCTTCACATTTGCGTTTGTGTCTGCATGCGTATGGCACGCAGACGCAAACGCAGCCCATACTGATGGGAACGCAGCAGAGAATCTCCGCATGTGTTCATATTAATATGCACCATGGCCAGCCAATCAGCTGTCTCAGGGGCAGCCGGGAGGAAATCAGCGGTGGAGAGTATGAAGATCTAGGTGGTCTAACTGAAGAACGCTTAGGATCCTTCACAGAGAAGGCAGTACTTAGATGTCAAAATAACATAAATGCTCGTCCTGTACCTCTTTAAAACTTCGCCTCCTTTTGATTTCAAGGTA
Source organism: Allobates femoralis (assembly GCA_033576535.1). Lineage (NCBI taxonomy): Eukaryota > Metazoa > Chordata > Amphibia > Anura > Aromobatidae > Allobates > Allobates femoralis. The sequence goes on from JARQOC010000005.1 coordinate 116,416,394, forward strand.
GGCCTCCTTCTCGCGTCCCTTTAAAAAACACAATCAGTTTTGCACATCCGCATGGCAATTTAGGCACCCGTGTGTGACGTCTGTGTGATATGAACAGGAGAAAGACGCATGTCACTGAAATGAAATTTTTTTTACATATAAAAGATGTGCAAAGATAGATAAGATATAATCATGTAGTAAATGGCGCTATAATAATAGATAGATGAATATAGATTTATAGATAGATGAAAAGAATAGATTTTTACAGTAGACAGATGATGGGTAGATGTCAAACAGGTATGTAAATTTCCCACCCCCAGATATATATTGACATGTCTGTATGATGCCTTGGGTCAGTACAAGTTCGTAGATACCAAACATGTATAATTTTTTTTCTAAGTCATGAAAAAGAATTTGGAAGTTTTTAAAAAAGCATTGCACTTTTGTCACCATTTTGATATGTTGGCGGCGACTGGCGGATGCGCATACTTTTTGGCGTCCCCCATGTGGTGACATCTCCAGCGCCGCGCCGGCGAGCTGACAGGCGGCATCGCCGCCGGGGTGTCTGAAAACCCCAGCGGCGATGCAGGACAATGGGAGTCTATGGCTCCCATCGCCTGACAGGTCGCCGGCGGCCGGTTACATGGGCAATGTGTGCACATAGCCCCAGATCGGTCGCCTGGTTTCAGAGCACTGCCCTGAAACCAGGCGACCTCCTGGCGCCGCCGACATTGCCCCTTTACATGAGGCGACGTAGGGGCGACTTGAGGCAAGCCCCATTCATTTTCTATGGGACTACGGTCAGGTGAGGTTTTGCCGAATCTGGCACCTGCAGCACCTGACAATAAGTCCCATAGAGAACGAATGGGGTTTGCCACAAGTCGGCCGTTACACGGCAGATGTGGCAACATCTGCTGGATCTGCATTGAATTAGCAAAAACACTGATGTGAAAGGTCCTTTACACTAGCATACCTATCGCCATCACCATTTTTTCCTTAAACTTACATACCTACCACTCCTCCCAGATCAACAACTATAACTATGAATGTTGGTAGATGTATAGAAAGTAAACTATTTTAAAGTAGCCATTTAAAATTTTGTGGGGTGTACAGTTCTTAAAATGGACTAGTAAAACTACCGTAGTTGGCAAAAAGTACAGGATGCATAATAAGTTTAAAAAAATTTAAAATTTACTGAATATGGATATTATTGAATATAAAATATCACTCTCCCTGCCAGAAAGCCTTAACCAAGAATGCTAATTTAGTAATTAGGTAGATGCATGGAAAGGAATATGCAGCACCAGCCCACAGAATTGTCATGGGTGTACAATTGCTAACTTTCTACAAGTAATACTAGTATGCAAAAAATAACGTGTCTGTTATTTTTAAACGTTTCACAAAATAAATAATCACCCACTTTTTCCCAAAAAGTATGTGACAAGAAAAACTAGATACATCCAGAAGGCCTGCACCTGCAAAAGGCCACTGTGTTTGTGTGGCATGTACTAGTGCAATAATAATAAAAAACTATGTATACTTTAGGACTTATGGTGGGTTTACACACACCAATCATTGTATCCAATCTCTGAACCAATCTCTGGTTGCAGTGAAATCATGGATAGATTGCTCCATGTTGTACACAGCCACAAAATGGAACTATGTGTCCATGATTTCACTGCAACCAGAGATTGGTTCAGAGATTGGATACAATGATTGGTGTGTGTAAACCCACCATTAGTCTACGTTCATACACAGCATTTTGGCTGCAATTTGTGAGGATCCATTTTTAGTGCAGAAATTGCACCAAAAATGGTTCCCCACAATACGTAGCCTTGTGTGTGAATGCTGCTGCGCTTTTACTCACCCTCCCCATGCTCCCACAGTGACCTCCAGCGATGTCCCCGCATCCCAGAGGCTGCAGTGTTCGGGGCCTCTAGGACCCTGCGCACATGACTGAGTGACGTCGCTCAGTCACATAGTAAAGTGCCAGGTCCTCAAGCCCCAAACAGACAACTCACAGGACCTGCAACCTGTGAGATGAGAGAACATCACTGGAGCTCACCGTAGGAGCGCGGGGAGGTGAGTAAAAGCGCAGTGACATGCTCATTCTTTTTACAGATCTGTTCTTGAGCCCAACAACGGATCCGTAAAAAGTGCAGTGTCTGAACGTTAAATTGTGAAATGCATTGACACGACTCAGACAGCCAATGTCACTGCAATAGTAGATCTGTAAGAAACGCTACACTAATGGTGCAATAACACACCGTGTGAATGTAGACTTAGACCATTGGATTTAAATTTCTGGAATATTACATATTTTCTTTTTCTCTAGATGTAGAGGATGCTCACCTTGTCCCCGTCACAGACCTAGGTGTAAAAAGATTAAAAAGGTCTTTGTACTGTCCGCTCATATATTTATACATTATTATAAGATAACCCCTAAGCCTTCATTTTTCCAAACTAAATAACCCAAAGTTTAATAACCTGTCTTGGTATTGCAGACCCCTTAGTCCTATAATAACCTTGGTCACCCTTCTCTGCACCCGCTCTAGTTCAGCTGTCTTTCTTATACACCGGAGACCAGAATTGTACACAGTATTCTAAGTGTGGTCGCACTAGTGACTTGTATAGAGGTAAAACTATGTTCTCCTCATGAGCATCTATGCCTCTTTTAATGCATCCATTATTTTATTAGCCTTTGCAGCAGCTGCCTGACACTGGCAACTTAATCCGTTTGCTTCTGACAGCAAAACATAATGGTGACCACTCTCTGCTTTTCCTTCTCTTCCTATCTTTCTGACCGCTCTTTCAGTGTATCGTTCGCTGGCTCCACTTCCTCCCCCTTTCTCTCACTATTTGGAACCCTCAGGGTTCAGTCCTTGGACCTCTTCTCTTCTCTCTCTACACGGCCTCAATTGGAAAGACTTTCAGCAGATTTGGCTTTCAGTACCATCTTTATTCTGATGACACACAACTATACACTTCTTCCCCTGACCTTACTCCCACTCTAATAAAGAACACCAATGACTGTCTTACCGCAGTTACCAATATCATGTCTGCTCTTTATCTGAAACTCAACCTTTCCAAAACAGAACTTCTTCTGCTCCCACCCTCCACTAACCTCCCTAAATCTAACATCTCTCTCTGTGTGTGGCACCACGATAACACCTAGTCAGCAGGCTCGCTGTCTGAGTTATGTTTGACTCTGATCTTTCCTTCACCCCACATATACAATCTCTCGCCCACTCTTGCCGCTTGCACCTAAAGAACATCTCTAGAATTCACCCCTTTCTCACCTTGGAAACCACAAAAACCCTCACTGTGGCCCTAATTCACTCCCGCCTTGACTATTGTAATTCTCTTCTAATTGGCCACCCCCACACTAAACTCTCCCCTCTCCAGCCCATCCTTAATGCAGCAGCCAGGGTCACCTATCTAGCTAACCGTTACTCGGATGCTTCTGCTCTATGCCAGTCATTGCACTGACTGCCCATACAGCATAGGATCCAATTCAAACTGCTTATTCTCACACACAAAGCCCTTCACAGTGCATCACCTCCCTACATCCCCTCCCTCATCTCTATCAACTCACCCGTTCTCATTGCTCTGGAAGGGACTTAAGACTAACTTCTGCATTAATCTGAACCTCCCACTCCCGGCTCCAAGACTTCTCCCGAGCTGCACCAATTCTTTGGAATGCCCCTACCCCAAGAAATTAGGTGTATCCACAACTTATAGTTTTAGGCGATCCCTAAAATCACATCTTTTTAGGGCAGCCTATCATGATCCCTAGTCAGTCATCTAGACATAGTCTATCTGCTCCACCACTCTCAAATGCATCCCAAATAATGGTTCATGGCCACTTATACTGCTCCTAACTGTTCCCATCTCCTCAAGTTGACTATACCATCATTGTAAATAAGCACCTATACTTTGTGTCACCCCCACCTCATTGTTAGATTGTAAGCTCTTATGAGTAGGGCTCTCATTATTTTCCTCTAATTATTGTATTGTATTATGCTTTGTACTATAGTTTTGTTTTTTGTATTGTATTATACTTTTCTGATAACTGTTTCTTATGATTGTTTAAACATGAACTTTGAATTGTGAAGCGCTGCGGAATATGTTGGTGCTATATAAATAAAGATTATTATTTGCTGTCCACCCATACACCAAAGTCTTTTTCGGTTACAGCTTTATCCAGTGTTCTACTGTTCAGTACATAATTATACATTTTATTTCCTCTACCCAAGTGAATGTCTTTATATTTATCCATATTAAAGTTCAATTGCCATTTCTCAGCCCAAGCCTCCAGTTTACTTAAATCCTCCTGTAATGTAAATTGTCCTCCTTTGTATTGATTATCGTGCAGAGTTTAGTGTCATCTGCAAATTTTGAAATTCTGTGAATGTCCCCTACAATGTCATTAATATGGTAAAAGAAGCAGGCCCAATACAGACCCATGCAGTACCCCACTGTTAACTGTAACCCAATCAGAGTGTGTTCCATTAATAACTACTCTTTGTTTCCTATCGCTGATCCAGTTCTTAAGCCAGTTAAACATATTTTCCCCTATCCCCATTATTAAACATATTTTCCCCTATATCCATTATGCTTCTTTCATGTATCAACCCTTAGTGTGGCACTGTATCAAAAGCTTTTGAAAAGTTCATAAACACAACAGCCACCTGCATTTCTCAGGTCCAGTCTAGAACGTACCACTTCATAGAAGCTAATCAGATTAGTTTGACAGGACTGATCCCTCATAAACCCGTGTTGATACTGGGTCATGAGTTTATTCTTATTGAAATACTCCAGTATAGCATTTATTAAGAAACCCTAATGGTCCCTTTACACGCGGCCACAGGAAGGTAGAAACCGGCAGGCATCGGACATAATTGTGCCTGTTGCCTTGAAAAGACCACGATGTGGCGGCGTGTAATTCAGGACTTTCCTTCCTTTGTCTTCCCTGAAGGAAGTCCGATGCCTGCCGGTTTCTACCTTCCTGTGGCTGCGTGTAAAGGGACCATTAAGGATTTTATCCATTGTAGAGATTAAACGTACCGGCCTATAATTTCCTGGCTCAGATTTTGTCCCCTTTTTGAATACTGGCACCACATTTGCTATACGCCAGTTCTGTGATACAGACCCTGTTATTCTGGAATCTTTGAAGATTAAAAATAATGGCCTGTTTAGGGGTTATATTTGACTCGTATCTCTCTCACTCCCCACATTCGATCGATTTCTCGTGTCACCTACACTTCATTCTTACTGTGAACTCTGCAAAAACTGTCGCGCTTATGCATTTAGATTACTGCAATTCTCTACTAATCGGTCTCCCTCTTACTACACCCCTCTCAATCCATCCTGAATGCAGCAGGCAGGATTATATTCCTCTCCAACTGCTTCACCAATCCCTCCATCCTGTCCCAGTCATTGCACTGGTTGCCCATCTGATACAGAGTACAATATAAAATTATCACTTTGACCCACAATCCCTTCCGTTCCGCAAGTGACCCAAGACTGACATCATCTACAATCCAAACCTCCCACTACTGACTCCAAGACTTCTCATGACAAGTGCCAATTCTCTGGAACAGACTACCAAGAACATATTCAATTAATTTCAAATATCCAGTTTTAAGCTAGCGTTTAAAACACTCTCTTTAGACTAGTGAATCACCTCAGCTCACCTATCTATTCCCATTCTCCCTTTTACCAAATCTGGCCTCTTATGTCATCTGTCTATCTACCCCATGCACAATATAGCACTTTAACGTACTTGTGTAGATCCTGGCTGAAGACCGGTTCATGCAGCAGTGTTGAATCCCCTATTTGGTGGCTGGACCATATATGATGGCACTTTTTACCATTAACCTTTTGTGCCTCCCCTATTTCCTTATAAACTGTAAATTTGCAAACAGGTACCTCACCCCTCATGGTATTTGATTTTTAATCTTTTTTTTACATTGTTTCTTAGGCTGGCTTCACACTGCCGTTTGTGTCTGCATGCACAGGGCATGCAGACCAAACGCAGCCCATACTGATGTGAACGCGGCGGAGAATCTCTGCATGCGTTCACATTAGTATGCAGCCCGCCAGCCAATCAGCTGTCTTGGGGCGCCGGAGGAGTGAGGTGGAGATCTACTCCTCCCGGCCACAGCTGATCTCCCGCCGGTGTCGCCGGGAGAAACAGCTGATCTGACAGCTATTTAAATCTCCTGCGCCAACACCGATTAGGTGATATCGGTGCAGGAGATAAGAAACAGCTGATCGCTGTTTCAAATCTCCTGCGCGACATCACCTGTTCGGTTCGGCGCGGTAGATTTAAACAGCTGTCAGATCAGCTCTTTCTCCTGGCCGACACCGGCGGGAGATCAGTGGAGGCTCTAGCTGATCTCCCGGTGGCCGCCGCTGATCCGCAGCATTCTCCTGCGCTGTTATGCGTAGGACACTGCGATCCATTGAATTCAATACATGGTTTGTGCGCTTGCAGATAAAACAAGCGCCCGTGAACGCACAAAAAATGCAACATGCTGCGTTCAGAGTGCGCACAAATTCTGCGCCATCCGAACGCAAACCAACTGAACACAGGCACTGGTTCCAATGGTAAACATAGGGAATGCATGTGCACAAGCGTTTGGCTGCATTCGGTGCGCTGTGTTCGCAAACACTAATGTGAACCCAGCCATACTGTCTGTACACGTCCTCTCTGAATTGTAAAGTGCTGCAGAATATGTTGGTGCTATGTAAATAAAATTATTATTTAATTTAAAAAACCTAGACTACAGTTTGCCAAATGTACACAAGTCAAAATCTTTCTGAGAAAGATGAGACCACAACAGAGCATTTTGGTTAAGAATATCTTTCTAATGTTTAACGAAAATAGAAAAGGTCTCCAATAAAAAAAGAAACCAGTACTTACAGCCAAGTATGGTGGAGTTTCAAAGATGTTTTGGGGCTATTCCACTGCTCTGGATGCCTTTAATGTGTGTGAATCATGAAATATGAGAATAACCAAAGGATTTTGGGTCTCAATGTAGTGGCCAGTGACAGAAAGTTGAGTTTATGTACTAGGTCATGGATATTCCAGCAAGATAATGACCCTAAACACTGGAGAGTTCTGAAGTGGCTAACAATGGGACTGGATCTAAATCCCATTGAATACCTGTGGAGAGATCTTAAAATTGATGTTGGGAGATACGCTGCGTTGACAGTGCACATCGTGTGCAAATGTGAACCCAGCCTTACAAGTGCAGCTTACAGCATTGATAAATACTATTTTCGCCAATACTGTGCCACAATATTAAGCAGCAACAGTAAAATATTGAGCAGTTAGTTTCAGGATACAGTTATGACTTTTCATGTCACATTTTCCCCTTTGTTTTCTTTATGATTAAGGACCTTTGTGCCCAAAACTTTCTGTTTATTTTCTATAGACCCCTTTGGATTTAATAAACTGAATTATATTCAATGACTGCTGGAGTTTCAGGACTGTCCTCCTTGTAAGTTGCCTGGGAACCTCAGAACACCGATCAGATTAAGATTTGGCTATCTTATTTTTACTTTATCGCATTAAAACCTGAAATAAAGGAAGCGCTGCACCTTGTTTAACCCAACATGTTGATTCTCAAGGTAGCGAAATCCCATATGGTAAATGTCAATTGCACAATATTAGGAGAAAAATCTGTTCCAACTCCATATAATATGGCAATTATGCTAGTTCCATTGAGCAATGTCTTATCAGAGAACCTATAGTTGTAATCAAAAGATTTGAGACCGATATAATGCTTGGTTTTGACAATCTTTGCTGGTTCAGTGTTTATAGTGACAATTTCAATTAAATCTTGCTTGTTATGAAGAATAATCATCTGAACTGCACAAAATTGCTAAGTCTTTGCTTGCCATAAAATTTACTTGAAGGGAACATGTCAACAGGATTTTTAGTACACCATCTGAGGTTAGCACCATGAAAGGGCAGAGACCTTGATTCTAGTCATGTATCACATACTGGGCTGCAACTTGTTTTGTTGATAAAAATGTTTGTGATCTACCTCAAATCTAATAGAGTTCTCCAAATTCCGATATCTGCATAACCCTGCCCGTACCACTGACCGTTTTCTGTGTGTACTGCATGTAGGAAGAAAAGAGGTAAATGACACAGGCGAGTTATACAGAGCTAGTGAATATGAAGGACTACATTGCAACAGATTTACTAGTCCTTCAGAGATTGTGATTTTATAAAAAGTACAGCAAGCAGCTCAACAAGTTATACATTGCTGGAATCAGTATCTCTCCCTAAATTATGCTGCAAAGACCTAGCGACAGATTATCTTTAAAAACATTCCCACCCATCGCAGCCCTCTCACAAAATTACTTCTACATTATTTCAGTGATCTTTAGAGCTCAGGAAACAAGGTTAATATATACAACTCAGCTGATATCACTCTGTCATTCTGATCTACTTAAGGCCACGTCACAGGCTTCAATATTGTGTACTGTCGCAATTCTAACAAGAGCACCTTCCGAATAAACATTCACTAATAAGCAAAAAGACTAGAAGAGTGTGTGCAGTGATTCTAACAGACTTCAATATTGTGTACGATATCGCTTAAGCGATCCCGATTTTTGATCACTTAAGCGATATCGTCTGTGCGTCGTTGCGTGTAACTGAGCGATCTTTCAGCGAAAAATTGCTTGATTGTTTGGCGGAAGATTTGTGAGCAGGACCTCAAATCCGTCATTCATCGTTCAATAAACCTGCTGCATTGTGCTATGTGACACCTCTCAAACGATCTCATTGTCATCTTCGCCTATTCCTGATGCTAGATGTCGATCACTGAGTAGTGCGAACGATCGCTGGCGCGTTGCCAAATTTAACATCGTTAACGAGATCTATGCTTGCGACACCGCACAAACGATATCAATACATTGTTCGAGCGATCTCGATCACGTGACTTTTCAGGCGATATCGTGATTGAAGCGCGTGACGTGGCCTTTAGTCTGTCCCTGAAATAGCGTCTCCTAGAGCAGAGGTCCCCAACTTCAGGCCTCAAGGCCCACCAACAGTGCATGTTTTCAGGATTTCCTTGGCATTTGACAATTGGAATCACCACCTGTGCAGGAGATTGAATTACCAACTGTCAAATGAAATAATAAAAACCTGGACCGTTGGTGGGACTTGAGGACTGGAGTTGGGGACCTCTGTCCTAGAGGACACTGACCACAGCGTAGACAGACCCAGGTATATCCTGATTGGCTAGACTGTAAAAAAGAAAAAAAAAGCCTTTTCATACTCACATGCAGTAACTGACATGGCACCCATCTTTGTACACCCAGTCATGTGCAGTAGCAGACCGGGTGTAGTGGTGGCGTCCATATTGCTATCCCCGGTCATTACATTATGAAGAGACGTGGCCAATGACTAAGTGTTGTAACGGGATTCTAGAAGACCCATAAGCAGGGGAGGATGGAGGGGGGCAAGACCCCCTTGCATAGGCTACACCATCATGCACACCAACATGGTCACACCCACCTTGACGCACACCATACATTCAATAGGTGTGACCACCTTCATTGCTGAGCGTGAACAGTTTCTTTGGTGGTCACAGTGACATTTCCTTCCGTCCACTAGAATCATGCAAGGACGGCCTTCGAAGACCTTATCACATGATGATGACATGATCACATGAAGTAAATCGCATCACACCTGTAAGGAGCTCAAACTCTAGCATCCATCATCAGATCATAGCTAACGCGCCTGCCATATTGCTACATTTGCTGATGCACAGTAGTGGTCAGAGTGTAATGGCCGCCATAGTACAGGAAAACATTCCCAATATCGACACGCTTGCCAGATTTGAGGTCACACAAATAACCAGTATTATTTGGATACCATTGCCTGTTACAACATACATATTGGTCACATAACCAGTACCACTGTGAAACAGTTTTTAATCAATACCAGCATTCATCATATTAAAACATTAATAATATAGTTGAGCTAATATATAATCTCACATGTTCTAGACTCTCCCAATGCGACAGAATCGGGCCCCTGTCAAGTTGATTTATAAGAGCAGACCAATTACTTTAAAAGGGGGCTGGTGCTTGAAATTGTCTTCTTTTTTACCTTTAAGGAGCACATGCTGATGACATTACTTTGCATCCAATGGTCTTTACCTTTATGGGATCATCAAGAACTTCAAAGAGAAAGATTCAATTGCTGTGAAGGAGGCTTCAGTGCGCACAAGAAAGTTCAGCAGGTACCAGAATGGTCTCCTAACAAAAGGATTCAACTTTGAGGTTGCTTCCGCTCAAGAGTTTACTTAAAAGGAACATGTCAGCTCAATTTAGCCCCGTATTCTCCCTCTACCTGTCCCTGCACCTTGCGAGCACATCCCTAACCATCCCTCTCTGACCTAAAACTGCATTTTAAAGCTTGTGAAAAAGAATTTAATAACTTACATCCAGGCGACGGTGTAGACTGAGATGGGCGGTCTTCAGGTCTCCATTCTGCCCACTGGCTGCTCTTATCACCCCTGATCAGCAGCATCATTCCTTCTCCTGTACGTCTTTTTTTAAAAATACCGCCGCCTCCTCATAGTATGACATGCTGCCAGAATGTCATCCGGTCCTGCGCAGTGTGTGGGTGTATATGCTGTACAGTCCAGTACTGGTGCACGCACTATGCACTATGCGCATATTGAAGCCAGGCCATACACCTAAAAGGCCCCCACAATGTACCAGACCGGAACGGATTTTCGGCCGGTGCTTCATACACCATACTACATGGAGGAAGCGGTAATTTAAAAAAAAAAAAAAAAAAAAAAAAAGAGGTTGAACAGGAGAAAAAATGATGCCCAGTGGGGCGTGATAGGAGCCTGTGAGGGATGGGGAGGGGGAAAAAAAGAGAGTGGAGACCGTCTATCTCAGTCCATGCTGTAGACTGAAGCCCTCATTATCATAGGAAAATGTAAGTTATTAAATCGTTTTTCTAAAACTTTATAGGGTACTTTTAGCTCAGAGAGGGATGGTTAGGGTTGAGCTGGCAAGGTGCAGGGACAGGTAGTGGAAGAATAGGGGGTTAAATAGAGCTGAAAGGTTCCCTTTAAGGAATAGAAGCAAGCAGATGACAGTGGATCCCCATGCAAAGTAATGCAAAGGTTTTTGGATATTGGCCTGGTGTCAAATAGGGAAACCGATAAAGGCCAATAATGCACTTAAGGCAAACTCAAATAGTGTCAAATAGGGCAGCAACAGAGCCACTACTCACTTATAAATACATCAAGAATATACTGATCTATTGCAGGAAGCTTTCTCTGATGAAGCCCCACAGACAGTTTAGGACAGCTGGAAGAATGATTGTCAAGAAAATAAAAGGTGAGCGCTACCTTTAGTCCTGTGTAATGCCAACAGTACAGCGTCATGAATAAAACATTGACGTTTTAGGTCCATGGCAAGGAAACTACCGAGATGTCAATCTAATTAAGAACCTGTTGTTAATCCTTAAAAAGTGGGTAAACAAGAAAAACAAAACAAAACACTAATTTTGATAAATTCCAAGCACTCCGATATGGGTGGGTTGCCAGTCAGAATTTGGCCCAAAGGCTGATATCTAAAACACGGCACAATTCTTGAGAAATAAGGGTCATAACTGTAAATCTTGAGTCATTGTATAAACTTGATGAATGACAATAAAAGTTTAAAAGCATGAAATGCTTCTAATTTTACTTCAGCAACCAAAGAAACATCTACCTAAAAGATCTGTGGAAAATAAAATTTATGCTGGTATCAAGCGTTTGGCTACAACAGTAATACTCATAACTTTTGAAACTTCCTGGCACTTTTTCACTGAAACATCTCACTAAGGCCCCTTTCACATCAGTGTTTTTTTCAAATCGAGGCAGATGCGGTGAAAAAAACGCCTCTGCCACGATTAACGCATAACCGCGGCACAGTTGCGGCAAGCCCCATGCAATGTCTATGGGGCTTGCGGTAAGGGTGCGGCAGATGAGGCAAGTGCGGTTTCGGCACTTGCGGCCGCGAAAAAAAAACCCGCTGCTGACTGCGTTTTTTTTGCGGCCGCACCTGCCGCACCCTTACCGCACCCTTACCGCAAACCCCATAGACATTGCATGCGGCTTGCCGCAACTGTGGCGGTTAGGGCCCTTTCACATCAGCGTTTTTTTAAATTTGCGGCAGATGCGGTGAAAAAAAACGCATCTGCCGCAATTGCCGCATAACCGATGCACTTGCGGCGCGGTTGCGGTAATCCCCATAGAAAGTATAGGGGGACTTGCGGCAGGTGCGGCAAGTGCGGTTTTGCACTTGCGGCAGGTGCGGCCGCGAAAAAAACACGGCTGACCGCTTTTTTCACCGCAACTGCCGCGATTAAAAAAAAACGCTGATGTGAAAGTACCCTGACATGGTAGAACATCATAGCTGTAGCCTGATTGCTTGACCAGTAAAGAATCTCCCCCTACTATAGCTAAAACCTTCTTTCCTTTAGACAGATTATGCCCCCTTATTACTACAGACATGTAAACGAGGCCTTCAGGTTCATTGACACCAACAACTTCACAGGCATATATGTAGCTCAGGGTTGGGGAACTCCAGGCCTCGAGGGCCACACACAGGGCAGGTTTTTAGGATTTCCTTAGCGTTGCACAGGTGATAATATAATCACCTGCACTGGTGAGGATTCCAACCTCTGTGCAATACTAAGGAAATCCTGAAAACCTGCACTGCGTGTGGCCCTCGAGGCCTGGAGTTGGCCACCCCTGATGTAGCTCATTGTTCTTGTCAAGAAGCTTGCAGGCAAGACAGGAATGGTGTCCATAATTGGAACAAAACGCTTTGCAGTGAATGCACTCTCAATGTGGGTTGAGCTTGTAGTTTACTATTGAGCATGAATCTTTTAAAATGAAAATTAAAAAATTCTATAAAATTTGAGTCCTTTTCATTGATCATAATACCAAATTTGCATTATTTGCTGTATGAAAGTTGAATACTGGAAGTAAATACAAACAAAAAACAGCAGTGCAGAAATCTTTGGCTTATTTTCTAAAACTCAATGAAGTATATCACATGAGAACAAGGTTTTGGAGTCCGAGTCAGAGTCCATTTTGGTGGAGTCAAGAGTCGGATTCAGGGAAATTGAGGAGTCGGAATTGGATGTTTGGCTCACCAACTCGTCAGCCACGGTTGTGGAGTTGAATTCAGGGAAATTGAGAAGTCTGTGTCGGATGTTTGGCTTGCTGACGTCAAAGACTTGCATGAGAAGGCAGACAATGACAGACTACAGGGTTGGGTATATTTGCAATGGCTAAAACCAAATTGGTGCATAAATCTGATCTAGCATCAACTGCTATAAGCAACTGACTTAGGCCAGGGTCACATTTGCGATGTGCCCCTAGCCTGCCGGATTCCGGTATTATCTTAGAACTTTTTCCAGCGCCGCATAGCGTTTCCGCTATGCGGTGCTGGAAACCGCTGCCCTTAGTTACCCGCTGTTTACCTGCACGACCTGTCACACAGGCAGCGGCTCGGAGGGCGTTTTACAGCGCCGCACAGGAAACCGTTGCAGACACGATTTCCTGTGCGGCGCTGTAAAACGCCCTCCGAGCCGCTGCCTGTGTGACAGGTCGTGCAGGTAAACAGCGGGTAACTAAGGGCAGCGGTTTCCAGCACCGCATAGCGGAAACGCTATGCGGCGCTGGAAAAAGTTCTAAGATAATACCGGAATCCGGCAGGCTAGGGGCACATCGCAAATGTGACCCTAGCCTTAGGCTACCTTCACATTAGCGTTTGTGTCTGCATGCTGATGGCATGCAGACACAAACGCAGTCAAAAGCAGGGTCTAATGATGTTTCCGCAGCGGAGAATGTCCGCCTGTAGACACATCACTGTGCAGGCTGGCCAGCCAATCAGGTGTCCTGGGGCGGAGATCAGCGCCGGAGATCTCCTCCTCCCCGCCGCCAGTAAGCTCTGGGACATGTCAGCAGGGAGAAACAGCTGATCTGACAGCTGTTTGAATCTCCCGCGCCGACACCGAGAGGAGATGTCGGCGCGGGAAGATTCAAACAGCTGTCAAATCAGCTGTTTCTCCCCGCCGACACCGCTATGAGATTACCGCGGCGGGGAGGAGGAGGAGATCATCAGAGGCTCCAGCTGATCTCCCGGTGGCCGTCGGTGATCTCCTGTGATATCACCGGCGGCCACCGGGAGATTTTTCAATGGGTCCGCAGCGTTCTTCTGCGCTGTCAAGCGCAGAACACTGCGGACCCATTGAAGACAATGCAGGTTTTGTGCGCTTGGGGAAGCTTGCTGATTTTCCAAGGTCCCCGAGCGCACAAAAAATGCAACATGCTGCGTCCTGGGTGCGGACGCTGGACTCTGGAAGGAGCAGATATCGTCCGCATCCGCACCCGAACGCAGCAAACGCAGGCACTATGCGTTCCTATGTTAAACATAGGAACGCAGTGCGCATGCGTTTGACTGCGTATGGGAACGCAGCATAAGCTGCGTTCACATACGCAAATGTGAAGGCAGCCTTACATTGTTCTGCCAGGTGATAATTTTCTCTTAATCCATGCAGCAATTTAAATTTACATTTTTGAGATTTCCCCTATCCGGTTCATATAAAGAACCCATGTGTGTCATACAGATAACATGCATTTCAACGATTACACATTTTGCTAAAACCAGAATATCAAAAAAGAGCATTTTTTTCTATTTCAAAGTTTTCCAGACTTAATATTGATGACCTGTACCTTGAATAGGTCAATAGAGTTGGTATGAATAGATTATTATTCATTATTATAGAGCCATTTATTCCACTGCGCTTTTCATGTGAATATAGCTGTTAAAGCTTGTATGGACCAATGTGGAAAGAAGGATGTCCATCCTGTAAGGGGAACTTTTTCCGAAACATAGATCATTAATAAAGTAAATGTAGCTAAAGGACAGTTGTTTTAACTTTATTTTGGCCATTTAAGAAACTGCAGGAGAGCTCCTATTAATGTGAATGGAGTTACAGTACATGGGACCAGCTACTACACGGAGAACAGAGCAGGTGTTTGGCTCCGTACACCGTTAACATCTGGTCACCATCAGTCGAAAACATCTGATCTTATATTATTGACTAGAGTTAATTAAGCATTGATTAGCATGATCCAGTACAATAGCCACACCAGTAATCTCGGACGACCAGACAGGAGTCAAGAGAACTACCTCCTACCCAATGACATGTGTAGCTCTTTTAAAGGTTGGCCTAGTACAAAAATCACATACAGATCATGTCACAAGGATGACGTTGTGCCATGCTGGTTAATGAAAAGAAGAGCGGCAGATGCCATCCGCTAAGGGGCAGTTCTCATTGCTATTGTCCAACAGCCAGATTACCGGCATGGCCAATGGACCTGGTTACACAAGTCAATTTGCTTTAACTCTAGTTAATAATATAACATTTCTGAGTCCGACACTCGTTATGCCCACCAATTAGTTGTTCTTCGCGCCAATGGTGGCCAGATGTTTACATTATATGGAACCAAACAGAAGGGCATAATTTTCAGTGTACTGGCTTGTCCAAGATACTGCAGCTCCATTCACAATAATGAATTGATCATCAATATAGTGTAGTCCCTCATACAGAATAGAGTACACAGGAGAAGACAGGAGAGATGACTTACAGCTCTCTCTTCTGACACCTCCATACACAGGAGCGCTCACTCTCCTGAGATAAAAAGGATCAGCAGTCCAAAGTAAGACATGATGGATACTTCTCTTACCCAACACCATCTGATAGGGTAGAGTCAGAAGGCCCCAATACACAGACTGTAGGCCAAGCCCAACAATGTCGGAAAACATTAACTTAATGTCTTAAGCAAAGAAAACACCTTTAAAAGGTAGATTCCAAAGCAAGCTTATATTTATCCAATTCTGGATAAGCCAGAATTTAAGGAGGTACGGGGAAGGCAGGGCATGCTGTGGACTAGTGTCATTATTAAACATAGTTAGGTCAGGAAATGTTTGGATAGTGACCGAGTCTTTGTGATTTGGGCTCTGCATGTTGCTATTTTGATTTGAAATGCAACAATTGAGATGAAGTGTTGACTTTCAGGTTTAAAGGAGTTTAACAAAAAATATCCTGTGAAACATTTGGGAATTGCACCCATTTTTCTACAAAACCTTATTATTCCAGAGGCTCAAAAGTAATCGGACAAAAAACTTTAAAATACATAAAATTATAATTTTTGATAATTTGTACAGAATCCTTTGCAGGCAATGGCTGGCTGCAGTCTGGAAGCCATGGACGTCAAACATTGAGTTGCCTCTTTTTTAAGTCTTTGCCAGATTTTTACTGCAGCCGACAGCACTTACTGGCATGTTTGTGGGTCTTTATGCCTAAAGTTGTGACTTAAGCATGTGAAATGCAGCTTTATGGGGTTGATATCTGGGATTGACTCAGCCATTGCAGAATATTCAACATCTTTGCCGTAAACTCCTGTGCGGCTTTCACAGTATGTTTTAAAGGGAACCTGTCCCCTGGATCTAAGCCCCTACACTATCACTACCTGTCCCTGCACTTTCCTAGCTGCTCCCTATCTATCCCTCTCTGAGCTAAATCCGCCCTATAAAACAGCAGAAAAATAACTTATAACTTACAGAAGTCCCTGAGGCCAGGGACTGAAAAGACGGGCTCAGGCTCCATTCTGCCCCTCCTCGATGCAGCAGCGCACGGCCCGCTGGGCGGCGTTATTCTTTCTTTATCGCCACCTCCTCCATTCGGAGTCTCCCACCCGCTTTACACTGTAAGGTAGCGGTTATGATCAGCACGACAGAAGGCAGTGACTCAGGTATTTACTCACACAGCACACAGTTTAATGGCACAGTTCAGGTATTCACAGACCTCCAGGTTCCGGGGCGCAGCCGAGTACAACCTCATACAATCCCAACAGCTGATATAGAAGCTCTGTACCTTCCCCCGGGTAGGCTGTGTTAGGTCGACACACAACCTTTCTCTCCTCACCGTTCGCTCATTAGCCTCATGAACGTCCACTCAGAGAGCTCACAGGCTGTGTTAAATCTTCACACAGCTCTCTACACAGCAGCTCTTGCTGCTGTCCTGACACACCCCACAGCAGCTCATATCATCTCCTATTCACCTGCGCACCTGGGAGTCAGTGCTTTCAATCAGCACTCAGCTCCAGCAGCAGCTAACCCTGTGTGTGCTGCTACCGAGCAGATATCTCCCATATGCGGTGTCCCAGTCAGGGGACACATTGAGGTCGCATCAACACAACATGATAGGTGTAAAGCGGGCAAGAGATTCCAAATGGAGGAGGTGGCGATGAAGAAAGAATAATGCCACCCAGCGAAGCGTGTGCTGCTACATCGAGGAGGGGCAGAATCGAGCCTGGGGCCACCTTTTCAGTCCCCAGCCTCAGGGACTTCTGTAAGTTATAAGTTATTTTTCTGCTGTTTTATAGGGCGGATTTAGCTCAGAGAGGGATAGATAGGGAGCAGCTAGGAAGGTGCAGTGACAGGTAGTGATAGTGTAGGGGCTTAGATCAAGGTGACAGGTTCCCTTTAAGTCATTGTCCAGCTGTACTGTGAAGCGCCATCCAATCAACCTTGCTGCATTTGGTTGAATCTGAACAAAAAGTCTCACCCTGTACACTTCAGAATTCATCCGGATTTTTCTATCTTCAGTTCAGTCACAACATCAATAAACACTAGGAAGCCATGCATGCCCGGCCATCACACTGCCTACATCATGTCTTACAGAGGATGTGGTTAGTTTTGGATCATGAGCCATTCTAAATCTTCTCCATACTTTTTTGTCCCCATAATTCTGGTACAGGTTGATTTTAGTTACATCGGTCTAAAAAATGCTTCGACAACTGGGCAGCGTCTTTCTACAATTTTGTTTTGGCAAAGTCTAATCTGGCCTTTCTATTTTTAAGGCTGAATAAAGGTTTGCACCTTATGGTGAAACCTCTGTATTTGCTCCCATTAAGTTTTCTCTTTATTGTAGGCTGAAACACCTACTTCCGGGAAAGTATCCTTCACTTGGGTGGATGTTAAGAAAAGAGAATTTTGTTTACGTACCGTAAATTCTTTTTTCTTGAATCATCAATGGGAGACCCAGACAATGGGGTTTAGGGCTCTGCCCTCCGGAGGCCACACTAGGTACTACAAGTTTGTAGACACCGCCTCCTCCGCTTATAAACCCCCACCGCAGGGAATATCCTCAGTTTGGTCCATAAGCTGCGAGGAGATAAATAAACCACACCCGAAACATCGGGAAAGAAACCGTGCACAGACGGTCCAACAACCCGGAAGAAACTGTCCCAACAGGGAACAGATTAAATGCAAAACATGCAACGGAACAACTGGGTGGGTGCTGGGTCTCCCATTGATGATTCAAGAAAAAAGAATTTACGGTACGTAAACAAAATTCTCTTTTTTCTGATCATCATAATGGGAGACCCAGACAATGGGGATGTCCTAAAGCAATACCCCAGGGCGGGAAGAGTTCCTCAAAATACGGATAACACATGGTCCCCCTCAAAGGTGGGCAACCGCCGCCTGTAGGACCCGCCTGCCCAAACTTGCATCCGCAGAGGCATGGGCATGCACCATATAGTGCTTTGAGAAAGTGTGCAGGCTGGACCAAGTGGCCGCCTGACACACCTGTAGAGCAGAAGCGCGATGTCGCAAAGCCCAGGAGGCACCGACAGCTCTGGTTGAATGCGCCTTCAATCCCACCGGGAGAGACAAACCAGAAGACTGGTAAGCCTCTTGAATGGGAGCCTTGATCCATCTGGCCAAGGTTGACTTTGACGCCGCGGACCCCTTACAGCGACCCGCCGTAAGGACAAACAATGAATCCGAACTCCGGAAGGAGGCAGTCCTGGACACATAAATGCGTACAGCCCTCACGAGATCCAGAGTATGGAGGTCGCGCTCAACCTGATGAACGGGAGCGGGACAAAATGATGGGAGAACAATCTCCTGGTTCAGATGGAAAGTGGAAACCACCTTTGGCAAGAATTCTGGCCGCGGGCGCAACACCACCTTGTCTTGGTGAACCACCAGAAAGGGTGACTTGCACGAAAGTGCAGCCAATTCTGAGACCCTTCTCAGAGACGTAATCGCCACCAGAAAGACCACCTTCTGGGACAAACGAGAGAGGGAAATGTCTCTCAGAGGCTCAAACGGCGGTTTCTGCAGTGCCGCCAGGACCACGTTAAGGTCCCAAGGGTCCAGAGGTCGCCTGTAGGGCGGAACCACCCGAGACACCCCCTGCAGAAATTGACGGACCTTCGGGAGGAGCGCCAAGCGCCTGTCAAACAGCACTGAAAGAGCTGATACTTGACCCTTCAGGGAGCTGAGGGATAAGCCCAACTCCAAACCCGACTGTAGGAAAGCCAACAACGTCGGGATGGACAAGGGCCACGGGGACCTGTCACCCGAGGCACACCAGGTGAAAAAGATTTTCCACGTTCTGTGGTATATCTTCCTGGATACGGGCTTCCTGGCCCGATTCATAGTGGCAACCACCGTAGGAGAGAAGCCTCTGGATGTTAGTAGCCAGGCCTCAAGAGCCATGCAGTCAGTCTGAGGGCCCTGGAATTGAGGTGGAAGAATGGGCCTTGCGCGAGAAGATCTGCGCGTTCTGGAAGAGCCCACCTGCGTCCGCCTGATAGTCGCCACAGGTCCGGATACCAGGACCTCCTGGGCCAATCTGGTGCCACTAGAATGGCTACTCTGCATTCCGTCCTGATTTTCCACAGGACCCTGGGAATCAGAGCCAGAGGCGGAAACACATATGGTAGATGGAAGCTGGACCAACTCAGGATCAGGGCATCCGCCCCCAGAGACTGAGGATCCCACGATCTCGCCATGTATTGCGGCACCTGATGATTCAGCCGTGAGGCCATCAGATCCACATCCGGAGTGCCCCATTTGCTGCAGATGTCCCGGAAGACGTCTGGATGAAGAGACCACTCTCCGGCGTCCATCCCCTGCCGGCTCAGGTAATCGGCCTCCCAGTTCTCGACCCCTGGGATGTGAACTGCGGAGATCATGCAGTCGTTGTCCTCCACCCAAGATAGAATGCGGTGGACTTCGGTGAGGGCCTGAGCACTTCTGGTCCCTCCCTGATGGTTTATATACGCGACGGCCGTCGCATTGTCGGTCTGAACCCGGATGGGCTGTCCTGACAGGAACTTCTGAAACGCCAGGAGCGCCAGATAGACCGCCTTGATCTCCAGTACGTTGATCTGCAACGACGACTCCGACTGAGTCCAGAGGCCTTGAGCCCTGTGGTGTAAGAACACCGCTCCCCAGCCCTTCAGACTGGCGTCGGTGGTCACCACTAACCATGACGGTTTGAGGAAAGACCGGCCCCGTGACAAGTGACGTGGCTGGAGCCACCACTGCAGGGAATCCCTGGTCGGTTGGGAAAGGGCCACCAGCCGATTCAGAGAGGACGTTCTCTTGTCCCAGCTGCGGAGAATCTCCAGCTGGAGAGGACGGAGACGAAATTGTGCGAAAGGCACCGCCTCTATCGCAGCTACCATGCGGCCCACCAGCTTCATCAATACCCGTAGGGATGATTGTGGCGACAGGAGGACATCTTGCACTCCTGAGTGGATAGCCAGCTGCTTGGCTCGTGGCAGAGACACCAGGGCTGAGTCCGTGTGGAAGTCCATGCCCAGATACGTCAGTGACTGGGTCGGAACCAGGGTTGATTTCTGGACATTGAGAAGCCACCCAAACTGTTCCAGAGACTTCATGGTTACCTCCAAACTCTCCCGACAAAGGTGTTCTGATGGCGCCCTGACCAGCAGGTCGTCTAGATAAGGTATGACGGCGTGTCCCTGCACATGCAGGAGAGCCATCATAGAGGCGATCACCTTCGTGAACACCCGCGGTGCTGAGGCCAACCCGAAGGGTAGTGCCACGAACTGGAAGTGTTCGTCCCCCACTGCGAATCGTAACCAGCGCTGATGAGCCGGTGCAATGGGCACGTGAAGGTAAGCGTCTCGGATATCTATGGACGCCAGGAAGTCTCCCTGTGACACCGCCGCGATCACGGAGCGCAGGGATTCCATGCGGAACTTCCGAACCAACACATGACGGTTGAACAACTTGAGGTCCAGAACCGGGCGAAAAGAGCCGTCCTTCTTTGGGACGATAAAGAGGTTGGAGTAAAAACCCCGGAACCTCTCCCCAGAAGGCACTGGGACCACTACTCCGTCTCTGCGGAGCCCCTCCAACACCCGGTGAAAAGCCTGAGCCTTTTCTGGAGAAGGAACAGACCGATGGAATCGGTGTGCCTCCCGGTGGCTTACCGACCGCTGTAAAGCGGTGGGAGGAAGCGGTGTGCGTGTGTGGCCTCCACGAAGGCTTCCGGTCTCCCCCAGAGTGCAGACCTGTGCTGCAGTCAAATCCCAGCCGGGAAGTGAGGGGAAAAGATGGCCGCCGGCAGAGAAACTGTGGGCGGCGCCGAAAACACGCGGGAAGCACACAAGCACGCCCTCGATGACGTCACCACCAGGGCTGCTTCACATCCCCTCAGGCAGCCACAGTAATGTAGGCGCCGGAGCCCGCAGCGCGGGAAGTATTGTGACAGTACAATACTTAGACTGCATGTAAAACAAAACACCTGCAATCTACAGCCTCAGCCCGTGACACACAGGGCGGTCAGCCAGGGTGACCCCAGCACAGGGTACACCGCCAGAACCGCGGACCCGAGGGTAGCGCGCGGTCTGAGTGCCAGAACACATAAAGTGTCTGACACTACCCCCAGGCACACCGGAGACACACAGTGCCTCAGTGCCGGTCCGGTCTGTAAGCACCATTTAGGGAGGCCTCGGACGGGGGTTTCAGCACCAGTCCGGTCTGTAAGCACCATTTAGGGAGGCCTCGGACTGGGCTGGCTCCAGTCCGGTCTGTAAGCACCATTTAGGGAGGCCTCGGACGGAGCGGAGCTGTGCGAGGCTCCTAACTCCCACCTTCCAGAGCCCCCCAGGGAGGGATGGAAAGGAGCGCGACAGCGTACCGGGGGGACACGCAGTGTCCAGGCCCTAGGCCCTCCGGTACCTCCACCTGCGTGTTCCACAAGGGTGAGCAGGGAGACTGCCGAAGGTCCCGACCGGGACCATTTTACCTTGTCTTCATAAGCCATCACGTAAGCTGTGAGAATGCCGTGAAGTGCAAGCAAAGCGTGATCCTCCGAGCACACTAAGTTTAAAACTGAGGATATTCCCTGCGGTGGGGGTTTATAAGCGGAGGAGGCGGTGTCTACAAACTTGTAGTACCTAGTGTGGCCTCCGGAGGGCAGAGCCCTAAACCCCATTGTCTGGGTCTCCCATTATGATGATCAGAAAAGTGATTTTTCTTCACCATAATAAAAATTCTTCAACCATCCACAACTGTTGTCTTCTGTGGATATCCAGGCATTAACTTTCCAAGTTCACCAGTGCGCATATTTTTTTGCAGAATGTACCAAATAGTTGATTTGTCCAGTACTAACATTTCTGATCTCTCTGATGGATTTATTGTTTTCAATCTGATTGCATGTTTCTCTTCGATTGAGAACTCATTTGACCGCATGTTGTGGGTTCATGACAACAGCTTCCAAATGCAAATACAACACCTGGAATCAGCTCCAGACCTTTTACTTGCGTAATTACATGATTGCTTAATCAGGGAATAGCTTATGAAACCCATTAAAGAGCTTTTGAGACAGCTGTCTAAATTACTTTTGGAACCTTAAAAAAAAAAAAAAAACAATAGCAGATATAAAAAGAGAGCTGTGATTCCTAAACCCTTACGCCAATTAAGGCTACGTTCACACATTTGCGTATTTTGCTGCGCTTTTTTACGCGCGCTTTTTGCCGCGTTTTTCGGCCGCGCAAAAAAGCGCAGCAAAATACGCAGGACCATTCACACACTGCGCTTTCTTTCCCCCCGAAAGCGCAGTGATGTCACAGAGGGGAGGAAGAATCCTGCTTCCTCCTCCCCTCTGTGACATGTGTGGCCGCCCCATTAGACTTCACAGTGTTAATAAACACTGTGAAATCTAAATTAAACAAAAGCAAGTGTGTGAAAAATAAAAAAGAATCAATACTTCACCTCTCCGACGCCTTCTCCCGGTGTCTGGTGCCTTCTGCCGCTCTCCGGTGTCCGATTCTAAGTGATGTCTGTTCTCACAGGACCTGTGGTGATGTCAGAGGGGTGATGATGTCAGAGGGGTGGTGATGTGATACCACATGACCGCGAGCAGCCAATCAGCGATGGGACCGCCCCGGGAACGCCCCCCCTCTGACATCACCACAGGTCTTGTCAGAAGAGATCTGACTTAGCACCGGGAATCGCACACCGGGAGAAGGCACCGGAAGGTGAGTATTCATTGTTTTTTATTTTTCAGACACTTGCTTTAGTTTAATTAGACTTCACAGTGTGTATTAATACACTGTGAAGTCTAATGGGGCGGTCACAGCTGTCACAGAGGGGAGGAGGAAGCTGGATTCTTCCTCCCCTCTGGGAAAATACGCAGTAGTAGCTCCGTAAAGAATTGACATATCAATTCTTTACGGAGCTGCGTTTTCTCCCGGAAAACGCACTGCGTATTTTTACACAATGTCTGCACTGCAAAGTGAATTTCCCATTCACTTTGCTGGCAGACAAAAAGCACATTGCGTATTTTGAAAAGCGCGCGTAAAAAAACGCGGCAAAATACGCAATGTGTGAACGCAGCCTAAGATGTGAATACCCTAAAATTAAAGCTTAGAGTCTGCACTTTAAGACCATATTGATTATATAACTGTATCTTGAATACGTTTGGGTAAACAGCTAAAGTGCCAAAATGTTTGTGACTGTCCAAACATTTTTGGAGCAAGCAAGGTTATCATTGTTACTATAAGGCAATAGCATGATTGCTGCATTGTGCAGTTGCAGAGGGGAAAAGCATGGGTCTGTAACCACGTAATATGAATAATGTCAGAGGTCAGTGAATACTGAAAAATCAATACTTTGTCGGACAGCTTCTGGTTTTCAGAAAACTGGGTCAGTTTTCATCGCATGTTTATTTGGCACAGTCCTTGCTGGCTATGTAAGCTGCACAGTGCTCAGAATACCAGCGAGTCAGGCTCTAGCTGACACCATTGTATTGTTTTTCTACCCATTAACCACAGATAAATGACCTACATATTGTGCCTATTAAAGCCTCATTTTCCTTTACCCCTTTGTTGCTAAGAGTTCTCCTTCTCCCTGTGCAGACCTTTTTGTTTTCTGAAGAGCTCCCAGGTTAGCGATGTTTGGAAGAGCGTGCAGTCATGGCGTACGCAGATAGCAAACGCTGAACCATAGAAGATATGCATGCGTTGTGCCCTCCTTTCCCCTCGGCTGCCATATAGCAGTTCAATTACATTAAAAAAAAATAAGGATATCACTAGAAAAATAGCAAAAAAGGAAATTATACAAAAGCCATAATACTGTATTTGCTTCTATTGTGAATACAAAATATAAAGTGGTGTACACCAGTTCTGATTTGGTTTCCCTAGACACTTCTATGTTTTCTAATTACATCACTGCATCTCATGGATCACTTTTATTAAAAGCATCATTACTACTGTTGGCAGCAATTTACAGTTTATCTTACATGATAGCAGTTTCAAAAAAAACCCAAAAAGGAAAAAAAAAAAAAAAAGAAGAAGAAAAATAACACAAACATTTACAAAGTCATGTCTGTAAACTTCAAGGCTAGTTTTTAGAGTTGAGGTAATGCTGTTTAGCTTTGTGGCTAAAGTAACAAAGTCCTTTAAATTAAAAATAATAAGGAAAAAAGAAAAAAAAAAAGAAAAAAGGTACCTGATTTTAAATTTTATGCTTAAACCAGTGCATTATAAAACTCATGAGACGATTTAACTGTAGTTTTTGTCCTGTAACGACCTTAGCAGTGTGTGTGTTAAAAATAAAATTAAAAAAATGAATAGGATACTTTTCACATTCAACAGCTGCCTTGTATTGCTGTGCCTCTAGACAGAGACGTCACTACATCATGGAGATTGTCTGAAACGGTTTTGTGTGTGGAACCCTCATATACAGTCAAAAAATAAAGGTAATGATATGTACGAAATTCATCTTGACCTTCACAGCAAAAGAAAGAAAGACAAACAAAAAAAAGATAAATAACTTCATAATTCCTTAAGCAGCCTGTCCTTCGAGTTGCACCGTTATTCCAAAAAAGTTGCTGCTTTTATAATACCAACGGTAAAAAAATAATAACAAAAAAAACCGCTGCAGCGCATTATGCAAATTTCATTTATAAAAAAAAAAAAAAAATTCTGTCCTCCAAAACGTTTGCAAGAAATTATAAATAATG
Source organism: Allobates femoralis (assembly GCA_033576535.1). Classification (NCBI taxonomy): domain Eukaryota; kingdom Metazoa; phylum Chordata; class Amphibia; order Anura; family Aromobatidae; genus Allobates; species Allobates femoralis. Next base: position 116,441,778 of record JARQOC010000005.1, read on the forward strand.
CACTGCACAATACTTAATGACCAAAATACCTTTTTGACACATCCGTGTGACATGACTTGGATTTTTTTTTTCTCTTTTTTTTTTGCTACACTATTTTACAGAACAGCTTATAAAAACTAGTTATGGACATTTACTGTGAGTGTAAACAGTAGGACTACCACTTGAAAAAAAAAAAAAAAATAAAATAAAAATTAGAACACTGTAACTGAGACGGTTATTCATCGTTGTCCTTGTCATTTTCATCTCCGGCACTGGGCGAGTCCATTTCATCTCCGTGTGCTATTTCATCGTCCAAAATGGATGAATCTGCAGTTTTGTCCAGGTTCTCCTCTCCATCACTGGCCTCCTGGCTCTCTACTTCCCCTTTGTCAGTGGCCTTTTCTTCACTAGAGCTTACAGCACTCTGAAGTCCAGCTAGTGATGGGAAACCAGGCAGTGTCAATCCTCCAAGCCCCGGAGGTAGAAACATGGATGGGTAGAACAGGCCTGGAGCCATGGTGGACAGTAGGAAAGGACTGAAGGCCAGTGGATTTGCAGCTAATCCAGCTGTGGTGGTGGTAGCAGCAGCGCCAGAGTCAGTAGCATTAACAGTGTCTGTAGTTTTCTCAGAATCTTTGCCTTCTTCATCAGTTTCTGTCTTCTTCTCATCAGACTTTGAAGTGCCATCTTCATTTTCTCCTTGACTGGAAGCAGTAGCAGAATTGCCACTTCCAGCTGCTAAGGGGTTATTTAGAAGTCCACCAAGCCCAAACATGTTGGGCAGCCCTGCCATGCCCGGGAGCATCAGAGGCAGCATTGTGGCATGGTTTTTAGAATCGCCTCCAGCTGCAGCAGCTGCTGCGAGACCTGGAGGGAACCCCATAAGACCAGCGAGCTGGAGAGACTGCAGATTCTGAAGATTCTGAAGACTGGCAAGATCCATTCCAGCAAACAGGCTATTCATCAGCAACGGGTTTATTCCAGACGTGGAGGCTGCTGCCGCTGCTGCAGCAGCAGCTGCTGCAGCCGCTTTGGCAATTTCACTTTTTGGCCTTCTACCTCTTCGGCTAGCTCCCTCTTCCCTTACAACAGGTCCAGTCAGAAGTCTGTTAAACATCGACTCTGGAACAAATCCCTAAAATAGAAAATTATTTGCAATTAGGAAAGAATGAATAAGAAAGAAAGAAATGAATGAATGAAAAGAAAGAAAAAGAAAGAAAGAAAAGAAAAGAAAGAAAGAAAGGAAAAGAAAAAGAAAGAAAAAGAGAAGAAAGAAAAAGAAAGAAAGAGAAAGAAAAGAAAGAAAGAAGAAAGAAAGAAAGAAAGAAAGAAAGAAAGAAAGAAAAGAAAAGAAAGAAAAGAAAAGAAAAACTCCAAACACGAAAGAAGGAACACAATGTTTACATTCAAGGCGTCTGCAGAAAGACTGCAAGATACTGTGGTTCTAAAATCTCACAACTCAGCAGCTACCCATAGGAAAAAGGCAGAACATTAACCCCTTCAACCCTGGGCAATTTTCCGTTTTCATTCCCCTTCCCCCTCCTTCTTCCAAGAGACATAACTATTTTTCCAGCCATCTAGCCATATGAGGACTTGTTTTTTTGTGGGACGAGTTGTACTTTTGAATGACACCATTCATTCTGCCATATAGTGTACTGGAAACATTTTAACTATTCCATGTGCAAAGAAACTGCAAAAAAAGTGCAATTCCATAACTTTAATATTTACCATGTTCAATATATGGTAAAACACCAACCTGGTATTATGTTTCACCAGGCAAGTATGAGTACGCAGATACCAAAACATTTATCTTTTTTTCTTTCTTACTTAAGTGGTGGCAAAAAAATTAAGAAATTTGAAAAAAAATATGTCCTTTACAAATCACACTTATGTATTTTTTTGATTAATCGGACATCTCTGAATGCGATGACACCAAATGTGTATTTTTATAGCAAGGGGCGTTATGAACTTTCTACCTTTTACTACAAAACAGTGGATCAGCAATGCTCTGTATAGCCAAAAATCAGAATCTCGGTGGCCAGCTTTCACAGGTGGATAGTGATGACAGGCATGGGGGTCTTCAATAGAGACTCGGCTGTCATTAAAACTTACCTGCATCCCGGGACCATGCGAGATGGGTGCATCAATGAGTGGGATCAATTATGCGATTCTTGTTTGAATGTGTTAAATGCCGCAGTCAATGATTTGACAGCGGCATTTAACAGCTGTGGGTTGATCTTGGATCTTTCCGTGGCTGTTAAGGCCCCGTTACACGGCACGACATTAAAACGATGTCGGCAACGATATCGTAGGCGCGTGGTAGTTTCAGACATTGCTGGTGAGATGTCACACGTCTAGATATTGTGGACGACGCACCAACGATGGTGAGCAGGTATCGTTCGCACAACCCAACGAACGATACCTGCTCATTGCTGTGAATGGGCGAAGTCGTTAACGACATCGTTATCGCGATGTCAAACAATGATGCATTGGCTGATCGTTGATCGTGTGGTTTGAGAACATGTTCTCAAACCTGTGATCAACAATCCAACGATTAATCATTACAACTTTGCAGAGTCACATGCAACGAGGTTGTAACGATGTCGCTGGAACGACTCCAAACCTGTGACATATCAGCAATATTGTTAACGATGTCGTGCCGTGTAATGGGGCCTTTAGAGTCACTTAATGACTAATTAAATCAGCCGTCACGTGCAGGAAAAGATCCGGACTCAACGTATGAGCCCATATCAAAGCCAGGGACACAGTTTATGATGTAAGTATATATCATCTATCAAGGCTTAAAGGTTATTACGAACAAGGTGAAACAGTGTTGTACTTACAGACTGCTTAACAATGTCTGTCCAATCTGGAGCTACAGCAAACTCTGGGTTCTCTTCTAACCAGCGAGGAAGATCCCGCATAGGAGGAGCCATTGCACCACCCATCTGTAATGCACAAGAGCGAAACATACATTATAGACCATACTAAAACCAGTTGATTTTTTACAGTTGACTATTTAACTTTTTTTTCAACCATATTTAACTATGTAAGATCAGCCCTTTTCTATTCCATGGGAACCATGACTTCTATTGAGCCTTAACTGCTTTAATGGCAATAAAGTGTGCCGCAATCAGTACTTCCTACAGATGGGTTCACGTGGCTATATAAACCCTATGAGAAAATAATTCTATTGCTCCTATAAGAATGAAACATCCTGCAGGAATAGAACTTTTTCAATGGCCATTACCTTCTTTCCATTTCGTTTATTGACTACAGGCACTCGTTCGTCTCCCGTTAACGTATTAATATCCAATTTGTTAGGATTCCGACATCGATGACGTTTCTGCTTCGGTTTTTGAAATGGGGAGAACAACATCTCTGTGCTCTTCTGTTAAAGTTAATTAAAATGAAACTTTTGGTAAATTAAAGTCAAATAAAAGATACAGCAGGCTAATATAAAATGGAAAAGATGCCTTTTTACAGCTACATTGAGAGCTAGAATGTTTAAAATGGTGATTTATTCTACTTACTGGTACATAACTTGGCATATCAACAGTGTATGTAGGATGCAATTTCAACCATTCAACCAAATCTTTATTTTTCGGCGCATCTTCCCCCACTAGTCTGGTCCCATCCTCCAAGTTAATAACAGGGATCCGGGATTCTGGCTCCAGCTGCCCGGGAGATGGAATGTTTCTGGCTGGTGGTGTTTCTAGGTCTTCCTCATATGCTTTGGTCACATCAGTATCCTCCTTCAGAGATAAAAGAGACTACTTTTTATTCTTTTAATAAAACTTGCTTTTTTTATGTAAATGCAATGCTTCTTCTGGTCAAGAATCAAAAGTATTTAACTTTATCCTTATAACAAATGCAAAAACATATTTAAAATTATTTACGTGGACTTCCTGTCTGAGCTGGAATGTGATAACACCTACAGAGCAGCAGCTCTCACACCACAAGAATCCTACTGACAAATCTGCGGACATCCACCACCCCAACACAAGAGAAAGACGGGCCACCACCAGCTCTCACTCCACACCACCTATAAAGGTCAGTCACTTAAATCCTGTTTCATTTCTGAGACCTGGAGGGTCCTGTGGCCTACTGCCCATGTGTACACCCAAGGCCTGCACTGGCTGCTATTCACACGGCAAAATTATTTATGTCTTTATTCTAGTAATAAGTCACCCCCTTGGCTTGCTTGCCAAGTATATCAGCAGTATGTCGTGTTCCCTTACCGCAGATAAAGAACTTCTCTTGTTGCTCATAAACAATAGATCGAGGCCTTCCACATTTTTCCTCCTTCCCCTTCTTCTCTTCATTGGAGGCTCTCCATCTATTAAAGATCCATTGAGAAGATGCCTGGTCGGTGTGCAAGAAAGACCTGCCTGCAGTCGCTCCATTTGAGTTTTGAAGGCATCAGGGACAGGGGTGGATGAATTAGGCAAAATAAACTTAGGAGTAAGAGATGAGAAATTTGAGGTAGAGCTTGTTGCCTCCCTTGAGGCATTTGATAAATCCACAACACTTTCTTGTCCATTTTCCACCCCCACTTGAGATCCACGCAGTTGAGCCACCATCTCCATAAGGTTTCTCCGTTTGGCAGCTCTTTCTGCTTCAACCTCAACTTTCCTTCTTCTCCGTCTGCGCTGACGTGGTACAGACATGGTCAATGCCGCATCCTGGAAGTAAATAGAGGACTGTCAACATTAAAAAAAAAAACATTGTGGTCCTATATGGACAAAAATATTGGGACATGCACATCTTTTATGACTTCCAATTCTATGTAGGAAAGCATGATTTGTCACACCACAAAACACGTTTCCACTACTCCAAATTCCAGTGGTGTTAGCTTTACACCAGTCCATCTGTTACTTGGCATTGTGCTTGGTGATGTAAGGCTTACATATAATGTATAATATAATGAATAATACCACTCACAGGTGGTGGCGAAATTTCTTCTCTCTAAATATTCTAAGATCTGACCGGACACGCTGAGATCTTTGAGCTCTTTACAATGACCTATACTTTCCCAAATGTATATAAAGGCAGGCGGAATGATTAGGGTATGGATTTTATAAACGTATGGCAATGGGACTGAAAATCCGGAGTTCAATGATTTACAGATTTGTCTTACTATATTTGTCAACATAGTATACTTGGAGGCCACAAAGCATGCGCAAACATCACTATGATATCACCGTGACATAAAAAGTCTAATACTCCTGGAAAAAACAAAAATGCAGAACAAGACCTTCATCACATAAATATACCAGTTTTGCTGGCGGGCAAAACTTGCCTGAGACAGTTGTGGTGAAGCACTGATATCTTCACTTCCACTGAAGTTGCCCTGGGCCACCATGGAGAGCTCAGCGAAGCTTCTCTTCTGCAGCGGGCTGTCCATAGCAGTTGGTGTGTACCCGGGGATGAGCCCCGGGAACTCAAACATCTGGCGCCTATTTACTGGCCACTTCCCTTTCAGTACGGTCTCACAGATGTTGTCTAATCGATTGATCATCACGCGATCCTGCATCATGCCAAGAAAAGAACAAATGACAGAAGAAATTAACAAAATAAGTTGCACTCCCTGTTTTCAGTTATAACAATAAAGTCATTTCTATCTACTTCTCAGAAAAGCTTTTTTTTTAACTACTTTTTTGTGACCATTCATTTAACCTGTGTGAGTCTAAGAAGCCCTTTTAGCCTTGTGTATTCTGGGGACAAAAGAAAAGTTACAGTGGGGGGTAGAATAGTAGGCAGTGTCTGCATATACGCTGAACTCCTACTGTTTGAGGCTGTAGAGCATTGTTTCTTAGAATCATCAGCTGGTGAGCAAAGAAAGAAACATCTGCTTCCAGTATCTAGCAGTCGCCGGCGTTCTTCAGAGCACACCGGCCCTTCTTTTCTGAGTGGATCCTCATTAGCGTCACTACTAATAAAGTTCAGCATTAGAAAACTTCCCCAGAATCCTCGATCACCTAACGTGCTCCATAGTCCTCAATTTAGAAAAAAAAATAATGGACATAATCTTTAATTTTGAACTCCACTCCCAAATGTTTAAGTTGCTTCACACGAAAATGCAAACACATGCCCAGCAGTTACTGTGCGGCACCCATTATCATGTCTCTATAGTATTTTTTTTAAGCAACTTAGCAAAACCTCCCAAAACAGAGACACTGCTTAAAGACCACAACCAGAGCACAACAGCTGCTGCAAACCGCCTCCTTTCCACAGGAATAAGCCTATTAGTGTCTTGTTTTTATAACCAGATGGCCATGTCATGGTGATTAGGAAGCTTTTTTGCTTTATTATAATCTAAAACATACAGCGAGCACATCACGGCCATTTACTACAGAGTATATTGTATACTCCAAACCACAACATACCTTGGGCCAGAAAGAAAACGAAAATGTCCTCTCGCGAAGCATATGAAGTCCAGACTGATCACAATCTTCCAAGTAGAAAGCATCCCGCGTTTCGTCCCTGGCTGTACTCAGGGATGCGTTGCTTTCTTCATCAAAATTTTTATCTTGACATGTTATTCCAGCTGAAACAGATTAGTAAATTATGCAAAAATAAAAAAATCTGTAGAAAAAGGTGTAAAAGAGCTCAGAGGTGGCCGGACTACGACTGGTTGATACGGGAACTCTTGACAAGCCATTCATTTTCAGTGGCTACAGACCATGACAGGGCTGTGGAATTGTGGAATCAGTGTCCATATTGGGCGGAGTTGGGAGTCAGATTCAGGGAAATTGAGGAGTCGGATGTTTGGTTTACTAACTCCATAGCCCCGAGACAAGGGTCACAAAAATTCTATAGTAACTTTAAAAAACAGCCTCATTACACTGAAATAGAGGGACCGCGATATCAATACAATGTATTTTCAGCTATCAATATGACTGAGCTGCCAACTTCACAATCTGTGGACAAATATTAAAGGGGATGTCCTTTTTCACAAAACCTTGGTCCCTGGGCGCAGGAATAGATTGCACTTTTCTCACCCTCCCGGGGTCCAGCACTGAATCTGTGTGGCTGATCCTGGGGCCTGGTATTGGCTTCACCGTAACCAATCAGTGAGCTCAGAAGCACTGATCGTGTAGACAGAGCTTTCAATTTGGAGTCGTTGAGCTGACCCATTGGCTGCCATGCTGTCAATGTGACATCAGCACTAAGGCCAATATCAAACCTTTAGGCGTAAACTGTGTTATGTATATTTTTTTAGCAATCTGCACCCAAGAACTTGGATTTTCTGAAAGGGGAAAACCCCTGTAACCGGTTTTCTTTGGGAAAGAAAGTGGCCAGGTTTTTCTAATCATGGACAATCATTGGATTCAGTCTCCATTTTCCAACTTTTTTAGTCATGAAAAATAAAGAGACAAATCCTAATAAGTTTAATTGTGTAGGCCTTAAGAAAGGACTTTGAGAAGAGATAGGCTTTGGTTAAATTAAAGACCAGGTCAACCCTAGAAATTCGAATTCCTGACACTTTTGAGTCTCGCAAACAAATGGACTAACATAGGCAAATATGTTAAACTGCTTATGTGACATGGGATAAAGGACTATAGATTACAATAAGAACTAAATGATGAAACTTCAGACATACCTTCCGCTTGAGAGGACTCTTCTGACTTGTCATCGTCATCATCTAATTTTTCATCATCGTCTTCCGAGCCCTTTTCAGAATTGGATTTTGGATTAACATCTGGAATCATATCTCCATCCTTAATTTCATTTTTAATAGGTACAGGATCACTTTCCTGTTTTACAGACTTTTCGTCAGACTCCACCAGCTCCTCTTCTTTAACTTCTGCTTCTTCTTTTACTTCAGCATCTTCAGTCTTTTCAGACTTTACATCCTCTAGCTCTCCAACTTTCTCATCCAGCACTGGAGTGGAGGGCATTATGGGTGGTGTATCACTATAACTAGATCCAGGTGGTAAAAGGATGGGCATATTGGGATGTGCATGTCCTTTGTTTTGAGCAAAATTCCTATGTGCCTCCAGGAAAGAGAGTTCTGGATCATTGAGGATATGGTAGTCTGTCCTACTAACGCCATGTTTTGCAGCACCAATCAGTAAGTCTCTATCATGTTTCCCAGACTCCCACCACTCTGGTAAGTCAAGGCTTGACTGGCATAATTTAAGCAGTTCATTCAACTGGGGGTGATGGAGAACTTGTTCCCTTATTTTGCGCAGAAGTTCAATCCGGTAGAGTGTTCTAGATGCGCGCTCCTCAGTTATAGGCTCAATCAACATAGAAAGATCACAATAATCTGCCAACAGAAACAGAGTAAAATTGTAAAAAAAAAAAAAAGTAAAACAATAACAGACTATAGGTCACAAGTTAAAGCTACAGAAAATGACTGTTCCCAAAGTTACAAACCAAGTTACATACCATCTTCAGGCTTATTGGACATGCGACACACTCGTCTGCACATTGCCACAAAGCAGTTGAAATACTTTTCCAAACTCTCATCAGATTTCTTATCTAAGCGGGCAAAAGCTCTAAACTGGTTCCAGTCAAACTTCTGCTTAGCTGTGTCAACAATCACTCCAAAAGTAGACACCACTCTATAGAAATCAGCCTCTTCCCGTCTCGTCCACCTTCACAAAATAGAAATGGTGTTAGTACTCATCCATTGGCATTGAAACAAAAGAAAGATCTACAAAGCATAAGGACTCACTTTTGCCTTCGCTCGGTGATAATTGCTTCCCTTTCTGCTTCTAGGGCTCTTACTTCTTCCCGAGGCCGTCTTCTTCTGCGATCGGTCTTCATTTGTGCTTCTTGCCTCATTTGTTGTCGCTTGTAGCTGCGTTGATAGGCAGTGATGAGCCGCCGCAGGCGAGTAGTGAGCGCGGAGGTATGAGGCCAATATAGTTTGCCCTCTGCACTGCCTTCACCACTCTTTTCTGTAAGGACAGGTTGCATTAACCTTCACTGTTTCTATAGTAATTGAGTCACTTTTATCCCCAAAGAATTCAACATGTTAAGCCTATCAAGACATATTTGGACCAATATATCAACTTTAGACTTCATGAATCATTCACGGCTGCATCACATACATGTATGAAGACAAACAATGACTAAAAAACTTAAGTGAATTATATGAATTTTAAACTAAAAGAATGCACTAAGTTTAGTTTAGGAAGCTGGACCTCACATTCAGTTAGGATGTAACAAGTAGCAGAATATTGATCAAACAGATATGGCACCACTACAAAATGGGCATTTCTTACCTTGCATGTCCCCATCCATGCATTCTTCCTTATCCTCTAAGGGAGAATTGGCGAACTCCTAAAAAACAAATAAAAAAACAATGCCATTACGATTGCCTTTACAAAGCATCTGCTGGTGACTTACTGCTTTTCTAAGTTTTTAAAATATTTTACAACAATGTAAAAAAAAATTCCATATCTTATGTAGTAATGTCTGTCCTTACGTCAATGTCATCTTTAAACTGAAGCCTTGTGGGCTTATATTCTGGATCTTCATCCTCTCGGTCAAAGTCTCCTCTGTCAAAAAAGAAAATGAAAGAAGGGTTTCCACCAAAACCACCATTTAAGGGTTATAAAAATATTGCCTAAACTGTAAGTTACCCATCTCCGCCATCTGTCAGCATATCTGTCCCCCTCTGCTCCGCAGCAATTGCTTTAGCGTCCGGCATTCCAACTCTTTCCAGGAAGGACAACGTTGAGTCGGCCCGCATGGAATTGTACTTCTCATACCCTATACAGGAGCAATTACATATATTCAGCAAAGATTAGAAGAAAGCCTCAGACTTCCTCGGATGTATGGTGGGAGATGTATTATGCCTTTTCTATAAATGCTTTACACCTGATTTGAACTGCGGTTTAGCCATTACTTATAGCTTATACTAACACAAAGAAAGGAAAAAGGACTAAGTAGGCATCAATTACAGGAAGAACATGGTCTATATATTTGATTTTCATCTACAACAGGAAGAGAACAGTAGGTTAATGATTTCTTTCACATTGTCTACTTCACATGGCCCACCCTTTATTCTAATCCATTGTTTGCCTTCGTTCGGCAGAGCTGCGGCCTAAATTTTTAACTGCTCTTCTTCCCTCCCCACTCACTCAGCCAACGTGGGTTATATGAAAGGCCATCGAACCTGTCTTATTAGGTTTCGTGTGATGTATGTCAGAAAGATGACACTGCTCCCTCTACGGTTTTAACACACTTGTTTTGCTTTTTTTAACCGGCTGAACTGACTAGATAGAAAATGGCAGATCCCAACAGTGCACTGCAGGAGAATGATTTTAGATCTGACTAGCCTCAGCTGAGGCCCCCCATTTACGAGAGGCGCACGAGGCTGCCGTACATAGGCAGAACAGCACAATTCAATTAGGATTTGTACTACAACACACTTCTTCTAACTGCTGTAGAGCCTGGAGCCAAACTGTAATCATGAAAGGTTTTATAAGCCATCATTCTCCCCTTTAGTCAGGCCATGCTGCTGAGAATACGCCTGCGACCTCCAGAGAATTGGGATTATAATCAGGAATCGCTCACTGTATATATCATGCCAGCTCTGCATCCCCGAGCCTTTCAAAGTTAACAAGGCTGCATCCCACTCAAGGGAGCTGGGAGTTCTCGGCGCTGACATTTGTGAAATATTGCTTGGAACAAAGCCCAGGAGGCACTTGTACAGATTAATAGCAGAGGTTAAGCCCACCATCCACTTTGACACTGGTTGGCAGAGTTAGCAAGAAAAGCAGTGCTAGAAGCTAAGTTTATGGAGATCTATAGCGCCACTCGGCCATTATTACTACAAATATGGATTTACTTTATTTATAGATGAGCGTTAAATATTTTCATTCCCCGCCCACATCTCTTGGACGTCGCACAAAAGAAAAGTGGAGTATTTTTCAGATCTTTGCTATCTCTATGGAAAATGTGATAAAAGTCAGCGGAGAGTACAACCGGCTGTTGCGTACTGTGCTTTTACACCGGGCCTGATTTTCTTTTTTTCTCCATCATTTCTTTAAAACAAGATGTGGGATTCTCCCACAAAATAGTTACCATTTTTTCCAAAGAATGTTCGGAGACAAGAACACCGATCCGGGGATCAGTAAAAGCTAGTGGAAAGATGGTGAAGGAATAGGGGTCTTATCCGATGCCAAATACACAACCACTATAAAAGCATGTAACTGGCTGCCGCAGACCCACAGATAGGTCAATTCTTAGAACTGGAGACGGGAAGGGTTCATACAGAGTTCCATCATCTGTATTTAAAAATGTATTGGTCGACGCGTTTCGAAGTATGCCGCTTCTTCATCAGGACAAAAAAAAACTAAATAAGTTTTGTCCTGACGAAAGCGCATGCTTCGAAACGCGTCAACCAATATATTTTGAAATACAGATGATGGATCCCAGTATCATTCCTGCAGCGCAATAGAACCTTTTTCCTGTCTTCTGTTCTAAGAATTTTCCAAAAGGTGTTCTAAGAGCTCGAGATCGAACATGTCCATCATGAAGTATGGAGACACGTAAGCCTAAACCAATAGAGCTTAAATCAGGACTTACCGTGCTTAAAGACGCCAATTAAAAGGGACTTATCAGCCTCATTGTCCCACCAGTCTGTAGGAACTTCTGCGTGGAATGGCTCTGGTATCCATACGTCTACTTCACTGCAAAGGACACAGAAGACCTCAATTTTACCAACGACGATAGTTACACATAGCAAAGTTAGTTGATTTAATATTAGGAGTAAAGTGCTAACGTGAAAAAAGGGGTGCAACATCATAGGTAGTGGTGGTGGTGGGGGAAGTTGGTGATAAAATTAACAAAACACCAGTACAGTGGTGGGAAGAGACTAAAGTAAAACAGTGGTGAGGGTGTAGACAGCATGCCCACAAATTCCCGCCAGTTTGTACAGATCCAGATCCATTCAACAGCTCTACTAGTTTTCCAAATTGAGAGCGTCATTCACTACCAATATGAAGTAAAGGTAGCTATGAACCCTGTAATTTTAGGCTTGGAAAAAGATAATTTTTTCTACTTGATAACAGTCAGACATGGAATCCCCACAATATGCAATGAACACTTGTACTTCACTGCACCAATTTGTACCCAGCTGGCAGAGGGTTAATGCAAACAGAGAAGAGAAAAATCAAGAATGTAGGAGGCGTACAAGCATAATTAGCAACAGCAGGTACAGACCTTGCTCTTCTATGACAAGGACAAGCCGTACATTCACTAACCTTGAGTCAGCACCCTCTAAGATTTTGTCAGCTTGGTCCCCTATCACTTCTTGCCTGAGATAGTACAGCATGCGGACACGCAGCAGGACCCTGGAGAGGAAGAGAAGAGAGGGGGTGAGGGGAGAAATTCTTAACTTCAGAATTGTTTGCCAACAGTGGCTTTTGGCAGCTGCTGCTGTTCATCCATCATCCTGCCAAGGCTGATTAGCCATGCTGTATGGTAGGCTTGAAGCGTGACAGATGGTGGCATATAATCACCTCTGTGTGGTGCTTTCTGCTGGCTTCCAACGGGCCTGCCTGGCAACCGCTCACGCTGCACAGGGAGGGAGCAGGCTGGGCCCAACCCAGGCGCATTACATTTAGTCCTACCTAGTGCAGCTTGTGAAGTTCAGACACGTACTGCACCGCTGCCTCTGAAGTACTGGAGCAAGTTTGTAAACAACCGAGCAGATGGCTTTCAGTAACTGTTCTGCTTCATTATCTCATAAAATTTCCTCAGCTGCTGCCTTAATACCATTTTTGGAAGCACATCAGAAGTTGCAAGGATAAACGAGATCTATAATCTGTTTTTTTTTTTTTTTCTTTTCCTCCTGTCTTTTTTTAAACCACTGAACAATAAACCCTCACAATGGGATGGTGGGTTTTTCGGATTATATAACTATTTGTTTTCTGTAAGAACGCCAGTTTTATAGAGCTATAACCACTTGCAGCCCGTTCCTTGCAGGAAGTCCGCACAGCCTGCCAAGGTTTAACTATATGTCGCACAGGGGAGACGTCAATGTCACTTTGCAGGTGAACTTGAGGCGTTCTTTCAAGCAAAACCATTCAAGACTAAACTTCATTAACTGCACCCTTGCCAGATCTTAGAAGTTCACGGTGGGCGTATGACGTTCACAGGGAGAGGGTGGGTGAGATCAGTGACGTCAGCCACCCTGTGCACCAGAGCTCTGCTTTACAGCCCAAGGTGGAAACCGAATTCCTCTCAAATTTTACATTAAACCGGATTCTGCCTAATACTATTTTTTTGCAATTTGCTCTAAGTGAATTCGGTAAAAAGGGCAAATGGTTAATAAATAAATAAAAAAAATGAATCCTCAAATCAATGCGAAGATAGCCTGCTGCCTGGTCCTCGTGACCTCTTTTTCAATTCCGCCATCACATATTTTTTTAAGGAATTTTAACTGTAGGCCAGGTATTCCGGCTGGACATGGCCGCGGATGTTAGTGTACAGTAAGCAATCACAGCAAACATTGCCCGAGTGACGGCACTATGTAGTGACGTCAGTACAAGGCCATATCAAGCAGAAAACCAAGGCCTGGAGTGAAGAGGCCGAAGAGAAAGCATGCGACAAGGGAAGAGCAAAAGTAGATGTGCCGAGAATCAAGACAGAAAGACGGGGGAGCATTCCTTACTTTTTCTTTACATCCTATGTTTATTATGATCCGGGGTCTAGACTAGAGCATTGGTCCCCAACCTTTCTCACCAAAAAAACCCACATTCAGCTGTGACAGATGGTCACAAGCCACATTTAGATGGAGCTCTCTGGGAAGTGACATCAAGTTCCCTCGCCCTTCCCTGGTAGCTGCACCCAGAGATCCGCATTTCTAGGATAATGATAGCCAAAGATTTAGACCAGAAATCACAGAGACCTTGTGCCACATTGCCTTATAGGCAGCATATATACAACCAGATGTTCTCACCTTCCTCCATTCAGTATTCTCAAATCAAGCCCTCTCGCTGCACGACAGCATCAAGCACCCCTATAACTGGTGCTACCATCCTATCTCCAGTTTGCCATATTTATTTCTCTACCCTCATGGCCACTGTATCAGCATCCTGATCTGGATTTCTCTATGTGGCTGCTCAAGAGTCACCACCTGAAGACCTGCTCTTCATATCGGTTTGCAAAACCTGGTGCTAATATAGTCAGTGGCAGACAGACACAACTCACAGGCTTGCGAGCCACATGTGGCTCTCGAATTACAGGTTGAGGACCCCTAGTGTAGAGGGATCCCAGAGCAGAATATAGAACATAAGAATCCGCAATCAAATTTCTCTGTAAATCACATGATTTGCGAAATTCGAATCAAGGGTAATCCTTTATTCTAGTACAAATATAGTATGAAAAATGATTTCAGGGGCTTCCACACAAACATGTCCGCCTCAACAACCAGGGGACTTCTGTTGTTAAAAACATATACAAGAAAAAAAAAAATGTTGAAGCATTTTAAGACCTCTATATGTCTATATAGTAATAAACATTGCTGCAGAACAGACCAGAACGACGCCCTGCTCCACATGGTAATCACAGTTATTGGAGTCTGGTGCTCGCTGGCTACATAATTAATAGCTAGATGCCTTATTTCAGAGACTAGTGGTTAGCCAGATGTTGAGGAGATTCTGCTTGAATGCAGGTCTGAGGGTTATGGCTGACTCATTTATCTATGCCGACTCACTAGGTGGTATTGCGCAGAATAAGCCATTTGTGGGCCTTGATCTGAAACGTCATCTCTCGGCAGGTGGCAGTCCTTTGGACAATACTTGTTAAAGTTAATGAGGTGATGGACGCCTTTGGTGCAGCACTCAATAGGTCTCAATATAAGAGTAAAAATGTCACCTACACAACCTGCTATAGGTTACAACAGTGGTATGTGAGTGCTGCAGATTTAGCCTCAGAAAGAACGTTCACTCCGACCCCCCCTCCTCAGCTACAGACATTTTCAGCAAATGCAATGCAGCAATTCACAATGACACAAGATTGTATATTGGAAATGAAATATAATATCACACAGACATTTTCACAGGAGATTTGGAATTTGGTTGCTTGATATGGGAAACTGATGCAATTTTTAGTGAATTCCCCCCCCCCAATTCGATCAGTTTAACTACAGATTATACTTCTAGATTCCATAATGCATCCAACTAAACTGACCACTATGTCTTTACATAACCCTAAAGAGAACTCTGGGGAGCTAATAAATGTTTGTACTGTATGAAGCTGAGCAGTCCACTGCAGTTTTAGGATATTTAGATCATTTATAAATCAACTAGATGTGGGCCCGATGTGGTGATGTCACGAAGGGGGAGGGCTCTGTGGCACTGGCGGTGGTGATTGACTCACCCCCCCTGTGCGATCTGCCCCCTGTGCGCTGTCTTCTCCCCTTCCCCTCATGTGCGTTCTCCTTTGAGCCATCCTGTGCGCGCTCTCCCTCTGTGCTCTCTTTTGACATGGTTTTCCCCTGTGCTCTCTCCTTTTATCTGTGCGCACTTACTCAGGCGGTGCTGTGTCAGCCGCAGTTGTGGTTTCAGGTGGTGGCAGTTGCGGCACTGCGCAACATGCCAGTACAGCTAGTGGGTGGAGACACGTGATAGCAAAATATCCAGACGCCGGAAGTAACAGACAGGACGGCGCAATCATGTAACTGCCCCCCTGTGTGCTATCTGCCCCTCCACCACCCTGTGCGCACTCTGTGGCTCCCCCCGTGCACTTGCACTCTGCCCTCAGTGTACCCTCTCCACTCAGCCGCCCCCCCCACTCATCCCCCGTGTGCTTGCTCTCTGCCCCCCTACCCCCACACACGCACACACCTTCCCCCGTGCTGCTCAGGCGCAGTTCCTCATTCTGCGGTGTGGGCTGTGGGTTACAAGTGTCAGTGGCAACACTGGCAGTAGTGTACAATGGGCCGCTACCACACGGGGTGCCATATTTGCACACCCATCAATTGGATGTGCAAATATGGCTGCTGTGGCGGAAGTGAATGGCGTATGATAGGGGGACATCATGACGGCGAAAGTGGATGACAGATGTCACAAGGTGATATAATGGATAAATAGTATCTGCTCATCAGCACTCACCTCTCATATATGGGACAAGACATCATAGAGCAGTGTAAACTCTGTGCTGCTGAAAAGAACAGGGGAGGCGGGGGTATGGCGAGTGTGTAGCTGCCATATTAACTGCTCACCCTACATGCCAGCTCCCACTCTATGCTACACACACACTATGCCTGCTGAATGTTTCACTGACCAAGGATCACATCGCAATTTTCGGTAGCCTCCTGAGCAGACAGTGACAGCTGCACAGACATACACACTGTCACTCTCGGGCAAAGTGCCGCCGCTGATTATTGCAGTGAGAAAGCACATTAGGTATGAATATTCCTCCTCATCACCCCCGGTAATCCCACCCACCCACTCTGGGCCCTGCAAGGGTTACCCGCTGCATTACCGATACTGCCAGTGTGAGGATCGCATCACAACATAAATCTCTTGAGCTAAGAGTGTCAGCATGTATCTCTGTGCAGCCGTCACTGTCAGATGAGGAGCAATACCGAGAATTACGATGTGATACTCGGTCAGTGATGTATACAATAGGCATAGAGTGTGGGTGGCATAGAGTGGGGTCTGGAATGTAGAAGTATTGGAGCCGGAGGCCACACACCTCTGTGATGTGTAGTCCCATACGGAAGGGGGGAGAACTGAGGAGCAGATACTATTTTATTGATTTCTAAGAGATCTAAACATCCTAGAACTGCAATGGACAGCTCTGCTTCATAATGAATGAGGGCAGGGGCAGCACACCATTTATTTTCTTTATCTCCCTGGAGTTCCCCTTTAAAGCACTAAGGAACCTATCAGCAACCACTTTATTTAGCACTGATCTTAGAAACGAGAATGAAGTTATTAAAAAAAAACAATAAACAAACGGTATATCAGGAACAAATTTCTAACTTGACTAATCCAAAGCTCGAAATAAATGTTATATTGGAATCTGTTGCGGAGGCCAATAAGTCATGTTTCCCATTACAGATTTGGTAAATGAGGGTTGCACACTCATGATATCAGGTGCACATCAAAAAATTGTGTTTCTACTTTAACCCCGTGTAATCAGGACACAAGATTAGGGTGAAACTTTGAGGCAGGAATACACCGCAGTCTTAAAAACCTAAAACTGTGAAACCCATGCACTGAGTTTTCACACTCTCCGTCACAGGAGCTCTATTCTGTAACCACAGAAAGGTCAGTGTTCGGTGCAGGGTGTGAATCACTGCCGTGTGGTCACACCTCGGAAGAGAGACACTTTCACTACTCACTTGTTACAGTGGTGCTTCAGATGCTTCTTGTAGCTATCCTCCTGAAACAAGGCGTCTGGGTTACAGCTTTGGAGCCAGTCCGCATGTTTGAGCACAGGCTGGGAGTTTTGGCTTTTCACCTTCTTTCCTTTGCGTCCTCTGGGTACTGGAGCAGAAAGACCTACACCGGGGGAAAAAAAATTATCACAATGTCACAAATGTGTAAATGTAAATGAAAAGAATAGGGTACATATCTAAGAAAAAGAGACGCAGATTTGATTGGATAAATGCCTTAGTCACGTCAGAAGAGGCCTGACAAGTGCTGCATTGACATTATGAGGTGAACTATTTCAGTGCACTTCTCCCTGAAATATTAAGGCTATTTTTTTTTTTTTTTTTATTTAACATGTTTTGATTGGTTTTATGCAAATCCATGCTAGTAAAAAGCTACTTTTTACAGTACCAGCAAAACCTATAAGATTACAGAACACACACACACATTTGCTTTTCTTTCCTAAAATGGAAATCTGCTGCGTTTTTGAAAGAGGTAGCATGCCAATTCTTTCAATGCAGCATTTTTTTCACCCAAATAAAGCCTTGAGGAATTGCAAAACGCAGCTTTTTTCTGCCAAGAGATCAGGCTTTGTTTCTAAAAACACAACAAAAATGCCCTGTTTGAACATAGCCTTAAGGCCCAGTCTCACATAACGACGCATCAGCGATCCCGATAACGATGTGTAGAGATCGCTGGTGCGTTGTTTTTCACATTGCTGGTAAGATGTCAAACAGGTATCTCACCAGCGCTGTGAAAAACGACGCACTAGCGATCCAAAATTATACTGAGGTCAATGTGAATTTTCTCTCCATAGCGTAGCATTGAGATTGTTGCTCATTTTCTTTGTCAAACACAATGATGTAGTGCTCCCGGCAGGAGCACAACGACGCAGGGAAGACCCAGAGCGGTGTGTAACGATCAACAATCTCACAGAAGGGGCCAGATCATTGGTGCTTGTCACACAGAACGACATCGCTGTTGCGTCACGAATTTCGTGACGCAACAGCGATCCCAATAGCGATCTCACTGTGTGTGACAGGTCCTTTAGGCATAAAAATAATAATAATTTAAGGAAAGAGAAAAATAAAAACTACAAGTATTGGTCACAGTGTGGACGGGAAGGGCAGCAGGCAGAATAAGTATGTGTGAAACACTTGGTGTGCAAATTGCATGCAGATTGGATGTGGGCACTCGTTTGCTGCCAAGTAACACCAAGATTTCTAGATTTTTCATTTTTATTAATGTTGTGAAATAATAGAGGATTGGTACAATTTTCTTCATAAACGAATTAAACACACATTCCCACAATGGGTTAACCCATGTGAAGACAATGCTTGCTTTGTGTATCGTACCGGAGTGGTTCACCAGAGCACGTGTCTGCCCGTCCTCTGTTGGTGTGATGAGGTCCCAGATGAAACTTTTAATGTTCTCATCCCCTCGGTAATGGTTCAGACAGTAGACCAGAATGGTACGGCAGATGGTTTCCACATCGTGTTCGGAAAGCTGACGCTTGAAGCGGCCGTGGGAAAGAATATCCGTCCAGCGGCCCCACCTACCACAGAATTGAAAAGGTTCATACTGTGTGCCAAAGGACAAGCTGCAATAAGAGCTCGATAAGAATTCAGATGTCTAATAGGTGATGACATGTGTGCTCAGAATTACAGCACTCATCAAGCAACTGGTGAAAAGCACATGTTCAATAGTTGTGTTTAGCCAACGTCACATATAACATACCGTGAACACATACAGCACAGAGGCCGAGCACATACCCATAGACCAGTAGATTCTTCTCAACTCTGAAGCATTCACTTCTTGCATAGCCCTGAGACTTGTCCTGAGGACGACGGGGTTTGATGTTGGGTTTGTCCTCGGAATCACTCTCCAAGTCAGAAAATTCCATGAGTTCATCTTCTTTTACTGCGCTGTAAAGCCTGGTTTGTTTCCTTACGCGTGGGGTGTCAATTACCAGAGTGTTCTACGAGGAGAACCAAAGCACAAATGAAGCATTTCAACTAATCATGTCCCCTTTACACTGATGGATGTTGAGACACTTACTCTTCCATTTAGCACATCAAGATCTAGTTCGGCTTTCTTTGCCCATTTCTGCCAGAAATTAGGATCATCTAAAGATATATCGGTCCTATTTCCAGAGGCAACAAAACTGGCCTAAAATAAACCAAAAGATAAAAAATGAGAACGGGCTGAAGAGTGCAAAAACACAGCCAGCCTATAATAAAAAGCTTTTCCAGATAATCTACATGGGACTATCATATCCTTTGAGGATAATCAGGCAAACACACTGAAAGGATAGTATACCTTGGCAAAGGTTGAGCCTTTTCCTTCAGATTCTATGGTGATGGTGTGAGTCCTTCTGGAGAGAATTTGATCAATATCCTCTTCACAGAACTTGGAGCCTTCGTCTTCTTCATCCATCAGGGCACCATATGCCCCCTTCCGCAGTAGGTCTTCTATTTCCTTCTTAGAAAGCTGTTGTACCTGCAGGTAGTAAAGGGGAATCATTTAGTTATGCTCTAAATGCAAACTAGTTCATTTGTTATGCACATTGCAGCTTATGTAGACAATTAGCGAATCATTTCATGATTGTGAAGCTTATTAGTTTTTGTAACACCTTTATTTTACAAGTTATTAAGCACATAGACACTTTGGCAACCTGTAAATGTGTTTTGAAGCTCCCGATAGATCACACTGCGCATATGCAAACCTATACACGTAGAATATACACACATGCGGGAACAATCCCCACAAAATAAACACTCCATAAAGATTGCCAAAAGGGTAGAAGCAATAGACGTACCCCATTAGTAGCATTCTCCCGACCGCTCATTGACTGTAGTACGGCCTTGTCCAGTCCAAGTTTAAGACTGGCCTTATCAAACATTTCACGCTCGTAAGAATTCCTTGTGATCAACCTATAAATCTTAACCGATTTACTCTGCCCAATGCGATGGCATCGTGCCTGTGCCTAAAAAACAAAAACATTAGCAAAGTTGAAAAACATTTATTAGGATCTGCATGTTTATAACCATTAATAGCATCATTCAAAGTGCAATAGTTAATACTAGTGTCAACAATCGTAAGTCACAGATACAACAGAAGAACGATGGAATTTTTCTGAATACAGCAATACCTTGACTTAAGAGTTTAATTTGTTCCGTGACTGAGCTCTCAACTGAATTTGCTTTCACGTCAAATTAAATTGCCCCATTAAAATTAATTGAAATGCATTTAATCAGTTCCAGCCCCTACTTATGGCCCCTGGTACATTGCTTGCTTATCCGGATACATGGCACCACCATCCTGAGACAGGACAACCTCCATCCTGATACTTGGCCTCCCTCATCTGGAGACATGACCCCCCATCCTGAGACATGACACCCCACCATCTGATACTTGGCCCTCCCTCATCCGGAGACATGGCCCCCCCCCTCCTGAGGCATGGCACCCCCCATCCTGGTATATGGGCACCTCCATCCTGATTCATGGCCACCCCCCCTCCTGATACATAGCTGGGATACTGTATTCGTTGCTCTGCACATCTACGATGATAGGTGGGGTGAACAGGGAATATTCAGTTGCTCAATGAGTGAGCATATGTGATCATGCAGCATTTGTGCTCTCATCATGAAGCAAAAAAGATACAGAGGATGGCTCAGATCTTAAAAAATGTGTATCTTGATGGCTCGGTAGTCAAGGTATTACTGTATTTCAGGCCAAGTGTCTGACAGCTCTCTCAGAACTTGTACAAACATAGGATCGCTATAAGACTGCCTCTGCCAGGCTCCACCAGCAGTGGCTTATCTAAGAGTACAAAGGGTCAGCAATTCCTGAGGACATCTGTGGGAGGGACCAGCTGTCAGCCGATATCTGCAGGTTTTGCCGACATTAGTCAAACAGCAATGGGCTTTAATAACTACACTAACAGCTAAAAAATGTCAAATAGTTTGAATGAGTTGAAGTCTCTTTGCGACCTTTCAAAACTTGGTCACGTCTTGCGTTCTGTTCACTTTTGGAAATAAAGCCTCATGGGACATTTACCCTTTCCTGTATTTTTAAAAGCTGCAGTCAAAAATACAGGATCCCCCACAGAGGCTATTAAAGAAAATGGTGTCCTCTGGGATTCAGCAGGATTGTTTGAAACCTAATCCAGCTTTGATGCCGCAGCTCTGATACGGACCAGACTGACACGCTTGTGTGAATTAAAGCGGCAGAATTCATTAGCCCAAAAAAAAAAAAATACTATACTTTAGGCATACTTGGCATATGCATGCTGAAGACTAAATAAGATGTACATGTGCCAGGAGAGAAAAACATTTAAGACACTTCCTCCTACTTAAATCCAATCATTCAAGAATTAGGACTATAAAAAGGAAAAAAATAAAAAAAAAAGCTAACAATGCAGAAATAAAACAACTCTTACCTGAAGGTCATTCTGGGGGTTCCAGTCAGAATCAAAGATAATGCAAGTATCAGCAGCAGTTAAATTAATGCCCAGACCTCCTGCCCTTGTACACAGCAGGAACACAAACCTATCAGAGTCAGGCTTGGAGAATCTGTCAATAGCAGCCTGACGCAGGTTGCCTCTCACTCTGCCATCAATTCTCTCATATGGGTATCTGTAAAAGACGGGTTATTATCAAGACCAGAACTTCAATTTATTCTATTTACTTAAAACTACCGCCAACAGCATCCTCCTTGAAAAGGTTGATGTATTTCAACTGCAAACTTGTGAACGGAATTGAAATGAGAGCTGCCGCCTGCCTGCCTCGTGGCCGCCGGTTTGGCAGCGCCGCAGTCAGTCTCATCCTGCTGCTACAAGTCACATTTACCATTCAGAATGAATCTACCTAGTCACAGGGAATTCAATCTCAATCAATAAATGTAGGCGATATGAAACACACAGCAAAAGGAATTTTCTTTTAATTTTAAAGCAACATGACTCAAAGTCTACATCCTTATATCAAAGCGATGACACAGAGAAACATGCAACTTTCTCCTAGTCAGTCAAGCGGTGACAAATCTGCAAACAGACCACACGCTTTATCTTTCCGCTCATACACATATTCACCTGCGTTGGATGAGGTAGTCTTCCAGAATGTCCAAGCAACGCACCATCTGGGAGAAGATGAGCACCCTGTGGCCACCAGCCTTCAGTTTTGGCAGCAGCTTGTCAATCAGAACTAGTTTGCCAGCGGCCTGGATCATAGCCTGGAGCGGAAAATCTGGAAGGTCACCACTGTGCGCTTCTTTAAACTCTTCCAAAATTTTCTCTTCAGCACCTGCGGAGATTTAGAGACTAAGGGTAAATGGATGGGAGCAAGGGATGTGCAGAAATTCAGAGGTGGAAATTCTGATCCATCGCGGAGGATGGCAGAAATGACAGAATATCGGTACTTGTGTTCAGAAAAAAATGGCCGATTAGGAATATCCTGGTTTAATGACAAGTGTTCACATCTAGTATTCTGTAATAGGGGGTGGTTTAATGACAAGTGTTCACATCTAGTATTCTGTAATAGGGGGTGGTTTAATGAAACAAGTGTTCACATCTAGTATTCTGTAATAGGGGGTGGTTTAATGAAACAAGTGTTCACATCTAGTATTCTGCAATAGGGGGTGGTTTAATGAAACAAGTGTTCACATCTAGTATTCTGTAATAGGGGGTGGTTTAATGACACAAGTGTTAACATCTAGTATTCTGTAATAGGGGGTGGTTTAATGACAAGTGTTCACATCTAGTATTCTGCAATAGGGGGTGGTTTAATGACACAAGTGTTCACATCTAGTATTCTGTAATAGGGGGTGGTTTAATGACAAGTGTTCACATCTAGTATTCTGTAATAGGGGGTGGTTTAATGACAAGTGTTCACATCTAGTATTCTGTAATAGGGGGTGGTTTAATGACACAAGTGTTCACATCTAGTATTCTGCAATAGGGGGTGGTTTAATGACAAGTGTTCACATCTAGTATTCTGTAATAGGGGGTGGTTTAATGACAAGTGTTCACATCTAGTATTCTGTAATAGGGGGTGGTTTAATGACAAGTGTTCACATCTAGTATTCTGTAATAGGGGGTGGTTTAATGACACAAGTGTTCACATCTAGTATTCTGCAATAGGGGGTGGTTTAATGACAAGTGTTCACATCTAGTATTCTGTAATAGGGGGTGGTTTAATGACACAAGTGTTCACATCTAGTATTCTGCAATAGGGGGTGGTTTAATGACAAGTGTTCACATCTAGTATTCTGTAATAGGGGGTGGTTTAATGACAAGTGTTCACATCTAGTATTCTGTAATAGGGGGTGGTTTAATGACACAAGTGTTCACATCTAGTATTCTGCAATAGGGGGTGGTTTAATGACAAGTGTTCACATCTAGTATTCTGTAATAGGGGGTGGTTTAATGACAAGTGTTCACATCTAGTATTCTGTAATAGGGGGTGGTTTAATGACACAAGTGTTCACATCTAGTATTCTGTAATAGGGGGTGGTTTAATGACAAGTGTTCACATCTAGTATTCTGTAATAGGGGGTGGTTTAATGACAAGTGTTCACATCTAGTATTCTGTAATAGGGGGTGGTTTAATGACAAGTGTTCACATCTAGTATTCTGTAATAGGGGGTGGTTTAATGACAAGTGTTCACATCTAGTATTCTGTAATAGGGGGTGGTTTAATGACAAGTGTTCACATCTAGTATTCTGTAATAGGGGGTGGTTTAATGACAAGTGTTCACATCTAGTATTCTGTAATAGGGGGTGGTTTAATGACACAAGTGTTCACATCTAGTATTCTGTAATAGGGGGTGGTTTAATGACAAGTGTTCACATCTAGTATTGTGTAATAGGGGGTGGTTTAATGACACAAGTGTTCACATCTAGTATTCTGTAATAGGGGGTGGTTTAATGACACAAGTGTTCACATCTAGTATTCTGTAATAGGGGGTGGTTTAATGACACAAGTGTTCACATCTAGTATTCTGTAATAGGGGGTGGTTTAATGACAAGTGTTCACATCTAGTATTCTGTAATAGGGGGTGGTTTAATGACAAGTGTTCACATCTAGTATTCTGTAATAGGGGGTGGTTTAATGACACAAGTGTTCACATCTAGTATTCTGTAATAGGGGGGCTCTCTTCTGTTAACCCTGTGTAGTTGGAACCCATGGCTAGCACAAAGTTTTGCAATATTTTATTCTTCAATGCCATGTCAGTCATTACTAGGAAAACCTGGCAGTGGCCTATTTTATTGTTTATTTGTCAATTATACACTAGAATGGTCAAAGTTGTGATCTTGGTTGGCCGTATCTCGCACAGATCCAGCATTAACATACAGCTACACCTTACATAGTGACATCACATATGTCCCATGGAGAGCCCACCATGTAGACCAGTGGTATGTGTATAAAATATACCACAACGACTGATGATAAGGATATTTATAGGAATTTGGAGAAACATTTCAATGGCACAAATAATGGAGGGTTTTTTAAACCCAGAGAGAGGCTTTGACTCAGGTTAGGAACCCAGTAAAGAGATACGCTGTGACATGGCTACTGGGCAGATATACAAATGGCCATTTTTATATTCAAAGTATCTCAATTTTTTTATATATACTTACTTAGCAGTAATGCATGTCTATATTGTTATATTTATGGTTTGTATGCTTTAGCATTTCAGAGTGCAATGGTCTCTTTATATTATCCCTTAAACAGAGACACCAGTTAGGTCTCAGAGAGCTCACCATGTAGATCAGTGGTACGTGTATAAAATTTACAATGGCTGATGTTTAGGATACCTAGTGGAATTTGTAGAAATTGTGTAGGTTCATTAACCCATGCATAGTAAAAATAATGGAGGCTTTTAAACCCAGACAGAAGCTTTGGCTTAGTGTGGGAACCCAGTAAAGAGGTACGCCATGATGTGGCTACTGGGCAGATATAGAAATGGCCATTTTTATATGCCAAGTATCTCATATATCCATGTATTTCCTTTAACAGTGATGTATATCCATATTCTTATATTCATGTTTTGCATGCTTTAGCATTTCAGCGTGCTACTGTCTCTCTAACACCTTAAACAGAGACACCAATTATGTCTCATGGAGAGATCACCAAGTAGATCAGTGGTACGTGAATAAAATGTACCACAACGTATTGGAATTTGTAGAAATCGTGTAGATCCATTAACCCTTGCCTGGCATAAATAATGCCATCATTCTCCGCTTCGCCAACTGAAAATTCATGATAAATCAAGAGCATTGGGTGCTCGCTAATTGATTGATGAGTCTGGAAACAGGATGTGACGAGAATTAGTTGGCCATCGGTCTGACAAACGAGAAGCTCCACTATAAAGGCAAGCCATACCATAA